>OY734959.1:10703199-11903199 GCA_963457585.1 Spergularia bocconei
GGAAGCAATATGGAGAAGATTTTCCATGGTAGCTGTCCATTAGCGCATATTCGTTTAATTACATTTGCAGAATGGTTGTTTCCCTAGATTCTTTGTCAGCAAATCAACAATGCTCTTTTTTTTTAGGGGAAATCAACAATGCTCTTAACGGTATCCCTATCATGGTTATACAACGGAATTGCGCTTCTTTGTAATGTTTGCGCAAGAACTTCTTGGCCTATAGTGCTCTTTTTCTGATGTATTAGAAGGGATGCGTGACATGTGGTTAACTGCTGTTGCGGATGTTCCCACCCAAAACACTTTACATTCTTAGTTTGTTACATGGAACAAGGTATAGCCTTGTAGAGGAAGTGATGTTGACTGCTCTTTTTTTTTTTTTTTTTACTTCCAATTATTTATTCTGTGGAAACAGCAACTCTTAGCATACGTTTAAGTTTATTGCAATAACGTCTTAAAATGAATCAGTGCTATCTTTCCTGAAACAATATTATCATGTATAGAATTTATCTCACTTGCCCTTATGGTGGTTTGCAGATTACAAACGAGGTGGCCTTGGTTCTGTTATCTTCTGCTACGATTCTACTCATATTCCCTTTCAAGTACATTCTTGCATTCTTCATATTTGATTCCTTCACACGTGAGCTGGAATTCCGGAGGACAATGGTATTAAAGTTCATGAAAATGTTGAAAGATCGTTGGGAAACTGTGCCAGCTGCAACAGTGATAGTATTACCATTTGAGAATGACAATAAAGGGTTGGTACAGCAGAGCCAAGAAACCTATAGATTGGAGGCACGGGAGAAGGCAGAGTGAAGGTAATTGACATACTCTGTTCTTTTCTATTATGAGTTTGTTATTTTAGAATGAAACGGGAATTGATGTGCCAAAAAAAAATCACTAATTGTTGAAAACATGCCACCAAATCTTCATGTCACCAGTAGCTTGAGAACTCGGTGTCTAGTTTTGACCTATTGGTGATATATTTTGGCTTATTGGTGGCCGATTCACCGTTGCACACAATAAGCTATGTAGCGCTTGTGCACAGAATTTTCAATATTGTAACTTCTTCTTGCAAGCGCTTTCTGCGATGTTTCTGTTCCCATCTCCGCTGTTTCCTTTTTATTACTTCTTTTGGGTTTTAACTTTGAAGTCATCCTCTAAGATGGCTGCACTCAGTTTGCTTCATCGTTGTTGCCTCTGTTCTTGCTTGTTAGCTACTCCCTCCGTCCCAGCTCAAATGCCCCATGGGGTTTTTGTGGAATAAGAAAAATTGATATAATAAGTTGAGTGGGAGAATATTGAGAAAAAAGAGGAGAGAGAATGTGAAGATTAATAAAAGTAGGAGAGATAATGGGAGAGAGGATGTAATAATTTAATAAAAGTAGGTGAGAGAAATATGTCCCAAAATAGATAGAGCGTTTGAGGTGGGACGTCCCGAAATGGAATATGAGACGTTTGAGGGGACGGAGGGAGTATTCACTGAAAAAACATTATAGAGTAAGCATCAGGACCCACCAAATTAAAGATGAGTAACTTGCTTCGATGCTTACCAGGATAAAGAGAGTGTCAAATTAAAAATATATTATATACCAATAAAAGAAAGAATTAAATATATAATAATTTATTTGTGCATTTAAGTAACTTCTTTGTTTCTAATCTTTCCTTTATTGGTAAACTCTACCAACTCCACCATAAAAAAAAAAAACTCTAGAGGATCCTTACCCCAGGATAACTTGCTTTGATGCTTATTAGGCATCAGATATTATTGCATATTATTTGCAGAATAAACAATCTTTCTTTCCTTAAGCTTCAACTCTGTCTTTTGGTTTTGGGTGTCTTTGTTCCGTTGCTTAGAAACTTTTTATTTAGTTACATTATCTTTCACTAAAGATGTACGCAATTTGTAAAAGATTGGTTTGTCCAATATTCTAACTTGAATCTACTTTGTTGTACAGATAGTTGTGATATAATTGGACGCAGAGGGCAAAGTGATTTTGCTAGTCGGATCATACCATGAGCATAGCTATATGCTACATTCTTATAGATTGTGCCTGAGAAGATACGAGTCTCCCATACATGCCCCTACACATACTGTCGAGTATGCAAGTTATGGCAAGGACTTTGATAAGCCATGGTTCGTCCATTATCCGTTACAGCAAGCTATGTTAGGCAGCTATTCCGAAAGTCTCTATCGCTACCAATGGGGCTGCAGCTCCCTTTTCCGTGAAGTGGAGTAACTGTCATTATTATACGGAAAGCCCCGAACAAGGGTAGCCTCAGAGAGGTCTTGCTGCCCCAAGGTAAACTCAGGGGTTATTTGTTGCAGGTTGCAGACCAGATCTGAGCATTTGAGGGAACTACGACAGCTACCTGTTTGACAGCTCTCTCCTCTCACTGTGCCCCATCTGTTTTCTCTCTACTCCCACCATCCTCATCAGCTGCCCTAATTCCTCCACTGTCTGCTGTCATCCACGTCGTCGGCAAACCACTGTCCGTTCCTCCGCCTAAAGCCTAGCCCGCAACCGTCATCCCTCTTCTCTTCTTTCCTTGGTTGACTGTTTGTTGGGATCAGTTGGGTTGGCCAAGATCGGAAGTGGTGGTGGCAGAAGGTGAGAGCGGCGTTAGTATGGGTGGCGTGTAGCAGCAATAGTCGGGTTGGAGTTAAGGTGGGAGAAAGGGGAGGGAAGGGGAATTTGCAACCAATTCTATGGGTAGTTTGCAAACATGATATAGGAATCGGAATTAAATCCCATCATTTCAACTTTCAAGATTGAATTCACATTTATATAAGAATTGTAATAATATTTTGAAACAAAAGACTGTTTGAATGACTTTTTATCATCTGTTTTTTTAATTCATTTTAGTCGCGATCAAGTTATCTCGAGTCATTCTGAGCGTATAATTTACTTAGGATTATAAAGTCAACTTATTGACTTTACGCAACCGGCATGGGACAAGCTTAAGTAGCCGCAAGAAGAAAAAAGAGGGTAAAAAGAACAGCCCTCTCCCCGTGCTCTTTCTATTCTTGTTCTGTTATGTCAGCAGAGAAAGCTCGTCTTCAAACCTCCTGCATTTCCTTAATCAGACCGGTGAGGAGAGACAAAGCTTTAGCGTATTTATTAGCCTCCATCAACGGAGAAGCCAGCCTTGCCTCGCTCCACCTGTTGGCGGAAGATCCCCTTAGAAAATTTCCGACTAAGACATTAAATCAAACACACAGTAAACCAAAAAGACCAAGTAGAATCTCTGATGAACCCATCAATGAGTGACAGAATATTAAGGTAAGGTGTTAGGATTTGTAGAGAATGTGCATTCTTTTTTTTTTTGGTGAGTAATAGAGAATGTGAATTTAGATATGAATTAGATTCGTTATCCAGCTTCAACATGATAATAAAGCTAGGTCTCAAGCATAGAGAATCAATGCAAAACTGCTAGACAACAGTAAAGATAAGCGTGTTTTTATTCTCATTCACAAGCGGGATGGGTGCTCGGGAACACCGATCACAGGCTCACGGGATGGCCGAGTTCATTGGCTTCTAACTCTCGGTTCTTTCATCTGAGAAAATGAATAAATATGACTTTAGAACAAACCATTCTCTCAAGTAAACATCTGCAGGATGAAAACTGGTTTGTATTGACCATCAGGCTGTTTTCTAGTACATCACTCAGGTAACATCTTTGCATTAACTAAAGGTAGTCTGCACCAGTTGTATGACTGGTCCCTCTTCGACAAAAACCGGATGGTTAAAAGCCTCTCGTTCTGGAAAAGTCCTGTACTGTCTGACCTCGATTGCTGTTTTGGCATCGTAGCTTTGCAGGGATCTATAGTGATTCAACCACGCATTAACCTGAACAATATTAGGATTGTCAACACCAAAAAGACCATAAAGTTTGGAAATCTGAACATACGCATGTAGAGCTTTCCAATGCAACCTTGTCAGACCTTGAAAGGGTTACCAGAGACAGGCGAAACGAAACAAGGAACACATCCAAAGCATACAGCAATAATGATCTATAGCTACTCAATCAAACAATCTTAATTTCAACCTATGCCTAAACAATTGTATTGAGATTTTGAGACAACATGCAAAAGTATAATTATGGTCTTGTTAAGCATGACTTACAGTCTTACACTATTCCAAAAACAAAACCAAAATTCGGGAAAGAATCGGGTTGTAGTGCAATACCCAACTTAAGACTGGAGCAAAGCTTTCAACAAGACTCCAAACACATTTGATGCTCTACTTCAAAGCTTTATAAAATTCGATCATATTTAATAAAATGGATTATTGGAACATGTAATTAGAAAAGACAGAACAAAGGAGCCTTTTAGGTACTTACCAGTTTTTTTTTTTTTTGGTTACAAGCTCTCTGCACTTTGCTTAGATGTAACACCAAAACCTGATTCTGGCCTTCGGTATGAGCTATAAATCATCCAGAAAATCCTCAATAATCCCCCATTTGCAAAATGAGGAATACAAATGCGGCCCCAATATGGGTAGTATGGCCCAGGCAATTTGAGAAGTGTGAAGAAAACAGCAACCGCGATCAAATGCCAAGGAACTTCAGCATCCTGACAGTCCAAAAATCTGATCACTGAGTAAATTGTATAAAGCATTGTCTAACTCGAAGATGTAAAATATAAAAACGCCACATCATTGAACCTTGATAGAAGGTGATAATCCTGAAGCAGTCTCTTTCAAGATCCCAGCTACTACAAACCCAAGAACCAAAGGGACAGGAACAAAAAAGAGTTTCCTTTCATGTGCACAGTATGACATCTCACTAAGCGAAGACACTGCTAGCACAGGAGCGCTAAGGTATTTGATAACTCCAGCCACAACATCACATATAAGTTGAATGAAATTGTCCAGCACTCTGTTCCAAGGGAAGCTCTTCACAGGCTGTGGAAGCTCATCCCAATATTTTATGGCCTGATCCAGAACATGGTCCAAATTTTGTTTCCCATGATCACCAGACTGGCCGTTTGTCATGCTTACCGAGCATAAAAATTTAGGTCGAGTACTTGGTATGCCAAAACCTGCTTTCGAACTACAAATGCAATTTCTTCTACTAGTATGATTTAATAAACCCTGTCAAATAGAAGAAAGAAGGGTTAGTGTCTGACCATAAAACAAATTTATTTTACCACAAACCAAATAAATTTGTCCTCAATGAGTCAAACGTGAAAATGTAGAAACCCCAGAGAAACAGAGATAATTTGGAGGGCCCTAATACCAAATCCTGAAAAGGGAGTAGGAGATTCTTCTTTTACAATCAGCTTAAAGCCCTGTAGTAGAGATTACGCAGACAACAATCCCCATCAAGGGTTTCCTATGGCAAAAGCTAAACAGGTCTGTCATTCTGTACACAGCAAATTTTGTACACATACCAATTCTACAACCTCACATTACACAGACCAAGTACCAAAACCTTGTCCAGAGACGGATACCAAAAGATGCCAACACGTGCTAAAATGACTAGCACTCAAGTCTAGATAGGTTTTCTTATTTGAATATATACGACATATTGTTCCACTAGTTGCTGCACGGTAAGCGCTATCAAGCATGGCATTTCTGCTTTCATGGTAAAGACACAGCTTAGGCTACAGCAAAACACATTAGGGTAGAGAAACGAGAATCATAAGCAGATTCAACAAGTTTTTCCCTTATGGCCAGTAACATCGAATATTCCTTGGTGATAATAAGACTTATACATATATAATGCCAACAAAAATAGGCTCATTGCCATTGGGAGGTAATTATGTTGTAAAAACAGTTTCCGTCTATCTGAAGAGAATGTCACTTGTATATGAGCAGTCTTATTCCTGCCTCGCTCAACAATTACGTTAATTACAACACTTGGACTTCTAATTCTTCAAATTACAACACTTCTTACCACACAGGTGAATCAGAAATAACAACTGAAATCAATATAAAAAAAACCACCAGTAAAGCCCCACAAAAATCGTGTTAGAAACCGAAAAACCAACGTATATTATACTCCACACAAAATTCACACAGGTTCTTTCAATTGTTGCCCACAAAACTCCAGCAAAGTGATAATATCAATTTGGATCAATGCTCCACCTTTGATTTTAATCCAATTCTTTAATAATAACATGAAATTATGTATAAACAGCATATTAAATAACAATT
The DNA here is from genome assembly GCA_963457585.1 of Spergularia bocconei. Lineage (NCBI taxonomy): Eukaryota > Viridiplantae > Streptophyta > Magnoliopsida > Caryophyllales > Caryophyllaceae > Spergularia > Spergularia bocconei. The sequence continues at coordinate 10,709,358 of OY734959.1, forward strand.
TTGACAAGGGGCAATAAACAAAATTAAGCATAATATAGTTAGCAACAGTGAAGTAGCTTACTTTGCAATTAGAAAGGGAAAGTGAGAAGGGGGTTGAGTGAGACAACGCCATAGCTGATAACATCCCAGCTGCTTCTGCTTCTTCTCTCTCTCTCTCTCCTTTCTCTCAAATTTAATTCAGAAATTAAAATGCAAGAAAAAGAAGAAGAAATAGAATTAGGGGAAGAGGGAAATGGGGATGGTACAGTACTCCGTATTTGGGAAGCTTGACACTAATCCGTTTGAACTTTGAAGTTATCACCTAATCATTTCCGGTTTTCATAAATTGTTAACGTTTTCATCTTGCGGGTAAGGTTTAGGTATTTAGGTGCATATATATCGATCGCTTAACTTGTCCGTGTTCAATAGTACGCCCGATTGGACACAACAAATATGTGTTCAACTCTTATATACATGTGTATTTTTGTTTGGACATTTCATGACATCTTATGGCACTTCAAGAACGTAAATCTAGCCCAACTATGCCAATTTAACGTAATAATTTAATGAGTATTTGTAGTCAGAAAATGCCCTTATTTGTATCTTGGTGCAGAAGTATCAAATTTACGGTCTATCAAGTCTCCGTGTGGACATTGGGCCATTAAGGTACCACAAGGGTGACTTATGACTATAGAATATTATAGAGTAACGAGCTCTATACTTTGGCTATAGGTTAGTATTAGATGCCAAGGGAAAATTTTTGAGCAGAACCAACACTTCACTGCATAGTTGCGTACTCGAAACTGGTTACACACACAAGTTTGTCAAAGACGCAACTTACAAGTCACACCATTACCTCGTCTCTTTATTCACCCGCTGCACTGATATTTACATTTTACAGCATGAAACTAAGAATACATACAGGCATACAGCAAACGTTTTGCTTATCCGGTAGCCTTCACCTTCAAGTGCAGTAGGCTGGACTAGCCGTTCCCCAAACATTTTTTACAATGTTCATACAATTTAACAAGGAATGTAAGATCACATGTCAACCTTAAATGGTTGCTGAGGGCTGCATTGTTAAGGGACATCCCTTGTACCTGGACCAATGTTCAGCAACAAGCTACGCGAAAATGGAGCTGCAGTGTGTAAGCTTCGTGGGTTCATTCTACTTGACAAGCTCACCTATGATTAATCAATCAGATGGCTCATTTATCCAAATTAGCCAAAAAATCTTCTGCCACACTCATTACGGAGTCATTTCTGTCCAAAGCGAGTCATTGATTTCTCTTCAACTGCAAGAGACTCTCCCACGACAAAATACTGGCGTTGCCCCTACGCTCCAATTCGCACCTTCATAGTAATTATTAAACGCGAAAAATTCCATCAGGTTACAGGAAGTTCAGCCGTAAAAATAGAAGAAATTTAAAGCTACGAAGTTACTTATTTGACTAACCTGAAGTATCCAGCTGATTGCGTAGGCTACTAATTGTGTGCTAAGCTGACATTTCTCCATTGCGCCAAGATATATAACAGAATCCCAAGAGATGGACTATAGCCTGCGAGGACGATAAATTGTTCAAAAAATGGATTATGCCACAAAGCATCGGATAGAGAGAGGCCAACATATCTTACATGAAATCAGTGATATGTTAATCAAGACTGAACTAAACTTCTGTTCAACAATTCTGGAGACCAAAATGCCATTGTAGTGGATGCACGGAAAAAAAAAATTGGCTTGGAGGATCATAATTCATAGTCATTGAACAGTATAATGAGAAAAAAAGCACCCTTTCTTACGTAGCGCCATTGATATGCAATATCTCCTTAGCAGAGGCTATATATCCCTTCTGTTGTGTTAAATGGGCATGTGTGTAAAAGATTATGATATGCATTCATTTACAAGAGTATAACGGAATTAAAGATTCGGAACAATTTTCAGATACCTGAAACTTATGCTATCAGGAAGTCAAGAATTTCTACAATGAGGACTTGCCAAGAGAGCACGGCCATGACAACAGCAATTCCCACGAGCTCAATACCACCTACACTACTCTGGAGTCTGGACCTTGTTCTAAATGTGTGGAAGAAGGTCAAAGGTCACTTAGAAATAAAGCTATCAAAGTGCAAAAGGTTGCTGAGAGGAGGAGCAACTGAGCTAGTCCAAATGATCCACCAAATGTAGATATTCCTACAGCATAACGACTGTTAGCAACCTTCACCAAGCAACATGTGCAGTACTAGTTTGCACATAGCGCTGAACATGACATATTGACATCTGCATTGACCATTAGCCTAATCAACATCGGCCTCAAACATAATCTCAAGTTTGTCCAAGGTTAGTAATTCAAGGACCGAGTATATATTGTTGTCAGCATGGTGCAGTTGTTCTGCATTAAAAGTATATAGCTGGCCTTTTATTACGATGGAGCTGCATCCAGAAACTTTTGTTACAACATTCCTCTTCATGGTTTCTCTCACACGGACTATATCCTCCCATTGGCCCCTCATTTCGTATATCTGAGCCAATACGATGTAAGGTAGGGAAACCTGTGGCTCCAACTCTATCAACCTCTCTGATACTTTTTCAGCAAGCATTACGTTCCCATGAACTATACATGCATTAAGTAATGCTCCCCAAATCGTTGATGAGGGTGAATACGGCATCCTTTCAGTAACCTCTACTGCTTCATTGAATCTACCTGCCTGGCACAACAGGTCTACAAGGCTAGCGTAATGTTCGAAGCAAGGTTGAACCCCATAAAGTTCCTCCATTTTTGCAAATAAAGCACTTCCTTCTTCAACAAAACCTCCATAGCTACAAGCAAGCAGAACACCTGAGAGTGATATTCGGTCGGGTGGCAGACCACTTGTTTGTAGTTCCTTGAAGGTATCTAGGGCCTCGACCAATCTTCCATTGTGAGCCAAACCCATAATCATGGTATTCCAAGAAATAAGATCTCGTGGTGACATAATTGCAAACAAATGTATGGCACAATCAATTGACCCAACCTTAGCATACATATGAACAAGTGAGCTACAAACAGCGTAATCCCTCTCAAAACCTAGTTTAGCAACCAGGGAATGGATTTGAGTTCCTTGCTCCACCGGAATGCCAGAAATGGAGGCCAAAACACTGCAGAGGGTGAACTCAGTAAGCTTGATATTTGCCCTCAACATGGCCACAAGTAGCTGGAGAGCTTTCTCCCCAATGTCATGCGATGCATAGCTCGAAATCAGGGAATTGCAAACTGCGGAATCCCATCTATCGAGTTCTTTGAAGAGCTTAACTGAGAGCTCCAATCTGTTGCATGTGGAGAACAGGTCAATAATGGCACTTGATATTATGGAGTTGCAAAGAAAGCCAGCCTTAGTGCACAGTGCAAAGATCTGCTTACCCTTTTCCAAGTACCGCAAATTTGTACAGCAAGTAATTACAGCAGAATATGTGAATGCATCAGATGTATAACCAAACGATCTCATCAAAGAGAACTGATGTAATGCTACTTTTCCAAACCCATTTTTAGAGCATCCAATAATCATTGAGTTCCACGAAATCAAATCCAAATTATCCATAGTCAAAAACACACCAAAAGCATAGTCCATTCTGCCAAGCTTACTGTACATATTAATTAAGGAATTTCCCATGACAACATTTGACCCAATCAAGCCACTTCTAATCATACCACCATGAAGCTCCTTCCCACAAAGAGAATCAGACACCATAGAAATGAGTATAGAGTAAGTGTATCCGCTTGGCTTCACTCCCACTTGTAGCATTTCTCGAAATCTTTCCCATGCAATATCACCAAGTTCACATGATGCATACCATGAAAACATAGAATTCCAGCTCACAATATCGCGTTCAGGCATTTGCTCAAACAGAGAATGACCCAACTCATAGTGGCCACTGTTAAGCACACCCTTCAAGCAAATATTCCAAGTTATATTGTTCTTCCTAGTTATATCGCCAAATGCTTTTAAAACACTGTCAACACACTGATACCGGGTATAAAGTTCAAGACAGCGATTACCGATAAATGTATGATTACTAAATCCAACTTTAATCAATTTTGCATGAACAACTTTAGCAAGGTTCACTGATCTTGATGAGAGGCAAAGGTCAATCAGGTGAGAGTAGAATGTAAGTGTTCTAGGGGAGCTATGAGTTTGCTTTACCAAGGGGTACATACATATCCCAGTTTTCTGTTAACAAACGTAGAGGATTGCAGCTTCTCCCATGAAAGTCACTGTATGCAGACTCCAAATTTCGGTTACGAGTTCCCATATGAACAACATCACATAAGAAGTTGACTGAATACCCAGCACCTCCAAGAGCCCGACACTTCTGTAAGAAGCAAAATAGCAATCAGCACAGAACAAATTCAGCATCTTTGGCAAAATAAGAGATCTAATCTAACACAGTTCAAGCTGCAACTTGGGTGAAAACTGTCTATAAAATTGAACTCATAAAATGTTTCACAAACTAATAAATACGGAGTATGAATCTACGCCACACCGCATAAACAACATCTCAAACAACACAGTGAGGCTTCTTAGGAATGACCCATAATGAAGATTGCGCGGAGAATCACACGGAGCAAATGCTATTTAACAATAACAGATGAACAATAGCACGAAATTAATGCGTCAAATGTTACCCACAACACTCGAGCAAGTCATAATAATAATAATAACCAACAAATATTACCGGGGCAATGCACAAAATCAAGCATAGTAAAGCAATCCAAGGTAAGTTTGTAACTAGAAAGGGGAGAGAAAACTTACCGGAGAGATGAATTAGGTGAAAACAATGAAATTTTTTTGGGAGATGTTATTGTTGGGGAACAAGAGAGGCAACTAACAAACCCAGTGGACGTCTCAGTTGTCTTGCTCAGTAATCTAACCTCAATTTCAACTTCTCAAGGGTACTTGTCAGTGTCACCAAAAAAAAAAATTGTCAAGGGTACTACTATTTATTGTGAAAAAAAAAAAGGAAATTTAAACTTATGTTATGAAAATCACCCAACGTTTAACAAAGCGTCACAATAATATTCCCAAGACTGATCAAAACTAGGTAAGTTACTCAGCCCTATCCGAAAATTGCATGCTATTAGGTTCACCCCCAACTGCCAAACAACGATTTGAAGACATTTCTCAAAAATTTGTTCCACATAACTCGAGAATTTCCAATGGTTTTACCATACAATAGGAATAAAGCAAAATGACTCAAGTAACTGCCTAACATAAGACACCGAGCTGAACAGCTGAAAGCCGAAAGCTCGGGGGATAAATCCAGCAGAAGAACCCACGTGGAAGATGTGGGAGCTCACAATGAAACCAAAATTATAGACAAAATAAAGGAAAATTTGTGGAAAAACCACCTCCAACTTTCACCATTTTTTGGGCAACCGAGAGGAAAGAGAGAAGGTTCCCCCAAAATTAGTGAAAGTTGAAGGTGGTTCCCCACAAATTTTCTCAAAATAAAAGAAGGTAAGTACTACTACTAAAACATCAGCAAATGTAATATATATAAGCAGGCACTAATCGGGAGGAGCAGGGGTGGCGGGAAAAGGTTGGCGGGAAAAGGTTAGCGGGTAGTGACATTGGCAAGAGAAGGAGGGCGACGCGTGTGGGAGGTGAATTGTGGTGCGTGAGAGTTGAGGAGGTGGTGTGGCGATAAAGCTGTCATGTCGGATGGAAAGGCGGCGCCGCCTGAAAAATTGAAATTGGGCCTGAGTTGAAGGTGGCGGAGGTGGTTGTAAGATGGTGAAAGAGTGGTAATCGGGGCAAAGAGACAACAATCAATGAGCCCAAGGAGGAGTTAAGCCTTAAATCAGTTATCGAACTTTAAAAAAACAAAAAAAATTGTTGTCTATTAACTTTTATACACCAAAATGGTGTCTTCATCCACTTTTGTTAACTCATGGCAAAGTTAACCAACTTTTATACACCAAAATTTTGATAATCAAATCCACTCCAAAAAAATTAATCAGTCCAATTCTATGAGCCATTCAAGTCACAAAACCGCAAAAAAAAAAAAAAAAAAAAAAAAAAAAAAAAAAAAAAACCATTAAGAACACAAAATTGTGAACTCCAAACATTGAATCGCAAAAAAAAAATCCATTACAACTAATTCAGAAATTAAGAATGATTAACAACTACAATAAAAATGAATCCAATTAAGGGGGGGTGGACTGAGAATGATGAACCCAGAAAATTTATATAACCCGAAATTTCCCAAACATATCTTCGTTTTAATTCTAAAAATCAAACATCCAACTTTTCAACAATTTATCGAACCCAAAAAAATACCCAAATCAAACCCAAAAAAAATGCCCAAACTAACTTTTCAAAATTTCCCCCATATCTGGAATTCTGAAAAAACATATTTAAAGAAAAAAAAAATTGGACAAGATAATTTACCAAATTTTTTATCTTTCTCCTCAAATTATCTATCCCCAATTCAATTTCCAACCTTTTGATGACGTACAATTCAATTTGTATCATCAACTTCAACAGCCGGCTATCAATCTCGATCAATCATCACACCGATCAACATCATAATAATCGAAAACAATAATCGTTGTTGTCGATACCCGCACTCCACCGCCGTGTCAAACCCAGACAAAATATCAAACCCAAAAAAATCCCTAATTCAACCCAGAAAACCTAGAATAAACCCCAAATCAAACCCACTCCAAAAAAATTAATCAATCCAATTCTATGAGTCATTCAAGTCACAAATCCTAAAAAAACAAAAAAAATATTAAGAACACAAAATTGCGAACTCCAAACATTGAATCGCAAAAAAAAAATCCATTACAACTAATTCAGAAATTAAGAATGATTAACAACTACAATAAAAATGAATCCAATTAGGGGGGGGACTGAGAATGATGAACCCAAAAAATTTATATAACCCGAAATTTCCCAAACATATCTTCGTTTTAATTCTAAAAATCAAACATCCAACTTCTCAACAATTTATCGAACCCAGAAAAATACCCAAATCAAACCCAAAAAAATGCCCAAACTAACTTTTCAAAAATTCCCCCATATCTGGATTTCTGAAAAAAAACATATTTAAAGAAAAAAAAATTGGACAAGAGAATTTACCAAATTTTTTATCTTTCTCCTCAAATTATCTATCCCCAATTCAATTTCCAACCTTTTGATGGGGTACAATTCAATTTGTATCATCAACTTCCACATCCGGCTATCAATCTCGATCAATCATCACACCGATCAAAATCATAATAATCGAAAACAATAATCGTTGTCGATACCCGCACTCCACCGCCGTGTCAAACTCAGACAAAATATCAAACCCAAAAAAATCCCTATTTCAACCCGGAAAACCTAGAATAAACCCCCAATCAAACCCACTCCAAAAAAATCAATCAATCCAATTCTATGAGCCATTCAAGTCACAAATCCTAAAAAAAAAAAAAAAAAAAAAAATAGAACTGTCATGCGTAGTGAGGAAGCTTCCCCACCAAGCAAGTTAGAGCGCGCAAGAGACTGGAAGCTTGACCATGGCAGAGAGGAGAGGGAGGGGTCGCCCTCCAAAGAAAAAGATACCGGGAGATTCGCAAAGGAAAAAGGAAGAGAAGGATACAAAGATCGGGGAAAATGATGAAGGGAGTGAAGAGGAAGGAGAAACCCAGCTCAAAACTCACTCGCCTCATCTGTTAAAAGACATGATCACAACAGCAATTGAGAAATCTGGTAAGCAATCTAAAACACAAGGTAGTAATCATGAGAATTCGGGATTGAATTTAGATAAGACTGGAGATTTAGAAACCCAAAAAGTAACCCCTGATTGTGAAAATGCGAAAATTGGGGGATAACTTTCTAGGCAAGCTGGTTATTTGGGGAACAGTGATGGGAAAGCTAAATCATGGAGTAAAATAGTAAAATCAAAACCAAAGGTGGGAATGGCTTTACATCACTATGAGGAAAATTCTAATACTACTGAAATAGTCATCGAAGAAGAGGATATCAAGGATGAACTAGTTTTCTGGGCAAATTCTTTGGTTGGAAATGTGATAGGGGGAAACCAAAATTAAAGGAGATGAAAGAGTTTGTGCAGAAAAACTGGAACCATATTGATCATGTGGATGTGAAGTACTATAAACGAGGGTGGTTCAATTTCAGGTTTAATTGTAAGGAGGATATGCAGGTCATTCTTAAGGGAGGACCATGGCGAATGGGATCAAATACCTTGATCCTTAAGAAATGGGAACCAGGGTTCTCTCAAGAACTTGAAACTGTTACTCAAGTTCCTGTTTGGATCTTACTACCTGAGCTTGAGCCATGGTGCTGGTCTGAGAATGCACTCAGTAAAATTGCAAGCAGGGTAGGGAAGCCTCTCTTTGCTGATTACCCCACAACATCAAAGGAGAAATTGGCTTTTGCTAGGGTAATGGTGGAGGTTGATGTGTCTGCAGAACTGCCAAAGGAGGTGATTATCAACACACCCTATTGTGGAGCACAAGTACAGTCAATTGAATACGAGTGGGTTCCATATTTCTGCAAGGGGTGCAAAAAATTGGGTCATGACTCATGAGATACAACATTGTAAGCTAAATAGACCAAAGAAGATTCTGAAAGTGTGTAAACCTGTCAAAACTGCTAATGTTGTAATAAATGGGAAGGTGGATGTACCAGATATTGCAGCAAAAAAGCAAGGACATCAGGTTAATACTGAAGGAAAGGAGGAGAGGATGAAAGGGTTGGCAGGGAAACAGTAGCACCTGAAACCGAGCCAGCAAAAACTCATAACCAACAGGAGATAGTGGAGGACTTGGAATACACTGAGAATGGTTAACCAGGAAACTACAGTGGCTCGCCAGCTTCTGATGAGTTGGGGTTTAAAATGGTTAGCAAGAAGTATTCATCCAGGAAGAGCAAAGTGATTCATCAAATCACATCCTCTTCAATTGTTAACAGACTCAGAGAGCTGATGTCAGTAGAAGCAGGGGAAAATATTGAGGAAGTGAATGTGAATGCTAGGCAGGAATTGGTGGAGAAAGGGGATCCCCCTGACCCTCTACTGCAATGATAGTTGCATCCTGGAACATTAGAGGGTGCAATGACACCCTCAAACAGCAAGAGGTGAGGGACCTCTTGCTAAAGTATAAGATAGATATCTTGGGAATATTGGAGACAAGAATAAAAGAGCATAAAGCTAAAGCAATTATCAGGAAGAAATTTGCAGCTTATAAGGTGATTACTACTTACAACTACCATAGAAATGGGAGGATATGGATAGTTTGGAGAGCTCAGCAAATTAGGGTGGACATTCTGAAATCCCACTCACAATTTGTTCTCTGCAAAGTGTTTCATATCGTCTCAAACAAAGAATTCTACATAACTTTTAGTTATGCCATTAATGATTCAGCTGAAAGGAGGATTCTATGGGATGAGTTGGAATTGATGCATCCTGGAACAAAACCGTGGTTAGTTCTAGGGGATTTTAACATAATTAGGAGTGGAGATGAAAAGAAGAGCAATACTCCCCCGAATGCAGTGGATATGAGGGAGTTTAATAATTGTCTCACAGCCTGTGGTTTAGATGATATGGCTGGACAAGGATGCTACTATACCTAGACAAACAATCAGGATGGAGAGGCGCTAAATTGGAGTAAACTGGTAGGGCAATGGTGAATTCAGCTTGGGTTGCTGCGGAGCCAGCTTCTTATGTGAAATACTTACCATCAAGTCTCTCTGATCACTCCCCAGTGGTGGTAAGAGTCATGGAAGCTCCAAAGATCAGGAAAATGTTTAGATACTTGAATTGTTGGGTCACCCATAGTGATTATAAGCAAACAGTGACCAAGGCATGGGAAATGGGAGCCTCAGGGACTCATATGCAGCGATTGTTTCACAAGTTGAGAAATGTCAAACATGCTCTTACAGAGATCAATAAGAATCATTTCTCAAAGCTTTCGGAGAGGGTGGAAAATATGAAGAGCCAGCTGCTCAATAGGCAAAATGATCTCCAGAAAAGCCCGAATTCTGAGATTTTTCAGCATGTCAAAGAGCTTAAGCAGAAATTCCAGAAGTTAAAGCAAGCAGAGATGAGCATGCTATGTCAAAGAGCAAAGTTTCAGCATATCAAGGAGTCTGATTGTAGCACAAGCTACTTCTACTCTAGAATTGCAGTGAGGAAGCACCAGAGCAGTATAGTGAAGATAAAGGATGCCCGGGGAAAAGAATACACTGATCAAAAAGGGATTTCGAGTGCTTTTGTTGATTACTATATTACATTGCTGGGGACAGAGCAGGATGTAAAAGAAATCAATGAAAGCATTTTTGAGAATTATGAAGAAATCCAGGGTGATAAAATGAATAAGCTGATCAATGAAGTCACGGATGAGGAAATCAAGAATGCAATTTTCAACATTGACTCGAATAAAAGTCCTGGACAAGATGGGTTTTTTGCGGGTTTTTTCAAAGAGAACTGGAGTTTAGTAAAGGATGATCTCTCCAAAGCAGTCAAGGAATTTTTCTCTACAAAGAAACTCCCAAAACAAGCAAACAATACCATGATAACCCTGATTCCAAAGAAGGAAAACCCTTCCAAGTGTGGCAGATTTTAGGCCAATTTCTTGCTGTTCCACAGTCTATAAGACTATCAGTAAGATTTTGGCAAACAGGATTCAGGAAATTCTCCCTCTTTTAATAGGGGAAGAACAAGCTGCTTTTGTTAAAGGAAGATGTATATTTGAGAATATAATGGTGTCTCAGTCACTTGTGAAGGGCTATGGGCAAAAGAACATCTCACCTAGATGTTTGATGAAGGTGGATATTAAAAAGGCTTTCGATTCCCTTAATTGGAAATTTGTGAGAAGTATGCTGGAGCACATGAAATTCCCTGAGTTATTTATAAGCTGGATAATGACCTGCATCAGCACAACATGGTTTTCACTCAAGATAAATGGCAGCTACGAGGGGTTTTTTGCTGGGAAATGTGGCTTAAGACAGGGAGATCCTCTATCTCCATACATTCTCGTGTTAAGCATGGAAATCCTGTTCAATCTGCACCCAAAGTGTTCTAAACTGGGGCTAACACATCTAACCTTTGCAGACGATTTAATGATTTTTACTAGAGGGGATGTGGCCTCAGTAAAAGTTGTGATGCACTGCCTAGAGGAGTTTGAAGATATGTCAGGTTTAAGGGCTAATCCCTCGAAAACTGATATATATTTTGGAGGAGTAAATAAGGGGATTAAGGAGCAAATTCTAAGGGAGTCTAGGTTTACAGAAGGGAAATTCCCATTCAGATATTTAGGGATACCTCTCCACTCGAGAAAGCTCAGGGCTGACATGTACCAGCTGCTTATGAAAAAGCTTGAAGGATCAATCCAACACTGGTCTACTCAGATTGTGTCATTTGCAGGTAAAATCCAATTGATTAATTCAGTTATATTTGGCACAGAGAATTTTTGGAGCTCGAGTCTGCTTATCCCTAGAGGAATACTGAAGAGAATTCGCAAAATCTGCAAAGATTTTCTATGGGGGATAGAAGATGGGAAAAGGAAGTTGGTATACAAAAGCTGGGAAAGTTTATGCTCTCCAAGGGAGGAGGCAGGGATTGATATAAAGGAAGTATTAGCCTGGACTAAAACTATGTTAACAAAATGGCTTTGGAAGCTAGAAGGTAATGGTGATGGGATGTGGAACAAATGGATACGAGCTTATGTGCTTAAAGGAAAGGATTTGTGGGAAGTTGAAGCTAAACCCATCAACACTGAAAGCTGGAAGGGCATTCTTTATGTCAGGGATGAGATAATCAGAATGGCAGGTGGTCGAGCTGAAGCAAAAGCTGTGATCAAAACCTGGAGTAAAGGTGGCAAATTCCAAACATCTATGGCTTATGATCATTTCAGGAAAAAGTTTCAGAAGATTACTTGGCATAAAGCTGTTTGGGATGGAATGGTAATGCCAAAACATAGCTTCATTGTTGCGCTAGCAGTTCAAAACAGCCTTGCGACAGTGGATAACATGAAAATGAGAGGCATTCCAATCGTAAACAAGTGCATAATCTGTAAACAGAAAGAGGAAAGCATTGATCTCTTGTTCTTTAAATGTGAGCTATCAAGAGAGATTTGGAATAGACTGTTGGATTGGCTCGGGCTTGCAAAGAGAAGATGGGACCTGAGAAGAGAGCTCACTTGGCTCAGCAAAAAAGCCAGAAAGAAGCATTGGAAAACATGCTGGGCAAAGGCTTGTATAAATGCAGCAGTATATCAGATTTGGGTGAAGCGGAACTCAAGAATTTTCAGAGAAATAGAGCACAACTCGGACTAGATGGTGAATCAAATCAAATTTGTAGTTTGTGCAAGAATGTATGCGTGGATAGGAGAAGAGATTAACTTGTAAAAGTTTGCTAATTAGATGACTTTTGTTTCTTAGTGGGTATTTTTGTAAGAAATATTTTATTCCCCCAAGTTGGATGAATAAAAATCACCAAAATTCTTACCAAAAAAAAAACAACTACAATAAAAATGAATCCAATTAGGGGGGGGGGGGCTGAGAATGATGAACCCACAAAATTTATATAACTCGAAATTTCCCAAACATATCTTCGTTTTAATTCTAAAAATCAAACATCCAACTTCTCAACAATTTATCGAACCCAGAAAATACCCAAATCAAACCCAAAAAAATGCCCAAACTAACTTTTCAGAATTTCCCCCATATCTGGATTTCTGAAAAAACATATTTAAAGAAAAAAAAAAAACTGGACAAGAAAATTTACCAAATTTTTTATCTTCCTCCTCAAATTATCTATACCCAATTCAGTTTCTAACCTTTTGATGGGGTACAATTCAATTTGTATCATCAACTTCAACAGCCGGCTATCAATCTCGATCAATCATCACACCGATCAAAATCATAATAATCGAAAACAATAATCGTGCCGATACCCGCACTCCACCGCCGTTTCAAACCCAGACAAAATATCAAACCAAAAAAAATCCCTAATTAAACCCAGAAAACCTAGAATAAAGTCCCAAATATAAACAAAAAATTCCCCAAATCACTTGGTAACTAGCTATGGACAGGGGCGGTGCGGTGAAGCGAGGTGATGTAGATGAAATAGACGCAGTGAAGATGATGATGAAATGATGAACCATGAAGATGATGAAGACCGATGAATCTGGCATTGAAAGGCATTTCGAGAATAGGTCAAATTCTATCTCTATTCCTTCTGTTTGAAGAAATGAAGGATCCCGAAAAATCGATCTTTCTTTTAGTTGTTGAATCTCTCTTTTATTGATTAATGTGTGATATTCCGAATCCGCATTACTAATGGAATCCAAACGATCTCTAGATTGATCAGAAGATCCTTTCAATTGGCTAGAATCTGTTACTTGAACGAAACTAGATCTTGTGGAATCATATTGAATATTTGACGAGACATTCCGTACCTTGTTAAAAAATTGATCCTTGTTTACCAACCACATATTGTCTAGCCAAATCCAATTCTCTCTCGATACATTCCTCAAAAAGTACAATTCGTACGGATTCTTCCCCCAACTAACGAAGAGCTCTTGGTGGAATTGCCACATATGAAATTGAGCACAATTTTGCAAAGAAATAGCCCACTTGTTTCTTGAGAAAAGATGGGAAACATTCTCAATATCATTTGATTGAATAGTTGACCCGGCCTCTTGTTGTTGGAAGAAACCCTCCACTTCTATTGGTATTTTTTCACGAAAAGCAGACGTGAGATAACAAATCCAGTGCTTCACTAAGATTGTGAAAAGTTGTTCCGAATTCAAGTTGATTATGTTTCGCCTCCTCCTCAGAGAAAGACTATCAGACAATTCCAAATAATAGTCCTTGCTGATCGGATCATCCATATAATATACAAAGAGAAACTCCAGATATTGGATATCTTTCTCTTTGAATGAGATCTCAATTCCAGCGGCGGTTTCATTAGATAACTTACAACTAGAATCCTTCTTTTTTCCGATCCAGTTCCTCCACCACTGCGAACCCCGGTTAGATTCAGGCATGATACACTTTTTAGTTATTGGAAGAAACCAAGTACTAGTACTCTCTTTCGGATCCAGGAAACAACTCTCAGAAATATGTTTTACTTTTGTAAGATAGAGGAGCGAAACAATGCCTATTGATATTGGAAGACCAAAAGGATTTTTTCAATGTATCATTTATGGGTCCAATGGAATTCATAGGTGTAGGAAGAAGCCCTATCAAATAGATATTTTTTCTTTCGACCATATTTCGATTGTTAATACGATATAGAAGGATCAGTACTACAAAGAGTAGTACACCCTTGATCGTGAAATATCGATTGCTTGTTGAACCCTTTGAATTGCGTGAAAGTAGGATACTCCAAATTCGGGAGTCAAAGAGTTTTATAAAACGTTCTTGGTGGAAAAAAATGTGAATGAAAGATCCCACTGAATTGAATTGGGTCCATGAATCTAAGAAATAGTGAGAATTTTGAATCTCTCTCAATATCTCTCTCAATTCGAAAATCAAGGATTTTAATTGATGTCCTTTCATTGATTCCTCCTAAATTGCATTGATTTATCCTAAAGATTTCATTTCGATTGGAATTTGGTTATTCACCATGTACGAGGATCCAATTGTGATGAAGATGAAGAATTTAAGATGAACATGGAGGTGATAAGGACTCAAGAGGAACGAGGAGAGAGGAGCAGTATGGAGAGTAATAAATAAATGAGGAGAGAGAAGAGTATATGGGGAAAGTTAACTGACGGAAGAAACGGAGACACCAAAATCACCCCAAAAAGTTAACAAACATCAAATTCACTTTTTTAAAAAAGTTCAGTAACTGATTTGAGGCTTAACTCGGCCAAGGAGATAGGATTTGGCTGATTTTTACTCCTTTTTCCATTTTAAGTGTTTCCCATTTTACGTAACTATTCAAAAAAATTATTCGAAAATGTTAGGAATCTAGTTGAAATAGTAGTTGAACGCCGGAACAATAGCTGAATGCTGAAATATTAGATGCAATAGTAGCTGAAAGTTTTTAGCTGATAGATTTAGGAGTGTTTGACAAAATTAGCTCATATAGGAGCTGATTTATGTAACACTAGTTTTAAATTCGTGTGTTCCATGATTAAAATATTATATCGTACGATGCACGTAATAATTATTATCTTTTCTTTAAATAAAAGCTGTAGTATCATTATCCTTATTTTTATTGCCTCATGTAGCCACTCCGTTTACAACTGCTAAAGACAGCATTAGGTGGGTCTAAATCTTGACGATATATTTCATCCAAATTCATACTTCATTATATGTGTGAATGGATGTTATATTGAAGTAAATTTTGACACAATTTATTGATATATGTATCGTAATATTCTGATATATGTAGGCCAAGTTATAACAAATTATATACGTTTAATGAAGATAACTTTATGTGAAAATTTTACAAATATTGGACTCTCTTTGTAAATTTCCTCATTTCTAGTGCGATGCGGGAATTTCTTGATCAATAAACGCGCCGTATGCATTTGTCACAGTTAAAATATTATATCGTACGACGTAGGTAATAACGTTTTGTTTTCTTTTAAATAAAAAATGCAGTATTATCCTTAATTTTATTGCCTCCCTTAGCCACTTCGTTAGAACTGCTAAAGACAACATTTGATGGAAATGGGGTACAAATGAGCGATACACCCGGGGTATTACCCCCACGGTGACGTCATACTGATGTCGTCCTCTTTTTTTTTTTCAAGTTTACGTAGATTTATCTATACACCTTATAAAAGTGTCTAAGGCAAGTTAATTGTTCATTGGAACAGTGCCAAATCGAACGGCTGTGAGCTGGTCTCGTTTTAAGTTTGAATCTCGCACGTTGATTGTGCTGAAATCTGGCCCATTGATGCTGCTTTAATCTGACTCGTTGATTCACTTTGCTACGTACACACTCTCCCCATCACTCACTCTCCTCTTTTTTTTTTTTCGAAACGGGTAGCATAGATAATCATCTCACTCTCCTCTTTTCTTTCTCTTGTTCTCTCCGCTGCTCCCACCACTCACTCTACTCATTGCTCTTTCTTGTTCTCTCTGTTCCTCCCACAATTCTCTCCTATGAGGCTGCTCCCATTGATTTGCCTCTTTCCTGAAATGTTTTCACCTGCTTTCTTCTCATCTGCAGATACTCACTCCCGTAAGTAATGCTACAAGGTTTGGTTTTTCAAGTTCTGGGTAATTTGGTTGCAAAATTTAAGTTGTTCACCTCCTTTTTCTGCAAATTTATGAGCCTTAGATTACCGTTTGCTTTTGGGTTGATTGAAAAATATTATCTTTTTTTTTTTTGGGTTTTTTGCCAACCACCACTTTTTAAGTTCAAAAATCTCAAACACCACCTTTTAAGACTATTTTCTTTGACAAACACCACCAAAATAAAGTCCGGCCACATTTTTGGTTGACTCCGGCATTGACTCACTCTCCGATTATTTTCCGTTGCTTTTTTCTTTTTCTTTTAAGCTCGATAACCCCCCCTCCCTCCTTATTAATTATTTCACTCTACTCCTTTTTCCCTATCATATCAAGAATCTCTCTTATCTCTCCCCTCACCTCTAATGAAGTTTTGGATTCGACAATTGTAAGCAACATGCACCCTAATCATTGTCAAAGCTATGAACAACACCATTTTATCCTTTTTCCAATTTTCAAACTTTAATTTCACTCAATTTCACCTTTAATTCATTTACTTCATCCAACAATGGGCCAATGACACAATTATGTACTCTTCAATTCTCTTCCTCTTATCAATAAGAGAATGGATCATATCTCTTTGCTATTCAATCCAACCATGTCCCTAACACACGCAAAAAGGCAAATCAAAACTAAAATTCTATCTAGTCAAATGAAGAGAAAGCATATGAGACTAAGGATGATAATAAATCAAGAAATCTAAGCAATGGTTGAGTAGAGAGAGTAAGGATGAAGAAGAGTGAAAGAATATCGGGCTCAAAAGAAGAAAGAATAAAAGATAGGGTGAGTCAACACCGGAGTCAAGAGAAAATGTGGCCGGAATTAGTTTTGGTGATGTTTGTCAAAGAAAATAGTCTTAAAAGGTGGTGTTTGGGATTTTTGAACTTAAAAGGTGGTGTCTGTCAAAATCGGAAACTTAAAAGGTGGTGTCTGGCAAAAACCCCCCCCCCCTTTTTTTTGGTAAGAATTAGCTTTGTTTTATTTCAAAATTGAATTAAAACCATTACAGACTCTCACCAAGGATAGCAGAGTACTACCCCGAGAAGACCCAACAATTCCTAACAATTAGGAATATAGTTACTAAGTTTATCAACTACTCTTATGCAGACATAATACTTAATCCTAAAAACAATTTGGTCTATGCTCCGACTAGTGTCCGAGAAAATACGACTATTTCTCTCCAAATTTCATATATAGTACAAATAAGAGCCGTCTTGAGAATATGATGCTTAGGGTGCTTGTTCCTCACACTTCTCTTGAATCATCTGATTTCATGATCAATTGTCCAACATCTTTGCTTATGGCCTAGCCAACCAAGGATTGCATTCCATATTTTGCTCGAGAAAGCACAGACAAAGTACAAATGCTTAACCGATTCCTCCTTGCATCTGTAGAGATTGCATCTGTTTGGAGGCAAATCCCCCTATTTTGAAGATTATTAGTAGTAGGCAGAGCATTATGAGTGGCCATGGTGGCAATGACAGCCCATTTTGGCGCTCCATAAGCATCCCACACAGTTTTATGCCATCTTGTATTGTCGTACTTCTCCCTGAAAAAGTCATATATCTGCTTACTTTTATTTCGACAATTGCTGCAACCAGATACCTGCTTTTTTGTTGCATTTATACCTCCTGCAACATCAATTATCTCATCTCTTATGCATAATTCCACTCCAAGCAGATGAGCAATCCCCATTCTTTCCCACATTCCAAAGATTTTTATCTTTCAGGTAGTAAGCAGCAATCCAATTGCACCAGACAGAATCATTTCCATGCTGCAGCTTTAAGATCTACTTTGCAAATAATTTTGTTCCAGCTCAAAACTTCTTTTATGCCTAAGCCACCTTCCCTTTTTGGGGAACACAGTCTTTGCCATTTGATCATGGTAAATTTCCCATGGTTTTCAGAGATACCCCAAAAGAATTCTCTACAAAGCCTGCTAACTTTCTTCAGGACAACCAAAGGGAGTAGCAATACTGATCCCCAGAAAGTTTGCATACCCAATATGACAGAATTGATAAGCTGCAGCTTTCCTGCATAAGAAAGGAAGCTGTTCGCCCAATTCGCTAGCTTAATCTTAATTTTCTCCATTAAAGGTTGATACATTGAAGCTGCAAGCCGAGCGGAGTAGAGGGGAACACCAAGATATTTGAATGGGAAATTTCCAACTGTATAACCAGTTTTATCAGCAATCTTTCTGATTTCCTCTGGCTTAACACCTCCCAGGTAGATGCTAGTTTTCTGAGGGTTAGCTGCAAGGCCAGACTGATCCTCAAAGGTTTTTAGAACTTTTGCAACTTTGCTGATTGATTTTGCATCTCCTCTAGCAAAAACCAAAAGATCATCAGCAAACAAAAGGTGGTTAAGCTTTATCTTATTGCACTTAGGGTGTTGGCTAAAACCAGGGGCATGAATAAGCTTCCTGAGACATCTCGACAACCCCTCCATGCACAAAACAAAAAGATAGGGGGAGAGAGGATCCTCCTGTCATAGTCCCTTCTTTGCTGCAAAATATCCATTTTGATTACCATTTATACTCAGAGTGATCTGAGTGGTATTTAAGCAAACTCTAACCCAGTTGATGAATTTATCTGGGATTTTATAGCATGCCATCAGGTTTTCCAGAAAATCCCAAGATACAGAGTCAAATGTTTTTCTGATGTCCACTTTAATTGTGCTTCTAGGAGAAATGTGCCTCCTGTCATATTTCCTGATCGGTTCCTGTGAGAGTAGGATGTTCTCAAAGATGCTCCTCCCCGAGATGAATGATGATTGCTCCAATCCAACAATTTTGTCTAGGATAAGCTGCAATCTTCTAACCAACATCATACTAATGATCTTATAAATGGTGTTGCAACAAGATATTGGTCTAAAAATCCATCACTATTTCAGGGGTGCTCTTCTTGGGGACCAGGGCTATAAGGGTGGAATTGACTTGCTTGAGAAGCTTCCCAGTCTAAAAAAAAAATCTTAGGATGGCAGCACTGAGTTCATTACAAATTATATGCCAAGTGCTTTTGTAGAATTTTGAGGTATATCCATCAGGCCCAGGGCTCTTTGATTTATCAATGGAGAAAAAGGCCTTCTTAACATCCAATTCAGAGAAATCCTTGATTAATTCCCTTTGATCTTCCTCATTTATAGAATTTCCCTCAAAAAGACTTTTATTAAAATCTGCCACTGTTTGTGGTGTCCCGAGCAGGTGTTGATAGTACTCCAAAAAGGCTTTATTGACATTCTCAGGATCAGTGTGAAGATTATTATTCATATCCCGAATTCTTCCAATGTATGAGTGAGCTCTCTTTTCCTTAACCTTTGCATGAAAGTAACTAGTGTCGGCATCATTCATTTTGATGTCCCTGATCTTTGCCCTCTGATAATAAAAACTAATTTCAGCTTTTTCCAGTTTCCCCAGCTGAATCTTTAGATCTTTTACTGTTTGAAGAAAGTCTGTATTGGTAGGATTTTCCTGAAGGGCTTTTTGAGAATTGTGAAGCTTTTGCAGACTCTGTCTCTGATATTAGAGTATTTCTCCTTATGTAGGGCTCTTAGAGCATTCCTTACAACTTTCTGCTTTGAGACAATTTTGTACATTTTTGTCCCCTGGAAATTTTGATTCCAGGCCCACTCCATTATTTTAGTAAAACTAGCATCTTCACACCAGTGATTTAGGAATTTGAATCCTCTTGCGCCTTCTTTTATACCCATATTAACCTCAACAATGACAGGGGAGTGGTCAGATAGGCCCGGTTGCGGGAAGAACACTGTTGTATTTATCTGACTGTTAATCCAAGCACTATTAGCTAGGGCTCTATCTAGTTTAGCCCAGACTGCATCATCTCCTTCCTGAAGATTTGTCCATGTGTACTGGCATCCCGTGCCAGGAAGATCACAAAGACCAGCTGTGTAGATACAGTTATAGAAATCGTCCACATCTTTATTGTTAAGTGCTGCCTTGCTCAGTTTCTCATCACTATTCAGAACAACAATGAAGTCGCCAGAGATAATCCAAGGAATAGTAATGTTCTTAGTTGCATTTGAAATAAGATTCCATAGCTCCACTCTTTCTGCTCCCCTATTGTATCCATACACCACTGTAGTATAACATTCAAAATGGGATTTTAGACATGTTATCTTACAGTGGATAAATTGTGCTCCCTTATTCAGGATGTCGGCTTTTACATTTCTTCCATTCCAAATCAGCCAAATCCTCCCATTCCCATGGAGAGAATAGTTGTCACATGTGTTGAATCTCAGGAATTTCCTATTAAGAGTAGTTTTTCCTTTGGTTTCCTTTACTCGAGTCTCAAGCAGTCCCAGGTAGTCAATTCTGTTGTGACTAATGTGGTGTAGGACTTCCTGCTGCTTTTAGGGGCTTGTTGCAGCCCCTAATATTCCAGGTTGACAAAATCATTGCAACACAAGACCACCTCTAGGGTCTGTGTTATCATCCATGATACATTGCTCCACTATTTCAACCTTTTGCTCCTTAGTTACCGTTTCCTGCTCAAGATCCTGCAATATCTGGTATCTATTCTCAATAGAAAAAAGTCTGAGCCTAGCCTTTTTCCCTAACATAGGAGTAAACCCCTCTTTGTCAACTGGTTTGGATCCCATGTGATTAGCATTCCCCTTTGTGATGCTAACTGAAGGTGTCAGTGCTTTTTCATGCCCCACCTTTTCTTCCACATCCTTTTCAATTACAGGTCCACCCTCCTGTTCTGCTTTCCCAGGTTCAACAGCTTTTGGCATATAAATTTGTTTTTGCTTGACAGGCTTTTCTATTTCTTTTCTAGCCAATTTGCATTTCTTACTCTCATGTCCAAGTTTATTGCAGCAGGATCAGTAGAATGGCACCCATTCATACCTTATATGCTGCACACTGATGCCATACGGGGTGCTTATAGTGACAGTATCCAGCAGCTCCTTAGAGACATCAATCTCTACTGGGACCCTAGCAAAAGATAGTTTTTCTTTCAGGGTGGTTTTGACATCAGCAAACAAAGGCCTCCCTAGTGAGCTAGCACCTTGCTTAGTGCTTTTGGGGTCCAGTAGTGAGGGTCGAGATCAGCAAAGAGAACCCAAACAGGGAATTTGGATATGCTTTTCATTTCTTGACTGAATGTGGGAGACCATGCTTTCAGAATGATGACGCAATCATCATAGTACCACGGTCCTTTCCTCAGGACACACTCCATGTCCTCCTTAGTATCAAACTTTATGAAAAACCATCCCCTCTTGAAGTATTGGATAGATGGTATTTTCACAAAGTTCCAGTGCTTCCTAGCATACTCAATCAAGTTATTTTCGGTGGGCTTAGCTCTAATGACATGAGAAACTAGAGTTAGTCTCCCAATACTTTAGTTCCTCTTCAAAGTCCTCAAAATCAATCTTAATTTCTCCATCAAGTTCGACAAATTCCAATTGCATTCCTTTTAGATTGAATTGAGTCCCCCTAGGTTTGTTTTCTTCTTCAACAGTCTCATTATTACCCTTGCTACCAGTTACGGCACCATGAAAATTCCTATTGTTCTTCCGTTTTTTTTTTGTTTTTGTTAATTTTGTGTTCAATCATTGTTTGTTTGAATTTGTTTTTATTTTTATCATTGTTTGTTTGATCTTGCTATTGATCATTCTGGCGCATCGAATCTCACATGCTCACCTCATTTATCTCCGGAGAAGGTTTCAAAGGCCACATCTCACCTTTTTTTTTTTTTACGACTATGTGATCCTTAAATTAGGGTTTGTTTCAGTCCATTTCTAATTTGTGATTTTTATGGTTGTTTTCCCCCCCACAGATTCCCACTCGTGCAAGTGGTTTGATCATCAAGGTAAGTATTCTAAGCAATGACTTCATGATTATCTCGTTCCGTTTTTAGAACTTTGTAATTATTCTTCATGATTGATTAGTTGATGATTAAATCTCTCAATCAATTTGATTGATCTACTTTTTGTGCGCTTAGAGGGAGGATGATTTCTAACAGGATAATCAAAGTGCATTGTACTTTCCCCTATAATCCATCATTATTGTTCTTTATATGATTAGGATTTTGGTTCATATTATTGGTTTATTTTCGGGTTTTTGTTGATTTTTGCTCATTAGTTTTTTTACTTTAAGATAGTATCGCATCAAGAGTGCTCGTTTTTATTTCAATTTAGTTCGTATTAAATTTTTGGGTAATTTTGTTGTTGGTGATTTCATCATAGAGTTCATGATTTTCATTTCTTATTAAGTTAACTCATTTTTTCAAGTTTTGTTGTTTCCCTTTTTTTTTGTTTAAATATTTGTTAAGATAGGAAAATTTTGATTTATTCATTTAATTAGTTTTTTTGGTTTGCAGAGTGGAGGAGGACAATTAGGATGACGATGGAGCCGACAATGAGGGTGACGATGATGATAAGGATTTTGCCCTTGGTAATTTCTCTCTTCATTTCCCCTTTCTTTTATGTGTGTTCTTTGCTTATGGCTAGACACAAGGCTTGTATGGAAATATTCAGTTTCATTGATATTTTGCTTTGCATGCGATATTGTGGTGGTATTTAATTTCTTGACAATTGGGCTCAATTTGGAATAATCCTCGCTTGTAATCGCATAAATTTTATATGATTCCTCTAAATTGTGTTTAATTATTACTAATAGATGTTATAATTAGTGGGTAATCGATTTGGGTTAGTTTTATGCATAAAGAATTAATTTTGATGATTGTTTTGAGTTGATTTTCACTAATTACGAATTTGGGGTTAATTGGTTTGATGATTCGAATTAGGTTTAATTAGTTTCGAAAATTATGACTTTAGTATGTCTATAATCTGTTAATTAGGGTTCTTGAATTTAGTTTGAAATTTAAATTGGGGTTTTGTTCAAGTCTGTAGAAATTGTAATTTGGGGGAAATTGTGATTAATTGTTTCTTAATTAGGTTAAACAGCCCAAATTAGTTAGGATAATTAATATTTAAAAATTTAGATTATTTAGGAACTCATAAACTGGTTTTCGTAAATTAATTGATTAATTTCGTTTTTAGGTAATTTTATGTAATTTAAGCATGTTTTGATAATTAAAACATAATATAAATAGTTTTAATAAATCCTAAATAAATTGTAATAGTTAAGTATTTATTTTTATAAGTTAAATTCTGTTTTAAAAGTAATTTTAGGCCTTTGAGAATTTTTGCAATGATTTGTGTGTTATTTGAGTTTTATTGGATAATTATTGAAATAGAATAATAATCATTGGATAATTGGTAATTATTGGTTTGGATTTCATATTGTCATGTTCCTACATTGTATATAGGATCATACTAATATATAGGTAGGTTGGTTGAGTAAGATTGAGTGTTGATTTGGGAATGTCGTTTGTATTATTGTAGAATCTGGGTTCATAGACGAAGAATACTAGTGATCGTTGTACTATCGTGTTCTTATGTGCGTTTAAAAGGTAAGCTATCATGCTCAACCTTTCTTAAACTTGTAGAAACCTTTCAAGAATTACTTGCTAAGTGATTGGTGTGCTGGATGAAAAGTTAGTATCATGTTAGGTGGAGAACGATTTATTGTTTTGATTATCATATCTTGATTGGATTGGACTATATCATTGATATATTGTTTGGTTTATGATTCAAAAGATGTTGCTGGAATTATGGTTGATGAGTGTACAATTGATATTGATATGACTGAATTATGAATGGTTGTATGATTATTGAAATATACGCTTGTGTAAAAGATCTATACTATAAACAAAATTAATAAATAAAGTATGAGGATACACGATGATTATTTGGTTTGAGTCACATCGACTCCACTTTATTGGTTTGAGCCACATCGACCCCACTTTATTGCCCCATCGCATCAGTTTTAAGTGGCTTGGCTCTAGTACTACTCCATTGGGTTAGCAATACTTAATACGGGGGTGTGCACACTTAAGGTCTAGTAGTCTTGTATGGTATGCATGGTTTGGTGGGTCGGCAAATAAACCGACTCACCCACGCATATAATGATATGTTTTGGTAAGTCGACAAAGATTCGGCTCACCCACGTATATAATAGTATGGTTTGAAGACTCGGCAAAAATCCGGCTCACCCACTTACCAATATATGAATGGTATGGTTTGGATGGAAGTTGGCAAAGACTCGACTCATCCCACTTATAAATTTTGTTATGGATTCCTCATTAAAGATTATAAAGAATGATTTGGATTATATTAATGAAACATTATACACTTGTTGAAGCTACTTTGATGTATCTTTTTTAGTGATTTAATTTGTCTTGATGAATGATTTATATGATAACGTGCTAAATGTGCTTTTGAAAGTAAAAATCTAAATATTTTTTAAAATCCAGGTAAGGGTTTTGGTTTTCTACGAGTTGAGGTGTTAGCTTACTCAATTTCACTGACTTTTTCAACTGTGGTTTTTGTGTTTTAAATCCACCACAGGTTTGCAGTGATTGATGCATGCGGGAACGACGATTCATTAGATATTAGTCGGACTCTAAGTTATTAGACCATTTATTATACTTGACAATTTCATATTTCATATTTCAAATTGTTGTAATTTAATTAATGGATTGTAATAGACTATTTTAGACCATTAGACATTTGTAGTTCGCCTTCTGAAATCTCCTTGCATTCGGGTCGTTGACTCGAGTGCGGAGTGACACATCTGAATTTTCTTACTTGTGTTTTGGTTCGCGATAAAATATTTTTAAAAAGGAAAGGAAATTTAGGCGTGTTACAATATGTGTGAATGGATCTTATATTGAGGTACATTTCGACAGGAATTTATTAATACATGTACCGTAATATTCTGATATATGTAGCCCAAGTTATATAACAAATTATATACGTTTCATGTAGATTGATGTTGGGGTGAGTTTCTTCGAAGGACAGTTGATCGAGATGCCTCGCCGAGTACCTGCAAAAAGGGAGCCCAACTTTCACCAGGCGTCGCCCCTCCGACGCTCAAGTCAGTAAGATGGCTCGGGGAGAGGTGGCAAGTAAAGACAAAAGATGCCTTTAATGCGCAAATCTAGGGAATAACTGGAGGAATAAAGAATGTCAGAGTTTGTGTGTAAAAACCTGATTTTGATGGGTCATAAAGGGGGTATTTATACCAAATGATGAGGGTCCTAGGTTTAATCCTAGGTTTCCCCAATCAATCTTGACCCTTTATTCCCCTTCCATCTAAGGGCTGCCTTTATTTGGGTTTCCTTGCATCACATGTGCCTTTACTAAGGTACACTACCCTTAAAGGTCGTGGCCCAACAAAAAGTGGTACCAACAGCCCCTCGAAGCTTGCTCGCGCCCTTCGTTGTCGATGGGGGCGGACTCGCTAGGGTACGATCCCTGGCCGCCGTTTATCGAGGTTTATTTCGTGGACCTTGGGAGGAGAGAGAAAGGGAAGGGGTTTGAGAAGGAAGAAATGGTTGTTTTGGATGCACAACATAACACGGGGAAGATGAGTCATGGAAATCACAAAAAAAAATACTATAGTTACGAAACTGCCATTAATGACACGCGCGAAATATAGGTCATTTGATTGGTCTAATCTAACGACTAAGATTGGTTCCTAAAGTTCCTATATATTTGAAAAGATGAATATTTGAGGATCTTGTATGATATCATAGTAAGTGTGTGGGAAAATGTCATATTTACATTATACTATATAATACATTATTCTGTTATGCGTGTGAATACATGGATTTAAATATTTTTATCCTTTTTTAGTTAGATTCCTTTTAATTAAAAAACGTTAGATTAAATTAATTATGTAATATATCATATATAAATACAATAGCGGTAAAATTTATCCTCATATATAAATACAATAACGGTAGATTTTAAGTTGTCCACACCAGATTTGACATCAGCGCCACGTCAAATGCTGACGTCAACAGCTCAAATTATACCATAATTAAACGTTTTAATATATTCATAAGTCTAAAAGTGATAGTAAAAATCAAATATAATTCTTTCCAAATCTAATCCCCGGCAAAAATAATAAAAAATGAAACACAATTTCTTAATCAATAAAAATCGTTGCAATATGTTCCTTATTTTTTTAAAAATATGTTGGAGAAATCAAAGCATCTTCAAATCAAATCCCGGCCGAAAAAAATCCAGTGTGGAAATAAATTCTCTAGTCAATAAATAAAGAAAGGAAATATACCATATCTCGGTCAATTGCAACCTTTCATACATAGAACTCATGATTTAGGTAAATATAATATAGCAAATTTGGTATGAGATACATATAGGATTCTATTAAACATTAATACACTAGTTAAATCGAATAACTACCAAATTGGAAAAATTATGAAATCCGATTCATAATGCAACTAATAGTAAAGATTTTTGGAAAAATTGATGTAGCCCTACTAAATGTTCTCTCTCACACTCGATGCATTCTTCTACTATAAATAATGTCTTCAAATGAATTGGATCACTATCATCATTTGCTCCGATCACCACCTCGGTATCGTCGGTATATGATGTGTGGTGAATAGTGTGTGCTAATGAGGGAAATTTAGGTGCTTTTAAGGGTGTTTGAGCTTGTTATTAGTGTGATTCGTGAGCCATATGTTTGCAAGATGATTGGAGGTTAAACGATGGTGTTACGACTTTTTTTTTTGCTCAAACCCCTGCTCTATCCCTAGCACGAATCCTGAGAGAACCCCCGAGAAGACCCATGGAGTTAGCACGAGAAAAAGGAGAAAACAGACCTCATCGGCCCAGGAAATACCTGTCTCGGTCCGAGGAGGAGGGTTCTCGGTCCGAGAGGAGTTGCTCTCAGGCCGAGACTATTCTTCCTCTGTCCGAGAAAGGCACCTTCCGCGAAGCTTCCGGGTAGCCTTTTGACAATTGCTTTTGTCTTGGACTCTTTTACTTTTGTCTTGTAGTATCTTTTGTATTTATGCTGAATAAAGGGGCATGAACCCCTCCCTAGTTATTATCACCTTTCATATTATTTTTCATCTAGTTTTCATTTAGAGAGAAAAACTCAAGGAGAATTAGTATTTTTATTATGATTTCAATCTCAAATATTATTGTAATAATTAGTATAGGAGGCTAATCGCCCTCCTAGATTCTTGGTGTAATCAAATCTTTCATCTTATGTATTAGTAAGTATTTTTCTCTTTAATTTGCCTTTAATTTCATTATGATTAATTCTTTGTTTTTGGATTGCTTGATCTACCTTTATTTTCTCTTGATTAGATTGAATTGGGCATTTCTTATGCTTGGTTGATAATTGGTGGTCATTGATTATTAACCCTAAAGGAAGCAACTTTCACATGATTAGTGTATGGTTATGACTAATTTGTGATTGAGGAATTAATTAGGCAACTAATAGATTAGATTTGATTATGTCGCGGTTGTGGCTAATTAGATACTAATTTGGGTTGTTCTTAATCTTTTATTAATCCTTGCTCTTCATGCCTTTGGTTGTGATTTGTTTGAGTGGTCACTAGACAAATTAGGACTAAAAGGAGGGGAATTTGGTAGCGGTTGCTCAAATTTCCATAAAAGAGTAATTAATTGGTTAAAAACGGGATTATTAATACTATTAGAGAGAGGTAAAACTTACCATATTAGGGTGTTAGATAAGATTATCACCGAAAGTCGTTTTAATCAAATTTTATTTTACTTTTAATCAACTTCCAAATCAAAAACCCCTATTTTTCATTGTTTATTTCCTTTGTTTATTTCATTCCCGCATTAAAATCGCATTGTAGACTTCCCCCTCTTCCTTGTGTTCGATACCAACTTATCATATCTATGTTAGGTAGTGTTTAGTGGTAAGTTGATAGGATTTAACGACAATCTTCGTATCAGTATCGCTAGTTCCGGTCACCACCACAGGTCCGGCGACGTCATTTGCTCCGACCACTACCTCGGTATCGGCAGCATCGCTGGTTCCGATCACCACCACAGGTCCGACGGAGTCATTTGCTGTGTGAACGAGTTCAACTCCTGCATAAACAAAAGCAGGATCTCAATGAAACGATTTAGTAAGACTGAGTCGAGACCGAGTCAGTTTTACTAATCTTATGATCTAAGTTCCATTGACTTAAAAACATTTCAATCTCATTAGCAATACTAACGGCATTAAATGGATTAATAAAAAAATGCCATCAAATGGAGAATCCAATTTGCCAAATCTCAAAATCGGCTTATGCAATATCTATTACCCAGCCCTTTAAGATGTCAAATACACCCATTAATTACGAGCCCTATCCATTAAACAAGTGGGTGACTAGGTTGCATTTTTAGTGGTCTGGCTATTGGGCGCCATGGACTCCCCGACCCATTGCACAGGTCTACATATAACACGATTAAAACGCAGAGGCTACCGAGTCGACTCGAATTTTAAAGAAAATGGTATAATTAAACAAAATTCTTGTATGAATAATGAATTACATGAAAACAAGATATTTACTCAAAATCATTGTTTTTTTCTTGAAAATCAAGCAATTTACATGGAAAAAAAAAACAAAAGAATTCACGTAGAAAACGAAGTGATTTTAAAATTTTTAGTAGTGAAACCTTGAAGAACACGCATTGCAGCCTCTTTCTTCTCTCTCTTAATTCTGCTCTTATTTCCCATTTTTTTACTGGAGTAGTTGTGATTTGTGAATGATGAATGGGAAATTGGGGGATGTGATTTGTGTATATATTGGGGTTGGGGGATGTTTGTAATGATGACTGTGTGGGAATTGCAGATTCTGTTACATCGTACGACAATTTAATTCTAGAGTTTTTTCATTTTGTATTAATTAATTTTTATTTCAAAGTTATCTACTATCGCCCTCAGTCTCGTGTTAGGTTAGATTTTCGAATAACATGAGTTTTTGACTCACTGATATAGACGATACGCATCGAATAAACGAACCATATTGACCAACGTTGAACCTCACAAAACAGGTAATTCTCTATTTATGTTTCAATATGACTTCATCAGAATCACTAATTATAGATGTAGTAAACAACAAATTATTTCTTTCCTTCGGCCAAAAAAATAAACAAATTAAAATAAAGGTTAATTCACGTAGTACCCTCGTGTTTTGTCGATTTGCACGTGTGTAGACACCTGCATTTGTCCCTACCCAAATGTCCGATGATGAAAGGACATTTTACAGTGACCTGCGTCTACTTGCTCTACTATGTGAATCATCGTTGTCGTGAATCCGTTCGCAAATGCGTACCCAAAACAAAGCCAAAAACAAACATTTTCCTCCCCTTGTACACCTGACCTAACTCAGGAATAACCCGCGTGTCAAAACCGCCAAAAATCATCAAGAAAACATGTTTTTGTACGTTATTTGTCCACCCAAATTCACATGTGCAATATTCATGTCATAAAAATACCAGAAATGCAATTTTGTATGGTGCGTCACGGGGTCCAGGCGCACCTCTACGCGCGCATGGAGGCATGGAGGCCTTGCTCACCACCAGCCGCGGCTGACGCACCACCACATGCGCCAGACGCAGCCAGCTCGCGCCTTGCACACCTCCACCCGCGCCAGACGCACCACTCCGTGGGCCTGACGCACTCAGCCCTAGGGTGACCGGATACCCTACTTTTCCACCCCAAAACCCTACTTCTCCACACCCTAAATACAACCCCTTTTCCACACCATTTTCACCTCGAATCTCTGATCCTCTCTCTTCCATTCTTTCACACAAAACCCTAGCAACTACAACACAAAACCCTAGCACAACACATACACAAAAACCCTAGGGCCTTACACTGTAGGACACCCCCAAATACAACAGCGTAACACACAATACAAACAAAGCTCCCCACAAATACCTACGTTCGAAGAGCAACGCATCGCTCTAAGAACAAATCTAGCCTCCCACGACGCATACTAAGGATCAACGCATTGATCTCGAAGCATAGTAGAGCAAGTAGTGGTATTGCGGACACACGTAAGTCCTGAGGGCATCCCCTCTTTTCTAAACTTGTCTTTTTACATTTTCTGATCTTCTACCCCTTCTTTACGTGCGCATTTTATTGCTTTCGACATAGATTTATATTTTGCCTAACCAAGAATTAGATCTAAAACGAATTACATGAATCACGCCTAACACACATAGCACAAAGCGCTTGGACAAATTGGTAGCTAGGGGCCGTTAATCAATCTTAATGGCGTTGCGACCTAAGATCTAGTTTATGTGCTAAATAACCGATTTAGCTTATAGACTTGGTTCTATATAACTTGAAAATGATTGTAAACTTGCATGGCTTAACTTCTCGACGACTTGTAAATGATAATTCAACTAGTAGAGGTCGCTATACGTGGGCGGGGTTGGGTGTCTTATGGCTTCTCAACACGTACCGTCACCCCCTAACACAGTCTTCCGGTCCGTAGACTGCATATTGGCGTAGGGCACATTGCGCATTTTGTTCCTTACGTCCCTCGGTTTTGTCCCTTTCGGTAAACGACTCGAGAAAGTGTTTTGTACTTGGCATGACTCGCTTCCCCCAAACGTTTATGCTCAATGGGTACAGACTCACCTAGCATTTACGTAGTCCCTCGGTAACAAGGAACAAGATCGCATTGCATGGTTTCCAAACACCCCACAATTGTTTGGTGGCGACTCATATCCTAATGCAATCATCGCACGACTCGCGTGTCCGCCGCGATAGAGACCATCCGTGGAATCTACAACGTGGTACCCAGGGTTTGGTAATTTGTACAAAATACCTTCGAGATTTTACTGTTTGCACACGGTACCGTAAACTTAACCCTCCCATTAACACCGTCATATTCTAAAAAGAAAGGTTAATTCACGTGGTACGCTCGCGTTTTTCTGATTTGCACGTGGTACCCTGTGTTTTCAAATTTGTACCAAATACCTCAACATTTGACTGTTTTTACATGATAGTCTCACCTTTAAAATACCGTTAACGTCGCTTAACAGTTGATTTCAATGGAGAAGGAAAAGATGGTGGATATTATGTTTTTTTATTGGTGGAAATGATAGTGGTGGTGGAAAAGGATGACTATGTTGATGAAAGTGGTGGGAGAGAATTAATATGGGGATGATCTGGTGAAGGTGGTCAGGGGACGATAGAGATTGTGATGAAGAAGAAATCAAGATTTATTTTTTCAATTAATGGCGTTAACGGAATTTTAAAGGTAAGGGTACCATGTAAAAACAGTCAAACCTTGAGGGTATTTGGTACAACACTACTAGGTACCACGTGCAAATCGGAAAAACTCGAGGGTACCACGTGAATTAACCATTCATTTTTTAATAATTTTTTTAAAAAAAAAAATTTGCAAAAAATAATCAATTTTTCTAAAAATTTATTGAATTTTTTTATTAAAAATATTAATTATATAATTTAATTAACTAATTACCTAACAACTAACCACCAGATCATCACTTAACTGAAAAATCTAACGGATGTTACTATTTGGGTATCATGTGGACAAAGTGGTAACCTCAGGGGTACCATGTGCAGTTGTGCACAAACTTGCTAAGATGGGTACCATGTGCAATCAGTCAAAGTTGAAGGGTACCACGTGAAATTTCTGATAAATAAAACTTAGATATTAGTAATTAATTTTATTGAATGTAAAGCATATATAATACGACTACTACTATGACATCATAGTATCTCGCATGAATAATACAACAACAACTACTACTACTCCCTCTTTATCAAAATATATTGACTTTCGATTTAACAAAAACTATACGCTTAAAAAAAAGTACGTAATAAAAAAATATACAAATAAATAAAACCATTTGCGATAAAAAATATATGATAAGATCTGTATTCGATGTGAAAATACGTGACTTTAAAAAAATGTGGACATATGTTGTGTATGTTGGAGTTAGGACGTAGTATTTCCATCATTCAAGTAACTACACATATGAAAATTAATCATTTTACGAACAATTTCTATGTTGGTATATAATGTGTTTTTTGCGAGACACTCCCAAAAACTGATTTTCTGTCAAAAAAGAAAAAAAAACTTTCGGGATTGACTGCCGGAAACACATGACTTACTATCGACTTCCACCCCCTTTTCCACATTACTAGTTTTAAACCCGTGCGTTGCACGACTCGGATGTTATATCATTCTTAATGATTTGTATGTTTATACAAACAACATTTCTTATCTATACTCGTTAAAAACACTCTTTTTAATAGGTATAGTATATAAAGTCGATTGTAATCATTGAGCATTGCTTATCGGAAAATGTATAAATGGATCTCACCTCATTTCAAATCAAATAAAATGAGATATGTTTCAGAAGTATTTGATACACATAACCAATCGTATCATCAATCATACCGTGAATCTATAATATAGTGTAAATGGTTAAAACTAAACTCGTTCTTAAATGATGGACTCTTCTTTTGGCTCTTTCACCATACACTAAACTCTTTAAGTACAATAGTTCTTAAATGATTGACTCTTCTTTTTTGCTCTTTCACCGTACACTAAACTCTTTGAGTATTTCTCAAATGATGCACTCTCTCTATGGTCTTCAAAAAATCCATCTCTTAAATGATTGACTCTTTTTTTGCTCTTTCACCATACACAAAACTAATGGACTCTCTTTATATTATTCGAAAATTCCTTGTGTGAATTGTTAATAATTAAATGTGTAATAATTTATCCTCACATTTTTTTGCTCTTTTATCATACACTAAAGTCTTTAAGTATTTATCAAATGGACTCTCTCTATTGCTCTTTCAACATACCCTAAACTCCCTCTCTCAGTATTTCTCAAATGATAAACTCTTTCTATTGAGATGAACTCTCTCTATTACTCTTTCACTACAGCCTAAACTCTTTGAGTATTTCTCAAATGATGGACTATCTCTCTGTTCTTCCAAAATCTCTCTTTTATATATTAGATATATTAGATTAGGAATCCATAATCATAGTCTTGGTAGACTTATCAATGACATATACTTATAGCTACAATGGCATTGCACAATTACATTAGAATCAAGTCACAAAATTGATCCAATTTTCCGAGCACTTGACCAAAATCCAGATTACATTCCTCCTAATGATCAGCTCAAATGAAAGCTATTCGAGATAGTATCGCTGCATCTCTAATGATGCAGCTCATACATTGTAGAAATTATCACTTGTTAATTTACAAGGAGCTCTAATTTTGCTCTTAATTCCCTTAATTCCAAAAAAACTTTTACTTTATCTCGTTTTAAAATTTTATTAACTCAACAACTAATCATTACAAACACGTCCTTATACACGGTTTTTGTCCCCAAGAAAAAAAAAAGTAAATTTCGACCTATTCCCCTGTGTTTTCAAGAATTCCAGAATATGACCAAACTTAATCTTTTGTTCCAGTTTGTACCCTTGTAGACTTCATTACCCTAGTTCCGTTAGTTTTCCGTTAAGTATGCTTTGGGATCCCAATCTTAGGTTATCTTTCTCTCACCTCATATCAAACCAAAGCGTTATGCTTCTCTTACATGGGTATTTCGGAATAACGAAGCTTGTTGTTCAAGTTTTGTTAATGTTGCTATTATTTTGTTTGGTTCTTCCAATGGCCATGCCTTCATATTTCTGGTGCTCGATCAGTTGGTTGTAGTGCATACTAGCTAACAAGTAAGTTCAGTTGCTTAACGATTCTCGCCCAGATTCTGTATATAAGCTTAGTTAATGCCTTGATCCCTGATTCATTAATAAGTGTTGGGGAAATCCTAAATTTCTTCATTGTCAGAATTGATCAACCCCATAGGGTAGCTTCTTTAAGACATTTTATCAAACACTTGGTGAACGTACCTATAGATGGATGCAACCAATTGTCATGTCCTCGTATGATAACTTAATTTTTTTTTTAGGTAAGTGAGGACAAGGAGTAGGGGTTAGGTGAGCTTCTAGCCAGGGTATCACCAATCCTGTCCGCATTAAGGATAGTGGACAAGTCACTACAGTCTATCTAAGAATAATGGCACTCTCCTTCCTGCGAATTAAGGATTGAGAGGCCCAAATTAGCTAACCAGCCACCAGCTCTATTTGCTTCCCTATAGATACGCTTGATCTCCCACTGTTCAAACCACATCAGGATCTGGCGCATCTCCAAAACGAGGTAGTCGATCTGCCACTGGTTCCTGATCTTCCCTTGAACTGCTTCGACGATGATGTGGTTGTCACCTTCAATTTGGATGTTTCTATAACCCTTCGCTTTCGCCCCGAGGAGGCCTGCTCTAAGCCCTTGAGCTTCCGCCAGGATCACCGAACATCTGCCGAGATTAATAGCGTGTCCTTCCACGACTTCACCATACCTATTTCGGATGATGAAGCCCGCAGCCGCCTAGCCGTCTTTCACCGATCCGTCAAAATTGAGTTTAAGGAAGTCAGCAGTTGGAGGAGACCACCCAACTTCAATAAATGAAGGCTGGTGGTTCGGAGGAGCTGAAGAAATGGAAGAAAGAGAGATAGATGAAGAGTCGATATCGGTCCGAGCTTTCCACTCCTGGGAGTAACTGAAAGCACGGAAAAAGCACGCTAGGGGGTCTTCCCTTTGCCCTTGGAAAACTAGAAGGTTCCTACTCTTCCACACGCTCCATAGGAGAAAGATCCTTTTACATGAGATGGATTTATTTCGGCTTCTGTAGTAGTTGAAGAGCTCCTTGGTCGTCAAGAAATCTCGTTTTTGTATCCATTGTCGCGTTCTAGGGTGGTTCCATACGTTTAGATGTGTCGGGCAACCTAGAAAGATGTGGTCTTCTGTTTCCTGAGTATGGTTGCATGACGGACAATTACTGTCTATTCCTGGTATCCGATAGTGGAGGTTTCCTCTTGTCGGGAGTCTGCCTTGGAGGAGTTGCCAGGAGAAGATGAGAAGTTTGGGGGAAGCTTAAGCTTCCAGATCCATTGGAAGCTCCATTCGTTATTATCTGGAGAGATGCCATGGGCGAGCCAGGTCCCCGAGTTTACGGTATAGTTCCCATCCGCACTTAATCCCCATATTGCTTCATCTCTGACTCATGTTGACGGTATGGGGAGAGCTCATGGGGAGAGCTCGTATTAAGTCTAGGACATATGGTGGAACTAACATATTCAACAAATCAATGTTCCAATTCCCTTCCCTGATATAGTCCTTAACGCAGATGTTAGGATTTTGAATCTCATTTAGGGACATGTTTAGCATCTCGGTGATACTACGGTTACATCACCAGTTGTCAAGCCAGAAAAGGATTGCCTGGCCATCACCTATCTTCCACCTTATACCTTTCCTAATGAGCTCGCGTTGCTTTAGGATTTGCTTCCATATCCATGAATCATTTGACTTAGGCTTATAGTCGTTTCTTTTTAGGTATTTTCCACGGATTAGTCGCGTCCATGGGTTATTTGTTTCTTTTAAAATCTTTGTCACGCCCCAAGACTAGCATTGGAACATAACACACGACAACCCACGAATGTAGGCTAAGCCTTTCTTAATATTCATATGTCAAAGGTACAAGGGAAATATTACATGAAATCAAACATGCGGAAAATACGGTGCACAAACGGTAAATAAGGCCATTTATTTAAATTACAAGGCTAGACTGGTCCGGGTAATCTCACTCAAATCCCCACTCCGAGCTAGTGACGGTCAACTGAAAAGAGTTTATTATTGAAAGGGTGAGCTCGACAGCTCAGTAAAAGACAGTCTCTAATTTAGCCGGATCAAGAAGTGCTAAAACAGTAAAACAGATAATAATAATAATAATGCCACAAAAGTATAATAGTTCTCAATAGAAGGTAGTAATAGTTCTGGTTAGTTCAGAAGTTCTTAGTCAGTGCCAGTTTAATCCCTTGGCAGGGCCAGGCGGATATCCTCAGTTCACAGTTAGCCAGAGCATATGACTAGCCACAATTCAAAAGTAGTTTAGAAAATATTCATATTTCACAGTACTTGATCCTCTTTCAAAAATAAGCATTTATAGAGTATACGAAAAATAATACTATAAGCTAAATTAGAAAAGGTCCCTTACCTGATTCCTGAATTGCCGTACGGATACTTCTGTGCGTTCGCTTGCTCTAAGTAATAAAAATTGCATGAGTTATTACTTAGGATTACTTTGTTATTTCATTTGTACAATTGATTAGTCTGGTAAAGTTACTGTCCAAGGGTCCAACGACGTCCGAATTCTAAAGAGGTGATTATCTAGTTAATTTACTATTTATCGTCATTTAGCGGAAATTATTCACTCTAAGCTTATTTTCACCACTGGGGTAATTCCGCCGGGTTACTTTTTAATCATGGAGTTACTATTTACCACTAGCATATTAACATTTAATCTCAGGCTAGTTGTTAATACGGTGACGTTCACAAACTGGGGTAATTCCGCCGAGTTACTTGTACCGTAATAACTATTCGCCACAAGATTAATCAATTATTGAAAACGTGTATGAAAATATTAACGGCGTTTTCTAGCGATAATAATTCTATAACAGTTTAAGAAATTATACCTCGGTTACGTTAAGTGATGATGACTATTTCGACAGAGCCTCGCTAATAAAATATTACTTTTCCCACTTACGCTACAATGACTTATTTCGTAAATTATCTTTACGAAAGTTAATAACACTCGGAACTCACTTTATAAGTGGTGTGCTTATGGTCTGAAACACTTCAGTTTATTGTAACACTCGGAAGTTTGGTGCGTCGAAAAACGAAGGAATGGTGCAGCTATTTATAGGCAGATTGAAGTAGAGCAGAAGAACTTAGCAGAGATATCTGCAAGTTTTTTTGAGAGGTTTTCCATGAATCCCGGGGTAAGGGTACTATTCTTATGGTTTTTCCCCCAAGTAAGTTTTCTTACTTTCGTTTGTTTCTTACTTTTCCTCTTTTACCTTTTCTCTATTTTTGTTCCTTTCTTTTTGTTTGTCTCCTACACTTGCATACTACTACACTTACTTATTCTACATAAGATTAAACAAGGAGGGTCATCACAATCTTCCAGGCTAGTTTACCCAAGAGAGCCTCGTTAAGGGGCTTCATTTTCCTTAGTCCTAATCCTCCAAACTTTTTCGGCTTACAAACCGTATTCCAGGCTATCATGGGAATTCCCGTTTTTGACCGGCCTGTCTGTTTGCCAGAAGAATTGTCTGTTTATTTTATCCAGTCTGTCCAGTATACTAACTGGAATAGCTGAGCAGGTCATTGAGAAGGAGGGGAGGATTCCAAGTTGCTTTGAATCAACACACTTCTGCCCGCTTTGGAAAGGAAGGATGCCGCCCATGAGTTAAATCTTTGCTTGGACCGATCTATGAGATGCTTGAAATCTTCTGCTTTTGGCCGTGGGCCATTGAAGTTGACTCCCAAATATCTCCCTAGCACATTTTTTGGTGTCATGTTGAAATAGGCAGCTAATCTTTCTTTTTTCTGAGCCGGGACATGTTAACAGCTAAGTGCACCCAAGAATAGTGAAAGTGATCCCAAGTCGGATAAAATGAAGAACAATTAGCAGGTTTCAAAGTCGAGCGCAAAAGTGGTGGAGGGTGAGGGGTTGCAGTGAGCCAATGATGACCAAGATGGTGAGGAAAGCAGAGTATTAGAGAGTAATGATTTTATGAATTTATTATAAACCGATTTACAAGAAGAGATCTCATACAGTTACAAGGGCTAATTTAACTAGGAAACAAATTCATCACTATGAACATGGTTGACAAAGAAGTTTGTTTTTTAGCCCCCGTAGTGATGAGGGTGGGATCTAAAAAACACCAAAGTTGTATTTGGTATATATAAAAGGTCCCTATATAAAACACCAAAGTTGAAAAACTTGTTTTAAAAACACACCAAAGTGATGAGGGTGGGATCTAAAAACACCAAAGTTGTATTTGGTATATATAAAAGGTCCCTATATATAACACCAAAGTTGAAAAACTTGTTTTAAAAACACATTTTGAGCTATTTGGGTATTTATTAAACACCAAAACTAATAAAAAATTAAAAAAAAAAGAATTTAATAAAATTATGTTTGTACTTAGTGAAATTAAGAAAGACGAAACTCGCTTCACAATAGGTAAAGATATAGGGCGATAATTTTGCCAAGGCAAATCAGTGTCTTCCAAGGCAAATATGTCTATTATATGTGTCAGATTCATTAAATCTGCCTTGGCGGTAGTAATTCCTGCTTAGGCAAAATCATCACCCAAGATATAAATCAAGTTCATTGATCTAAAAAAAATCAAAATATACAAACATGATGTAAGGTATTATAAAGTTCAAAAAATAGCATAAAACTTGTTTAGAAGTGTCAAAATTCTTGCGCTCCCGCTCCATCAGGTCCAAGACGACTCTTTTTTAAATTTCCCTAATCCTAGGTTCTGATTGTGAAGTTTGTTGGATATGATTTTACGCCATGCCTTCGTAGAGAAAATCGATGACGGGAATGGAATCGGTAGATGAAAAAGCAACTACTTAACCCTTGAGGAGGGAAGAACGTCTATGAGTTGATGACTAATTCGTTTTTTTTTTCTTAACTCAGAAATATAATTTAAAGATAAAATAAAAGCTAACATTTTTTATTTGTTTGGGTGTTTAATAAATACCAAAATCGTTTAAAGTGTATTATAAACAAGTTTATCAATTTTGGTGTTTTATGAATCCCAAATACGACTTTGGTGTCTTTTAGATCAAACCCTTCTTAGTTTGGTGGCTAAAAAAAATACTTTTTTGCTTGGTTGAAGCTGAAGAAACATACAAAGTAATAAAAGGGAAGGAAACAAACTCATGAGAGAAAACTACTGAAAATAGTGTAAATAGGTCACGTTGTGCTAACAGTTGATACTGAAATCGAAATTTAAATTTGGGTATATCCTGGAATCCTCGAAAATACAAGGGCACATGCTGGAATTGCCCAAAAAATATTTTATCAACCAACAATCCAACATTGGAACATTAGCCAAGTCCACAGACGAGTGTACTCAACTCAAACCCAAATTGTGTCCAGAAGCTTCCAGGTCCCACAAAACTCTCTGTTGAAGAAC
This sequence comes from Spergularia bocconei, assembly GCA_963457585.1. Classification (NCBI taxonomy): domain Eukaryota; kingdom Viridiplantae; phylum Streptophyta; class Magnoliopsida; order Caryophyllales; family Caryophyllaceae; genus Spergularia; species Spergularia bocconei. Next base: position 10,748,551 of record OY734959.1, read on the forward strand.
CCTACTAAAACCCTCTTCCTCATTGTTCTCACACCACTTTCATTCATTCATTCATCCCTAAGAAATCAACTAATTTCATTTCAATCTCACCGCAGTTAGCAATGCACAGGGTTTCCCGCCGCTCCGTCTCCGCCATTCTCCGCCACCGTGGTGCCTCTCACTGCCGCAATGCCGCCGCCTCCTCCTCCGTTCCCACCCACTTTTCCGTAATTTCTCAAAATACCCTTCTTTTAATTTCTATACTTTTTTTTTTAATTTTGATTGATCATACTATGTTTTTAGATGAATTCATCATCTGGGTTTATGATTTTATGTTGTTCTTTATCCAAAGTTTCAATCTTTTCTGTAATTAGACTTTGTCATATATTCATTTTTTTTGTTTCTAGGTTGATTTGCTGTGTATTTCAATTTTTTAATGATCGTTATTAGAAGTACTGTTGCGTGAGATAGAAGCACCATCATAATTTCTAATTATGCACTTCTAACCACAAAAAAAAGGGTGAAAATTTTATTGAATTTATTAGGTTGCCGAACAATTTAGTTACTTGGACTTTGACTGTTGGTTTCTTATGTACCCCGTTCCATTCGTTAAAGGATATAAATCGTTCTCACTTTTTGACGCAACTGGTTTACTTTCGGTTTTATGTGAAAGTGAGAACGATTTGTATAGGAAATTGGAGTGTAATTTTTATTGGTTTGATTAGGAGTGTATTGATGTTTTCTTGTTTGATTGAATTGTTTATATTAGAAGCCATTGTTATTCTTTCCTAGGAATTGCGCAGTGTTGTGATTTGTGAACTAGTGTATCGATTTTTGATATATGACTTTGTGTTTGGTTATGTATTACTTTGGTAGGTGGGGGAAGTGAAATCGGGGTCTAGATGGTATTCCTCTGCAATCTCATCGAAGTGCAGCTGTGGGAAATGTAGTATATGCAAACCTGGCAAGTCTAGGCCTCACTTTATCCCAAATATCGACTTCTCTATGGCCCGTCGATATGAGTCCACTGCAGCAATGTCCGATTCATCTGGATCTTCAGGTCCACCGGCTGAGAAATTTGAGTATCAAGCAGAGGTATGTTGATTGAATAATTGGCTGTGCGATTGCTATAGTCTGACTGTTAGAGGTAATGCTCATCTATCTTTGGGTGTGGATTTTTTAGGTGAGCCGACTTATGGACCTTATTGTCAACAGCCTCTACAGCAACAAAGAGGTGTTCCTTAGGGAACTTATCAGGTGCATTCCCGATCCCCTTGTAACTTTACACACACATTTTTAGGATGCCTGTCACAGTTTCTGAGCATGTTGTAAAATACTTTTTTTGGTGTCTTGAGACAGTGATTCATTGTTTTCTTCGGGTTCCTTCTTTGGAATTGGCCTGCAATTTGTAATCTATGATCTGTGTCACTAGAATGCTTTGTCGAGGTTATCAGTCGGCTTGATATAATTTTTTTGGGCAATTATGTATGTCATATCATCTGCAATGGCGATTTCCATTTCCAATGGAGCCAAAGACTAAATATTCTTTGGTTTTTAGGATATAATGGAATAAAGCAAAATGGCTCATAAAACTATCTGTGCTTCTTATTTTGTGAAGTAGGAGTCAGTCGGTGCGATTCTAGAAGCAATTTTCATCTTGGGTCATCCGTGCGCAGCCTCAATAGGGGTAAGGCTTGCATGCATCCGACCCCCCTTACCCCGCCTTATGGCGGGAGCCTTTAAGGCACTAGGGTTAAAGATATTGTAAAGATGTTGTTATATCATCTGCAATGGCGTTTGGCTTCTGAACTCCATCTTGCTTCTCAATTTTGGCTCGTGGGTTTGCTATTTTTTTCCATATAAGTTTCTGTTCACTGTATCAAACCAGGACTCTGTCTTGCCTTAATATTTGACGGGGAACATTTATCAATGCGAATAATGTATGAGATTGTTTTTTTTTTTTTGGGTTGTTTCAATTGATTTTGGAAAATGAAGTTCCAGATTCAAGTAACAAACATTGTGTTTTAAAATCAATAGAACCTAATCTACTGTTTTAGTATGAAACCCAGGAAAACCTGTGTGCCTAGGAGAAATTATGACTACAGAAAGTCAGTCATCAGGAAAGCTTAAACCACTATTTGTACTTTATTTTGGGAGGGGTGGGGGGAGGGTATTCAGAAGTTATGTGGCAGCTACATCATGATAAAGTCCTACATCATCTTTGCTGAACTAGATGACAACTGTTTGTTTGTGTGTAAACTGCATTCTTACTCTACAGGAGCTTAGATTTGTCTCGATTAATTTGTTTAAAGATAGAAATAGTTAAATAACTATCTTCCTATTGTTTTCTGAATCTGATGGCAAATATTTGACCTTTTTTTGTGCCTCAGCAATGCAAGTGACGCTCTGGACAAGTTGCGGTTTCTAAGTGTCACAGAACCAGAGCTTTTAAAAGATTCATTTGATCTTGACATTCGGATTCAGACGGATAAGGATAATGGCACCATAACCATTACGTATGATGGCTTTAAAAATTTCATTCGTTGAAATACTAATCCTTACAGTAGTTTTGTAAGAGGACATGATGTTGATCTATAATATGCAGTGATTCTGGAATCGGCATGACTCGTCAAGAAATTGTTGATTGTCTTGGAACAATTGCACAGAGTGGTACAGCTAAGTTTATGAAAGCGCTGAAGGTTAGTTTTGTTGACATTTACTCTTGAACGTGCTCAATTCATAAGCTTTCCATGCTAATGAGAAGTTTTCATTTTCCAGGATAGCAAAGATGCTGGAACGGACCACAATCTGATTGGTCAATTCGGTGTTGGTTTCTACTCAGCATTTTTAGTTTCTGATAAGGTATCAGCGCAAATTTCATACAGAAACTCTTTACTATTTTACCCATCACTCCTTACATCTTGCCTCAACATTGTGTACCAACTGTTTTATTGTGTTTGAAGGTGTCCGTCTCCACAAAGAGCCCTAAATCTGATAAACAGTTTGTGTGGGAAGGGGAAGTTAATGCAAATACCTATACGATTAGAGAAGAGACAGATCCAGAGAAGCTTTTGCCTAGAGGGACCAGAATTACTTTGCATCTTAAGGTTGGTTGTGTTTTTTTTTTTTTTAATCTCTTGCACCCATTCTTTCTTGAACTGTGTCATAATTGAATTTGGTTGCTGATTACAGCGTGATGATAAAGGATTTGCACATCCAGAGAGGGTGCAGAGACTAGTGAAGAATTATTCACAGTTTGTTTCATTTCCTATCTACACATGGCAAGAGAAGGGTCATACCAAGGAGGTACTTGTCTTTTATTTGAAATGTTAGATCACGGTGTACGCTTGTTATTGTTGCCATGGAATGCCTTTTTTGTGTGTATTTCAGAATAATCACTTCTAGGGATGTTGCTAGGTTGAGGTCGACGAAGACCCAAATGAAGCTAACAAGGGTGAAGCTGGAGAACAGGCAGAGGTAGTTTGTGGGCATATCTTATTCTATTTGTAATTTTGTATCTGTCAACCCTTCTCGACTAAATTATTTTATTTATACTATGCTTACTCAGAAAAAGAAGAAGACCAAGAAAGTGATCGAGAAGTATTGGGAGTGGGAACAGACAAATGAAACTCAACCAATATGGGTGAGTATGTGCTTTGGTTGATATGTTGGTTTCTATCCTTGGCATTTATTTCCATCGTCAGCTCAACCTTCTCTTTAATGTACACAGCTTCGGAATCCTAAAGAAGTTACCACAGCGGAGTACAATGACTTTTACAGAAAGACGTTCAATGAATACCTAGACCCTCTAGCTTCATCACATTTTACTACGGAGGTGAGAACATTTATCTCCATGGATAGTTTATAATATGTGGAATTACGCGGTAAAAGGTTCTTCATACTTTCGATTTTGGCTTTGGTTTCTTCCAATTATTATTTGCCGTGACTTCACTTTTCCCTGTGCAATGCATAATATACTGTGATGTTTTTATGGCAGGGGGAGGTTGAGTTTAGGTCGATTTTATATGTCCCACCAGTGGCGCCGCAAGGTAAAGGTGACATGATGGATTCCAAGACAAAGAACATAAGGCTTTATGTCAAGCGAGTTTTCATCTCGGATGACTTTGATGGTGAATTGGTGAGGATTATCAATAAATAACTAAATGTTTATCAATCCCCCTTTGTGGGTTATTGACCTCATTTTGCTCTCGGTATTTTGTGTTCAGTTCCCTAGGTATTTGAGCTTTGTTAAGGGGATTGTAGATTCCAGTGATCTTCCCCTGAATGTTTCACGTGAGATCCTTCAAGAAAGTAGAATTGTAAGTTGATCAATATGCACAGTTATCTTTTTGTCCATTGTATATACTATATACATCTCAATGCCATAATCTCTTCTGTTGATTGTAGGTAAGAATCATGAGGAAAAGATTGGTCCGGAAGGCCTTCGACATGATCCTTGGCATATCTATGAGTGACAACAGAGATGTATGTAAAATTACTTTTATCTTGCTGAATTTGCCAATGTTTTTTTTGAGGTTGTGCTTTTACCACTGGCTCCCTTGTTTGCTGCATGCTCGAGCCTAGATTTGTTCGAAGTCTTATTGTTTGCTACTTCTGTCGTTTTCAACTTTTCGTTGTTGGGTTCTATTGCTTTATGTAGAAATATAACTATTTCTAATCCTATTTTAGACTTCTGGTTAGCGTTTGTAGCTTTTCATGCTGTTATTAATGTTAACTACTTTTTGTTTTGGGTTGTAGGATTACGAGGCTTTCTGGGAGAACTTTGGCAAACACCTGAAGTTGGGTTGCATTGAGGATCATCAAAACCATAAACATCTAGCACCTTTGTTAAGATTTTTCTCATCTCAAAGTGAGAATGAGATGATAAGCTTAGATGAATACGTGGAAAACATGAAAGCTGACCAGAAAGATATCTATTACATTGCTGCTGAGAGTGTTTCAAGTGCAAAGAATACGCCTTTCCTTGAGAAGCTTTCGGAGAAGGATCTTGAGGTAGATTTTCTCATTTTGAGCTCTTTTGATTCCCTTGCCTTTATTTAATGTTTGGTGGGTGGTGGATCTCAAATCTTTGCTTACATGTGAGTATAACTGCCTTTTGTGTTATAGGTTCTCTTCTTAGTTGATCCTATCGATGAGGTTGCGGTCCAGAATCTGAAGTCCTACAAGGAGAAGAACTTCATTGACATCACCAAAGAAGATCTTGACCTTGGTAAATTATCCCCTTATTAGCTTCCTGTAGTTCTTTTCTTTGGATGTAGAGTGCTCGATAACAATGTTGCTATGGGATTGTTGCAGGAGTCGAGAATGAGGAAAAAGAAAATGAGATAAAGGAAGACTTTAAACCAACCTGTGACTGGATGAAAAAGCGCCTAGGTGACAAAGTTGCTAGTGTTCAGATATCATACCGGTTGAGCTCTTCACCGTGTGTTCTTGTGTCTGGAAAATTTGGCTTTTCTGCGAACATGGAGAGGTACAGTTTGCAGTTAAATTACGCCAACTATGCTTGGGTTAGGATTCAGTACTAACAGTAGGCATCCAGCATAGTGATCCATTCCACAGTTCAAAAAGATTCTGGTATCCAATTGACCAAGTTTTTTTCTCAGTAACACGCATGACAATACTTCTCTTGTTTCACAATTGTAGGCTGATGAAGGCACAACATTCTGGTGGTCCATCTCATCTGGAATTCCTGAATAAGAGAAGGGTGCTTGAGATAAATCCTGAGCATCCTATTATTAAAAGTCTTCAGGTATGTAATTATTATGATACGACTAATTGATGAAACTCAATTTCAATTGTCTGACAATTGCTTATGGGAAGACTTGGTGCTTGTTTGACGCCCTTTAATAACTCTTGTTTGGATGAATAAGAGAGGTAGAACTTGCTATAGGAAGTCGCACTTACGTAGGCCCCTTTAGGTAAGCAAACTTCCTACTGTTTGTAGGAAGTATTCCGTAGTGTATAACCCATGCCTTGTACTGTGTCTTATCACTACTATTACATATCAACATTTAATTCCTTTTTACTTCAAAGTTTTTAGTCTTGAAAACGTGTAGTTTTGTTTTATTATCTATACAAAACAACATTTCATTTAACAAAATGTACGCTAAAATTAAAAAGTATAATAAATGGCAATAAATCTACGACATATTTCTCAAAACTGTACATAACATGGGTGTACGTACACCCGGGTTGTTTCATAGTCGAGTCGATATATTACTGTAAAAACAATCTCCATAGAACTATATAAGTGGAGGGTTGTAGGCTTGTAGCACCTATGCAAATTAACCAAAATCTAACAACTCACAACAGAGAACACTAATTTGATAGATTTTACATATATTCTTATTTGTAAAATTTCATGTTTTAAAAAAAAAAAAAAGAAGAGATAGATAGCTTAAAACCATAACGAGATATTTGCTTCCTAAATATTTGATTTACATTGGATTCAAATCAATGTCAGAGTGAGATCTTAAGTAGAAGAAGTAAGATGAAAGCAGATTGATTTACTATGATCTATATGGAAATATGAAGAAGCAATTAGAAATAGGAGAACTAATCATTTCATGAAAAAAATTGTAATTTGATAATATGGGAATGATAAATTAAATGTTAAAAGTAGTTATAAAGTTAAGCAAAATAGACGGAGATATTTTAGGGATTAGCTTAAAATAAAAAAAAAAAACAAAAACTCATTGGAGTCTTTGTTAGCTTTTATTGTGCGAGCGCCACCTAGTGTATTATATTTGAGATTAGAAGCTCCCTAGAAAGTTTGGATTCTACACTTTTGACGACCAAAAGACTTGTCAAATTCTTAGATCCTAGGAATTGAACTGGCAGAACAACCACTTATGCTTTTAAGATTTATAGTATTTGAAATTTAACAGTAACTCAGGACTTAATCTTTTAAAAACAACTTGGTCTTACCATAAGCGATGGTGAGGCAGCAGTACTCAAGTTTTGTTCCGAGTTAATTGTTTGGGCTCTACAATAAGTTATTGGTCTTTTTTATTTTTGGTTTATTTTATTTATTTTTTGTTTTTTATCTAGGCTGCGTCCAAGAATGGCTCAGACGATGAAGAGGCTTTGAGAGCTATTGATTTGTTGTATGATGCCGCACTGGTGTCCAGTGGTTTCACGGTAAGTAATTTCCTTAAGCATTGGGGCTCTGGGTGATCTTAAATTATTTGGGATTTGAGGCTGTTGAGGTTCTAGTGTAGAAGTTTGTACACGGTTTATTTACATGATCTTTGCTCTCCAAGGTGCACAATCTTGTGTTATGGATATTAGATGGTGGGTAGAGAGCTGAATACACTATGATTCACTAAAACATTAAAATAACACCATGCATTTTAGATAGAATAGTCTGCACTCTGCTGAACCAAAGGCCCTCATTCAAAGAGAAGCTTTTTCCTATACTATAAGCGGGACAAAGTATAGGTTTTGGAAGAAGCGCACCGAGTGGAGCATGTGGTTTAATTCGATACAACGTGAACTAGTCTCTCATCTTATTCTGAGAGAGAAATCTTAGATTTTTTATTGTGTAAAAAAATGCAGTCCTCAAATAAAGGCCGACCCTGTTGGCAGCTATATTGCAAACTTGCAATTACCCGAAGGTAATTTTGTCTTAGTCTGATGATTAGTCAAGAAAATTAACAGTTGATAACTTGAACTTACAAAGATGATGCACATCAAAGCTATAATTTTACAGTCCCATGATGATCATGCTTTGACATGGTGGGCCTCAACATCTCTGGTCAACAAAATGAAAAAAGTCTACGGGATTGTTTGGCAATGTCCAGGGTTATCAAACCTTTCAAACTCAATACTTTTGAAGCGCTTGGATCTCGCAAACTTCTTCTCTATCCCTTGACCTAGGAGTTGGTAGTACTATACTACTCCCTCTGTCCCACTATATTCTTCCTATTTCATTTGAATATGTGAGGTTTCAAATGAAATGGAAAGAATATAGTGGGATGGAGGGAGTATTAGATTAGATTTTAGCCTTAATGCATGTGTAATGAAGTTAAAGCAAGGAAGGGGTTAGATTTTGACTCATCCTGCTCTTTCTTTGTTTGCACATGGAGTATCGCAGAGAGGCAAGAAACGGCAGTGTCTTGTATATTTTCCTTTGCCAGTCATTACTTTGTTCTTTTGAAGACGAATTGCGTTTTTTATGTCTTCACAAGTAGTAATGGCTAATGCACATGTTGAGTTAGCTGTGGTATTGATAGTATATCTGTTGTTGCAGCCTGAAAACCCTGCACAGCTTGGTGGAAAAATTTACGAGATGATGGGTACGGCTCTTTCAAACAAGTGGGGCTCCCAGCACGAGGGCCAGCAGCCATTTATCCAGCCACAACATCCTGAGACCGTTGAAGCAGAGATTGTTGAGCCAGTTGAAGCAGGGAATCAGAAATGAAGACAAATTGGTTACTGGTCTTAAGTCTCTAATGTTGATTCGTTTATCTGTTAGTATCTTTTGGAGGAGTGATATCGGTACTATCTCAAGCTCGGAACATAATGCAGTATAAGATTTAGCTGGCAGAGCATATCGAACAACCGGGAAAAAAAATAGATGATGTAAAGGGACGAGTTTTTTTTTTTTGGGTTTTCAGAGAAACTTGCTCTTGTAGGTGAGGTATTGGATATTACACTTAGAAGCAGTTGAAATAAAGAGTGATTTCTCTTTACATTCGATGCATTCGTCCTCATGGTTTCGCCAAAAACCCTAGTAACAGGAGCATATGTGGTGCCATGGTGGTCTTCGTTCTCATGTGACAGATTGTTCAAAGTGGGTGATTCTTGAATTTTGTTAGTTTCATTCTTTTCACCTTAACCTTGGGATCTTTCAGCTGTTTTTCTTTTTGGTTTTGACGGTGATTGAGGTTTTTATCTTTAAAAATTTTTACCACGTTCGACCGTCTCAATTTCTCAAGTATATACTTCTAGGCTTAACGGATTGGTAACAAATTGTACACTTATGTAGCAAAAAGTTAACATGTTTGGATTTTTGTCTATAAAATTGAACATGCGATAGCATAGCATTGGTAACCATGAACATTTCCATTCCAGGAAGTATGAATGAAATTTGTTTTTCCCACAACAAAGAGTGATTGAGATGGAAATCATACATTCCAACACTCGATTTTGTGTTTGTTGGGGTCAAAAATATCGATGGGCCAAGGTGTATAAAAAGCACATATACGAGAAATGAATCAAAGCCCACAAAAAAAACTAAATGAAAGGTAAAACAGTCATTTTAATGAGAAAGTATCTTGACCGTTGATAAGTGGTTACCCCCTCCCCAAGAGGGTAATGACAGCCTTACACTTGGCAGGGGGGTCCTTGTTACAAGCAAAACCCTACTGAGAGGAGTACTATAAATACCCCTCATCATTCATTGAATAAGGACAAGTTTTTTGGGAATTACACACTCATTCATTCAATACATCAATCCCCAAAGAGAACTCTCTGCCCTTTTTTCTGACATATTCAGTAAACCTCTCTAAAACCCTTAATCTATTTAATATTATTTGGCACCTTGGAAAAGGAGAGCCTGCCCCTTCGGTAGACCCTGACTTGAGCGTCGGAGGGTCCTCACCCGGGCAAAAACCTCCGGGTCAAGGACTTTCTTTGTTTGTGCAGGTCCTTATTCGCTGAGCAGCCCGGATCCCGAACTACCAATGCGTCCACCACTCGAAATCAGAAAAACCATCCTGAACAATTGGCGCCGTCTGTGGGGACGACTTGGACAAGTTGGGTTCTGGTGAGGCAAAGCCATGGTGACCACGCGAAAACCTGTGGAAAGTAAGACTAAAACGGTGGAGACAGACAAAATGATTCCCGCGCTCACCCAAGCGACGGTGGCGGACACGGAGGAGACCATTGCGGAGATGGTGGTAGGAAAAAAGGGGGGCGGCACCCAGAAGATCAAAGAGAAGGTAGGAGCTTCAAGGCCTCCCCGTGAAGAGCCAGAGAAGGAGCCTGAACAAGTATCCCTCGACGAGTCATCCTTTAACGATTCCGAGGATTACTATCAACAGAAGATAGAGACTGAGGTGAAGAAAAGAAGCGAAGAGTTGGTGGTGAAGCGGTGTGAGGCGATGCGCGAGCAGATCCAAAAAGAATGTGATGAGAGAATGACGAGGCATATGGCTGCGATGAAGGAGGAGATGCTTGGGATTCATAGTCAGCGAAAGAGGAATTGACGCCAACCCGGAGAAAGTACAGGCCATCCTCGACATGGAATCACCGAGAAATATCAGGGAAGTTCAAAAGCTCACCGGGTGTGTAGCCTTGTTGGGAAGGTTCATTGCCAGGTCCGCTGATAAGTGTCTGCCCTTTATTGCGGCCTTGAAGAGGAAGAAGGACTTTGAATGGGACCCCAAAGCAGAGGCCGCTTTCAAGGAGCTGAAGGCTTACCTGCACGGGATCCCAAAAGTCTCGGTACCACAAGAAGGTGAGCCCCTATACCTGTATTTGGCGGCAAATACGGATGCTGTTAGTGCTGTGTTGGTCACAGAGAGAGACAAAAGGCAGAGACCCATCTACTACGTCAGCAGGGCTCTCACCGGGGCTGAAATACGGTACCCTCCGTTGGAAAAGTTGGTGTTCGCCTTGCTGATAGCTAACAGAAGATTAAGACCCTACTTCCAGTCGCACAAGATTACTGTCTGCACAAATTATCCTCTGGAAAAAATCTTGATGAATATGGATGGGCAAGGGAGGCTACCAAAGTGGGCCTGCGAACTACGAAGCCATGGCATTGAATTTGCTCCTCGCAAAAGTGTGAAGGCACAGGCCCTTGCGGATTTCTTTGCGGAGGCCAACTTTGGACCTGAGGTAAAGGCTAAGGAAGAAATATGGTATTTGCATGTCGATGGCTCGTCGTCCTCGGCAGGGAGCGGAGTTGGCATGATCCTTGTGGCCCCAGATGGGAAGAAGACGGAGTATGCGCTAAGGTTCCATTTCGATGCCACCAACAATGAGGCCGGGTATGAGGCTCTAATTGCGGGACTCAACATGTGTGTGGATCTGGGGGCCCTGAGGGTGGCAGCGTACTCCGATTCGGCGTTGGTAGTTAACCAGCTCAAAGGGACCTACGAGGCAAAGGAGCCTAGTATGGTGGAGTACAAGGAACAAGTCCAAAAAATCTTAACCAAAATTCCAAGCTTCAGCATCGAGCACATCCCCAGGTCAGAGAATCAACAAGCTGATGCCTTGGCAAAGCTAGCTAGTTCCTCGGGGAGTGATGATCTTAGGGTGGTACAATGGGAAATCCTGAAAAGAAGGTCTATTGATACCCTCATGATAATGGTACTAGACAGGTCCTTAAGGATGGATGCAGCCCCTTGTTGATTATTTGACAGAAGCAAAGTTGCCAGCCGACCCAAAGGAAGCGAAGAAGGTAATGAAGAGGTCTGAATGGTTTACAATGTTTAATGGGAAGCTGTATAAGAAAGGTCACAGGGAGCCGTGGTTGCGATGCGTGACCCCTGAAGAGGGCAGATACGTTCTGAGAGATTTACACCAAGGGGCTTGTGCTGCTCATGCGGGCGGCAGGACCCTAGCAGGAATGGCAGGAACCAAGGGGCTTTTTTGGCCAACGATGAAAGCCGATGCCGAGAAGCTGGTCAGAGAGTGTGACGCCTGCCAGAGGTTTGGGCCCTTGCTCAAAAGGCCAGCAGTCCCCCTAACTCCAGTCTTTACACCCCTTCCGTTTGCAAGGTGGGGAATTGACTTGGTAGGACCGTTGCCTCGAGCTAAGACCCAACAAACCTACCTCATAGTGGCAGTGGATTACTTCACCAAATTGATAGAGGCAGAGCCACTATCGATCATCACCACAGAGCTGGTTACCAAGTTTGTGTGGAAGAACATCATTACCAGGTTCGGTATACCTCAGGCCCTTATCTTTGACAATGGATCCCAATTTGACAGCAGTGGCCTGCAAGACTATTGTGCACCTTATGACATCAAGGTAGGACACTCGGCAGTCTATTACCCGCAGTCCAATGGGCAGGTTGAGGCGGCAAACAAGACCATTGTAAAGGGACTCAAGACTATGCTAATGGGGGTGGCTAAAGGGTACTGGGTCGAGAGGCTCCCCGGAATCCTTTGGGGCCTACGAACCACCCTCAAAGGAGCTACAAGGGAAACCCCTTTTCACTTGGTCTATGGCTCAGATGCGGTCCTCCCTTTGAGATAGCGATAAAATCTGACAGGCTCTCGCTCTACGAACCAGATAAGAATGATCGGGAGTTAAGAGTAATGTTAGATTTGTTGCCTGAGACCCGGGGCAATGCACTGTTAAAGATGCAAAGGCAAAAGCGGGTCATGAAGAGGGACTATGACAAGGGTTTGAGGCCGCGAAAGGTTGAAGTGGGAGATCTGGTCCTGATAAAGCCCACCGGCGCTACCAAACCCAAAGGATACAAGAAGCTGGACTCCAGGTGGGAGGGACCCTACCTGGTGGTGGACGAAATTATTCCAGGGACCTTTCGACTGTCGGATCTGGATGGGAGAATGCTAAGTCACCCCTGGAATATTTTGAACCTTAAGAAATACTATGTGTAATCTTCTTTATAAGCTGTGTAGAAACTTCCAGGCTTTAGACAGCCTAGAAATAATGAAAAAATGCCTGGTAGCGAAGGCATCTCGAATAGTAACCTTAGACCTTGTATGTACGGTCAAGGGAACAAAGGGGACGCTTTAGAAAGTAGCCCTGCAAAACTCTCGTGTGATTTGAAATTTTGATGAAATACAACGAATGTGCGAGAAAAATCTCTGGAATGTCTACACGTAATTCTGGTCATGCGTAAAGGGTCGGGGTCGATAGCAACAAGGGTTGGCCCGGACCTCGGCACAGAAATAATTAGGTAGAGTAATTGGAAAGGTGGAAAAGGTCCCAAAAACACGTTAAAACTCGAAATGTGGGAAAATGCCCGGAAAAGGGGCAAGTCTCCCTTAAGAGGGCCTGAAAAACTATGGCGCTAGAAAGAAACAATGAAGAAATGATTACGATAAATCAAACCCGAGTAATAATAAACGGGAAATGTAAGCTAAAAGGTTACAATATCAAAGAAAATGTTAAGTACAAGGCCCCAAGGGCGTAAAAACATAATAAGTCTTAAACGAAGTGCAATAAACACCAGGGCATCGAGAAATAATCTAAAGTGCAAGTCATTTGGCAGAGGTTGGGACGCTGGAAGAGACGTGGTCTGGCTCGACCTGTTGAGGCTGCGTAGGGACAGAAAGTGATTCGTCAGGCTCTTCGGGAAGGGTGAAAACGGAAGGGTCAGGCTCCGAGTACAACTCATCCGTCATATGAGCCATCATCTCACTCGGAGGGCCATACCCCCGCTTTCATAGTTGGCTTTCGCTGCGTCTTTGGTAGCCTCCCTGAAAAGGGCCTCTTCCTGGGCCAATTGCTCTAGAAATTGCTCTAAAGAAGCCCCGCCTGGAAGCTTATCAAAGGCTAGCTTGGCCAGGTCCTTGGTGTGAGCAGCCCCCTGGGCTTGTTCAGCAGTACACTTAGCATCCACCAAGAACCTAAATTTAGGTATGAGTCTTGATTGTGGTGGTGGCTTTCTTGACCCATCCCACGCGGTCAGCCAGGACGCTGCTGGCGAAGCCCCGATAGCACCCAACCCTTTGACGCAGTCCCTCAACCCTCTTCAGCAAATTCTCCCGAGCCTCCTTAAGCTGAAAAACCTCCTTATTATATTCAGCCACGGACTCTTGGTGGGCTCGCTCTCTTTCGAGCATGCTTTTAACCCCGTCGCGGACCAACATGTCCTTCTGATGCAGCTCCTTGTCCTTGGTGCCCAACTGGGATTGGAGCGAGTCTACCTGATCCTTTAAAGCAAGGTTAGCACGAACCACGTTGTCCAGGTCCCCTTGACGTTGTTTGGCACGGGCCTCCGTCTCGTCATACTTACGAGCCCCCTCTTCCAGCCTTTTGGCCATATCCTCCATTCCATTCTTCAGCCTCTCCAATTCTTCAGATGCTTTCTGGGCAGCCTCTACGTCGGCCCGGCCCTGGTCTCCGATTCCGAAGGCCATCTGCGATAAGTGATACGCAACACCTGTGTTCAGGTAGGGCCAGGTAGGCTAGGGCCAGGTAGACTACCGTGTTCAGCTGCAAGATGAAAGAAGAAATGATACGCAAAAATAATATATGTCTTTTGATCAAAGAGAGAGAAAGACAGATAAAATACCTCGGCTAGTTTGGTCAAGGCATAGGGGACAGCAACACCTTGCATGGCCTGAATGTCGGCCCTCTTTAGGTGTTCAGCGAAGGGGCGGAACATCAAGAAAGCCATAGCCGCCTTTTCCATCCCTTCTGAATGGATGACTGAGTGAGGGGCCAACAAAAGATCGATATCGCCACCTATTAAATACGACATGAAAGCAGGGTCAAAATTTCGGTCGAAGCCAGGAACGGAAGCCCCCTCTATCTGCTTCTGTTTCTTTTGGTGCAGATGGGGGAAGGGAATGAAATCAGGGCCCACCGAAACATCTCCCTGAAAAGTAAGAAGACGTAAGGATCAGAGTAAAAAGCTATAGAAACACTGATGGAAAGGAAAAGAAAAGAGCTTACCTCGACACGGTCACCTTTGAGCATCTCACTAGAAAAATCCTCGAAGTGGCGGTGGTCGTTCAAGTCGAGGCTCGCCTCCGGTGGGTCAATCTGCTGCTCGGGAGGGGTGCTGATGTATCGGCCGGCCAAATCCGTCGAAGTCTCGGCGTGTTGTTGGAACTCGGCCTCGCTCACCACTTTGACTTCCTCAGAGGTGGCTGGTGAAGTGTGGAACTGAAGGTTCCGTTGGCCCCTGGTTCTGGGTCTCAGAATAAGGGGCTGGTCATCCTCAGTTTCAGCCGCTCGGCTCGACCCTTGGCCGGGTGATTCGGTAGCCCCGTCAACAACATTCGAGGCAGTAGCGACTGGGAGCCCACTAGACCCTGCGCCAGGGTCACCACTGGGGATCTTAGGAACCGACCCTAGACCTTGGAGAGTTTGATTCAGGATCTCACATAGACCCTCCTGACTAGACAAAAAGAAAGCAAACGACATCCCTCTCCTTAAAATTAGCCTTTCGCGAGGCTTCAAACGATCCCGAGCAACAACACAGGTAGTTAGAATTAAAAGTTTGAAATTATGATGTGGACAGAGTAGGTGGAAGAAGTAAGAGGGGCCTACTGCGAGCGGTGGCGGTGCTTAGGCCCGCTGCGCATAAGTAATCTTCATTCTGGATGTCGGCGTAATCAGGGATCCAGAAGCGATTGCGCCAAACAAAGGTGCCATCGGGTTGGGTAACTCGATCCTCAGCAAAATAATCCCGACACGCCTCCTCCCAATCCACTAATAGGGGTGGTTGACTCAATTTCTTTAGATCCCCTAAGGGATGAATAGCAGTAAGGATCCCAAACTTAGGCAAGGAGGCCTTAGGGGTCATAAGCACGTACAGCTTCCTCCACTTGGCAAAAGAGTCTGGCTTACCAGTGAGGACCCTCCAATGGGAGGTAGTACCCTTCCTCCGGCGCTGATGAAGGCCGATAGCGGCGGCCCCGTCGGTCGTAGGCATAATCTGGATGGAATGAAGGGCTCGAAATATGTTCAGGGTCATGGGTAGGCCAACCAACTCCGAGGCCATGATATACGCGGTAATATCACTGAATGAGCCTGGGGACAGTTGGCCAGCCGAGACCCCGTAGTAATTAAGAATCTCCTTGAAAATCGGATGGTGAGGAACCCGGTAACTGCAAATGATCGATTGGATGTTGACAGCAACAGACCCTGGAGGAGGGTTTGAGATGGTTAGGTCCTGAGTTGGTAGCGTCAAGGGGAAGTCATCGGTGAATCCCCTTTACGCCCAAAGTCAGTCAGGTCCTTAGCCTCGTTGGCTTTGAACTTCTTGAGAATCTCCGCGGGAGGTCCGAGCGGGATGGAGTTGATGTGAGTCATCACCAGTCCAGAGGCAGGAAAGGAAGCAAGGCTATATCCAACAGCCTGCGCGGGAGTAAAAGGAGTGTTAGGAGGAATCTCGTAAACATAAGGCCCCCGAGAGGATTCACACGCCTCGGAGAAGTTGTTAGGGTTCCTATATGAGGCCACAATGACGTTAAAAGGGATGGACGCAGGGGATTCGTCCAGAGAGTCGCTAGGGCCGGGGTTGAAAACCCCGGAATGGGAAAAAGAGCGAGGGATCCCCAATGGGATGGGGCTACCATCCCAGGATCCGGGCCTAGAGATCCAGGCTGAGGGTAGTAAGGGCCTCTGCGAAGGAACCCATCTGGGATCTGACCAAGGGCAAGTCTCCGAGAGGGTATCATGGTGGTATCGATGGTACCGATGCCTACCCATGCCCGAGGAAGGAAGGGGGGGAAAAGTCAAAGGTAAAAAGGTAATGGAGGGGGTGAGTGATCAAAAACAAAAAGTAACAGTAATAATATAAAAATGCGGAAAGAAAAAACCCTAAGTTCAGTTTGGAAACGAGCGTAACGGAACGAAAAACAATCATGGACGTAGAGATGGGTATGCGAACCCACACTCTTTCAAGATATAAGGAAAAAAGTTTGTGAAAAAAGGGAACTCACCGGAAAGAGGAAAGGACGGGAAGACGATATGAACGCCGATGGATGCCTTGGAAGGTAAAGAGAAAACGTCGAAAAAGTGAAAAGATGAGAAAAGAAAAAAAAATAATATGAAGGAGAAGTGATAAAGATAAAATTGGGAGGAGTATTTATAAGGAAAGAATGAACGTGTGACAGTTGGGGGTAGTGGAGTAATTTCCACGATTGGAAATTCGGAAAAACAAAAGTGGAAAGGAAGTTAGGTAACTTCCATCAGTTTCCAAAAGATATAGTAATGATGGAGAAAAGACTTGGATCGCTGCATGCCATACACGTGTACCCCGGGAAGCGGGAAAGGCAAATGCCTTTAACCCACTGCCTCAATAAAGGCGGAACTGTCATTCACAAGGTAACGGCCGTAAAGACCCGGTCGTAGCCCTGTTCAGGGTCGAAGGGCTAGCCCCTGCTTCAGCCAGGGTCATAGAGGATCCAGTGGAGAGAGGCTAACCTTTAGTTAGGATCGGAGAAGGTCCCGCTAGGGGTAAAGCGAATCCGGGACCCTAACCAGGACCGTACAAAACACAGCCCCGATGATAAGGCTCGGAGTAGACCCGAGTGAGAAGGGTCAACAAAGGGGAGAAACAAGGGCCAGTTGTCAGACGACGGCATTCAAACCAGGACCTTGTATCGAAATTTTCAGGGTTGTAAGTAAGACCCCAAGTTCGAAAGGAGCTCAGATGTCAACATTCAAACAAGGGCCACAACTAGTTTTCAACCATATGTTTGAAAGCAGCCATCCTCGCTCCGGGACGAGCCTAAAGGGCCGAGGCTATGCCAGGCTCTCCAAGGCCGATGTTGGTACCATCCGAAACCAGCCCGGGCCGCCGGATCACCAAAGTACCTCAAACGAGAACCATGCACCTTCGAATAAGGGCCAACTAGTTGTTTCACAACGATATTCGAAGGCGCTAGTCCTTGAAAAGAAAGAACAAAGAAACATCAAACTCCAGGGTCCTAAATAGAACCTGGGCGTCAAAAGAAGAAGGAACGAGAAAAATCGATAAAACTCAAGGCCCCCAACAGGGGTCATGGCTACCCTGGCTCGAGGTTAGGGCCGGGGCTGAGGCAGAATACCCATGAGAGGCTTATGTTGGGGACAAAAATATCGATGGGCCAAGGTGTATAAAAAGCACATATACGAGAAAGGAATCAAAGGCCACAAAAAAGACTAAATGAAGGGTAAAACAGTCCTTTTAATGAGAAAGTATCTTGACCGTTGATAAGTGGTTACCCCCTCCCCAAGGGGGTAAGGACAGCCTTACACTTGGTAGGGGGTCCTTGTTACAAACAAAACCCTACTGGGAGGAGTACTATAAATACCCCTCATCATTCATTGAAGAAGGACACGTTTTTTGGGAATTACACACTCCTCATTCATTCAATACATCAATCCCCAAAGAGAACTCCCTGCCCCTTTTTCTGACATATTCAGTAAACCTCTCTAAAACCCTTAATCTATTTAATATTATTTGGCACCTTGGAGAGCCCGCCCCTTCGGTAGACCCTGACTTGAGCGTCGGAGGGTCCTCACTCGGGCAAAAACCCCCGGGTCAAGGACTTTCTTTGTTTGTACAGGTCAATATTCGCTGAGCAGCCCAGATCCTGACTACCAATGCGTCCACCACTCGACATCAGGAAAACCATCCTGAACAGTGTTCTTTTTATTGACCCGATAATGTTCCATTTAATTGTCGACTTTAAACGCGTACGACACCGAGAGGAGAGTCATCCAAACCTAAAATTGATCAGTGGCTCCAAATCAAATCCTCCATTTTGCAACAACCCGTAGGAATGGTAATCTCTACCATTCTACCCCCGGCCCCACCACCAAACAAAAAAAAAGGGTTAATTCACGTGGTACCCTCGTGTTTTGCCGATTTGCACGTGATACCCAATGTTTTGCAAATTTGTACAAAATACCCTTGATATTTGACTGTTTGCACACGGTACCCAAAACTTAACTCTTTAATTAACACCGTCAACTTTTGTTTTTTAAAAAGAGGGTTAATTCACGTGGTACCCTCGTGTTTTGCCGATTTGCACGTGGTACCCAATGTTTTGCAAATTTGTACCAAATACCGTCAAAATTTGATTAATTTTACATTGTACCTTTACCTTTAAAATTCCGTTAACGCCATCAATTGGGAAAAAAAAAACCCTTTGATTTTCTCCTTCGTCACCATCTTAATCTTTCCCACAATACTTTCATCATCACCATATTCATTCTTCACCACCACCGTCATCTTCATCATTTTCCACTGCCGCCGTCATTTCCACCCATAATAAACACCATAATCACCATTTTTTCATTCTCCATTGAAATCAACTTTTAAACGGCGTTAACAGAATTTTGAAGGTAACGGTACCATGTAAAAAGAATCAAATCTTGGTGATATTTGATACAAATTTGTAACACTACTGGGGTACCACGTGCAAATCGGCAAAACACGAGGGTACCACGTGAAATAACCCTCTTTTAAAAATAAAAAGTTAACGGTGTTAATAGGAGGGTTAAGTTTAGGGTACCATGTGCAAACAGTCAAATCTCAAGGGTATTTTGTACAAATTTGCAAAACACTGGGTATCACGTGCAAATCGGCAAAACACGGGGGTACCACGTGAATTAACCCAAAAAAAAATAACTTGTAAAAATGGTGCACGTTTAAAAAGGAGGTGGTCAACCCAAAGTCACCCTTTCTCTCTCCTTCTTCAACTCCGCGTCGGACTCTCTCTCTCCTCATTCTCTCTCCTCCATACTCGAACTTTCCCCACTCCTCTCTCTCCCCCATCCCCCAACCTCCGACAGCGAAGCTAGATCTTCGCATGGTGGATAGGTAACTTTCATTCTCTGCTGCTGCTTTAATCATATATCTCATTTTCGTGTTTCTCACGTTTCTTTTCCTTTCTTTTTTTTTTGTCTTTTTAATTCTGCTTATGTTATTCCCTCCCCCTTTTTAATCTTGAATTGTTTCTGGAGAGTTTAATTAGGGATATTATGATTGATTGATTGATTCTCAATTGTTAATTTTCCCCCAAATGTTTTGTGTTTTGTCTGAATTGTTGCCTTAGGGTTTAAGCTAGCTTTAATTTGGGGAGGAATTGTTTAAACGGTTCAATTTCATGTATATTCCATATCCAAGCTGCTTAACTTTAAATATGGCCTGATTCAATTCGATTTCGATCCCGAATTATCGGGGGTTTTCACTGGGTGATTGTTGATGTATAAGTTGTTAAGCTACAACGTATAGATTGGTTTCAAATGGGCACACAAGCCGTGTGCGAAAGACGTTCGCTTCGTGTTGCTTAGAAGCCAGGATGGAGGATGAGATGCTGATGAGATAGTGTGAGCGTTACGGGGTCGAATTTTCACTGTTGAAACCTAGTAAGAAAGCTTTTAACATCTTATCTTGAGTCTAATTGAGCAATTTGATATTAAGGTGTTGGAAGTATAAGTATGTATATGTAGCCGGGGGGGGGGGAGTGGGGAGGTGTTATCGGAACATGTATTTGTTCAGTGAGGTTTAGCTGTAAAAAGAGTTGGCTATTGGCCCCTTTGTAAGTTTTCTTAGGCTCGGGAACATTGTGTGCGAATTGCAGTAGTAACTGGTCTTTTGTTTCTCCAGGTTGATGATGTGAATTGCATGACAAGAGGTTGGGAAGTTAACTGCTTGCTTTATAAGTTTTGATTGGGAAAGTGGAAGGTTGTCCTGAGATTCGAGGGATTTCTTTTTTGAATTCTTTTAGTTCAAGAGTAGACGAAGATCTTGCAAGTGTCATGGATCCTAGATTGATACCAAATCAGGTCCGTGAATCGCCAACTGAGAGTGCTAGTTCACGTGATACCTCGCCTACTGCCGATGGAATTGTAATGAAGAAGTCACATAATGATAGGAACGAGAACGATTTTGAGCAGTCGGTTGTTCGGAGAATCTTTACAGGAGAAAAGGTCACTCTTCGTAACATAGCGGAGGAAAGTGTTGATATTATCTGTGAGAAAATGCAAATTCAACCAGAAGAATACCTCGAGGAGCTGAAAAATGGACTCCGTGTAATTCTAGAGGGAAATGGTGGGTCACAACAGCGAGAGGATTTCCTTGTATTGCAGAAGCTTGTCCAGAGTAGGTTGGACTTGACTGCTAAGACTTTGCTTCGAGCTCATCGTGTGCAACTGGAAATTCTTGTTGCTATGAAGATGGGAATTCAGGCTTTTTTGCACCCTAATGTCAGCCTCTCTCAGACTTCTCTGATTGAGATTTTTGCCTACAAGAGGTGTAGAAATATAGCTTGTCAAAATCAGCTTCCAGTCGATGACTGTACCTGTGAAATATGTGCAAGTAAAAATGGCTTTTGTAACGTCTGTATGTGTACCATCTGCACCAAATTTGATTTTGAAGTGAATACATGTCGTTGGATCGGTTGCGACTTGTGTTCACATTGGACTCATACAGATTGTGCAATACGTGACGGATTGATTTGTATGGGCACTTCTAGCAGGAGTGTAATGGGTCAAGCTGAGATGCTGTTCAGATGTAGGGCTTGCAATAGAACGTCTGAGCTTTTGGGCTGGGTGAAAGATGTATTCCAGCACTGTGCACCGTCCTGGAATCGAGCAGCTCTTATGACAGAACTTGACATTGTAGGCCGAATTTTTCGTGGAAGTGAAGATGTTAAAGGAAGAAAACTTTTCTGGAAGTGTGAAGAACTTATTGAAAAGATGAAGGGCGGACTAGCTGAGACAACTGCTTGTAGAGTGATCCTGGTGTTCTTTCAAGGTATTTGCAATTATTTTCCATATAAATCTTGCTTTCGACTTGAGATATTCATTTGCTAAAGTTTTGGGATCCTGTCTTGCGTTGGAGTATAATCTTTAGGATTTGCCTGGTTGAATTGCTTCTTATTATATCTTGTCATGTGTGCATTTCAAAACAATATAGTAGCTTTTACATGTGCGTCGTCATGCGTCACCATCCGCTGAAAAAGAACTCAGATTCAGTCTAATTAGACTGTAATAGTCAAACTAGTTACTTTGAAACCTAAAAGTAGTCAGCTAGAACAAAGAGTAGTTAGAATGTTCCTTAAGAACTAGACAAATATGCTTCTGATTGAAAACTCATACTGCGCAAATGCGCAAAGTTGAGAAAATACAAAGAAACTGTAATGATTCAAGAATCAAAAGCCTTGTAAGATATCAAAATAGGCCTGGGAAAGGTGGAGTTTTTGCATCTTAGGAAGGTTTTGCTGAAGGGATCTGAAAATATATAAATGCCTGAAACACTTTAGGTAAAGAATGGTGCATTACGTTGTATGGTAGCAATTATAATATGCATATATAATACAATGTCAATCTCCAGTGTCGTTATTTAGCTCTCTTTGGCAGTTATACGCCATGCGGATCTACTCATCCTATCTTTTATGTTATTATACCTACCCCATCGTTAAAAAAAAAATAGGTTGGTAATTACTTTGTTCTGCTCAGTTTCTAACGATGGGAAGGTTGAGCTGATAAGCTTTGAATAACTTTGTGGTGAAGGATCAAGCTGGGAAACAGTTGCGATTTGATGTGCCCCCTCCCCTCATCCCTTGGTTTGGTTTGGAGCAATGAGTTGATAATGATAAATTGATGATGTGTTGTGGTTTGATAACTTCACTAGTTCACCTTACCATCTTTTTTTTTTTAAGAGCTTGAGGCAGACTCCTCAAGAAATGAGGAGTTAGGCGAAGCTGGGAGACTACTGGCCCCACAGGAGGCCTGCAAACAAATTGCGGAAGTGGTGCAGGAAGCTATTAGGAAAATGGAAATGGTGGCTGATGAGAAGCTGAGGATGTTGAAAAAAGCCCGTATCACTCTTGACACTTGTGACCGCGAGCTGGAAGATAAGGCCAGGGAAGTAGCAGATCTCAAGCTTGAAAGGCAGAGAAGGAAGCAGCAGATAGATGAGCTTGAGAGTATAGTCAAACTTAAACAGGCAGAAGCAGACATGTTCCAGCTGAAGGCTGATGAAGCTAGACGAGAAGCTGAGATGCTCCAGAACATCGCTATTGCCAAATCGGAGAAGTCAGAAGAAGATTATCGTAGTAGATACCTGAAACTCAAGCTGAGTGAAGCAGAAGCTGAGAAACAATATCTTTTCCAGAAATTGAAGGTTCAAGAGAGTTCTCGAGTATTACCCAACAATGAAGGGAATAACTCCTCAAAGATGTACCCAAATCTGCAAGATGCACTGAAAAATGTGTACAACATGTCATCCAGTGCTGATTGCCAGACCAGTGAAAGGAACTCTGGAAGAAAAAACCAATGAATTATGATCTTCGGGTAAGTCTTCTGAGTCCTGATCACTGGCAAATAGTAGATGCTATTTCTAGGTATTTTCATAGGGCTACTGCTGGTGTTGGTGGTTCTTTGATGTAAGCGTTGTTGTACTACCGATATAGCTTGCCCATATAGGGAAAGGGCATGTGTACTATAATGTCTCTTCGTATTTGCCTTTGTAGTCTAACTTTGTAATCCTGTATGAATTATTCTGTATGTATAACTTGAATGTGTAGCTGCAAATCCTATTTAATTTATACAATGGTCTTCATTTGGTGTTAGAATCATTTTGTTCAATAGATGTTTGGCTGTGTCAGTGTAATTTATAGGATACATTCACAGAGAAGTTCCAGAGAAGTTGCAGAAGTAGTCAAGGTAGACAGAGCCAGGTAGCGTACAGCGTCATGTATTAGGATCAGTTTCACCTTGATTAGAATTGTAGACAGCATTTCGGAACTTGATGACTCTATGCGACCAAGCCATATCATGCTAGCCATACACCTAAATATACTTGATAGTGATTGTAGAGGTAGGCAGCCGGCCATGGGTGATAGTTAATTTTGCGAAATGGAGCCGTTTCCGGAAAGTCTAAATGCAGCCCAACCGCGTCTGAAGCTGATCCATGCTAAAATACCTCTTGTAGGCTTGTTGCACTCAGAAAATCCATACATAACTTGGAACAAAGGCATGCTTGCCCTCTTTAGTGACGGGGTTCAAACCTAGAGTTCAGGCAGCATTCTGGCGAGTGGCGACATCTTCACTTCCGGATACTTTTTGTTTTAAAATCAGACGTGGACTAGCCAAGTTTACGAGTATGACTGTATGAACGTAATTAACCACCGATCATAGTATTAATTATTAAACACCAAATATTCGAGACAAATTCACAATAACTTATTATAGTCGCCAAAAGTTTAAATCAGTCATCGTGTAAAAGAGTAGTACAGTTTAAGTTTGTGAATCGTTGGTTCCCAATTTCCCAATAAGGTTTAGGATAGTAAACGAGTAGGTTTATGTACACATGTGCCGGTACTCGTCCGGTCCCCTAACGACGCTTGACAGTGTCAACGCAGCCTGGGAAGTTGGTGCTTGACAAATTGTTGGTAAGAAAGGCAATGATTAAGATAACATGGTGATTGGAGAGAAAGTATTAAGAGGAATAATTATGAGAAGCAAGTAGTCTCTGCCTCCTTAAACAAACTCACATGTTGTACAGCTTTTCACATAATACAAACCTTATCCTTGCTAAAACATGTTTTAACTTTTGTTTACATAATAATCATGTCCAAACTACTTAAACCTTGCCCCCATTATTATTATTATTGCAAAGCAGTAAACATCTGCAACGTTTCATGCCACTTTTGTCCTGCTGCCCTAAATTTAGATATGAGCCAAAATTGAAAGTTGAAACTTCAACATCCAAACATCATATTTATAGCCAATCAATATTTACCTAAAGAAACCAAGTGAGATGATAGAGATACTAGAGAACTAGAGTATCTCAATTTAAGGCCACACCCAAAATAATTGGAACAATTTGGCATGTACTTAGTCGAAGAAACAATGGCTATAAACGGAGGACCTGGAGTGCTTGATGAATAAGGAATTCCCTGTATCATTTATTTTACTACCTAGTCATATACTCATATACTCCCTCCTAGGCTCCTACCCATAAAAATCCCCCATTTCGAAAACTGTTTTTAAGTAGGCGTCTTTGGAGTTACTTTTACACCAAATGAATCGTTCAATTGTTGTAAAAATTAGTTGATATTATATACGGAGTATTGCATTACATTCTACGAACTCCACTTAGTTTTAAGGTAAGCGAGTTTTTCATTTGGTTTAAAAGTAGCTCCGAACATGACTACTCCTTCCCTACTATACAGCATTTATCGTAAACCGTGTATGAGTTCAGTAATTGAGTATATGGCTACTTGGCATTACCGTATATTTACTAGTATTTTTTAAGAGTATATTCAAATGAGAAAATTTTCTCCTACTTTTAGACCAAACGAATCGTTCAATTGTTGTAAAAATTAGTGCATGTTCTATTCTGCATTGCATTCTAACAACTCCACTTGATTTTAAGGTAAACAGATCTTTTATTTGGTTTAGAAGTAGCTCCAAACATAACTAATCAAAAATAGAAAACGAAATGGGGGAATTTTAGTGGATAGGAGGGTGTATTTACTAGTACTAGTATTTTTAAGAGTATATTCAAATGGGAAAAAATTTCTCCTGCTTTAATCTATAAATTGTAAACGGAGTAGACTAAAGACAGTAGAAAATAGTTGGGGGGGGGGGTCCCTTTCTCAATCAAAGATAGGCCAGGAAAGTCCAAAGCTTGGAACCAATTATCAGTGTCAATTCAAGGAAATATAATTGGGACAACCAACTACTCTCAACGTCACAAGATCATTTGTTTCAAATGCTTTGTAGATACGCTCTTTGTCTTCTTTCGTCATATTACTTGTTCACTAACTTAATTTCAAGTAGCATCTTTTGTCAATTAGTTCTAGCCTTTTTTTTTTGCGCCTTCAAGCAACGCTACGTAACATTGGGAATTTGGGATTGTTCAACATTACGTGGATAAACGGATGTCAAGTTCAATTCCGATGGTCGATTTGTAGGTGCTTGGTATCAATTATCAAATCACCTAAAGTCGACTTACTAAATCTAATTTCACCATTTGGTTTACTACTTCTCATAAACTTAGTCTAGCTAGTTTGCATGAGAATAGTCGTTAGATAATCTTATATTCATATAAATCAGATGAATGTTATTTGTCGTGTGAGCTCCGAACCTGTTGCCTAATTTCCTATCAGATTAACTCAAATCCACTTGTTGTTAAACTTTCATATGTAAGATCCGAATTTGATTTTGGTTACGTTGGGCTCGAATTATCTTCGATTACCTTGTCAAAATATATGTTCCGAATTTTCAATTAGTACTATTAATTGAATTCAATCAATACGATTGTTAATTCGATACAAGAAAGAACATGCAAGTGAAAAAGGAAACCCAAAGTCCAAGTGTCCAAAGTGCTTGTCAGATACATACGCATGTAATCGAACCAAATATTTGGGCACAGCTTTTGTGCTATTCTAGTAATCTTTTTGAGGATGCATGTTCTTAAGTAAGATTCATTCAAACAAATTCCAATCTTTTTATTCTTCATTTAAATTCGCATATAGTATGATTTAGCTTTATTGGGTTCATTAATTAAACATGCAGGTCTAATATAAGCAACAATTGCAGATGCTTAAAGCATGTTAAGGGATGCACGCTCTCAAAGTTAACGCGAGGTTTGAGAGTAGAGAGTTGCTTTGCATGAAAAGTTGTGGTAACAAATAACAACTAACTACCATACGTACATAGTATGTTCCTCGCAAAAAAAAAAAAAAAAAAAAAAAAAAAAAAAAATATATATATATATATATATATATATATGTATATAGAGTGAGGATCATAAGAGTACTCCTCCTTAGGTGAGTACTGCGCACCAAATCTCAGCCGTAGGATTTAACAATTTTCACGCCCCAGATTACGCCACCTGTCTTCCACTAGAAAAAGAGTCTGGTTTCTAATTTTTCCTCAATTTCTCATCATTCTCAATTTTCTCGTTTCTCTCTCTTCCAAATCTCCCTCTCCTCGACATTTTCTCTCTTCTCTCCCGGCGCTCTCATCTCGCCCATTTCCTCACTGTCTCCGCCGCCACCTCCATCGCTGTCTCCGCCGCCACCTTCGTCGCTTCCGGTACAATCCGCTACGGTTTCTCTCACCTCAATCGCATGTTTTCTCATCTCGCCGCCGCGTTCTCTCTCCTCTGCTGTCAATCTCTGGTAACCGTTTTTTGTTCAAATTTTGGTTGATTTCGTGTTCTCCGACCTGCTTTGTGTTCACATTTTGTTCGATTTAGTGGTTTAATAGTTTTTTTATGCTTAATTTTGTTCATTACATGTTCGATTTAGGGTTTTCGAATTGTGATTTTAATTGATGCGTGAATGTTTGACAACGGCGGTGCGATTTCGGCACAACTTTCGCACATCACCGGTGAGCTTCCCGATCGTACATACGACATTGACGGCGACCTATCTAGATTCAAGCGATCAGCAGGTATTAATTGAGAAATTTGATTCGTTTGTGAATTCATTTTGATTCGCTCATTCGATAAGCTTTTATCTTTGCCGAAACCGTTGCTTGGATTCGAGAGGAAATGTATTTGATTTTATGTTAAATCGACTTTTCTTAATCAATTAGATTTTATTTCGTTTTTATTGATTTTGGATTTCATTTGGTACGATATGTGATTTGAATTACTTTCTGATTTTGAATTAGCTAATAAAATGGACAGTGAAATTAGGTAGATGAAGTGCCTCAAAGAAGCTTTCATTGCTGCTTGTAGCGATTGGCGTTGGGAATTAGTTTAGGCTGAATTTGTTTTTGGATTTTTCAATGACACAGGTTATGCATAGAATGACACCGAATAACTTATGTCATTCTATTGGCACATGTGTGTCATTCTATGGGATATGATTGTCATTCTACTGTGAAATCCATGTAACCATATGATTTTATGAGAAACCTATGTCAATTCATGGGACATAGGTTGTAAAATGCTGATATAAGTTTGGATGGTAATGTATTAGTGTAGTTTGGTCTGTGGTGAATGTTTGGAAGATCTTATGAGACATTCATGTGATTCTATTCTATGAATGAGTTTGAGGTCTAGGTCTTTTTGGTGTAGGGGCTAATTGAGGTTCAGCCTAGTCGATACATTTGCATCTATTCTACTACTTGGAAACTCTGGTTTTTGTTCACCAAATTTCTGATCACCCTTGTTTTCTGTGTGTGCCTTTGTCCACTATCTTGTACTCCTATAGTCTACTAGCTCAATTGGCAGAGCGCCGTCTCATGGACGGAAGGTGTAGGTTCGATTCCTACGTAGACTAGATGCTTATCAGGTCTAGAAAAATCGGATACTTGATTACATCTTTTGCATTTGCATACTGTGAGGTTACTTGAATTCCCATAAAATAGCAGAAAAGCAAAAGAACCTCAACGTTATGTCGAACTTTCTCTTATCATTTTAGCTAAACCTTGATAAAGTATGGTACCAATCTTATTGTATTTCATAGCCGATATGGGAGTCGAACCCACATCTTGTGTGTTGCACAATGCTCTTCCAAATTGAGCTAACCGGCTTTAAGAACATTATCACGCAAATTCATCAAATATGAACCTGTCCAACCAGCAACTAGAGAATCGAAACCAATAAGTCTCGTCTCCCTCGTAACCCCTAAAGATAGGGACATGTCCAACCAGCAACTAGAGAATCGAAACCAATAAGCCTCGTCTCCCTCGTCACCCCTAAAGATAGGGACAAATATGGCAACATGTCAGGCCATCTAGAAGTGCACAATTGTTAAGGCACAAAATTGTCACACACACTAACTCAATCACATTAAGACGTCACTTAGTGGTCACGACTCCCGTCAACTGTCTTATTTACAGTTACATGGCACGGGTTTGTTGATAGAGTGACACAGGTTTGTGCATAGAGTAACACAAGCTCGTTCATTGAGTGACACACATTCGTCCATAGAGTGACACACTATGGACATGTTTGTGCATAGAGTAAAACAAGTTCGTCCATAGAGTGACACACCTTTGTCCATCGAGTGACACAGCCATACAATGACACACGTTTGTACATAAAGAGTGACACGAGTTTGTACATCAAGTGACACACGTTTGTCCATAGAGTGACACGTTTGTAAATAGAGTGACACACAATTCTTCATAGAATTACACAACCATACAATGACACATGTTTCTACATAGAGTGACACCGGTTTGTACATCAAGTGACACACGTTTGTCCACGCCACAGAGTGACATGCTGTTTTCACTCAAAAAATTAATCTCAAACCTAGTGTCATTTTATTGTTCAGCAATTGTCATTGTATTTTCCATGAAATCTGAAAGTCTCAAACCTATAAGTTGAATTTTAAATTTAGATCGTTCAACTAATATTTGAAAAATACTGTCATTATATTGTAAAGGATACCATAGATGGAGGTGTTGTACCTATTTCTGAAAATTGAGCATGAACATGAATCAACATACAATGACAGACACATACTCATCCAATGACACTAAACCCCCATAGAATGACACAGACTAATTTGAATCTAATACAATCAAGAGCATCACTATATTTTATGTAGTAAGTGTCGTATTTTCGAACTTTACCTACTGTCATTCTATTGTGTAGGAAGTGTCACTGTATTTCCCCAGTTAACTCAGTATCATTCTATTGCGTAGTAAGTGTCATTGTATTTTCGAATTTAAAAAAAAAGCTAAAACCTAGAAATTTAATTATGAATTTCGATTCTTCAACTAATATTCGAAATAATAATGTCATTGGATTGTTTATTTAGTGTCATTGTATTTTCCACGAAATTTCAAATCTAAAATCTTATTAATCAATATCAAATTTGAAAAAAAAAATCATCCTAGAACATAGATCAAACCGAACGAATCATTCTAGTTGTAAACTCGTGTAATTTGATCTTTTTCCCCAAATTTTCACATCTAAAACATTCAAATTAAATTCAAAAATTTGTTAAAAAAAACATGAACTGAGTTACATACCTACTGGCGCCGCCATTGGTGTAGCGTGTGTATCCGTCGATCGTTGTTAACGGATCTAATCGAAGCTGCGAAGAAGATGGAGATCGCGATTTTAATTTTTGGGGATTTTGGAAGAGAGAGAAAGAGCAGGAGATAAGAGGAAGAGGAGAGAGAAAGTGAGTGAAGATTATGACGGGAAGAGGGAAGACTCCCTTTTTTTTTCTTTTTTTCTTTTTTTTTACCATAATACGCGCGTGTCACTCTATGCGACACTCCGTGTCACTCTATGGCGGTGCGCAGTACTCACGCGAGGGGGATATATATATATATATATATATATATATATATATATATATATATATATATATATATATATATACATATTTTTCTTTTTGGATGTACGGTAGGTAATTACTAATTTGGTTATGATGTGTTGAGTGTATTCACATCCGATTGAATTTGGATTACAGATAATAAATCAGTTTTTTGTATTATCTAGTGAGAGTATTATCTTATATGACGTATAAATTGTGAAACACTCCCAAATAACAAATTTCTTGTCTAAACACGCACTACTGAATATATATGGAGTATTACATATTCTTTGTCTACTGATCATACTATCATAGATTCCGGGAACAAAAAATGGGTTAATTTACTGGCGTGACTCGTCATGGATGTTCTTCTCTTTTATTATTGTGTCGAGTTGTCGACCATTAGATCTAATTAATGAATGGTTAAGATTGTTTAGTCGAGTCCGCGTCAGTAAGTTGACTTTATTTGACCTCTTCCGTAGTGGTGCATATAATAGTATTGAGCCGATCCCAAACTGGTCAAATTAACCGAAAATAAAGGTGATGACTTGAAATTAACCCGATTTGACTGTACAGACAGGTTAATATGTCGAATGACTCATTTGCCATGTGAGATCAGTGTAAGCATGTAACCGGGAAATAGATGGAATTTGTGCTTGGAATCCTTATTAAGGATTAACTTTGAAAAAAAGGTCCTTAGAGCCCTAGAAACGCTCCTATTGTCCAAATGTTGTGGTTTTACACGAAAATTGCCCAAAAAGGTTAATGCATGACAATTTATAACTTCAAACAAGTTTAACCACAGACAACTATGACCCAGAAGCATCGAATGTTTTTCCAATAATTCATATTTAGATTTTAGAGGTTACTATCGGCTTCTCCCTAACTTTGAATTACCTTTTGGATTTTCGGCGGTCAGTTCGGTCAAAACATCCAATAAAATGTTCGGTAATTAGCTTCTTCAGTTTCCTTTTTTTTTTTGGGTGGGGTATGAGGATTGGAACCCGAGACAACTTCCAGACAGGTTGAGATCCTAATCACTAGGTCAAGCTTGATACTCATTAGCTTCTTTAGTTAAAAGATTGGCTTTAGCTTTGATCAACCGACTAGTTGCAATGCTACGAGCCAATCTGTTATTGATATTAGATGTAAATGGTATTTGGGTAAAGCGAGATAGAGCATTGGCAGAGTCAAGATCAGGGTCGATCGGAGTTGGGGTGCATCAAATGCTACCAATTTTTAACTAGTTTTATAGTAATATAACAAAAAAATTCGACTTTCCGCAAACGTGGGGCGGGCCGTAGTCGAGGTAAACCTCCCTTGGCTCCGCCCCGGAGTGAGAGATTTGAGTAAGCATCTCCACTATTGCGCTATTTTAAAGGTCGATCGGAATGCTGTAGAGAGAGTACACAAAATAGCTTAGTTGTTGTTTGCTTTTTATATTTACTTTTTCTTTTGTATTTCATTTAGGCGTAAAAAAAAAGAACTGACTAGTTGACTCGTTAACCTTTTTCTTTAAGCCTTTTTTTCTCTATGAAAAAACACTTGTTAACTTATGTTGCATCTGCTCCTAAAGGTAGAAATATGTACCAGTAATTCCCACATGCAATATGTTTTTTGTTTTTTCAAGAAAATGAATGCTCCGTATTTGTTAAGATAATTCTTGTACAACCCTTACACAAAAACTACGGAGTACAATGATTCAAGAACTGTTGAAAAGACACAATTGATATATTTGTACACAAATTAACAAATTGGATCCCATGGACGTTGACGTTGTTGTGTATTTCAATATTTCATCAAACAACAATTTGTGCTATCTATAACATATAGTGTGCGTATCAGATGAATGTTCAACGTTAAAAAGTATATCTCTTTGAAATCCATCAAGATCAACAAACTGAGTGAATAGTTCAAGCCCTAGCCTATTGGCAATCACTCTTGGCGTACACGTCAAACTCCGACTCCATGCAACAAGTCTTGGACCATCGACTACCCTTGATTAGGCTCGAGTCTCCCTCGACCTGTTATTTGACCTTCAAAAAAAGCATTGTTGTTGTGATGTAATTGAGGATAACGAATAAAAAAGAAGTGGGGTATAAGACATCGAGTGTGTGGTGGAAATATTAGCGGTGAACCCAGTTTCTGATGGTAGATCGTAGACACTCGATACAATAATATGACACTCTATCAATCCAATCATAGTTATAAAATGCAAATGTGCTAAATTTCAGGAAGAAGTATTCTATTCCCATAAATGATTCTACAACAACTCACAGTTGGACTAAATCAAATCAAATTGTTAAAATAAAATTGCACATTCATATTTTACGTGTACTTAAATGGTGCCAAAAGCAAACACAATTGACCATTGTTTTTTGACATATATTGATGCACAAGCTTCTATGCTTAATTGCTTACCTAACCTATTATGTTTGTCAAACTAATCCAGAATAATTTTGAAAGGCCCATACTACCATAATCAATCAGTAAATTAACCAATATGAGTTTTTAATATGGCCCCTCAAAAGCATGATTAGCATAATAACACATAGCTAATGATGATTAGTGATATACTCAATTAATTTATTGTTATATGGACAAGCCATAAACCCGACATGTATGGTCACGGGGCTGACATCACTCCTCTTGTATGAAAGCCACAGCAAATCCATGAAAATCTTCTCAGGTCCCCGATTTCCGTCATTTCTTTAATAGAGCAGCTATTTTCGTACTTTGACCATATATTTTATCATCGTTAATATCTCATAACGTTTGTCATAACGTTCATTTGGAAATTAACCACCCCCGACAAAGTCCGATTAATATGAGAATAATCGCTCTCTTATTTTACACATAGCTAGTATGAGTATCCCTTTCAATTTTTTTGTCTTGACTCAGTAAAACCTGCTGCACTTCATCAGATAACAAACACACTCTACTGGAAAGGGTGCAGTCTCTTTCAACTGTCTTAATAACATTAATAATAATATTACAACTTTACAAGACAAAAAAAACATACAAGACCAAGATAAAAAAAAAAAGTAAAAATTTCTCACTGATAATCTAGTAGAAAAAAAGATAACAACTTTTTACTGTTCGAATTTTGGTGGGATTTTTTTTTTTCTTTTCGATTATAATCTCTGGTGGCTGTTTTGGTGGCTTTTCATCCCCACTTTGAATGATTGAGATAATAATGTGCCCCAACCTTGCTCTGCAAATTCTCTCCACCAAGTAAACAATTAGAAAAATTAAAATAAAATTAAATATAAAAAAAATCCCAGTTTACTTTTTTTTTTTGATAAAAAATAAAAAAGAGAAATCATGATACTCCTGTTTTTTGGCCTTGATTTTGATCATTGATTCCAGTTGCCAGTTGGGGTTTTGTCATAAAAACTAAAGTGGGTCTTATACTCTTATCCAATTCTAAAATTTTCATGTCCCCCACAAATCATATGATATAATTCTACTCCTATATCATATGATATAGTTTTATGTTATTTGTGGGTTTTATGTTTTTTATAAAGCAAATTATTATTAGTTGCAGCTGCTCCTTTTTTTTAATTTTCATGTGCATTTGTACTGTCAGAGCTTGGAAAGAATAGAGGGAGGAGAGAGAAAACTGGAATGTACCTTTTGAAGAAGAAGGAAACAGCCAGCTTGCTTTGCTTTCTTGTTTTTTTTTTACCCACTCATTGATGGGTTCATCAGAGATATACATGATGGCAACTGGGTTCTCCTCACTTTTTACTGAGTGTATTTTTTACTTTGTGTTTGATTTAATGTCTCTGAGAGCTGCTCTTTAGATAAATTCAAGTAAAAGTACAGATCTTGGAAGTTTTAGGATACTGTACTTCAATATTCCTGGTGAAGTTTCAGCTCTTTGTTGCTTTAGAGTCTTGGGAAATTGTTTGTTTTGGCTTGAAGTTCTGGGTAAAAAAGTTGGGCTTTTTTTTGGTTGATAGTGTACTTGTGGAAAGTGCTGTTTATGGTTATATAAGTTGGGGTTTGTTGTTTTGGGTTGGAGTTTATGAAGTTGGATGGTGTTTGTCAGACTATCAAGAATCTTCCTCAGTAACTACAGAGGGGTCTTGGTGAAAATGTCTTGGAATTTCAACCATTCTAATTCTAATGGGAGAATTCCTGCCAATTTCAAGCTCAAAAAAGTCAAGGAGCAGATGCATGGATCTGTGGGTAAATGGCAATGGAAAGGCAATGTTTTTTTACTGTTTCTGGTGGCTGTTATTTTTGGATTTAGTTGTTTCTTGTATGGAGTTTCTGGTGATGAGAACAAGTCTTTGCTCTTTGGCAATTTTGATTACAGCCGGAACAAACAGCTTCACGCTTTGTCTGACCAGGTAATTTTATCTTATTTTTGTATTACAATAGCATAGTATTATAGTTTATAATATGTTTTGGTACTCCCCTTAAATTTGCTGGTTTTTGTGTTAATATATGTAACTGTAATGTGTATTAAGTCTAACATGAGGCTGTTCATGAGTGTGACTGGGGATACTGTATGAATGTCCTTAAAACATGGAAATCAGGTTAATCAAAATGAAGCTAGGATTTTTTCCTGTTCTGTTTGATTTATGGTATCTGCTGAGGCGCAAGATTGCGAAGACCGAGAGTCAGCTCATGTATACACTTAGAATTGATAGTGTTGCACACGCTTTCCTTGCACATAGTTGTAAGTTTCAGTACTGGCGATGAGGAATTGAGGATGCATGGACTGGACCATGAGATTTCTCGATTTTTATTTTCGGATATGATGTTAGTAGACAAAAAAGCTTTTGCTTGATGGGTGGAAAACCCAGACTATGGTGAAATCTGTGTTCCAATCCGAGGTGAAACCTGTGTTGAAGGATAGAGAACTTTTCAGTTGGCTGTTTGATATTGATAGAGCTGCCAAATTGCCAAATTGGTCTGGGGTCGGTTGATGTAAGTTTGTGATTGTGCTGAAGATTAGCTTGATGTCGTTGGAGTTGTGAAATAGCCTTGCGCCCTTGCAAAACATCTGTATTCTTGATATCTACACATTTATCAGCTAGCAAACATGTGGCTCTTTCAGTTCCTTAAACATCTCGTTTGGTTGGTGACTCGACTGAGGGTTTGATAATTTTGAGAAACGAGATGTGTAGGTTCCGAGGTTCTTCAGAGGAGTCTTCCTTGCTTGTCTGGGGAAACATCCTCCGTATCTGTTATTTCTTTCTTTGTATTCAGTGAGCTTAAAGTTCATGTTTTTCAGACGATTAGGCAAAAATAGCACACTTGCAATAGGATGGTGGAATATAATATTTTTACTGTGTCTTGTTCTCAGGGGACATTGGGATGGTCAAGGACAGCGAGTGAACACGCCGAAGATTCCTGCAGGTCTAGTTGTTCTTGGTTAGCGAAGTCATGTTGGTGGGTGCTTGCAGGGATGATTATCATATGCTCGGGGATCTCATATTCAGGAGTTAGGGTATGGAATAAACAGCAGTTACCGCAGTCACAACAACTTCTTATCCAGCACAAGCTTCCATTGCCGGTACAGACTCCTGCTAAAAGTGCTACAAATTGGCAGAAGAAGCTTCTGAACTTTTCTTGTGTAGCTTTGCTAATCTTTGCAGCAGGGGTATTCAATAAAGTTTATCAAGTAGAAATTTTCAGAAGAAAGGAAACACTATCAAATATGTGTGAGGAGCGAGCTAGAATGCTCCAGGATCAGTTCAATGTGAGCTTGAACCATGTTCATGCCCTTGCCATAATGATCTCTACATTTCACCATGGAAAACATCCTTCTGCTATTGATCAGGTAATCTTTATGGTTATTTCGTTGATGTTGTGAGATCTTCTGATCTTGCCTCAAAAGAGTCTTCTTCATACAAGTGTACAAATGCTATCCATGATGGCTATATCACAAGACTTGTTGTCGACTTGCTGTAATACTCATTTTGGCATCTCTTATAATTTGCCAGAAGCAAATCTTTACCAATAGTCAGTGGCTTGTTGGTAATCTATGTTGTTTCTACAACTCGTTGCAGTTCCACTTCCTTTTGATGAACAGCTTTGCCGTTTGTCTTATAGGCAACTGTTTGCTCTTTTGGTTTTTCAGAAAACATTTAGAGATTATACAGAGAGAACTGCTTTTGAGAGGCCACTCACTAGTGGCGTTGCGTATGCATTAAAAGTTACTCATTCTGAGAGAGCGCAATTTGAAATGCAACATGGGTGGACTATAAAGAATATGGAACATGGGGATCAGACTCTTGTGCAAGATTTTGATCCAGCAAAGATGGATCCTGCACCCAAACGAGATGAATACGCCCCTGTTATATTCTGTCAAAGGACAGTTGCTCATATTGTTTCCATCGACATGATGTCAGGAAAGGTATTAAATTTCTTTTCTTAATATATGTTTTCTTTTTTCCTACTCGTCCTTCGATATGGAATTTATTTCACAAATAACTTCACAATTGATAAGATGTAGAAAGATTTCTCTTTATACATATAATTGCTTATTGACTATGAAGACAATGCTGTTCCTACCTATTAATTTCCCCCCGTCTTTCTTCTGAAATTTAAGTAGCAAACCAGTTGGTGAATATTTGTGCTTTGTCCAATCATGCTGACATACGAATATACGATCGTCTCGATCAATGTAACTTGATGTGTGGCTCTAGGTAATGTAAGAAGTTGAGGCTTGTAGAGAAGAGCCTTTTGACATCATTCGTCAGAGTTCCGTGTTACTGTTGTCTTCTTGAAGCTGGAGTATGGGATTTGGCATGTGCTTCAGTGCAGATATGATTAGTGTTCTTCCTACCTCATATTAAGAGAACCTTCTGCTTTGAAATTATTCTTGTTACTTAATTTTTCGTCTGCATGAGTTACTATTAAGTAAATATATTTTATTCGAAATATCTGTCATTGTCTAGCTCACTTTTAAGATGTTGTTGTCGATGTTGATGTTGTAGGAAGATCGTGACAACATTCTAAGAGCCAGGCGGACTGGAAAGGGAGTTTTGACTTCTCCGTTTAAGCTGCTTAAGTCAAACCACCTAGGTGTTGTGCTTACATTTGCTGTCTATGACCTAGGGCTTCAATCTGACGCCACTCCAGAGCAACGAATAGCAGCCACTGTTGGGTAAATTTCTTAATAACATTTTAAGGACTCTCTGTGCTACTTTACCTTGAAATGCATTGGACCTCATAGTGTGTTTCGGTCTTTTAGGTATCTTGGTGCCTCTTATGACCTTCGATCTCTAGTGGAGAAGATTCTTCAGCAACTTGCCAGCAAAGAAACCATTGTTGTGAATGTCTATGATACAACAAATGTTTCAGCTCCTATCAATATGTATGGGACAGATGTCATAGATACAGGCCTTTTGCACGTCTGCCGTCTCGACTTTGGGGATCCATTTCGAAAGCATGAGATGCATTGCAGGTAAGTTAGCAAAAATAAGAAAAGAAGAAATTAGATTTTATGCTGAAATTTGTAGTCTTAAAAGAAAAGCTGTACTTATCAGAACTGTTTTGTCTTACAGGTTCAAGCACCAACCTCCTTGGCCGTGGATGGCTATAATGGCAGGGGGTATAATTGCAACAATCACCTTGCTTGTATATTATATTCTGCTTTCAGCGATTAATCGCATTATTAGGGTGGAGGAAGACTGCCATAAGATGACTGTACTTAAAGCTCGTGCAGAAGCTGCAGATATTGCAAAATCACAGGTGGATTTTCCATTCTAGGACCTACATTTAAAGTTCTTACAGATGCTGGTGTATTGTTTGGAGTTCAATTTCACTATACCATTAGATATTAGTAGTTGACCCTTGTCCATTTTGCATTAGTGCCCATGATGATATCTTTTGCTTTTGAAATTGTGCAGTTTCTTGCTACTGTTTCTCACGAAATTAGAACTCCAATGAATGGTGTATTAGGTGAGAAAAATTTAACCGCAGTTGGCTTTTTGTTTTGTCTTTATCCAGAAAGTATATAATTTGAATGTGGTTCTGACTTGCATTGCAGGAATGTTACAGATGCTGATGGATACTGATCTGGGTGCTGATCAACTTGATTATGCCCAGACAGCGCATGCCAGTGGGAAGGATCTCATCTCCATTATCAATGAGGTTCTTGATCAGGCGAAAATAGAATCTGGCAGACTGGAACTTGAAGCAGTGCCTTTCGATTTACGGGCTATTCTTGACAACATCGTCTCACTGTTCTCGGGGAAGTCACGTGAAAAAGAAATCGAAGTAGGCTTAGTAGTCATTCCACTGATTTTTTTTTTCCATGTATCTAAGGAAAATTGAGGCCTCACATTGATTACATTCTTTGAATGTTGCAGTTGGCTGTATATGTATCCCAAGAAGTACCGGACATTGTTGTTGGTGATCCTGGGCGCTTCCGGCAGATAATTACAAATCTGGTTGGGAATTCTGTGAAGGTTAGTTTTCGGCTCCTGTCATTTTCTGTTTCAGTCATTTCTACTGTTCAAGAACTGCGAAGGCCTAATTTGCTCATTTTAAATATTTCAACACTTTCCTTTGAGCACCGATTCTCAAAGCAATTTTCATTTTGGGTCATCGATGCGCAACCTCTCTATGTTTCAATAGGGGTAAGACTTGTGTGCATCCGACCTCCCTTACCCCGCCTTATGGCGGGAGCCTTTAAGGCACTGGGGTAAAGTTGTTTCTTTTGAGCACCCTGTCCCATTTTTTTAATCATGGTGAAACTTCTTGGTATTGTTGGGAGCGATTGCCAAACATCTTACTGCAGTATTTAGAATCTAGTGCGGCATTTGTCATGGTGAAACTGAAAAGAATGCATCCCACTAATTTGGATTCTGGTTCCTCCCAAGTCTACAACAAGGCAATAAAAAAGTGTAGCCTTGAGATAAGATTTCAATGTGAGTGAGTGGTCGAAATGTGATTTTAGAGAACTGTTGGTTATCTGTAGAAATACGGATACTTGCCCTTCCAAAGATTATCTGTTAGATTCTGAGTTGGCTTTGGAACAGTTATTGTAGTGTGAGATGGTTTCTGGGTCTAGGAATACTACTTAAATGGTACCTAAGATGACAAAGTAACTAGAAGAAATCAATAGGTTCTCATAAGAATCTTTAACAGGGGGCTTTCTGGCCCTTGCTTCTGAAAGTGTGCTATTCCTTTACGGCTTTACCATTGGGCACGTATGAAGTTGAAAATACGAAAGTTAACTTACCTTTTTAGATATGCTAGCAAGTTGGATGAAAGTTGTCTTAGTAATTTGATCTGAAAATGTAGTTTTTGGTTGGCTTGATGGGCCTAGTTTTATTTTTTTCTTATTTTGGCACATTTTTTTCTTAATTAAAGCATCCTGTGTCTGCAGTTTACAAACGATAAGGGGCATATTTTTGTGTCGGTACATTTAGCAAATGAAGTGGGGGCCACATCTGAACTTATAAATGGAGTGCTGCAACAAGGTCAGATTGAGTCAAGTGAAAGATCAGAAAAGAATACGTTGAGTGGTTTTGCTATTGTTGACAAAAGGAAAAGTTGGGCAAATTTCAAACAGCTGGGTACCAAAGATTCTACCGTGATGACGGATATGATCAAATTATTAGTCACGGTGGAGGACACTGGAGAGGGAATTCCTCAAGATGCACAAAGCCGCATTTTCACACCATTTATGCAGGCTGACAGCTCCACTTCTCGTCACTATGGAGGGACTGGAATAGGGTTGAGTATAAGCAAATGCTTAGTTGATCTTATGGGAGGAGAAATTGGATTTGTTAGTGAACGTGGAGTCGGTAGTACTTTTTCCTTCACTGCTCTCCTGATGAGAGGAGAATCAGGCTCTTTAGATCCAAAATGGCGCACATATGAAACATCTATTTTGGAGTTGAAGGGTTTGAGAGCTTTGGTCATCGATAAAAGAAGCATTCGTGCTGAAGTAACGCGGTACCATCTTCAGAGACTAGGAATATCTGTTGACATAGTTTCCAATCTTGAGTCTGCATGCTCATTTATTTCTAGCAAGTTAAACACCAGGTAATTTTTTTTTTTTTCTTATACCCTTCATATAGGTGTATGTGGTTGGATGTTATCTATATGTCGTGTATTTCATATGAACTTGAAGGCATCTGTGTCAAAAGGGTTCCATTTGATGAAATGTAGTCATTGGTGTTCTAGATGCCCTTTACTTTCTGTTGAAACCTTAAAAGGGAAGCCCGGTGCACATTGGCGTCCCCGCTAAGCGAGGGTCCGGGGAAGGGTCCCACGGTCCCACCACAAGGGTGTAATGAGGGCAAGCCTTCCCTTGTCAATATAATTGACAAGAGGCTGCTCCCAGGAGTTGAACCCGTGACCTATCAATCACACGGCAACACCTTTACCAGTGCGCCAAGGCTCCCCTTCTTTCTGTTGAAACCTTATGAAACAAAATTCTTAAAAGGCTTCCTCAAACATGAATGCTGAAGTTCAATGGAAACCTTTCTTCTATGTTTTAAGTTGCTTTATTAAATTCCTTATTTTTAATCAAAATGTGATTACATAGAATCATAAGGGCGAGCACCAAAAGCCACAAGGACATCTTTCAATTACAGAAGAGAAGTGGAAGGACCTAGTACATAAGACTATCTATCCATGACCTCTCACTATCCCTAATTTTCATTTATTTAGTTACTCCTTTGAGTTATATGAACTTTAAATAATATGTTTCATGGCCCTGCTAATGAATGATATTTGTCTTGCAGTGCATCAAAGCCACTATCTATGGTTCTTGTTGACAAGGAGGTATGGGAAAAGGAGCCTGTAGTAGAGATCCGCCGTCTGCTAAAAGATGCAACACTGATTAACTATACTGATAGAGTTCCCAAAATTTTCCTTTTGGCTACGTCCATTAGTTCTCCTGAGCGAAGCGTGCTCAAATCATCGCATTTGGTTGATGACATACTGACAAAGCCTCTAAGATTAAGTGTCTTGACAGGATGCTTCCATGAAGCTTTTTCAAATGGGAGGAAAAGGCAGTTATATAGAGCAAAACCTTCCAGTCTCGGAAGTTTACTCAAAGGCAGACAAATTTTAGTGGTGGATGATAATGCCGTCAATCGTAAAGTTGCAGAAGGCGCTCTAAAGAAATATGGCGCCATTGTTACTTGTGTAGACAGTGGGAAGGCTGCTGTCAAGAATCTTAGCCCTCCCCATGGATTTGATGCTTGTTTCATGGATCTTCAGATGCCTGAAATGGACGGGTAAAAATTTAATTCTTGCCTTCTAAAATAGTCCTTGCTAGATAGGATGAATACAAGTTACCTTCCATCTGGAAACTAATTGGGGGAGTATCAGCCTTAACTCATTCGTTTATAAAGTGATCAACTCTTTCCTATCGTTCATCATGGGATGCTTACATGATTTGGTCCATTTAGACCAATAAAAGTGAAAGAATAATTTAGATTTTGAATCTCTTTCTTCTTACATAAAATATGACAATCTGAACTTGCTTGGTGTCTCACAATAAGTTCTTGTTTTAGACTGTCTCACAAGATACTCATTGTAAAGTTTATCAGTACAATTATATTGAGGCTTTTTTTGCATTACTTTGCCCAATGGCAGTAATCGGTTG
Source organism: Spergularia bocconei (assembly GCA_963457585.1). Taxonomy (NCBI): domain Eukaryota; kingdom Viridiplantae; phylum Streptophyta; class Magnoliopsida; order Caryophyllales; family Caryophyllaceae; genus Spergularia; species Spergularia bocconei. The sequence goes on from OY734959.1 coordinate 10,790,039, forward strand.
ATGCTATGTATGCCCATTTTCCTGATTATCTGTTTTTTATAGGTTTGAAGCTACACGGCATATTCGTCTCAAGGAGTGTGAGTTTAACAAGAAACTTGAAACTGGCGAAGTTTCACTGGACACACGGGTGATCTCCTGGCACACTCCAATATTGGCAATGACAGCTGATGTAATTCAAGCCTCAAATGAGGAGTGCATTAAGTGTGGCATGGATGGCTATGTATCTAAGCCTTTCGAAGAAGAGCAACTGTATTCAGCCGTAGCTTGCTTCTTAGTGTCAAGATAGTATGAATACCAGGAAGGAGTGACTAATTTGCATTGCCGCTTTGACTGTGAAGCCGAAAGAGTCTCTTGTGGGTTATTTGCCCTCCAACCAAGCTACCATGCTATATTCAGTCTTCACTTGTAAAGTATCTTGTAGATTCGGATGATTGTCTATCAGTGAGAAAGGTAAAAACTTCCACCCTTCGCTCAACTTATCACTCTAGTCTAGCTAGTTCTTGTTCTCTCTTTAATTTCTTTTATTTTTTCCCCACCTTCTTGGTTTGGTTTTTTTACTTGTGTTATCCTTTAGTGTGTAATCATAAACCCATCACAACCTTACATGAAGCCTACTTCCATTTTGTATGTTCTTCTCTTCCTTTTCTGACATGAAACCCTGCTTTGTGACAGTGCAAGTTAAGGATAAATTGGCTTTGGTGACTTTCGTGCCGAGGAGAATCTTCTGGTAAAGGCTCACGCCTCATTTCTGAGGAGCTGCATGTGAAGCTTGATACTGGTAATCTTTGTTGTATATACTTATAGCTAATGTGCCACTAAATTTCGTGACTTAGTGAGACCAGTTACAGTCTCAGAGTATGTATATTCAAACATCTGCAAAACACATCTTGGAATGTCTAGTGCTGTGTTATCGGAATTGCTTGTATAGATATCGAGTTAGGCCGATTTGAAGTTAGTTTAGGAAGGAGTTGATTAGGTTGTTACTATGTATTATGTAGGGTCTATAATGTAGAAATATCTTTGTGACGTCGAAAATACAGTCCCATCTGTCTGGTAATTTCGCATGGTGGTTTGCCAAGAGTAGCATCTTGTGTTTAAGTTCCGAAGGATCCTCAAACGCATTACAGTGGAGGAAATCAAACTCCCAAGAGCATTGTACTGATTGTCCCTGTAATTTATAATATGTATAGAGCTCTGTATCATTCAGACTTGTTAAACCTTTGAGTTTCGACAGAGTAGGACCTTTCGTGTTATGCTAGTCGGGTTTACCAGTTAAGATGATCTGTATGGTCGTGCAGCTTAGAACCTGAATGAGAAGGGTAGTACAGGCCTGTGAAATGCAGGCAGCATGTGGCAGGCATATCAGAAGGTTTGATCCTCTCCCATGTGAAGTAAGAGTAGTTGGGGCAGCCGTGAAAATTCCAACTAACCACCATGTGAAGCGTATAATACATGATCAATGGATCATGCACCTTATATTGTTGGACCCTTTGTCATGTGCAAGTGCAGCATATTAAGCACTTGGTTTTGTAGCCAAGAATATACTCCACCCCCCTTCTCAAATATTATCTTTCCGGGAAATGCGACTCACTGTTATGCGTCTCACTAGTTGAGTAATTGTCAGTCGCATTTCCAGGAAGTAAAATCTTTGTGAAGGGGAGGGAGTAAAACCGTAGCAAACTTCTGCATGTGACTTTACGATTACTAATGTTTGGAAATATGTGATGAGCCCTTGAACAAACAATATTAGTTGGGCCGGAAAGAACTCGTAAATTTTTTGCAACACCAAAAACGTGCCCAAGCTTGACGGACATTGCCGGAGCTGAAGCATTAACAATGGAAAAATCGATAATTGAGTTCTAAATTTTGTTTTGAAGCGTATGTCGTGTAGGACAAACTTCTTCACAGACTTCTGTGAACTCCCGCACAAACTTCACAGACTTTTTCCATATCAATCTCTTTCATGTCAGCATTTTCCTGCATCTCTAGCTTCTCATCGCCCAAGAGGTCTCTAACTCGCCGCATTGGTGCCGCGCTTACCTCCATTGAACCGGGCTGCACTGATGTCCTCATTTCCTCTTCCGAAGCTGGTTTCTCCTCTTTCATACCAGATCCAACATCATTTGAACAACCGACAGAAACATAATCCTCAGGATTCTCCCTGTGCACTCGAAAATGAGAATTAATATTTGTTGGGAAATTAATGCCAATCTCCCCGCGCAACAGAAGCACCAATCGACAAGTAACCAGAAAAATAAATATAACCTCAAACAATAATACGATAAGACAAGATATTTAGGGACTTACAACAACAACAATCAAGTCTTATCTCCAAATTGATTGGGGCCGGCTTACATGAATAGTCATTTGGTAACCGTCACGCGTATGCCATAAAATTTCAAAAACATTGTGGTCCATTTAGAAATCTTGAAATACTTTAGAAATGAGTTTTAGAAACCAAAAAAAAAAGTTAGGAAAAACCAAATAGAGAAAAAAGAGTCAAATTAAATCTTCTGCATGAATATAATCCCTCTACAGTCTACACTGTTCTATCCAACATCATCCTCTCTTCAATCCCCAGAACGCTGATATGACTTCTAATCACCCTCATCCAAGTCATCTTGGGTCTTCTCCAACCCTTAATAATATTATCACTTCATCTCTCTTCTACTCTCCTAACCGGCGCGTCACCAGGCCTCATTCTCACATCGCCATACCACCTTAGTCGGTTCTCCCTTATCTTGTCCTCAATGGGTGATACCCCCACTTTCTGCCTAATAACTTCATTTCTTAAGCGATCACGTCTTGTATGTCCACACATCCACTATATCATGTGCATTTTCGCCACACTCATCTTATGAACGTGACACTGTTTCACGACCCAACATTCTGTGCCCATATAACAGCGCCGCCCTCATTGTCGTTCGATAAAACTAATTACCTTCAACTTATTGGGCATCCCTCGATCACACAGAAATCTTGCGCCATTCTTCCACTTCAACCAACCTGATTTGATCCTATAGGTCACATCTCTATCCTTTTGAAGAATCGATCTCAAGATATTTAGGGACTTAACCCACGGAAAACCCTCCAAATCCGGAAACCTCACTAGCCAAACAACTGAAATTTCAATATAAAATAGTGTCAGTACAATGACTATCGTCCTAAGTTACGCACCAACTTAGAACCCTCACAAGATAAATTCTAGCCAATTTTGGGGTCAATTATAACACTCCAAAATTGTCCCAATTTCGGAGTCAACTATTTAACCATCCAAAATTGTCCCACACTATGTTGACATTGCTCGAAAATATTGGTCCAAGTTGTTTCCTATTATTTACCTATTAGAGGTTTATTGTTTCCTATTAATTAGATAATTAGTCGGAGTTAATTTTAGTATTTTAATTTACGTATGATCATGGGTTAGTGTTTGTTAGTGGGTTAACGTCCTAGGTTTTAGTTGTGATCCACTAATAGTATTTAAATTATGTTGTATTAGGTTTTGTATTGCAGAACTCATTAGTAAAATTATTTTGTAAACTACCCTCTTGTTCCTTTCTTAAACGTATATGTTATCATGCTTTCCCAACACACTAAATGTGTTTAACACTCCTAATATTTTCTCTCTCCCTCTTATGATGCCACCCCCACAATTCTCCTTGAGTAATTAAGTGTATGAGTGTGTGGTGCATGTTTTGGCAAAGGAAAAACTTTCTTTATATAGCAAATTCCCATCTGCATTGAACTAATGCTCAATTAAGTGTAGTGAAACCAAGGATGTTATGATGTAACACCTTCCACATACATGCATTGCAAACGCACATTCTTAAACTCCACATTTACGAATCCAATTAATAATTCATTCACATTCATTTCCTATGTGGAGCTAGAACGTTAACCCTAACAATCTCCCCCTCCAGCCCAAGGGAGTAACACCGAGGTACAACCATTGGCCTTTCGAAAAATTTGAGCTGCACACCCGAGTTAGTATTTGGTCCTCACCCTAACTCAACGCCAATGAACCGTGTACAACTGCTGCTGAGTCAAACGCATAACTTGACTCTAGAGAGAGACCTCCACCCCTCCGGCCACCTTATCACCGACAAGATTATATATACATGATTATTTTATTATTGTTAAATTTTGGATTTTTATAAATGTCGTATAAAAATTATACATGATGATTTTAGTGTGATCTCGGTGCATTTTGTGGTAGTGCAGGAAAAGATTAGTATGTTGTTGCTCGTGGCCTTGAGCGTGGGGTGTAGACTGAAGTAGGTAACTTTTGTGCAGGAGCTTTCACCTTCAATTTAAAAGCGGATGTCTACTTATGGTCAAGAGAAAGTATATAATACCAGTAGGCGCACCATTGAATCTCTTCACACTAGCTGTTGTGATCATGTTTTAGAACAAAGAACCTTAATTCTTTGCATACTCTAGTATTTGTTCCTTGCTTTTTACGGCGTAGTTACTTGTACAATATTGTGTAGGATGCTCCTTAATGATTTATTGGATATTGTATTTACTTACTTGACAATGACATGAATTGTTGTACATTCGTTTTATGAGTTTATAAAAAACAATCATCCAGAATGCCGGCTAGGCAGCTAGCTGGCTTTTCTATTTTTTTTTTATTATAAAAATTGGCTTTTCACAGCAGTGTAGCATGGACCGCTGTAAATGGGCTTTACATTTTACAGCGGTTTGGACCACCGCTGTGAATTGTGGTTGTACCTACTACAACGCTTACATCTACAGCGGTTGAAGGACCGCTGTAGATCGAAATTTGGACCGCTGTGAAATGATTCTTTTGTATTATGTGTCTGCATCTGAATCTGGATCTGAAAATGAAGATGAAGAGAAAGAGGATGAGAAGGCATACTTGGACAACATCTACAGAAATGGGGAGATCTTCTTACATCCAGGATTTGGTAAAATAGAGATCAAACCTTGGGATATATTCTTGGACAAGGATCATTTCACAAGTGCTCTTAGGGATTTCTGTGTGCAATCATGGGTGGCTTTGGTAGTACAGAAGAGTGATAAGTTGAGGTACGCAGCTGCTTGTATTGACCTAGACTGCCCATGCATGGAGAATTCATGCTTCTTTGTTTCCTGATGAAGTGTCATGGGCAGTAAAGAGAATGGTTCCTCAACACAGATGTGCTAGGAGTGAGAGGAATTCCATGGCAAATGTGGCATGGGTGCGTGATAAGTTGATGGAAGAGATTAGGGCTTTTCCATAAATACCAGTTAAATCCTTGTGTCCATTGTTGTATCAAACATATCAAGTGGACATGCCAGAGGCCACCATGTACAAAGTCAGATCTAAAACTATAAAGGCAATCGATGGAGATCATGATAGCTCTTATATATGGACAGTTGCCGGCATATGTGGAGATGGTGAAACTCACACACCCTGAGGCAGTAGCTCTTTTCAGTTGGAGAGAGCAAGGCCCTGAGAAACCATTGCAATTCAAGAAATTGTTCATCAGTTTTGATGCTCAATTCAAGGGATTCTTATAGGGTTGTAGGCCACTGGTAGGGGTGGGTGGGTGTACCCCTGAGGTTTTGCACTAATTATCTAGTGTACCCTGAGGTTTTGCACTAATTATCTGGTGTACCCCTGACTTCTTCTGATATTGTTTATTTTGCAGAAATACTGTAGTGCTCCTCAACTTCAAGCACACTTCTGGCAAGCTGCCGCTACTACAAAATCGCCTATAGACATCAGTGCTTAGACATCGGACATCTATAAAACCGATGTGTATAAGGAACCGGTGGCATTTTTGCAATTTTGGCCAAATAATAGACATGGGTTTTGATAGGGTGCAAATGTAGTGTGTTGGTGCGCATGTTAGGCGCCTTAGTGTCTATTTGGACATGGTTTTAACGTGATTCGTAGACCACACCACTCGAAATATTTTTGGAGATTAGTCGTTGGTTTTACGAGTTTTTGGTGTCCTTAGACCCTTTTGGTGAGTCTCGGACAATACTACGCGATCAAGCTACAAGTTGGAGCAAGATTCGAGGAGAAGATCGCTTCATCACACTCCGAGAACCACACACCATCACCTCCAACTTCATTGGGTTATAACTCTCTAACCAGAAATATTTTGCAGAAACTCCAATTGGAGAGGAAAGTTCATCTTCTTAGCTTTCTAACGATATATTATGAGCTTAAAATGAAGTTCGGAGGTGAGAGTTATGCCCGTTCGAAAATTGCCCTGCGCACAGTTTCTCGACTCGAGGATCACTAACCCCGACTCGAGGACGATAATCTCGACTCGAGGCAGTCGAGAAGAATTGACAGAACGGGTATTTAGAATGACAAGATTCTCGACTCGAGAGTAATTAACCTCGAGTCGAGAATTTCCTCGCTCGACTCGCGGATTTATTTCCTCGAGTCGAGTAAGCTAGCTTTCGGGAAGCTTCTTTGGGACTTTTGACGGTTTATTTGTGCCTATATATCTATTTTGTTTTCTAGTGTTTTTGTACTTATCTTTAATAAAAGGGGCATGTAACCCCTCCCTAGTAATTATTACCTTTTATATTATTTTTCATCTAGTTTTCATTTTTAGAGAGAGAAACTCAAGGAGAATTAATATTTTTATTGTGATTTCAATTTCAAATATTATTGTAATCCTTCTATATTATTAAAGGAGCCTTTTTTAAAACTCCCACAAGGACCGAAGATTTTCAGAGAGTTTTGGTAATTTTTTATTATTAAAAGTAATCCTACTCAGTATAAATAACTTTTTATTATTACTACTTGCAAATTATTATGCTATTAGTTATTAATATATCCACATCTTTTAGTTATAGTATGACTCTTAGTTGTGGTAGGGCTTTCACTGGTAGTCTGGAACTCAACATCCAAGTCAATGTCCTATATGTACTAACTTCAATTCATGCAAAATACTACTATGGTTTCAATAGTACTAAAATAAAAGCATTGAGAAGAACTTGGAATCATGTTTAGTACATTTCTCCTCTTTAAAAGTATTCAAGTATGTATAAAAATAATCAAATATATATTTTATATAGGACTCCGAACTATTAATTATAAATCGTTAGCTATCCACCCTCACAAACATGAAAAAAGTCAATGAAAATTATACGAAATGTAAGTTATGGTAAGTCTTATATACAACTCAACCTACATGTATAAGAAAAACATGCTCAACTACTATAGTTGAGTAACTATATTACACAGGATTTTCGTATAGATGGGTTCACCCATAATACAAAATTATATATGTAAAACCAAGACAAGAAAATAATATATAGCCGAAAATGAATTCCGGTCCAATATTCATGCATGACTTCATTACAAGATTTTAGCTACGACAACATGAAATACATATGATCCTTATAGAAATGTAACACAAATGTACGATCTTTAAAATGGTGACCAATAATTCATATCATATGAGTAGTATTTTATATTACATATTTAAAATTGAGTATGAATAGTAACATCAAACAAAATTTAAGGCATACATAAACTATAGTATTTTTGTGTTAGGCAAGATTATGAAAACAAGTAAAATCAAACTTATATATTTTAAAGTGATTATGTGGAATTATGTCAAGATGGCGTGACTTTGTTCTTAGCAAAATTAAACATCGTCGTCATAAGCTATTGGCGTTTAATGATAATGAAAGCTAACTCCTCAATCTATAAGTTTATTGACATAAGAATGGGTCCAATGAATACTTAAGTTGTTAATTACCCTATAAGAACTTAACTTTATATTTTTTTTCCCCCACGACACATGACGAGCAACTAAATGACAATTTGAATCAGGTATAATCTTATTCAATAATAATACAGACCCATAACTCTAAACTAAACATATGATATAAAACTTTAATGATTAACCGGATATCCTTTTTTTTCATCTAACGTGAACATAAGAGATCATTTAGTACTATTAATTGAAATCATTATTAAGAGACCCGTGCAACGCACGGGCTTTCATTCTAGTAATTAGTATGGAAGGCTAATCACCTTCTAGACTCTTGGTGTAATCATATTCTCTCATCCTGTGTATTAGTAAGATTTTCTTCTCTCTAATTTGCCTTTACTTTCATTATAATTAATTACTTGTTCTTTAATACATGATTTATCCTTATTTTCTCTAATTGGTTGATTGGATTGAACTGGGTATTTCATATGGTTGGTTGATAATTGGTGGTCATTGATTAATAACCTAAAAAGAAGCAACTTTCACATGTTTAGTGTATGGTTATGACTAACTTGTTATTGGTGAATTAATTAGGCAACTAATAGATTAGATTTGATCAGTGTCGCGGTTGCGGCTAATTAGATACTAATTTGGGTTGTTCTCAATATTTTATTAGTCATTGCTCTTCATGCCTTTGGTTGTGATTTGTTTGAGTGGTCACTAGACAAATTAGGACTAAAAGAAGGGGAATTTGGTAGCGGTTGCTCAAAATCCCCATATATAAAAGAGGATTAATTGGTTAAAACCGGGATTATTAATGAATTGGTAATATTAGAGAGAGGTAAAGCTTATTATATTAGGGTGTTAGAAGAGATTATCAACGAGAGTCGCTTTAATTAACTTGTTATCTCGTTTAATTTCGCTTTAATCAAACTTTCCAATCAAAAACCCCCCATTTATTGTTTTCATTTTCTTTTAATTCTTTTTTTTTCCACACTAGAATTGCATATTAGGACTTCCCATTTCCTTGTGGATACCATACCCACTTACCGTTGCTAATTTAGTAGGAATAGTGGTAATTTGACTAGAAATAACGACTTTCTAGCTTGTCGGGTTTTTATGGCAAAACCGATGTGTATTATTGTTCTATAGACATCAAGTTTTAAGCAAAACCCATGTCTATTAGTGTCCGTTTTTTTCTCTAGAAGTGAGGTGCATACACCAAGTCAAAGATATAAAAAAACCCATGTCTATTAATAGACATGGAGTTTTCTAATAAAAACCTAACCCTAACTCTTTCTTCCTCTCTCTCCTACTTAGCCCCTTACATACTGCCTTCTCTTTCATCTTTATCTCTTTCATATTTTCTTCCTCTCCCACCTCATTTTATCACCCTCTCACCCAACAGAATCTCAAAACTCTTACCTCTTATGTTCTTTTAATTCGTAGTCAACCACCATAGGTGCGCCGCTACATTAAGCCACAAGTGCATCAATTTTTTCGAACCAACACGCAGACTGTATGTTGAATGTAGGAGTTGATCAGATCTTGGATCTTTATGGTGTTAAGGTATGGTTTTTCCTTTTTATATTGTTCAAGAATCAATTTATGTTTCTAATCGATTAAAGATTTTAAATTTAATTTCGTTTGTCATTATATTGATGTAAAACAAATTTTGTTCGAAATTTTGGATCTAGATTTTTTTTCGTCAAATGCTTGTTATGCGTATGTATTGAATAATTGTATGTTAATTAAAGAAGGCACATCCTAAAGTCAATGTTTTTTTTTTGTTTATCCTTCTTCTCAGATGTTGATCAAGACTTGGTATAGAACCGAAGGCTTGAAGTAACATAAGATTGAAGACAATAAATCTGTGAAGTTTTTGATCCAAATCTTGTAATTTTTATTAACTAGCATTCAAGATCTCCTTTTAAATCTTCAGTTTTTTTGCTCTCTCATTAACGTTTAATTAACTTGTAATTTTGTTGAGTTTCAATAGTTTCCCAGTGATATGAGTACACAATGTTTGTATTGGTCAATTTGAGATTTTAGTTATTAGTTGAATTTTTGTCATAATAAACTCTATCTTTCAATTTGTATGGCAGATGAAATTTATGCACATTTAGGTTCGGAACCAAAAAATCTGGTTCGGAACAGATATTTTTTTTTTAATATCGGGCTGAATAATAAACATGGGGTTTTTTAAGAAAGCTGATGTCTAAAGTTCCTATGGACATGGGTTTTACAAAGAAATCCGATGTCTATTAGAGCACATAGACATGGGTTTTCTTAAAAAACCGATGTCTATGATTTTGAAGCACGTCGCATTTAAAACCGGCGTTTATCCCAATGGAATAGATGTCACTCAACTTAGCGTCGAACCCGAATCCGACGTCTATGTCAAAAAAAAATACCATGTCTATGTACGTCTTTGTAGTAGTGTGCTGATTCGTACTCATTGTATGGCTTCACTAAAGCGATGGAAGAAATACCCAAAATTGATCCAGAGGCTTTCAAGTACTTGAATGACATTGCCCCTAAGTTATGGGTTAAGCATGCATTGATCCAGCTGTGTGTAGTCCAGACAACACCAACAATGTTACAGAGTCTTTCAATGCAACATTAGAACTTGATAGAGTCAACCTGTTCTGACCCTACCTATGCGAAGGTTTGAACTATGCACCTACAACTCTTTTGTTTGACTAGATTTTAAAACTAATGATGATGTACAACAAAAATTCGAAGAAGTTGCATGATTAGAATTGCAAAGAGGCAAATGCAATGTGAGAGATGGGTAGATGACGATGTGACACCATATGTGAATGAGCTGCGGTTGAAGGAAAGGATTGCAGACTCTAGGTTTTGCCATATTTCCCCTAGTAGTAGCATGCAGTATGAGGTCAAGGAGAATAACTTTGTCTTTGGTGTCAATTTGCAAGCTAGGACTTGTTTGTGTGGATGTTGGCAGATTAGTGAAATCCCTTGTAGGCATGCCTTAAGGGTTATCAATCATAACAGATTAGTGGCCAAGATCTTTTGCAGTCTCTTCTATAGTGTTGCCAATTAAAAGAAAACCTATGGAAGAAGCATCTTCCCCATTTCTGATGTTGCTCTATGGTCGAGCTTCCCTAATACTCCTGATCTTCCTCTTGCACCTACTAAGTTGAGGAGAATAAGTGGCAGACCACCAAAAATCAGGAGGAGACAGAAAGAGGAGCAACCAAAAGGGAAGAGATCTGCCACAGTTAAATGTGGCAAATGTGGTGAGATGGGCCACAATCAAAGAGCATGTATGGGGGGGGGGGGGGGGGGGGTTTAACAGCAGCGGAAAAGAAGGCAATGAAAGCGCTAAAGAAGAGGAAGGTGAGGGCCACAAAGAAGCCTGGTACCAGTGCTGATGGTAACGGAGCAAGTACAGGTGCTGGTGGTGCTGGGAAACACAGGAAGAAGCGAGCTAGGATTGCTGCAAACACAGCGAGCTAGTCTAGTTTTAAGGGGTACACCAGATAATTGGCTTTGTGTATTTTGGGTACACCAGATAATCTAATCTAGCTTTAGGATGTATTTTGTGTAAAACAGCTTTTTATGTCAATCTAGATTTAAGATGTCTTTTGTGTAAAATAGCTTTTATGTCAATCTAATCTAGATTTAAGATGTATTTGTTACTAATTTTCCTATGAAACGAAATCCATCCGATCTTTTGTCATTAATTTGCCAACAATTTCATTACAAAGATTCGAAGTTACATGATATTTGACCTAAATCCAGAATTTTAAACAAAAAAACCCTAAATCCAGATTTTCAAACAAATAAAAACCTAAATCTAGATTTTCAAACAAATGATAATCGATACCAAAAACATCATACAACCCAACACTCTTATTCCAAAGGCAACTTGAATAGCAATGTCCTCGATCTTCCTCTGCATATCCCTCATCTTCCCTTCACCATCTTGATTGTTGTTCACGCCATATCCACCGCCTCCATACCCACCCCCTCCATACATTTGCCTCAGCTGATTAATGGTATCTTCTGGAAAATATGGGATAGCCCAATAAAACGTATCACACTCATTGCACTTGAAGTATAGCCTATTTGGGTTGTCTTTTGACTCCGCAATCTTCAGATCCATTTTTTGCTTGCATTTGCATCTCCTTGTTTCGTACATGACGCTTCTAAGAATATCTTGAATGAAGGTAAGTGGGGATGAAGAGGATGAAGAAGGCACGTTAGTAATGGAGGAAAGAGATGAAGAAAAAGAGAGATGAAGAAAAGGAGATTATCGAAGAGATGAAGAAAAGAAAGAGAAGAATGTTCACCAACTTGGGCAAAAGGAGATGAAGAGATGAAGAAAACAAACAAAAGGATGGCGGAAAGAGATGAAGAAAACAGAAGGATATGAGGAGAGAGAAAATGGAAGAGATGATAAAGAAAAGAAAGAGAAGTTAAGTTGGTTGGTGGTGGGGTGGGTGAATAAAATTAAATAAAGGAGAAGATTAAAGAGAAAAACTGATTAATGGGTTAAGGAGAAGGAAGGAGACGGAGGGAAACGGAGTTGGAAGGCGTTAGGAGGGTTAGACGGCCGTCAGCAAAATTCTGGAAAAAACGCGATTTCACAAACCTCGGGGGTATATTGGATAGTTTGGTAACCTTAGGGGTATGCCGGAAAATTTCGGTAACCTCAGGGTGTAAACACCTGCATTTGTCCCTACCCAAATGCCCGATGATAAAAGGACATTTTATAGTGAACTGCGTCTACTATGTGAACCACCGTTGTCGTGAATCCGTTAGCAAATGCGTCTTCATCCAAAACTAAGCCAAAAACAACCATTTTCCTCCCCTTGTACACCTGACCTAACTTAGGAATGACTTGCGTGCCTAAACCGCCAAAAGTCATAAAAAAAACATGTTTTTGTACGTCATTTGCCCACCCAAATTCACATGTGCAATACTCATGTCATAAGAACACCAGAAATGCAATTTTGTATGGAGCGTCACGGGGTCCAGGCGCACCCCTACGCGCGCACAGAGGCCTTGGCGCACCTGTGCGTGCGCCTTACGCACCACCAGCCGCGCCTGACGCACCGCCACCTGCGCCATACGCAGCCCGCTCGCGCCAGACGCGGCCTCACCTGCGTCTGACGCACCAGCACCCGGGCTAGGCGCAGCCTACCTGCGCCAGACGCACCACCCCGCGCGCCTTGCGCATGCTACCCTAGGGGCCGAAACCCTAGGTATTCTCCACCACTATAAATACCCCTCATTTCCACCCCATTTGACACTTTTTCACACCATTTCCACCCCGAAACGCTACTCCTCTCTCATCACAATTCTTCTCACAAAAACCCTAACTACAATACAAAAACCCTAGCAACTACAACACCAAAACCCTAATAGCACCCCTACACCTCTAGGGCACCCCTAAACACAACACAATCAAACACAACTCAAGCAATTCCCCTCTTAAACACCACGTTCGAAGAGCAACACATCGCTCTAAGAACACATCGAGCCCGTACGACGCATACTAAGGATAAACGCAACGATCTCGAAGCATAGTAGAGCAAGTAGTGGTATCGCGGACACACGTAAGTCCTGAGGGCACCCCCTCTTTTCTAAACTCATCTTTTACTTTATTCTCATCTCCTACCCCTTCTTTACGTGCACAATTTATTGTTTTTGACCTAGATTTATATTTTTTCTAACCAAGATTAGATCTAAAACGAATTACATGATACATGCCTAATGCACATAGCGCAAAGCGATTGGACAAATTGGTAGCTAGGGAACGTTAATCAATCTTAACGACGTTGCGACCTAAGATCTAGTTTATGTGCTAAATAATCGACTTAACTTATTTACTAGGTTGTATATAACTTGTAAATGATTGTAACTTGCATGGCTTAACTTCTCGACGACTTGTAAACGATAATTCAACTAGTAGAGGCCGCTATACGCGGGCGGGGTTGGGTGTCTTATGGCTTCCCAACACGTATCATCACCCCCGAACCCAGTCTTGCGGCCCGTAAACTGCATATTGGCGTAGGGTACAATGCGCATTTTGTTCCTTACATCCCTCGATTTTGTCCCTTTTGGTAAACGACTCGCGAAAGTGTTTTGTACTTGGCATGACTCGCTTCCCCAAACGTTTATGCTCAATGGGTACAGACTCACCTAGCGTTTACGTAGTCCCTCGGTAACAAGGAACAAGATTGGATTGCATGGTTTCCAAACACCCCACAATTGTTTGGTGGCGACTCCTATCCTAGTGCAATCATCGCACGACTCGCGTGTCCATCGCTATAGAGACCATTCGTGGAATCTACAAAGGTGTATATTGGAAAATTTTACTAAAAATTATGAAATAATTTCTGGGAATTATACTCATTATAAGTCTGGAAAATTTATAAATTTCTTAAATTACAAAATCAACATGCATGTTAATCTAATTACCATTTAATTAGAAAAATGCATAAATCTTGTATAAACAACCAAAAATAAGCAAAATTAGCAAATAAATTCCTAAAATACCAAAATTTTGGTTGGAACATCCACATGCCCAAAAAATCACAAGCAACTTTAATTTGTACGATAAAACAAATTTTTATCATCAAAAATTAATTAAGTTACTAATTAAACTAAATAAAGTTTAAAATTAACATGCAACTTAAACCGATGCTCTAATACCAGATGAAAGTTATTTAGCCTCTAATTAGACTCCTATAATTATTACTTAATTACTCATAATTAAATTTAGCGAAGGATCTTTAGTTGCATGTAAGATTAAAACAATAAAAAAGTGTGTAAAGCAAGTTTTTATACCTTATTCAAATAATGGAATTGACCACACCTTCAAAAAGGGTCTTGAGCTGCTAATTAATGGGGATCCTCCTCTTTAATCTTGAGGTTCCAAGTTAGGTAACCTCCTCCCTTGATCCACCAAAGAATCTCTCCAAAAAACTCACAAAATGGACTAGTTTTATGAGATTTTAACCCTAAAACCTTATATATAATTAGCCAACAAATTAGCTAATGATATATACTAGACTTAGATAAGTGTTTGATCAAGTTTTTATTGACATGCAATGAAGAAAACTTGATCTTTAAAGATGAGTAAATGACTGAGTTTTGAGAGAAAATGAAGGTTTTCTATTATTCTCTCGCTAAAATGAAATGTGTTTGTGTAAAAATGATGTGTTATCTTGTTTAACCATCAAACTCTAGTATATATACTAGTGGTAATCTAAATTACCATTTTACCCTTACTAATTATACCTCTAAACATTTTATGTTACAATTTGGTATAATTTGTACACTTATTTCTTTAAGTGTTAATTAATTATTATATCACTGTAATAATTAATAATTACATCATTTTAGATCAAATTACAACTATTTGTAATTAACTAGCCAATTGTCTATATTGACAATTCACACAAAAATCATAATTTATTCGACCTGAGTTCCGAACTCATAAAACACTATCCGATATAATTAGTTAACTCTTTAACTGAAGCATTAAGATTTACATTATATTGTATTAAATACAAATATAATATCCTTTATTGGAGAAACTGTCTTTATCGGTGTGACCGAGAGGGATCTGTTGATTACCGCTGTCAAACGACAATAACGTCAAACTCTAGGCAGCCAACCGTTATCGATATACGTTAATCACCTAACTTAGTATATTTAATATATCCCAAGTTTATTCCTAATTAGATTTAATTAGTCGACAAATTATTATCGGAGGATACGTACTCCAACAGTTTAGGGGCACCTTGTGCACATGTTATTGGCCAAATTGAATTTTTTGAGAATATGTTTTAGGTCTCGGATATTTTTTTTTAAATTTCTAATTTTTAATTAATTGTGACTAAGGGATGTTAAATCTCATTAACAACAATGTCACATCATCACTTAACGACCAAAAGTTAAACGTGTTAAGAAAATGGGAAATTATTGGCACCAAATGTCGAAAGTGCAAAGTTCGGGGGTGTGAAATTACGCGGATTTGGGCCACACCCGTAAGGAGAAGAGAGAGTTCACTTGATAAGCCCAAGTAGGTTCCATCCTAAAACCAATTGGCAATAGGAGGAGTAACTCCTTGGTTTATATGGAGGACAAATCTCTTCTTTTTTTCCAATGTGGGACACTCATTTGTGTAGTATTTTTGGGTGTCACTTCAACAAGGGGCACCTAACTGTACTAGTTTGAAAAGAAGCCCACCACGCACAATCTGACATATTATTAGAGTTAGACAATTTAATTATTAGAGTTGGGCGATTAGAGTTACACATTTTAGTTGGTGGAATTAAGTGGTTGAAGTTACTGATTTTAATTGGTGGAGTTAAGCTATTGAAGTTATACAATTTAGACTATGGAGTTAAGAGAAATCAATGGTTAAAATATAACTAATTATTGGGTCTCAACCATTAGTCCAGACTTTTGGTTGAGTTAACTCTTTAACATACACTATTTCTAACTTTTGACAAAATTATCATTTTTGATTGAATACGCCTTCTATAGTATAGACTTACCGGGTTCCTTTTGCATGTTATATAGATTAAATTGATTTATTGGATTAATCCTATTGACCCACATGCTAAACCGAGTCATAATATCTCAACACTAAATTCTTGCCTCAGTCCGAGAATCGAGAGGGTATGTCCGAGGGCTAGGCTAGAAATTAAAAAGTGTTGATCACGATACACCATCCAAAGAAACGCCACGGCATAAAATGAGTTATGTTGGTAAATGACATGTGGCACCGTCCCATCAAAGCTAGCTAGTGCTTGTCGTCACGTCCCTCTACTCCCACTACTTTGGGAGTGACGAGGAAACCGTAAAAAACTAAAAACCATGAAACTTCCACCTACATAAAAATCATGCGAATATCGTGAAATGCAAACTTTATATTTGCTTATTAGTTTCATGATCTGTATTGCCAATTAAGTGTGTGGTTTTTTGTTGGGGGTCCGTTGCATTGCTAGCTAGCTATGAAGGTTCCAGTGGGTTTCCTCGCAAGCTTATGGAGCTTCATCAAATTTTTGCCCTTGTTTCTTTTGCTTTTACTCTTGGGTAACCTCAAAGGTAATCTCCTGGCCTTACTCCTCCTGTGCCTTCTCTAGCTTATTAATTACGACACACGACATTGTTTTAGTTAAAGATGTTCGATATCATTGTTTGTTTGCACTTCTCAATTTGTCTTTAAGCATGTATATATACCATTTTTTCTTTTTTCTTTTTTTTTTACCCTCAGGTCACGTTAATTGGTTAAGTTGCTAACTATTAGGTCAACCTTTAACTTCTGCATTTTTAAGTTTGTGAAGCTCCATGTTTTGTGATTTCTGTTTTCACTTATTGAACTATTGTAGTCATTTTTCAAACATATTTAAATCATTCAAATACAATAGCTTGTTTGGTTAGAGAGATCAGGATTGCAATAATAATGTACTCAACCACTTTTAGTGAGAAAATAAAAGAGAGCGAGAAAAGTTGGATGTAATCACCATTACAAGCTAATTAGATGTCCATCTCGCGAAGGTAATTACCATTGTTCAACTAAAACCCGTGTAATTGTCACTATCGTACATCATTAGTTGTAATCAATTACTCTCTCCTTCTTGTGAGTCCTCCTTCTTCCTCTCAAGTACGAGTATTACATTTTCTTTTACTACGTTTTATTCCATTACATTGTAAGCCTTATTTCTCAAACCAAACATAACCTTAGGGTTTCTACCAAGTACTAGGATCTTATTTAGTTACACTCCGAAGGAGCCAATTGTTCAATATTTAAAAGGGGGGGGGGGGGAATTATTGCGATAGTAAAATTTGGTATAACATTAGACAATTCTAACTTCGAAGTGTCTATAGATTAGTCCTCTTGGCATTTGGCATGCATGTGGTTGTGCCATTTTTGGTTACTGGGAAACTTGGACGGGAATTTTCAGTAGTGAGGGGAAGGGGTTTTTTGGAGGCTGATGTGCAATATGATGATTATTAGTGCTGCTGTTCTTCTGACCAGTGAAAAGCTGAGTCGAATTCTTGAATGACATCGGCTGATGCTGTTGCACGCTGCAGGGTTGATCATTGCTCCCATTACAGGGGTCATCATTGGTATCGGGAATTCTTCGGTGGTTATTGGACTATGGCCTGCTCATTTTATCTGGACTTGCTACTGTGTGGCTAGGTATACGTGATGTCTTTGCACAGTTTCTAACACATTATGATCCTGTATATACCCTATGCGTCCCATTTTAACAGCCTTTGACTTTCCCTTTGTGTGGCCTTTAAAATTAGAACCAAGAAGCTGGGATTTGTTGTGAAGATTTTGTTATTGCTGTGCTTGCCAGTGCCTCTGGTACTTTGGCCTATTGTTGGCGTAGCGGGGAGCTTTCTAGGTGGAGTTGCATTTGGTTATTTTGCACCATTACTCGCAACTTTTGAAGCTGCTGGAGCAAATGTGCCTGATAAAGCTTCCCACTGCATAGCTGTAAGCTGCATGTCTATATTAAAAAAAATTTCTTGCTCGAATTATTTCAGGGGTTATTACATTCAGATTTTGATGAACCTGGGTGGTGTTCTGAATTTTGGCCATACTGCTTTTGATTATGTTGTTGTAGATTGTGTACGTCTTCTTGCCTGTTGCTTTTCCTTGGCCTTGAATCAGGAAAAAAATAAAATAAATGAGGGAGAAAAGAGAGGTAGAATGTAGAATGGTGTTCTTTTTTCGATAGAAGAATGTAGAAAAGGTTTGATAGTACTTGGTTGTTATCGTTGTCGGATGTCATCTAATTTCAGAGTGGTTGAAAATGGAGGAGTCAAAAGTTGTGGTCTTACATACACAAATCTACCTGATGCTGCACTATGTACAGATTTTGCTTATATTCACTTCTGTGGTCTTAAACAGGATGGCTGTTTTTCGACACTTCAAGAGGCCTGCACAGCTGTGCGGGACTTCACTGATTTTTGTTTCCATTCCTACTTCTCCTATATGGATGATCTGCGAGTCAAAATAGCTCCTGATGAGGAGCCTATTGATATAAAGTAAGGTTATTTATGTTGTGGCGAGTGTCAAAAAAAAAAAAAAATTAAAAAATGAACATTATTGTATTGGAAATGAGAGTTTAATGTGCCTTTGCTTTGTCTTTCTAGCCTATCGAAGCTTCCAGGTTGTTTGTTTGTCAGCCTGCTTGCTGTACTGGTAGATGTACCATCGATTACAGTCCTTGGTCTGTGGAAGAGCCCTTACATGCTTTTCACTGGCTGGAAAAGGTTATTAGAAGATCTGGTTGGAAGAGAGGGACCTTTTCTCGAGACTGTGTGTGTCCCCTTTGCTGGTCTCGCCATTATCCTTTGGCCTCTCGCCGTGGTTGCGGCAGTCATCGCTGCATTTCTATCTAGTTTTTTCCTTGGACTCTATGCTGGAGTCATAGTTCATCAGGTTTGTTCACATTTTTCTCTGGAGAGTTCTTCTGCTCGAAGCCGCTTTCATAATATGATATTTACTTCTTGGATGGCCGGTCACAGGAAAATTCTGTCAGGATGGGACTTGCATTCATTGTGGCGGTCGTCTCTCTCTTTGATGAGTATGCTAATGACATGCTCTATTTGGAAGAGGGATCACGCATTCCCAGGTACCTTTGTAGACTCTTAACACTGGAGGCACTCGTTGTTGTACACATCATAAAATATTGTTCTTCCTTCCCCCGTAGAGTCACCTTGCAATTTACTATATGGTTTTTGGGTAATCTTGGGACAGCCAGGCCAAGATATCGTAAGAATATCCCCTCTCCTGTGGATGGTATCCAGAAGACAAGGTCATATGATAATGTTGAGAAGGATGGAAAAGAACAGGCAAGTGATTCGAAGTTAGTCTCTGAACGCTCGAGAACACTGAAAGGCGCGCTTCAACATTATAAGCCAATTAAGGTAAGTGTTCAACTTATCCTTTTATCTGATTTTTCTCTATTGTTGACACTTGACAGATTACCACTGTTTAAAATGTATTAGGTACTGGACTGGTTGTTCAAATCGTGTGAGATCAATGGAATGAAGCTCCTACATGAGGGTGTTATAAATGCGAAGGACATTGAAGATTGTGTCGTCAGAGGAGACTGCAAGAAGTTGGGTATCGCACTCCCTGCGTGGTGCATTATGAAATGTTTGCTTGCCTCTGCCAAGTCAGACTCACCTGGTTTAATTGTCTGTACGTTTCTTTTGCACTCTTAGTCATATTTTTCTTAGGATACAGTTTAGGGATGATCTAATGGTTATTTTTATTTGGTATGTCCAGCTGATGGGTCTGAGATAATGGTAACCAATTGGCCGAGAGATAAAATGTTCAGTTGGTTTATTGGACCGTTATTGGTATTGAAAGAGCAGATCAGAAAATTGAATCTTGATGATAATGAAGAAGCCTGCTTGAGACTGGCAATTATGAATTCTAAAAACGAGAGGCCAGAGGATTGGGATGAAATTGGGTTTCCGACAAAAGATCACGTTAGGAGGGCACAACTGCAGTCATTTATCAGAAGGTATGTGTACCTACAAGAGAATGCTGCTGTCTTTTAGGGATGTTTTATCTTGCTTAGGCAAAAACCTGACTAGCATGGAATTAACGGTTAGAGGGGGATGATCTTTAAGAACATTTTTGTTTTTTAAACTTTGGGGCGCAGGAGGTAGCTTTTAATTTCAAGTCTCAAATGTACGCATCACCCAGCGTCTTTAGTATGTATTTTCAAACATGGCATGCAGGGTCTTCGGCCCTGCTTGTGAAGAACTTGGTCGTTTTACTTCTTTCAGTTGTCATTAGCACTTGTGTGCTGGAACTGCCATTCTCTTTACTTTCAGTAGCTTACAAGAGATAGTTGCAGATCTTGCCCTGTGAGGCCTGTGATAGATTATTGTTTTGTTGAATGCTTGATAATTTTGCGTTTTCACTTGTGGAATTGTGTTATAAATTGGACCTGGCCACACTCGCAGGGATGCGAGAAATTTCATAATCCAATAGAGGTTCCATGCTCAGCTAATTAACAATAACAAGAGTAACTTCTGATTGGTTGATAGTATAAAGAATCCTCTTCGCTAGTCCGCTCCTTCCGATGTGAATGAAGAGACAGTCCATAAGTTAATGGGTCTTGGTGTCTGCACATCTAAAGGTGATGGAAATCTTAGAAGTTATGACTGTACTTGCTTTCGGGAGGAGGTTCTGTGAGTGAACTACAATAGTATTGAATGATCCAACATTCCAAGTTCCCCCCCCCCCCCTCTGTCTTTGGACTGAAGCTAAATACTTAGTGAGCTGTGCTTGGGTAAAATGGTCGCAAATCAGGTGATATATCACCTACAACACTGTCAAACCTTTCTTGTTTTTCATCGATTGCTGTTGTACTTGTTCAATAGTGTTCCCCTTTGAAAGGAGCGAGGTTTTGTTGAGAGGACTCCAGTTTTATGATATAGTCTTTAAGGGACCGATCCTGTGTTTGTTGACTTCACTCTACTAGGGGTTCTTGCATAAAGAGAATATAAGCATTAATCCCCGATTCCTTGGTTGTGCTATGTATGTCCATGGACAGTACCATCTATACAAGTAGAATCTTTGTTATGTGATTGGAGGTCTCAAATCACTTCCGTGAATGTGGGGTATATGATTTATTGTGCACTCTAGAAGATGACTAATCTGTTCTCCCCAAACTCCATTGTCGTACTGTAGAAAATACCTAATTTGTTTTCCTTAAACTCCATTGTCGCTAGCGGTAGTAAGTGATTGACCGACACACAGTAAGCAAAATTACATGTATATAGTGTTAGTTGTAAGGCGTGTCTGCTGACCTTTCTGTTAGGCCTTAGTTAAGCTAGATGGTTGGCTCAGATGTATTCTTGACATCTGCGAAGTGGTGTATATATATATTTGGCATCAGTTTCTCTTCACTTATGACTTGATGGTCCTGGCAATGCTCACATTGATACGAGCTGATTTTTGTTTTGATTGCTAGGTTGCAGGGAATAGTAGGGTCCCTGGCCAGAATGCCTACGTTCAGACGTAGGTTCCAGAATCTTGTCAAAATTGTGTACGTGGAGGCTGCCAAGACTGGCACCTTAGCAGACTACGTTGCGGAGAACTGCAATGTCAGATATGGGACTCAAAGCGACGTTCTGAATGAGCATTCGGAACAAGTTGGGGCAGAGAAAGAAAAAGTGGATGACGACAACATGACACATATTGTATAGCTACTGCTCCGCTATGATCACCACAGTGGTACATGGAGTGAAGGTAGCAGAGTGCGGATGAGCGGTCTCATCTGATAACTGGTCACTTCATTGTGAGCCTAGTATTAGTATTCGGTAGAACTATAGTTTGCGAGAATACCTGGTAGGTCCTTGGCACCATCGAGCTTGTGTTAATATTTTGGTTGAGCGTATAGATCTGACTTGTCCCTGGTACAACTTCTGCTTTGATGCGGTCTGGTGCCATTTGGTTTCAGTTGATTATTCAGAACACTTTTAAGTAATGTGAATCGTGAAGTACTGGACTACTGGGTCTGTGTTCATGTCCAAAAAGAGACTACTGAGTCTGTGTATAAAGTCCTAAACATTGCCAAAGCCAAGATCGCTTTGATTCCCTAGCAAAGCGAAGAAGAATGGTTGGGTCCTTCATACCGTTGAATCGGGAACTTACCTGATTTATCGATTAATTGCCTTGATTGTGTGCGCTACTGAAATATGTATAGTTGATCTGAATGGTTCAACAGTCTGAAAGGGTGACGAGGTAATATCACCCGAGTGTAGTTGTAGTTGGAGGAGATACAAAATGTAGTGACTAGTGAGAGATCGGAGGATGTCTCATCTTTTTGTAGCAATGGCTGTATGCTGAGACGGACTCAGTTTGGAGCCGTGGGGAAATCTGTTTGCCAGTAGTCGTATCCTGAGATGGAAGATGTTGTTTTGAGCCGTGGGGAAATCTGTTTGCCAGTAGTCGTATCCTGAGATGGAGGATGTTGTTTTGGTAAAAAACTACACGTATCGGATATACTTAGATTGAGAGTCAACTAGTCAATTTGC
This sequence comes from Spergularia bocconei, assembly GCA_963457585.1. NCBI lineage: Eukaryota > Viridiplantae > Streptophyta > Magnoliopsida > Caryophyllales > Caryophyllaceae > Spergularia > Spergularia bocconei. The sequence goes on from OY734959.1 coordinate 10,812,796, forward strand.
TACTACTCGTCCTATATGAATTTTCTGTATGATGGATATCGGATACTCTATCAAATAAGTAGACAAACTTTATCAAATAGACGGGCCATCTTTACAAGGTTGATCTTGTCTGATAGACAAGTAGACTATATCAGATTGATACTGTTGGACAGACAGGCAGAATCAATCAGACACGTAGAATTAGTCAGACAGGTTCTATCAAGCATCAAAGATCGAGATCAAGGAGGATCAAGGTCAGGGATCGAGGTCGAAGATCAAGGATCGAGGTCGAAGATCGAGGATCGAGGTCGAGGATCAAGGATCAAGGTCGAGACTAATTGTGCTCAATACAAACATAAAATACTAAAACAAAAGTAAATGCAAGAAGTTAAAAGAAAGAGAGACAAAAGATTTTTTGTACGTCGAAAACCCTGTGAATAAGGGAAAAACCACGGGGGGAGCTTGTTATCCCGCCAAGTGCTTTTAGTAGATCTTGTAGTAGTGTTTCGCCGTGTTGAGTACAATTGATGAATACATAGACAATAATTTATAATCTAATAAGAACAATAATGATGTATCAATGAGACGATTGGTTGAGAAATGTATTTGGGTTCAAGAAGTGATCAAGAATTCAATGGTGGAGTCTAGGTGATTGTAGCGGTGATAGGTGATTGCGGTGGTGGCTATGGTGTTGAGAAGAATGAAGGGATGAGTATTTAGGTTTAGAGAAATAGTATTAGTGATTATATAGTAGAGTGAAGATGAATATGGAGGTGGTCATGTGAAGGAATGATGAAGTGGGTTTTTCTATGTGGTGAAGTTGTGAATGGTTTTATGTGTGGAAAAGTGTCAAAGTAATGGTGGAAGTGTCTAGGGTTTATATGAGCACGTCTTGATCTGTTTCTAGGGCTTTAGAGTGCATAAATACTGTTGTGGAAGGTCTTCTCAAGTTTCTCTAACTTCCCACGTTGCTAGGTCTAACTTCAACCACTATCCCCTATAAAATACTAGCTATCTGACTGATCACGGTGAACAGTCCCTATAATCAAGGAAGTGGTTCTTGACTTTGACTTCGTCTTCCTTGGGGATACTTTCCTTGTTGAATAAGTCCACAACTAACTCTTGGCAGCTCAATACGTGGTCTTGGTTGTTGGAGAGAAAATAGGATGTTGTTGGAGAGAAAATAGGAGGTTGTTATTGACTTCTTCTATCATCATAGACTTGGTCAAAGAGTCAACCTCTTGCTAATTTGATGAAGATCATGCAGCCTCATTAACACTTCTAACTGAATTTGGTGAGCATATTTAGGAGAATATAGTTTATACTTTGACTTATTCCGCATTTGTAGTTGCCATCGACGTGTGACGATCAATCTGACAGGATATTCGACAGATTACTGGTTGACCTCGACAGGTCGATAGTCGACCTCGATAGGTCGATGGTCGATATGACTGGCACCTCGATGGGCTGTTTGGCTCCTCGATGGATTGTCTGCCTCTTTGATGAGTTGTCTGGCTCCTTGATGCACTGTCAGACTGAATGTTTGCTTCTATCAGAATGAATGATTAATGTCACTTAGGCGTCCAAGATGTGTATCTACTCGATGACTTGACTTGATCGTTAGTCGATACGACTATGTATTTGTCAATTTGTTCTGTCGGACTAAAGCCAATATTTAGGCCCAAACAATTGCCTCCAGTTTCTTTAAAGTGATGTCAATCAATTTAAAGAAATTAGTTCAAAGCTGGCGCATGTCTAGATAAATCTACTAGTAAACTTGTATACATGTGCAGTTTGTAAGATTGTAGATGTAAGAGTAATTTTCAATATAGACGAGGTGTAGTTGTGAATGTACGTGTATGTGTATATGGCCATAGTGTATTGTTGTGTTTGTTTGTAACACGTCTTTGTGTATGTGATAGCTAGCTTTTGTTTCCGTACCTGGAATGTGAGTGGATAGTGTATGTCCACTGGTTAGGATGATGCATCCGTAGTGTATTGTGTTGTGGTCATCAGGTACTGTGATGCGCATCATGTAAGTGTGTTTGAAGTCGACTTGCGAGTGTGTTGGTGCATGCACTTGAAATATTGTTTGCTTGACAAGACCTGTCAATCAGATAGCAAAAAGAGACACTTAAAGCTAATTTCTTGCGCCAACGATCCTTGACGGCTGATGCCCATGTTAGTTGGTAAAGTACTTGATGAAGTACAAAACTTATAAATGAAAGGATAAAGGTAAGTTAAATGTTTTGATTTAGGTAAATAAGACTAATAAATAGCTATCAAGTAGGAAAGAGACAAACACTAAATTTAGCATACATAATCTGGGCGATACTAGGACATTGTCATATCAAGGTCTCTTTGATAGAATTTGAGGGCTAGAAATCATATTCTGGACGAAGATAGAGATAGCTGACAGATGCGAACGCAAGAATTTATACAACTAGAAATTTTACTATCACGCAAGAAAAGCATAATGTAATCAAGCAGCAAATTTGTTAGCATTCGAAAGAGCATCTAGTAAACAAACAAGTACTTCTTATGTAATGAAAATTTAAAGAAAACTGAATAATTGTACAGTCTTAGGATAACGAACTAGTTCTTCTATCACATCATGTCGAGATAGAACTATTTGCCCCCAGTCGGATAGGTGAGACAGTGTGTCGGACAAGTAGCACATTATATCGGATAGATGACTCTGTCAGTCAGACAAGTAGCACATTCTATCGGATAGATGACTCTGTAAGTTAGACAAGTAGCACATTCTATCGGATAGATGACCCTGTCAGTCGGACAAGTAGCACGTTCTATCGGATAGATGACTCTGTTAGTTAGACAAGTAGGACATTCTATCAGATAGATGACCCTGTCAGTCGGACAAGTAGCACGTTCTATCGGATAGATGACCCTGGGCTGCCTATCTGTCGGACAAGTCGACATGCTATCAGGCAAGGTAGGAAAAGGTTGACAATCTACCTGTAGGCGAACAAGGGGACATGCTATCATGTAGGTATGAACTTGAGTCATCTTGTAGGACTCATCCTTCCAACATGATTCCTCCTCTAGCCTTATGTATGCTAGCGCTTTGACCTGCACATCTTCGAAAGTAATGCAAGGATACCTTGTTAGTTCGTCATGTAGTTTAGAACCTACCATCAACCCTCGGCGAAAGGCTTCTATTGCTGTCGGGGGATGACAATTAATGATTGAGATCTTCTCTTTGTTGAACCTACTTAGGTAGTCCCTAAGAGGTTCATTATCTCCTTGAATAACTCCAAATAAATCACTTGTATGCTTTTTTAGTCTCCTACTACTTGCAAACTGCTGGTAGAACAAGTTAACAAGTTGAGCAAAGCTTGAAATCTGTCCGTTTGGCAAGTTGGTGAACCACATCAATGCTGGTCCTGTCAGTGTTGAACCGAATCTTCTACATAGAACATCTTCTAAAAAATGTGGTGCAATTGGTTGTGCACTCATCGCGACCTTGTAAGCTTGAATGTGCTCCTCGGGATATGTGACGCCGTGATACAAGATGTTGTGTGGTAATCGTCCTCCTTTTGGTATCATCTTTCGAGCGATGTCTTCCACGAATGGTGAATCAAGGTGGGATTCCGGAACAGCTTGTCGGATTGGAGTTGCTTGTCTAGGTATCAAAGTAATCTGATCTTGCAGATCATGTATGTCCTGCTTCAAAGATAGGAGAATCGGATTAATTTCTGTTAGTATATGAGAAACAATAGACTTACGTTGTACTGCATCAAGTTGGATGGACAAATCTGGTCCAACCCATTGATTGATTCAACTTGATGGTTGTCCTTGTCATGTTGACAATTTCGATTTGGTCTGCTTGATTCAAGTTGTGACTTCAAGATGTCGAGGGTTTTTTCTAGCCTCTTGTTTTGTGCCATTTGTTCTTCAAGTTGACGATTTGCCAATGCAAGTTCTTCAAGTAGCACAACTTTATCAAGTTGATTCTCGGACTGTCCTTGATTTCCAACGATACCTGACATCCTTTGAAATGAAACTTTGTTGAGATGTACAAGAGAGAACGTTTAGTAGACTCAACTGAATAATTACCCCACGGTGGGCGCCAAATTGTTTTGGTAAAAAACTACACGTATCGGATACACTTAGATTGAGAGTCAACTAGTCAATTTGCTACTACCCGTCCTAGATGAATTTTCTGTATGATGGATATCGGATAGACTCTATCAAGTAAGTGGAAAAACTTTATCAAATAGACGGGCCATCTTTACAAGGTTGATCTTGTCTGATAGACAAGTAGACTATATCAGATTGGTAGTGTTGGACAGACGGGCAGAATCAGTCAGACACGTAGAATTAGTCAGACAGGTTCTATCGATCATCAAAGATCGAGATCAAGGAAGATCAAGGTCAGGGATCAAGGATCGAGGTCGAAGATCAAGGATCGAGGTCGAGGATCAAGGATCGAGGTCGAGGATCAAGGATCAAGGTCTAGACTGACTCTAATTGTGCTAAATACAAAGATAAAATACTAAAACAAAAGTAAATGCAAGAAGTTAAAAGACAAAGAGACAAAGGATTTTTTGTACGTGGAAAACCCTGTGAATAAGGGAAAAACCACGCGGGGAGCTTGTTATCCCGCCAAGTGCTTTTAGTAGATCTTGTAGTAGTGTTTCGCCGTGTTGAGTAGAATTTATGAATACATAGACAATGATTTATAATCTAATAAGAACAATAATGATGTAACAATGAGACGATTGGTTGAGAAATGTATTTGGGTTTAAGAAGTGATCAAGGATTCAATGGTGGAGTCTAGGTGATTGTAGCGGTGATAGGTGATTGCGGTGGTGGCTATGGTGTTGAGAAGAATGAAGGGATGAGTATTTAGGTTTAGAGAAATAGTATTAGTGATTATACAGTAGAGTGAAGATGAATATGGAGGTGGTCATGTGAAGGAATGATGATGTGGGTTTTTGTATAGGGTGAAGTTGTGAATGGTTTTATGTGTGGAAAAGTGTCAAAGTAATGGTGAAAGTGTCTAGGGTTTATATGAGCACGTCTTAATCTGTTTCTAGGGCTTTGGATTGCATAAATACTGTTGTGGAAGGTCTCATCAAGTTTCTCCAACTTCCCACATTGATAGGTCCAACTTCAACCACTATCCCCTATAAAATAGTAGCTATCTGACTGATCACAGTGAACAGTCCCTATAATCAAGGAAGTGGTTCTTGACTTTGACTTCGTCTTCCTTGGGGATACTTTCCTTGTTGAATAAGTCCACAACTAACTCTTGGCAGCTCAATACGTGGTCTTGGTTGTTGGAGAGAAAATAGGATGTTGTTGGAGAGAAAATAAGAGGTTGTTGTTGACTTCTTCTATCATCATAGACTTGGTCAAAGAGTTAACCTCTTCCTAATTTGATGGAGATCATGCAGCTTCATTAACACTTCTAACTGAATTTGTTCAGCATATTTAGGAGAATATAGTTCATACTTTGACTTATTCCGCATTTGTAATTGACATCGACGTGTGACGATCAATCTGACCGGATATTCGACACATTGATGGTTGACCTTGACAGGTCGATGGTGGACCTCGATAGGTCGACGGTCGACCTCGATAGGTCGATGGTCGATATGTTTGGCTCCTCGATCGGCTGTTTGGCTCGTCAATGGATTGTCTGGCTCTTTGATGAGTTGTCTGACTCCTTGATGGATTGTCAGACTTAATGTCTGCTTCAGGACTGATGTGTATCTACTCGATGACTTGACTTGATCGTTAGTCGATACGACTATGTATTTGTCAATTTGGTCGTTGTAGGACTAAAGCCAATATTTAGGCCCAAACAGATGCTAGCCAAGTTGCTATTCTCGTGGGGCTATGCGTATGGAGGATGTTGCATTGTTGCTAGTTGCTAGATTCCGGACGAAGAATAGTTGGTGGAATCAGCACAAATTATAACTTATAACAAAGGAACGTACAGGTCACGAGAGCATGCATGATCTAGAGCAGCAACGATTTCTCCAGGAGCTATGGCTCTAGGATGTGTTTTATTAACGGACAGTTGAGAGAATGCTGAATGTGGTGAACTACGTAGGATGTATAATGTATTACGTAAAGTTCAGGTGTACAGTTGTGGAGCGCTGATCTGAGGGGTAATCATTGATAATGTTGGGGTCTTTTAACTCTTTAATGACACAAAGTTTACAGGTGGTGAATTGGCGATCTCTTGTAGGTATACGGCGAGAAAGAGCTAGACGAACGATGAGCCAATGTGCATGACAACAAGAAAATCAATGATAGCCGAGATCAACCTTGGCAAATTCGCGCTGCAGAATGTGAATAAAACCCGAGCAAAATGAAGCAACAAGTTGGGAGGGTGTAATTGGCCGAGTGAGATCTCAAATACATTCTTGGATAGGTGAGTATGCCACAATATAGTGCCAAGAAACCGAAATCTCAAATTGAATAGGCAGGTATTGAACACGTTTTTTTAGTAATCAATGTCGTTACACATACGATTAACCTCGAGAAATAGGTTATTTTGGTTGAGCCTCTATCATTTGGGTCTAGTTCGTCTAACTTGAATAATAAACTTACTGCTGAAATACTCTTAGCAGTTTTCAGTAATTTTTTGTGGAGTCATTGTGACGCCTCTCGGTTTGCTGGTGGGTCCGCACAGAAAGTCAGTTAACTGAAAAATTAGAGTTGGGAGTTACTCAGTATAACTTACATAACAGAAAGAAGAAGAGAGAGAGTATAACAAATAAAACATTTGAATAGAGGAGAGAGAAAATAATCAAAGAAAACAACAGAAAATAGGAGAGAGAAAATCTCGAGCATTCATCAATGGCGGCACATGGTAATTTGAAGTTTCCCGCCTAATTTATTTACCTCAAAAAATTTACTGCTATAATTTTACATGTTCGAAAACTTGTTGCTGATTTTTGTGTGGATTTTGAAGCGCGAAAATCATTTTTCCGGGAGGATGGATGGAATTATGGTGAGCAAGGGTTGTATGCGAGGGTGGAGATGCCTGGAGTTGCGCCTCTAACCGTGGAGGTGATTAAGCAAGGAAAGAACAAGTTCAAGATTGCAGCAGCTTCTTCAACAAGCGACAAAACCAAATGGGAGGGGCTCGATACCACGGTCACAATGTATCAAGCTTTTGCAACTGTTGGAAATAATGCTAAGTTAATGGGTAGTTGATTAGTGGGGTATGTTAAAGGTTAGTGGGGGTTATGAGTGATATTAAGAGGTCACTTATACCTCTTAGGATTCCTCCTTTAATCCTATTAATATGCCATTATATCACCCCATTAACTCCATTATTTAGCCTTTAGTAGGGGAGGTTTTATCTCATAACCCCCTAGTGGTTATGGCTATATAAATGGGTTGGGAGAAACATTTGATACACATCTAATATCCCTCCTCAATGTTTCTCCATTATTTTGAGCATGCTCTTGAGAGTTCCAACTCCCTGTGATTGAGCACACAACCTAGGGGGAGTGCTGTGTGGCCTTGAGAACGACGTCCATGCGATTGTGCCGTGGTCGGGGCGAATTTCGTTTCTCATTCAATGATCATCGATCATGACACATCGATTACAAATTTCTATTCTCTTATAATTCCGCCCCATACAATAACCAACCTATATTTTTCAACAATTGAGAGTTATTGAATTTTTATTTTTGGCTCGAGCGAGAGGAACGATACTACAAGATCAATGGAGCATGTAGTAGTTCAACGCGCACGATGAATATTGTTATTAGTGGCATGGAACATATGGGTATGCAGTGGCCGTAGCATGTAGGTGACGGTTGACCAATGATTACTCCACCATAGTAGATGTTCAAGGTCATTTTGCTGTCTTTTGATTAATTATTAAATTAATCATCTCAACGGCAAACGAAAGATTGGCGGAGTGTGGTGCTATTTTTATTCGTGATCGCTATTGCCGGGAATAATTATATTGGTGATAACAGTACCTCAATTTCGTGAAGTCGTCAACACGAGATGAGCGGAGTGCAAGTAGATATTATGTTATTTCCGGGACTATTACACAATTTTATTTCTGACTTTATATGAGGTATTATATCACGATTTGAGGTACGCACCCAGTTTTGTCTACATAAATATTAAGTATGGAGTATAGATATGTTATGAGGCAATATATATGCTTTTGTGTTGTGCTAATATTTTAGTGTTCGTGTTATTTTGTGGGACTCTATTATTAATTAAAATCTATTTGTCAGCCTATTAGCATGTGTGTTGTGCGTGATATTTCAATTACTTGTTTTGAGAATGTAATTGATGAGATCGCCTCATATTTACGGGTCTATGCGATATTACTTGATGAGTTAGAATCATGTTGGTAGAACCTTTTGTGTAAGTGAAACCTTTTCTAAGCCTTTAAGTGTTCGTTGACTTAATACTCGGAAAGTCGTAAACTAACTTCTATTATGGCTTACGTTACTATGAATATGCATCACTTATTTAGTAAGATGAAACGTGTTGTACGGTTCTCATGGGTTTTGTTATTGACTAAACCTTTGTTGTTCGTTGAGATTAATCACATGGCTAAGTGGTACTGTGAGGACACGTGACACACGTCTTTATTTAGTTAACACAACTGCTGCATGTCTTAGTGTATACGTATTTGTGCGCATATGTTCAGTAAATCTTATTACTCCTTTGATTTAGTTGAACGACTCTTAAATAATTGATGTGATATTGCATTACTTGAAAATGTGGGGGAAAGTGGTTACACTATTGTGTCTTTCTTTTCAAGTGATGGGGTAGTGTCACAAGAGCTCATTTGACGTTGTTTATTTTTGCGAGTTTTGTGTGTTTCTCGTATGGGTTTTTACGTGTCTATGTACTAATGTCATATGAGTTGACTAATATATAGTTAAATTTAATATAGACAAACGTTGTGAACTAGATGTGTTCGTTGTAAAGTCTAAATGGCTAGAACTCTAGTGGTGGTGTAAGAAGTTTTGTCTAGTGATCGATAAGCCCTATTGTGTATATGAGCCTTACTATGTTTTGGAATGCTATTCTACTTGAGGTAGATGAGATAGCTAGTGGTTTGTCATATACATTATTTTGTGTTTGCGAGAAATTTTTTGTACACTTGAGTGTTTCGAATATTTGTGATTTCGAAATTTCTCAATCATATTTTGAGAAATATTTTAATGTTCGACGAAAATTTATGGTAATTCAATCATATACCTTTTCTATACTCTGCCTAATTATATGAGTGAATTTAAATGGTTTGCCTGGAACCCTTATTTTGTGTGGTATGGACTTTAATATTGAGCTTTTGAGACGCTCTTGTACTTTGATTTACTTTAGAAATTTTTTTGTTAAAATCTTGTGTTGTGGGGGTTCGCTATTTCGGTATTTCACTCAAAATTTGGTTGACATTGATAGAATGGTCGAGAGAATTGTTGAGAGATTTACTAGCTTGTATACCATTGTTGGGGTAATTACAAACTACTTTTACCTGTTTCTCTATTATTGTGGTGTTTCTCTATTATTGTGATTCAGATTGAAACTCACGTGTTTGAGTTTATGAGTTTTGACAGGAACTATATTGTTGATCTTTTAAAAGGAAACTAGATACGTGGCTAGTTCCTGAGTTGTCGAGGGGAATGGGGTTACGCCCTCGGGGTGAGGAATTCATGGTTGATACCCGAACTTGCTTTCGCAAGGGTGGTCAAACGAAGCTATGGAAAGACTCACATAGTACACACCTCCCATTCCTATGACATGTGTACTTTGATAGGTTGAGCGCTTAGCTCTTAATGATTCCATAGCCTTCGGGTGGTCCTATTGAGACGGATTTGATGGATTCACCGAATGTGATTAAGGTTGAACACGTTGTTTGTGTTCTTAATGATCTTATATCCCTGATTGGGTGGTCCTAGTGAGACGGACTTTATGAGATCACCGTATGTGTAGGTTGAGATTTAACTCTTAATGAGTTTACATCCATATGTTGGATGGTCCCATATTGAGATGGACATGGACTCACCGCTTTATTTTTTGTGAGTTTGAGCTTTTGCTCTTAATGATTCTGTAGTCCTATTGTGGATGGACTATGTGGAGATAGACTTGTCGGAATCACCTATGTGAGTGAGAAGGGTTGGCATCCATCTATGAAAGACTTGGGCGGTCTTTCTAGAAGCACTCATGAGAAGGTCACCATTTGCCAAATTTGCTTTATAGCTATAGGTCCTTGTGGATGAAAGATCTTCGCGGAACTCAAAAGGGATTTAAGGTAAGACATGTGTCCGGAATTTACCCTGGATTCTAGGAGTTCAAGACTTAGTTCACTCACTAGATGAAAGAATCGTTTCGTGTCACTATGTGGGGGTTCAAATCGAAAGATACCCACACTTAAGTGTCAAGCCTTTACCACATGCTCAGAATCGGTTGCTAACTTAGCATTAGTGGGGGATTATTGGAAATAATGCTAAGTTAAATGAGTAGTTGATTAGTGGGGTATGTTAAAGGTTAATGGGGGGTTATGCGTGATATTAAGAGGTCACTTATACCTCTTAGGATTCCTCCTTTAAGCCTATTAATATGTCATTATATCACCCCATTAACTCCATTATTTAGCCTTTAATAAAAGAGGTTTTATCTCATAACCCCCTAATGGTTATGACTATATAAATGGGTTGGGAGAAACATTTGATACATATCTAATATCCCTCTTCAATGTTTCCCCATTATTCTGAGCATGCTCTTGAGAGTTCCAACTCCCCGTGATTGAGCACACAACCTAGGGAAGTGTTGTGTGGCCTTGAGAACGACGTCCATGCGATTGTGCCGTGGTCGGGGCGAATTTCGTTTCTCATTCAATGATCATCGATCATGACACAGCGATTACAAATTTCTATTCTCTTATAATTCCGCCCCATACAATAACCAACCTATATTTTCTAACAGCAAAGGTTGGTGATGGTGAAGAAGAAGTTCCTGTGTACTATGCTTTCATGAGAAACGGTATTTGTTTTCTCTGTTTTCCGACTTCTCGCGGCTCCATCAAACTCTCGTCATTCATCGGCACTACGAGTATGTTTTTCTTTTTTCGTCTCACAAATTGTGTTATAATTTACTTATGCGAATATGATTTGGTTATTATTGTCCAAAAATCGCCGTTTGAATTAGATTTTGAGCGTGTTCTTGAATTTTTTTGTGGTGTGGGTTTAGTATGATTTACGAAATTAATGCAATAGTAGTAATTTGAAGTATGAATTCGCTGGTAAACATGGAGAAAAGACTTCGGAAGTTCAGATGATTGTATACAATTTGTTTCGGAGGCGCGGAATTGTTTGGAATATGATGATGATCATAGTTGATGTGTGTTGCATCATGTTTGGAGCCAAGGCGTAGATTCAATAATTTAATCTTGTTATTCAAGTTATTCTCAGGGTGTTCAAATCATTGTGATTGATGTATCTTTGGTGTTTTGAGCATGGTGAGGGTTGAGTTAAAGTTAAGAAAGTTCGATTACTTGAAGTGGGGCTGAGGCCGGTACTAGTGGAATATAGACAACCCAAGGTTTAGTTGTTGTGTAATGTGTATGCATCTGTATTTTAATTCATATGGCTGGCAGGGGGAAAGGAGAAGGCCAGGTTGGTGTTGGAACCGCGTATTGACAATAATGGGGGCATGGGCAGTGCTAAAGGAGAGTCCCCTGATTCTGGTTCCCTTTTATTGTGATTGCTGTATCTTTTGTGCTTTGAGCATGGTGAGGGTTGGATTGAGTTGTTGAGAGTTAAGAAACGTCAGAATACTTGAAGTGAGGCTGAGGCTTGTACTAGTACGAGTATAGACAACCCCAAGGTTTAGTTGATTGTGTATGTGTTTGCATTTAAATAATAAAGCTGGGAAAGGAGGAGGCCTGGGTGGTGTTAGAGCCGCGGATTGGCAATAATGAGGGCATGGGCAGTGGTATCGTGCACATTTCATCACTACTAGGAGTACAGTGGATGTGAGATGAGTGCATACTAATGAATAAGGAATGCAAAAACTACATGTTGAGATTTTTATTTGCTTGAGGATATAGCCAGAGAGGGAACTTTTGTTGACATATGGTCCCGGGGGTAAAGGGATGGTTCAGGAATACTCCGATTAGTAAGTAATATTCAGCTATGTAGATAATAACTTTATAACCATTGGAAATATGACCGGCTGCGTGATGACCATTTGATGATCGAACATTGGTTGAATTGTTCTGGTCTATCGAGACATCGAGTTGTAGCTACTCGTACTCCGTGGATTGTATGCCTTTTTTGGTGGTGGCTGTGCCACTGTGTTAGAAAAGCCTGGAGTGATTGATTATGTCTTCCTGCTTTATTGCAGTATTTTTGTGTTTTGTTGTTTTAGTAGACGCTCTCGTTGCTAATTGTACCCTCCACCTTGGTTTCATTACTTCTCAAAAACAAGATTTTAGCACTCATTATTCTGTTTGAATCAACAGTTTCAACTAATCAGACTGCCCTGAGCTCATCTTCTTCTAAGCACTCTTCTGCTAGAAAGTCTGGTGGTTCTTGCAGCAAATCATCAAGCCATCATGAGCCACAAGTCATCTTAGGTAATAACAATAACTTGGTTTTTTTATTTGATGACTTATGGAAATGGTATTCTGATTTCTTTCACTACTTGAAGGTACAATGGATACATGCAATCAGCACTCGAAAAACTGCCTGTGTTGCAATGGTGAGGAGGTGACCCTTGTAGCAGGTAGGACAATTGCTAATTCTAGCAGGATTCGTTTCTTTTCCTTCTAATATTGAACTTACTGGATGTGCATATATGACATTGTGATGCAGACCATGCGATCAATGATTTCTCAGACTCAAACCCGTTTAAGCCTTCTAAAGGATCTGTGAAGAGACAGTTTTGTGAGAAGAAACTTGTCTATAACAACATGGCGTGGATTCAAGGTGAACCCTTCAAACTGTGGAAGCTGTATGTGAGGATTGAAGCACCAGGGGTGGAGGCATGTATCTTTGATACAACAGATAAATTCTGCTTGATCTCTGTGGTTAATGGGCCGAATCTCAATGCTTTTCTCAGACTCGGATGCTCTTGCTGCAAATTTGCTAAGGAGCTCAGGAAAACGGAACTAAAAGATGGGATTGTCAGGATCTTGCTCCATGTTCGCTCCACAGCAGTAGATTGACTTTCTGGCTGACAGTGCTGTACATAGGGATGTTGGAAGTATGAAGTAACTGTAGTTTGATAAGTGCATTTCTGCCCTCCAAGATCGCAAGTGTTGAAGTCCCTTGTTCTGAGTTTGAAAAGTTATGCAGTACCTATCAGTAGATAGATCCTTCTTAGACGCACTGCGTAATTGACCATTGTCAATTCTGATTAGCATGCTTAACATCTCTGTATACTATATGCTTGTTGCCACAACTGTGCAGGTTATGCAATACTGTAATATCCTAGATCCTACACATTATTTTCAAGTTCAATCATATAGCAATGTTATCTTTACTTGCGTTGTCCAACTTTAAGAGCATGCACTGTGTTTTTACCAGGACAGGTAAATTAGTCTGAATGTCGTTGCTCAGAGCATAATTCTGATCCTGCTCATTGTTTAGGGCATTCTGAGATGTTTAGGGTGACGTACATCTTTTGGTGACATCTCTGTCCTATACTCTTATGAATCAATAGAGAGGAAATCAGCAGATAGTGGACCAGGGAGCATAAAATTTGCTGGAACGACGAAAAAGTTGACAGAGGTACCAGGTATTGACAGTCGGAAGTAACAGAAACATCATCTTGAAGCCTAAGAAATAGTGGAATAAGATTGCTGCATGCAGTTTTCTCCTGAATGATCTACATTGCTTCAGATCAGGATACAAGTGTCCAAGAATTGCGTATTCTGTTTATCATGTCAAATTGGAACAGATAAATAAAAACGCACGAGGGAAGGTAAGTACACAAACAGAAACTAACATCAGGCTTATTAATCAAGTGTTGTGTAGCTTAACTAAACAGATTGTATGACATTAGCTAGGGATGGCGATCATAGGAGGTACCGTCTCAACCCGCAATGGTGGGGTGGATAGACTAAAACGGGAGGGTCCATCGTAGTAGGCTCCTTCATCTTTGTTACTAAAACTCAAGGAATAAACACCCATGTCTCGGCCGCCCTTTTGAAGAAAATACATATGCAAAAGATCGTCAGTGTAGTAGATGGAATTACTAGTCAAACAATAATCGTCAGGGTAATAGATACAATTATTGATAAAAGAACCGTGTCCTCGTCGTTGAGCCGATAAAGGAGGTACCTTGTCAGCGTAATCGATACAATTCCTGACAAAATAACCGCACCCTCTTCGTTGAGCCGGAGTCCAACAAGGAGGTACATGAACTGAAAAAGATGAGTTCCACCCCAAAAACAGGGCTTTGTTTCCCAGGATATATTCAATTTCGATGAACTCCCCAGTGTCGACGTTCACGTCCCAAACCCTGAAGTGTGTAGTCTCGTAGTCGATGAAGCAATCTTCCCCCTTAACAAATCTTCGGTCTACATGGCGAAAAACTGCTAACAACTGACCGTCCGATTCCACCAAGTACGGCAACGTAAACTGAGAACGCTTGACAAAGTAGTTCCTCAAATGGCCAAAATTCCTTGGGATTGGAGGGTTTGTTTCCCAGCAGTCCAAGGATAAGGAATAGAAGTACCTATTCATGGTTACGGCTATGAATTGGCCTTTATAGTAAATCACATCAGTTAAAGTACAACGGTAATGCTGGTGTGGGATAATAGTCCACTCCTCGTCTCTGCTCCTCCACAAGGCCAGCATGCCCGAATCAATACCGCCGTATATCATTGCCAGCGTGTAATCTGAGGTGGTGGAAGGACAGTTGGAGAGCGCGAATTTCTTAGGGAAAGTCAGGTACAGATAATCATGCCATGCTTTGTACTCGTTTTCGGACCGGAAGTCCAGTGCGTTGTCAGGGAGACTTGGAATGTGAATGGTGTGGCCGCTAACAGGGTGGATCAGGCTCATTTGTAGACCGATCTGAGTCACGCAAATCAGCCATCCGCGTGATGAGAAGTACCTCCATTCGCTCTCCTTCTTGTACCCAACTGGCGGGAATAGAGGGCTTTTGCCCTCGCCCTCGCCCGCTGGTCGTCTTACTGAGGGCGCTGGAAGGTCCACCTGCAGGACCATGTGGTTGTAGAGGCTGTACAACTTGCGTTTTGCAGTGCGAGGGGGAGCAGCAAGCATCAGCCATGGAATTTGACGGCGTGTTGATTTCATATCGTGATTCACAAGTTTCCTTGCGCGCCTCCAGCAACTACAAACCCCACCAAAGGCCATTAAATCTTCATTGAAATCTAGCATCGTGGCTATGGTAAATGCCATTTCTAAGGGCAGGTCTGCCCAGTTTGCCATAATGCCCGAATTAAGTTGAAATTAATAGGGATTATAAGCTATACAACCACTAATTAACCCTAATGTGTCTTCATAGAGTTTGTCTCCTGTATGTGAATAACGAAGATCGTATGTTCGCATTCTGCGGACCCAAACTTATTCGATCAGGCCCGGGTCATTACGTAATTTACGTTGGAACAATGGAACATAATAATAAAAACAAAACCTCATGTTTTGGTGAACGGAGGATCGAACCATTCTTTTTTCGATCTGGACCACAGTATGCTCGGTTCGGTGGATATTAGACCATACAGTTGGAAGTAGTAGTCGACCCTGGCCTTAGTCCTCAAATTGACCCTAATCAAACTCACTTTGAAATATTGTACCTCTATTTCTTAAGCCATGTTATGCTATGGTTTCTTTAAAAAAAAAAAATAAATAAATAAATCAGCTATCTGAAACTCTTGTGAGAGGGTAAATTGAAGACGTCGTGGCTATGTTTGGTATACACAATAAGTTAGCTTATTTGGTCAAAATAGTTTATTTGACTAGTTTTTAAAGCTCTTTGACCAAATAAGTTTGTTTGGTAACACCACTACCTTAAATAATAAGCTAACTTATTTAAGAAGTTACCTCGATCATGTAACTTATTTAAAAACAAGCTAGCTTATCATAATCTTATTCTTAATTTGCGCAAATTATATCATGCTTCCGGGAGTATGGACCACACTTAAAAATAATTTTAAAATATATTCAAGTGTGGTCCCTACTCTCCTATTGTGAGAAAGATAATCATGCTTCTTGTGTTCCCGGGAGCATATTATAAGCTTTACTTAATTTGCCCTCAATTATTTACTAAAATAAAATGAGATAAAAACAAAGGGTTTTTTTTTGCGAAACCCTACCTTTAAAAGCTCCGATTTTGCGAAACCCTACCTTTTATAACTTTTTTTGTGAAAGACTACCTTAATAAAAAATTCTTTGCAAAACACTACCCAATCTCCTAATTCCGTCTAATCTAACGTTTCTTGTGCTTTGACTGTCTGTTGACAATTTTTTCCCTCCACACCTATCATGATATTCACTACATTTTCCAAAAAAAAAAAAATTCTATCACGACATTCCTTCACCAAACTCCATCTATAGCAGGACTGATCATCTTTCTCTCTTATTTCACTAAGCTTTCTATCTCTCCTCTATACTCCATTAACAAGCAGCTTCGAAGCTCCATTAGAGGCAACGTCCGTCGTGTTTGAGCGAAATCGGTCCATATCATATGCACTAAAGGTAAAACCTCTCACCTTTCTCTCTCTTCCTCTGTTTCGCTTTGAACTTTTCTGGGATTTTGTTGATAGGCAAATGTTATACTGGAAATTTGGAATGGTAGATTTAAATAGGATTAATGGAATGTAATTTTTTTTTATGTGTAACCCTAAATAAAAATTGATTTGGGGAAATCGAAAACCCTAATTTTAAATTGTACTATGAAATCGAGTTGTGTGTAACCCTAATTAAAAAATTGAATTGGGAAATCAAATCCCTCCTTTTAAATTGTACAAACGGTTCGCTCTTGGCTAGACTTCCAACTAACTAACACTACTTTAGCCTCCCTCTTCTCCAACCGTACCAACCGTTCCAAAATACAGTTTGAACGTCTGACATTTGTCCTCTAGTTCATCTGGAAAGGTCGGAATGCTACTGTATTCCGCTCTTCCCTGTTCAATATTCTAAGGGTTGTCTTTCAAAGTAGGTCGGCATATGAAGAATGGACAACCAGAGTTCAAATCGATCAACAACAACTATCCCAGCCGCAACTCACTCCTCTGCCTTCATCCTTCGGAGCGGGACAACATCAAGACCACGATCGTCGTACACCATGGCAACACCCGCCCGCATCTGCTTTCAAGTTAAATTTCGACGGGTCGCTAGCAAATGGCTAGGCGGCCGCTGGTTTCATCATCCGCAACAGTAGCGGAGATCCCGCGCATATTTCCTCCACGAATCTTGGAATCTGCACAATTCTTGTCGCCGAAGCCACGACACTGCGGAACGGGCTCTTTGCTGCCCAACGGCTAAACATTAAGGAACTACACATCGAAGGAGACAATTTAATCGTCATCAACTGCCTCCGGGAAACCTACCGGTGCCCATGGGTTATTGACACTCTGATCCGGGATGCACACCAACTACTCCGCTGGTTTACCGACTACAAAATTTCACATATTTTCCGTGAAGCTAACCAAGCGGCTGACTGGGTGGCCAAATGAGGTCTCAACATCCTACAGACTCGGGATATACCCCTGCCACCTCCCTACCCTCTTTCTTGTATTTTCCCGCTGACAGATTAGGTGATACCCTGGCTAGAAGGGTTACCTGATCTGGTACGCTTGGCGTACATGTTTCTTACCTCTGGAAAAAAAAAAAAAAAAAAAAAAACAAAACAAAAAAACTGAGCCACACCTCAAAAAAAAAAAAGGCCACTTACTACACCTTAGTATGTATAAGATACGACACATAACTCACAAGACTACCATAGTAGCTATAACAAAGCAAGAACCATTTATTTTTCTGTTCTCGCCACATGGTGAAGGCAAATGCTGAATTCAAAATCTAAGCTAACAAATTTGGAGTTCAGAGTGGTAGAAGGCAGGTGCCAGTAGCGAAAACTGCTGAGTCCTTGCTATTAGGCGACTTTAGCCAACGGTATGATTGCACCATGGTACTAGGTAAGAAAGTGACATAACTGGTACTCAAAATTCAAAGACACATGAAATTTAAGCAGTAAAAGTTCTTATGTACCAAGCTTGAAAGTTTCAGCCAATTAAAATACATTGAGAAAATTTATTCAAATGTAGAGCAATTCGATAAGCAAACGTTCAGGCACTTGGCCTTGCAATAGTTTGAAGAACTGATAAAGAAACAGAACAGACGAAAAGAAAACCAGTTTTAGTAATTGAAGCAATTTTTGTGCTATCACCGATCTGCTGCAGCACTTGTAGTCTCGTTAACAGATTTGATGCCATTTTTGCACACATTGATTCAGCCGTGCGACCTGCGAATTCAAGGGTTGTAAAAGATTACACACTTAGCAGAAGAAAAGAAATAGTACCTTGCTCTTTATAGCTTTCACTAATTGGATTTTTTTTGTCTCTCCACATAAAAACATGGACTCATAAAGACGAGCAATCTTTCATATGAGGGCAGGGAAAAAAAATTATTTGATCAACTAAATCAGCAGAGAAGAAATCAAGAGTAATACTATTCTTAACGACATTATGACATCTTTGATAAAGCAAAATGGTTGAAAGCTTGACATCGCATTAGATATAAACGAAACATTCCAGATTCACATTTTTCTATTGACAAATTCTATTTACAAGCAATAATTGATAACTATATTGGAGAAAAAAGTAAGACCCAGAAGCAATAGCAGAACTAAACACATTGCCTTTTTCATTTTTGATCTTAGTGATACTACCAAGTACAAACTCTACGACAAAGTTGATAATCTCTAAACACATAAAGATGCATCTAAAACAATATTTCAATGATTCTTTTTTCGTTTTTTTTTTCAGATGGCAGGAAAAACCCCACAAAATCTAGTGAGCATTGCCACCATTAAGACCTAGATGGTAAACCCCAGAAAACGCAGTTGACACTTGACACCATAGCTACATCATCAAGTTTCGTAAAGATCGCCCAATTACTTTGTCATGGCATGTAAATGATATACAAAAAATATGTATCTTATTCAGAAGCTACATCACCAAGTGGGAAAATATGTATCTTTTCAGAAGCTAAACTTTCTATTCATCCTGACTATGAGGGCATGAAATCGTATCAAAAGCGCCCCTGCAAAATTTGTTCAATATTTAAAAAAAAACATTTCAGAAAATAAATAGTCAAATGAAGGGGAAGGTCTGGCCACCTGGGTAGTTGTAAACATGACGAGATATGGAGAATGTTTAATGACTAATAGCTAAATATCATTAGATGTCTTTGTTAGAAGAACTCCCAAAGGATTAAAACAAATTGCAGTCCCACAAACTCGTAAGCCAGGGAATAAGTAATAACAATGCATGCACAAGAGTAGGTTGTTTCTCTTTTTTGCTTACTTCCTCTGCACGGTACACTATACTAGGGCTTGCTTAATATCATAATCTTTATAATATGCATTCAAAAAATTGAAAGATTTGGAGGCAAGAGAACCACAGTAGAAAAACCCATGAATATAGAAAGCAATGGTGATAGATACGGAGTAATTGGATTATGATACAAAAATTTGGAGAGTCGTAATTAGGAAAGATACGGAGTAGATCCTAACTTCACACACACACAGACACACACACACACATGAAGGTAAAAGCTAAACTCATGTTTAAAATAGAAGTGAATAGAAATTAAACTTACTGGGTATGCGTCCTCTTTTCTTTGCTTACCGGGTATTCTTCTTTCTTAGTCCCTCTATTCTGGTATGTTGTCGCCATCCTCCAACAGAGCCAAGCTTTCTATGTATTGTTTCGCATAAGGAGCCCAATATGAGTCCCCAAACTGAAACTCCACAATTTCTAAGGACTCACCAAAAGCGTAGCCACTCCATTGACCATTTCCAATCAATAATAATTGTTTACTCAAACTGAAGCCAAGAATTCTTTTCCACCCTGGATATGCCTTTAGTTCAATCAAGGACAATAGAGTCCATGAACTTGGCACACAATACTCCTTCATCACCCAAATGCTATAGCATAAATCAGTATATTCACAAATGAGTGAAATAGAATCACCAAAAATTGCAATCTCGCGATCGAAGTCCGCATCAACTGATAAGTCATGAGGACCCAGCATCTCACCGAAAGTCTCCGAGTGCATACTAAAAGACACAATAGCCAAACCATTTTCCCTTTCCTTTCGAGTCAACCAATGGAGGGAGCCCCTAAGGTAAATACTAATACTCAGTTGCTCTAACGGTACAGACTCAGTTACAGATCTCCATGATTTAGTTTTCATAGAGAAAATATCAGCACTGCACCCACAAGGCTTCCTAGGGTAAAAGGACAAAGCTTTTTTTACAACTCTCCCAATCCTAATAGGATCGTTAAACAAAAACGCGAGCCTTAAGACCTTATACTCATTAGCTCGGTCATCAAACCCAAAACTAAAGGATAGTTTTTGACAATCAAGCCCCCATTTATTTTACACAGTATCGTCACGATTAGGAACTCTAAGGAACTTTCTAATGGCTGGGTTCCACAGAATAAGATGGCTAAGTACATGATTACCATCCCATAAACAGATCAATCCATTAACACAGCCAACAATAGTGAAAACATTAAATGGGGACTTAGAAAAAGGGAAAACCTGTATTTTACTAACCCTATCACTAGCATTTTCATCATGAAATAGGTAGATTTCGTGATCTTGGGGATTGGAGAACTTAAAAGTGGATTACCACGATTAATCGCATTAATGTTCATCTGATGTAATCGCCTTAAGAGAATGATATAGTTACCTATATTGTGGTGGTGTTCAAGGTGTCTAGAGATGAACATGGGACTATTAATAACTGAGTACCATGATCTACTAACACACTGACACATTAGCAGAGTTTTAGGTGGTAACCTCTTTAAGATTTCCGCAATAAGGTCATTTGGTAGATAATCACTCATCTTTCCTTTGATACAAGCAAGAATTGATGTTTGTTTGTGGTGTGTATGTGTAAAGACTTGTGTAAAGATGTGAGAAATTTTATGGAAGCAACATCAATAGGCAGAGAATAAGTGTACATATACATAGAGCAGGATGATTATAGTTGAAATGATATCAACTCTAATATATTTCCTATTTAAGCTTATCTACTTTCCAAACATGGTGCAATACTCCAAGACAAGGATTGTTGTTTGTTGGTAGGTGAGAAAGAAATTAGAAATGAGATGAAAAAATGTGACCTACAGTTTTATGGAAGCAACGGGAGCACTGAACAGGCAAAGAGTGAGCACACACACACATAGTACTGGACGATTATAGTTGAAATGATATCAAGTCTAATATCTTTCCTATTTAAGCTGATTTACTTTTCCAAATACAGTGGGTGGGATGATCACAAAAGACATCTTTCTATTTACAAATAGTGGATAATATGGTATGAAATCTCATTTCCAAATATATGTCGTTACAATGTTTTAGAATGTACAAAATCAATGTAACCAAATGATATGTAATTAATTGCCATTAGAGTATCCAAATAACTATACCTCTAATAGTCTAATTAAATAACGAATTAAAGTATATAAAAGTACAAAAATAGCTAGCCTCTACTAAGTGGTTGGAATGTAGTACTAAAGAGACAGTTGTAGCATAACCAATGACTATGAGGAAAATTTTATTAAGAGCTCAATAACAAATTCAACAAAAGCATATATGACTTGTCCGAATTATTGCTTATGTTAACGAGACATTAACAACCGGAGGTCAATATCGTGAAACAGTAAGACGAATGCACACAGGCGGATAGGCCCCCCTAATAAGAATACCTATATCCCTTATTCTGACTGTTTAAACAAAGAATGTTGATTTTATCTCTCGATTCACTTGATCTACTACAGCGTACTTCTCAAAGGTGCATTCTTGGATGTCCGTTGGTGCCACTAGTCTATCGAGATGAAAGGGTGAAACATTTCCTTCTCTAGATTAACCCCTTAAAAGTACTTAAGAGAGGAAATTGAAGGTACAAAAATAACGAGCCTTGCCTATATAGTTGGAGAGTATAATGGGTTAACTAATTAAGATAGCAACATATTACTCAAAACTTAAATTAGGAAATAAATTTTATTATTGAGCTAAACTACAGATACAACATAGTCATAGCCATTCCATGGAAACTATCCTTATATGCTTATCTCTTGAGAGGACTTTGAGCTGGCTTACATTTTAATGTGGAAAAGATATTGATAGTTTCTATACGATGCTATGTGTCTAAGTAAAATAAAAATTGAGATAGCCTAATTTGTTCCAAAAGCTTCAAAATATTTTTATCAATCCTTACTAGACGTGAAATAGACAATATCTAGAAGGGCTCGTTACGTGTAAGAAGAACATTGATATAAGTGTGGGAGTTTATTAACATGGTAAAATAATAACTATAGAATGGATTGTCCAACAATAGATTAGTCACATCATATAGAAGAGTGAAGCATTTCAAGCGAAAATTTCTCCGTTCACCACCCCTAAGGAAAGCTGAGAGGAGGAGAGTAAGATGCTGAAACTACAAACATCACAAAATGTATCGTAACAGGAGTGTATGACTGCACCTAAACAGATTGTTACAATATCATATGAGACAGCAAAGAAGCAGAAACACCTCATAGTATACCTAGATCTTTGGAGTCACTTAAATATTTGTTCCGACTCTCAGTGGTTCACTGTACCACTCCCTTGATGCATATTACGGGAGGGATCAGATTTGTACTACTGCCATCACAGAAATTGAGTACTTAAAGGCTGAAGATTTTACAAACATATACCCCTTGTTTCTAAATACGCATACAGTGGTCAAATTGATGAGGCAAAAGACTATGGTACAATGGGTTAAGGGCAAGAATGTAAGGATCTATTTACCCTCCGTCATTTGTAACCATTTCCGATCACAAGT
This sequence comes from Spergularia bocconei, assembly GCA_963457585.1. Lineage (NCBI taxonomy): Eukaryota > Viridiplantae > Streptophyta > Magnoliopsida > Caryophyllales > Caryophyllaceae > Spergularia > Spergularia bocconei. The sequence continues at coordinate 10,835,821 of OY734959.1, forward strand.
AGGAAATATTTCAAGTAAAATTTTCTTCTTTCACCATCCTACTCCTACTCCAACACCACAGTTTCTCTCTCTTACCTCCTTCGAAATTTCCATCACAACAATTCTGGTATTCTCCAGTTTTGATAGAATTGTCGAAAACAATTTTTTTTTTTTTTTGTGTTATAACGAACTACTCGCAAAACACAAGATAAAAAGGCGACTCTAACATTATGCTCTAGTTGTGCCAGACTGCCTGGTGACTAGGTGAGTGATAAAGTGGTTCTCAAGAAGACTATGTGCTTGCTTAAATTTAAATGTGGAAAAAAAATCCATGGATGTTATGCGATGCTTTGACTCTAAGTCAAGGTAGCCTAATCTTTTCATAAATGCTTCCAAATATTCTTATTATTTATAACTGGATGTGAAATAGATCATACCTAAAATGGTTCTTTACAGATAAAGAGAAATTCCTCTAAGTGCACGAGTTTGTCGACAACACAAAGTATTATTACAAGATAGAAGTTGCAACAACAGATTAATAAGAGATCAAACCGAATAAATTAACTATGAGAAGCCATATGGAATGTATCCTTAGAAAAAAAAAATTTAGCCCACGTAAAATAAAATGAAACTACAGACATCATATGCAATCTAGCTATGTTAGAGGACTGCACCTATACTGATTCACGCAAACTATGTTAGGTCACAATATACTTGAATACCTTGAAGACAGTTAGATATTTATTCCGACTCCCAGAGATTCACTACACCACTCCACAAACACTATTATCGGAGCAATCAGATTCATACCCGTGCCACTAAAGCAATTGAGTACTAAAAAGCTGAAGCATTTTGGTTGTGTATGTAACACCCCCAAATTTCCTTTCCTTTTTAAAGACGTCTTATCGAAAACCAAAACACAAATAAGGAAATTCAGAGGTGTCACTCCGCACTCGAGTCAAAGACCCGAATGCAAGGAGATTTCAGAAGCCAAACTGTAAAACGTCTAATGGTCTAAAATAGTCTATTACATCCAATACTTAAAATTACAATAATCCAAAATATGAAATAGTCTAAGATCAATAGATTGTCTATTAAACGAAAGTCTAATTTATTAAATCCATCTATTGTCTAATGAGTCATCGCTCCCGCATGCATCAATCATTCCAAACCTGTGGTGGATTTAAAGCACAAAAACCACAGTTGAAAAAGTCAGAAAATTGAGTAAGCTAACACCTCAACATGTTTAAACCCAAAACCCTTACCTGGATTTTGAAAACGTTTTTAGTTTTACTTTCGAAAACGCACTTAGCACATAATAACATATAATCATCCAATAACAATTCCAAACCATCAATCCAAATTCATATTCCACATTCTATCATTCAATTCATCACTTATCAATTGTATAAGAAACATTCAACAACACGTATCGAACATTAATATGATCATGAGTAAGAAGTGATAAGTCATAATACATAATCCACAATCCATAACTCAACCAATCAGAGATTAACAATAAATAAGAAGTCATAAGTCACAATCCATAATCCACAATCCATAATCCATTATCCATAATCCATAATCCATAATCCTTATTATTTAGTAATGAACTGAATCTTTTGCCAATTCATCCTATCAACCATAATCCATAATCCATAATCCAAGACTACTAAACCTTAAGTGTGCACACCCCCTACTGGGTGCTTTTAACCCAAGTAGAGTAGACTAGAGCCTAACCCTCTTAAATACCAATGTGGTGGGGTAATAAATAGGAGTCGATGCGACTCAATCTAATGAATAGGAGTTCTTTTGACTCAAGCAAATAAATAGGAGCTCTTTTGGCTCAAACAATAAATAGGAGTTCTTTTGACTCAAACGAATAAATAGGAGCTCTTTTGGCTCGGATAAATAATTAGGAGTTCTTTTGCTCCGTCTAAGTAACCAGTATCTTATTGAGAGAGAGTTGATGATCACAAACCATATAAAACGATATCAAACCAACATCATAATATAAAGGCTATGTGCCCATAAACCAAACCAAACCAAATCAACCAGTTTAATATACATTCAATCTTACCTTTCAAAATAACATATTTATCACAAGCCAAACCATATACCAATATCAATACATTAATTCCAACCAATCATAATACGATAATTGTATAAATTGAATTGTTCTCCACCTATCATGATACTATGTTCACATCCAATCACCAATCACCAATCACCAATCACATCTAGCACATAAGTTTGAAAGGTTTCAACAAGTTTAAGAAAGGTTGAGCATGCTAGCTTACCTTTTTAACCAAACGGAAAACTCAATAGCACAACAATCACTAGTACTCCTCGTCTACGAACTCAGGTTCTACAATTACGCAAACGACATTCTCAAATTAATACTAGTCCCACTCAATCATTCATCTAATACTTATGTTAATCCTATTCTATATGCAATGTTCATGACCACTTAAATCTCTAATCCAATAATCAACAATTACAATTCTAATTCCATAGTTAAATACTATTACTCAAATAACACTCAATTTATTTTGAAAATTCTCAAAGACTCAAAACTTCTTTTAAAACAGAATCCAATTTATAAAAACCAATTCTTAATTACTATGATTTATTTAGGGTTTATTAAATAAATTTATATGATGTTTTAATTATGAAAAACATGCTTAAATACAATTATATATAAAAAACGAATTAAATCAATTAAAATTTGAAAATCAGATTATAAGTCTCTAAATTATCACAATGTTGAAATACTAACCATCCTAATTAATTTGAACTAATTAATCAAATTAAGAAACAATTAACCCAAAATTTCCCCCAATTTACAATTTCTTTTTTTTTTTTTGGAAAAGATTAGCTTTTATTCTCCATAGAGGGAAATGAAGAAAAATTACAAATCCTTCCAAAGGGGTAGCAAAGAACCACCCTTTTAGACCAAATCCACTATGCTAAAACAATTAGCAAATCTACAACCAATTCTTAAACCTATCAATGGCTCTAACACAAACTAGGAATTTTACATGATTAGCAATTTGGAGACAATTTCTACTTTTATCACAGAAAATACGAGAATTCCTCTCCCGCCAAAGTTCATAGATCGTGCAGGTGAATGCACATCTAATCATATGATGCTTCCCTTCTTTCCCCTTTATACTCCTCTTGAACCATTGTGTTTCCCTATGAAGACTCCAAGCTCTTCTTCTATAACCAATCCACCTGAGGACATCTTCCCAAACAGTTTTAGAAAGCTCACAGCCAAAGAAAAGATGGTTAGCATTCTCCTCGGCATTCCTACAAAGACAGCACCAGTTTGGCATTGATAGGCCTCTATTCTTCAGGTTATCCACTGTTGGTAACCCATTTTGTATAGCCAGAGCATCTATAACAGCACTCTTGGGCAAATTACATGAATCCCATACAGTTTTAGCCCAAGCAACTTTATCCCCAGCCTTTCGAAAGTGATCATACACTGACCTGCTGCCTTTTGCATTATACCAGCTCCTAACTTGCTTGGCAGCTTTTTCCTCCTCATTATTATGGACGTCTAAAATGTTATCTCTGATTTGCAGGATGCTCCTCCAGGCTGCTGAGCAATCAACCTGAGCTGTAACTTTCCAGAAGGATTTGCCCTTTAAATAATAAGCTGAAAACCATCTCGTCAGGATGCTCTTATCCTGATGCAAAATTTTCACAATCCATTTAACAAACAGAGTTTTGTTCCAGCTCAGCACTTCCTTGATGCCCAAGCCACCCTCAGTTTTTGGGGAGCAGAGAAAACTCCATTTCAAGAAGGTCAGTTTCCCTTTTTGCTCATTGATGCCCCAAAAAAACTCCCTACAAAGCCTGCTAATCTGTTTTGCGACATTTTTAGGAAGTAGCAAAACAGAACCCCAGAACGTCTTCAAGCCTAGGATGACTGAGTTAATAAGCTGCAACCTTCCGGCATAAGAGATGAAGGAATTTGCCCAATGCTTGAGCTTTAATCTGATTTTATCCAATAATGGCTGGTGCATTGCTGATTTTAGCCTAGCTGAGTGCAAAGGCACACCCAGATATCTAAATGGGAATAATCCCACTTGATAGCCAGTTCCCTTAGTTATGTCATCTACTGCCTCTTTCTTGACACCACCAAGATAAATGTTTGTCTTCATAGGGTTAGCAGTCAAGCCAGATTATGAGTGGAATTCACTTAGAGTATTAGCCACTTCCATCACTGAACTGAAATCACCTCTCGAGGAAATGAGAAGATCATCAGCAAATAGTAGATGGTTTAAGGAGATCTTATTACACTTGGGGTGCTGCTTGAAATTCCTTGAAATATTGAGCCCCCTTAACATTCTCGAAAGCCCCTCCATACAGATCACAAACAGGTAGGGTGATAGTGGGTCACCTTGCCTCAAACCTCTCTTAGCAGCAAAGAATCCAACTTGAGAACCATTGATATTGAGGGAGAAGTGAGCAGATTTCAAACAAGCCATGATCCATTGAACAAATCTACTACGGAACTTCAGCTCAGTCATAACATTTGCTAAGTATTCCCAAGAGACAGAGTCGAAAGCTTTTTGAATATCCACTTTGATAGTTGCTCTAGGAGAGATGCCGACCCTATCATATTTACGAACCAGTTCTTGTGATAGAAGGATGTTATCAAAAATTGATCTTGTGGGAACAAAAGCAGATTGCTCTGGACCAATTATTGTGTCAAGCACTGGCTGAATTCTTACCACCATCATTTTGCTGATTATCTTGTAGATGGTGGTACAGCACGATATAGGTCTATAGTCAGCAACAGAGTGGGGAGTGGCCTTCTTAGGAATCAGTGTGATGAGAGTTGAGTTTACCTCTTTGAGCATTTTCCCATAGTGGAAAAAATCCAGGATGGCACAACTTAACTCATCACCAATAATATCCCAAGCTTTCTTATAGAAAGCAGCAGTTAAGCCATCAGGACCAGGGCTCTTCATGTCATCAATGGTAAAAAGAGCTGCCCTGACATCTGCCTTTGTAAAATCCCTAGTCAGCTGAGATTGGTTTTCAGTGGAAATGCTTGCTCCACTGATATAATCAGCTTTGAAACTCTCAGTTTGATGCTCAGTGCCCAGCAATTTAACATAGTAGTTCAGGAAGGCTTTATTCACCCTTTCAGCATCAGTGAATAACTTGTTATCCATATCATGAATCTTACCAATAAAAGCCAGTGTTCTCTTTTCATTAACCTTAGCATGAAAAAATTTTGTGCTAGCATCATTCATCTTAATATCCCTAATCTTAGCTCTCTGGAACATGAAGCATAACTCAATGTTCTCCAACTTAACCAGCTCTGCTTTCAGCTTTCTAACCTCTTCAAGGGTGGTATTGGCTTTTTGCAGTTCTTCCTGAGCCTGATGGAGTTTGCCCCTGCAAACTTCCACTCTTTCAGAAATATTGGTGTAAGCTGACCTGTGAAGATTCTTTAGTAACTTCCTCAGGATTTTCTGTTTTTCAACCACTTTATACATTTGAGTCCCTTGAAAATTGTGAGCCCATGCAGACTTAACAATTTGCTCAAAACCCTCGTCATCACACCAAGCATTCAGAAATTTAAAGCACTTCGGTTTTTCAGCTGAGCCTAGTTGGATGTCAACTAGAACTGGTGAGTGGTCTGAGAAACCTGGCTGCATGAATTGGACTGAGGTTCTAATATTATTAGCCAGCTAGTTTGAATTAACCATAGCTCTATCGAGCTTTGCCATACGGCATTACTACCTTCTTGCAAGTTATGCCAAGTGTAATGGCATCCAGTTCCTTTCAAGTCCATTAAGCCTGAGCTAGATGTGCATTCAAAAAAATTAGCCACATCCCCCTTATTTATAGTCCCTTTACTGAGCGTCTCACTGCTATCAAGAACAACATTGAAATCACCCGCTAAAATCCAAGGCATCTTGCAAATCTTAGCTTCATTCGAGATAAAATTCCACAAGCTTTTCCTATCCTCACCCTTATTGTACCCATAAACAATAGTAGCATTACAGGTGAACTGAGACTTTTTGCAAACCAGTCTACAATGAATAAACTGGGCATCAGTCCCAATTACTGAAACTTCCACTGTCAAAGGGTTCCAAAGCAACCAAATCCTACCATTCACATGAGAGGAGTAGTTAGTGAACGTATTAAATCTTCTAAACTTCCTTTTTAGAGTATTATTCCCTTTAGCTTCCTTAACTCTAGTTTCAAGCAGGCCCAGAAAGTCTATTTTAAACTTTTGCAAGTAGTGAATGACTTCCTGCTGCTTATGAGGCTTGTTGCAGCCTCTAATATTCCAAGTAGAGATAATCATCAAGCAGAAAACCCCCCACCAGGGTCCTCTCCATCATCTATTACCACTTCCTCCACTATTCTCAGCTTGCTTTCCTTTGACAATCCAATGGTGATGTCAAACTCAGCATCTTGCAAAGCCTTAAATCTATTCTCAACAAATTCCAGTTTTTTGGCCAGATATTGTCTTGCTTTTTTGCTGAGGACAGGGGTGAAACCATCCTTATCAATAAACTTGCTTCCGGCCTCCTGGGCAGATAAAACTGTCATATCAGGGCCCTTAGCATTAGCCTCAGGTACAACATTAGCATCAGGTACAGCATTATCATCCGCTACATTAACTGTATCTGCAGGTCCTATTACATTCTCAACTTGTTTTGGCACATAGACCTGCTTCTTCTGAGCATTATCACTTTTCTTTGAATCCTTTTTCTTCAACCTGCATCTTTGAGTCATGTGACCTAGTTTTTTGCAGCAGTCACAAAAGTAGGGAACCCATTCATATTTGATTGACTGAACAGTTTCTCCATAGGGTGTCTTAACTGCAATAGAATCAGGTAGCTCATTTGCGACATCAACTTCAACTAACACCCTAGCAAAGGATAATTTCTCTTTTAGTGTGGTTCTTAAGTCGGCAAAAAGAGGTGTCCCAACATAACTGGCCACCTTACTCAATGCCTTCTGTGACCAGAAATGAGGCTCCAATTCCGGGAAGAGCACCCATACTAGAACCCTGGAGATGGTTTCCATATCCTTGCTGAAATTTGGAATCCACCGCTTCAAAATGAAAGCACGCTCCCCATAATACCATGGACCCCCTCTTAGAACATCCTCCATATCAGATTTGGAGTCGAATTTAATGAAAAACCATCCCTTCTTAAAATACTGAATAAGTGGCCTTGTCACAAAATTCCAATGCTTCCCAGCATATTCCTCCAAATTCTTTTCATTTGGTTTAGCTCCAATTATATGGCCAACAAGAGTGTTTTCCCAATAAGAGAGCTGATCAGCAAAGTCCTCTAGATCAAGGGTAACACCAAGTTCATCCGAGGGAATAAACTCCAGTGGCATCCCTGTTTTTCTACTAATTGCATCCTTATAATTGCCTGATTTAGCACCTGCGTTTTCAACTGTCTTAGGGTTTTCATCTAGTTTTGCATAATCATTGGCCATATTTCCAATATCCACATCAATACTGGTTTCCTTAGTACCTTTCAAACCCAATCCACCATTACCATTAATGAGCCCAGAATTCATAATATTTCCAGAACCAGGGTTTATTGAACTTACATTCCGAGTTGCAGCGGCCAGATAATCCGAGAATGTAGCTAGTTCGGTCGGACCTGATGACTCTGAATTTTCCGAACCCGAAGCCCCATTTCGTAGCTGGGTATTAGTTTTTTCATCAACCTTATTGCTATTATTAAGGTTATTAGTACCATTAGATGCGGATTTCTGAGAGGAAGAGATTGGTATATTGTTTTTAGCTTGCCGTCGAGTATTCGCCATGGAATTAAGCTTTTTCGATTGAGGTAGAAGAAGCTTGGAGAAGAAGCATTCTTTTTCTCCTTAATTCCCTTGATAATTGTTTATTAATTTACAATTTCTTCAATCATGAACAAAAGCCCAATTAAATCTCAAGATAAATTCAATACCCATAAGTGATAGATTATAAACATGCTAGAATCATAATTCACGAACTAATTGAACTTAATTCGAATAATTACACTAATACACCCAATTCGTAATTTAAGAAAATCAACTCAAAACATCATCTAAAATCAAATCTTTATGCATAAAACTAACCCTAATCGATTACCCAATACTTATAACATATACTAGGACTGATTAATCATGATTTAAAGCAATAAAAACGACTTGAAACGATGATAATCGAAGAAAACGAAAAACAGGGGAAGAGAGAGAAGGGTGATGTTGCTCACGAAATTGGATGAGGAAGAGAGAGAGAACGTGGTGGTCGGAATAAGGGTGCGGAGGCGAGCAGCTGGGCAGGAATAGGGAGCGGCGGCGTGATGTGTGGCGACGAAGGACGTGATGTGCGGAGAAGAGGAAGGGCAAGGGCGACTCTGTTTTATACAGGGGAGGGGGGGTGTTTATGCGTGATATTGGAAAGAGAAGGGATTTGTTTTTTTTTTTCTTTTTCTTTTCTTTCCTTTTCTTTTTATTTTCTGATTCCTTTTTTTTTCCTTTTTGTGTTGGGTTAGGATATGTTTGGTGTTTGGGCCAATGTAGAGTTGGGTTGTTGTAGTATTTGGAAGATATCCCAATTCAGAAACTAGAAAATCCTACATAGAAAATCCGACTCCAAAATCCATTTTCGAACTCGGTTTTGAAAACAACTCACAATTAACTTTTAATACTCTTTTTTCATTTAGATAATCTAATTAATAAATCTAGAATATTAATTTGAAATTTCGGGATATTAAAGTGTAAACCTACCCTTTGTTTGGATATATATCGAAGAAATGATGGGGTGCAAAGATAAGGATACAACATGGGGTAAGGGCAAGAAAACCGAGGAGCGGGAACTATTCCCCATCCATCCTCAATAAGTATATAATCTCCCATTTTCTCCATTACCGCCCTCAAGAAGCTCCACTCCACACGGTCATACACTTTGCTCATATCGAGCTTATAGCCTAAATACCCACGACTACCATTGTGATGACTCCGCATAAAGTGGAATATTTCAAATGCGATCAACTCCTTGCGAGTAAAAGTGTCAAACCCAAAAAAAAAAGTGTCAAACTCAAAAGTCACAGTCACATGCTCGAGCCACAGACGACCAGACCCATAACCTTATTCGAGACAACAGCAAATTCAGCGATCAGGTCGCCATAATCGTCTCGCACCTCAGCCCCCGAACCCACCATGTCTCCGGTGTCTAAAATAGCGGTGTCCGAATTATCTTGGCAGTTCATACCCAGCTTTTATTAAGCTCTTGTTGAACCTGATTTAATTTATTCTCTGTTAATTTGTTTCTTAGGAGCAGCATTCTCGTTAGGGAATAATCATCAGAAGCTACATCAGAAATGTTAAAACAGGGATGATCCCTCCAGCCTCCAGGGCCCTTTGATGTTTCGACAGGGGAAAAGGGCATAGCAGACTAGCAGCAAGGCCAGCGCACACATAGCATGAGGGCTGATATGATTCAACTAGACTTCAGACTTCACGTTGACTGAAGCCGAAGCTGAACATCAGAACATGTCCCAAACCTCTCAGAAAAATGCGGATTTGACAGTAATCACCTCTTTGGCCCGGCCACCAGTGTCAGACATATTTTCTTGGTATGCAATGGGCTGTTATAACTGCTCAAGATTTTCTATATATCTGAGCATCTGCCTGACCAACATTCCATTGTCCAGTCTCCCCATTCATCAGCTCATTAACAGTAAGCTCCAAATTTGGCTCCCCGCGCAACTTAAGAATAGTACCAGATCCCTTCCTTGGCAATCAAGCACTCTCCCCGGCCTTAATACTGTGGCTCCAACCAACCCTCCATTTTAGACCCTAAAGGACAAGGGCTTTAGCCCGCTACCTTCTAATATGGTTATGATACATTACGCATATGAATAATTACCATAATTACTTCAAATACATTAGAATTTTCTTTCATTTAACGGGACAACCACGACAACACCACTTCTGGACTAAGGTTGCAATGTTCTATAGAATGAACGTAAATGGCATGCTCGCAAAATGTCTGAGTCTGCACCAACTACATTTAAAGACAAATGGTAATACAGTAGCTCATTACATAGCTAGGCTAAGCTAATTGGATAGACATGGGATTCTCCTTGTAAATTCTCGCTGACCCTTTTGGAAAAAAAAAAAAAAAAAAAAACTCGCTAAGGGTTACATCCCTAGTGTCTTCAGATAGAATGATCGATCCTTCTTATTTAATGAGACAGAACCCATGGAAATGGCACTAGGAGACCGAGTAAAGAAACTGAGAACCTAGTACTCCTAATTCAAAGGCGCTTCAAAATTAAAGCAGTATAACATTCTCATGTAACAGGCTTGAAAATTCCAGTCAATAAAAGTACATTGAGAATTTATTTTTTTCAAATGTAAAGCAATTCGATGGCCAAACATCCAGGCTTCCAATAGTCTAAAGAACTGATAAAGAAACATAAAAAGAAAAGAATGGAGAACCAGTTTTACTAAATGCAGCTATTACATCCGAGCATCGAGCTTCTCCTGCACTGGTAATCTCGTTCGCAACTATGACATCCTTCCAACTCCAGAGGAAAATGTCAATGATTCTGTGAATTTTTAGGACTGGAGAAAATTACACACTCAACATAATAATAAAAAACAAAAAAAAAAGCAATAATACCTTGCTCTTTAAAGCGATTCCCTAATAGGATTTTCTAGTCTCCCCACATGATGGACAGACGAGCGATCTACCATACACCGTACATAGACAAGGACAATATGTATTTGAGCAAAGCTAAAACGAGCAGAGAAGAGATAGAAGGGGCTTATAATTCTTAAGGGACACTGACATCTTCGATATAGAAGAACGTTTGACATCTTACTAGATCTACATGAAACTTTACACATTCACATACAAGAGATTTTGCTTTGTTATTAAGTCTAGAAGCATTAACACCACTAAAGTTTCCTAATCTTTTTCATTTCTATTCTTATTGATGCATTTGTCTCGTCTCTGCAATACATTTAATATTTTCTTTGTAATCTATAAACTGATATTCCCGCTGATCGTGACTTTAAAGGCATGGAATTGTACTAAAAAGCTCTCTGCTTATGTCCTCACTTCACCTAGAAGGTATACTATCCTTCGGGTGTTCATAAGATTTTAAATAGATGGTCAAATACAGAGTGTCTATTAAGGTTATTACCTAATATTGGAACTCTAAAGGGTATTAGTAACATTTTTTACTTAAGGGCAGCCCTTCGCATAGAAGACAGAGATTAATATACTTTTGAGGATAAGATGATAAAGGATGCTATAATTGTAAGCCATGCTCTTAGTATTCCCTCGGGTGATTTTCTCTTATCCCGGGTAAATTAGATGGACTCATACTCTGAACTTGAGACTAGGATAACTAGAAGATAACCCCAGAGCTGCAACACCAAGTTTTGTAAACATCGCCCAACTACTTCTTCATTGAATGTATGATTAGTTTGACTTATGGTAATCCGTCTTTTTAATTGGTAGCTTATTTATCAAAAGCAACATAGCGGAATTTAACAAACTTAGAATATGACGAGATAATAAGACACATCAATAACAAGAGAGGAAATTTTTTTTTACAGTAGATGTATCCTAATCAAGACGGTTACTAGACGACGATTCATGTTAGCCGACCCCAAATCATTTTGGGAATAAGGCTTGGTTGTTGTTGTTGTTGTTGTAGATGTATCCTAATCAAACATGTAGAAATGACATTTGTGTAGGTACATTACAGCATTCATACAACTGAAAGCTCTCCCTTTTTCATTTTCATTGTTATTGATACCTTCTTCATCTTAATGATTCAGTCCCACAGCCTCTTAGGGCATGTAATTTGTAAAAAGAGTACGCAAATCTAGGCCATTTTTGCGCTTACTTCATCTACACCGTGCACTACTATTAGAGCATGCTAATGCATTTGATATCAGTAGAGACCTCCAACTGCAAATCTACAGGTTCTATGGACTGATTAAGAGGCCAGCCAAAATAAAAATTCCTTCCAAACAAGACTAATTGTTTACTCCATCTGAAACCAAGCATTTTCTTCCGTTCAAGAGACATATCTTGTTCAATCACGTACAATTTAGTCCATGAACTTGGCACGCCATACTCCTTCATCACCCAAACGCTAAATTTGTCGTAAAAGAACAACATAGAATCACCGGAAGCTGCAATCCGGTGGTGAAAGTTCTCTTTGGGTGCTACCTCTTGAGGACATGCCATCTCAGTAAAAGCCTCAGAATGCATACTAAAAGACACTACACTCCACGCCTTTTCTTTTTCTTTCCAATTCAACCAATGGAGGGAGCCATTAAGGAAAATACCAATACTATCTTGCTCTAACGGTACAGACTCCGTTATAGATCTCCATGATTTAGTATTCTTAGAGAAAATATCAACAGTGCACGCAAACGGCTTTTTTTTTAAATCGCCTTCTTCTAAATGGTAATGACGTTGGCTTAAAATTCCTACGACCCTTCACATCAACCCAAAAGGCAATCCTTAAGACCTTGTATTCATTAGCTAAAGAATCAAATCCAATACCAAAAGACAATTTTCGACACCCCTCTTTTTTTGGTATGGTATCGTCCGGATACGGCAACCTAAAACCCTTTCTAATGGCAGGGTTCCATAGAATAACACGGTTAAATCCATGATTACCATCCCACAGACAGGCCAAGCCATTAACACAGGCCACTATCGAAAAAAATTAAGGCCGTCATTAAAAGGTGGAAGCAGTTCTTTTATGATCTTATGACCAGAATTTTGATCATGACACGAGTAGATTTGTTTACGTCGGCTAAGGCAAAACCTTTCTAAAAGCAAGTTATAGTTACCAACCTTGTGATTGTGTTCCAGATGAGAAGAGATTAATTCAGGAGTACTCATAAGAGAATACCATAATCTGCTAACACACCGAAACCTTACCAGAGTTTTTGGTGGCAAACACTTCAGGATCTGCACAACAATTTCATCTGGTAGATAATCACTCATTTTCCCCTTGAAGCAATCTGGAAGCAACGAGACTAGGCAAAGAGTAAGTTTACAGATACATTTGCTTTTGTAATTGGTAAGCAGCCGGCCCACTGAGCCTCCTACTGTCAAAGACTGGGCCGGTGGGGCTAAAGGGCCCAACCCATGGGAAAGAGGGGGGAGGTAAGAGGATCATCCTCCCATGGGTACTAGTGGGAGGATTTGAACTTGGGACCTCAAGGTCACCAAGCCAATCCCTACCCACTAGACCAAGCTATGATTGGCAAGTGTACAGATTCATAGAACTAAACAATCATTGTTGAAATGATATCAAGTCTAATATGTTTCCAATTTCAGATGATTTATTCTTTCACATATGGTGCAATAGTTATTGTGGGTGGGATAATACCGAAGAATTATATTTATATGGTATGAACTCATTTCCAAAACAATGTAATTACAACTTATGAAAGGTATGTGATCGATGCAACCAGATTATGTGAAATGAATCAAAATACCAAGATACTTATACCTCTTATGAAATACGTAGCTAAGAATTCTGGACGTACAAAAACAGCTATAGCCTCGATTAAGTTGTTAGATATTAATGTTTAGCATGTTAGAATATAGAGATAGTAAGCAAACCTAATAGCTATAAGGAAACTTCATTCAGAGCCATATAATCACGATCCTAAGATCACATTGGCATATCAAATGGCAACCACAATACGTCAAGGTACGCACGGTGGAACCACAATATTTCAACTAGAATGAAATTTGACAGTCAAAGGAGCATGAAAGAGTACGTAACAAGCTGCTACAATGGTCAGTTGTAGACTGGGAAACATCAAGAAAAAGTTGATATTAGAAATTTGAAACACAGCTTATTTTTATTTATTAAGCATATTCACACTATCTAAACTACACATACATGGTGCAAGACATGATGTAATGGAAGAAAACTAAGTTGGTATTCCTAATTTCCCACTAATAGTAAGATTAATATAGTTGTAACACAAAATCAAAATGACCCAGCTGGCGATTAATGAACAAAATCAGAAGAAAAGGTCAAATGGATATTGAGAAGCTATCAAACCCTAATTTGAATTCCGAGTACAGAACAAATAGGAATATGGAGGTGTATAGAATAAGCTCAAAAGTACAAAGTGCACAAATTCAAAGGTTGAAAAGAAGATCGTTAATTAAGAGAGACATACCAGATAATTAGTCAATGTATATATGTTGAGCTCTTTGCAATGGTGTACAAACCCAAGAAATTGCCATTTTTGAGCATTTTGGTAAAACAGGAGGAGGGAGCAAAAACCTTGGCCGAGAATAACAGGTGTGGTTGCCGGTTGGTATGTTGGTTTCAATTAGACCCTGTAATCGGCAGGGTTGGGTTGGCTGTGGCCCCCTGTGGGTGGGTGGGTCATATCGGGTTTGGGTTTTGTCGGGTATTGGCCAGATTATCGTAAATAACGTTATCTTAATTCGAGTTCGGCTCGATATCCAAAGTCAAGTCAATGGTCATCCCAAAATTAGTCTGATAAAAGAACTCGTATTGCCTCGAATGGTTAGAATTAAAAATGAATCAAACCAAAAATGACATGACTTGAAATTTTTTGAAACATTTATGTAGGTTGTTTATAAAAACAACTCTATACATGCGGGATAATAGATGAGAGAAGCATTATAGGCTTTTTTTTTTTGACAACGTCTAAATGTAAGAAAATAAACAAACAAAGCTAACAACGTCTCCTAGCAATTATAGCTAACCGATGTGCTTCTTCTACCTCTTTCCGATCTACTTTCACAATAGTGCAATGATGCAACTGTTTACCCAAATCTCTGACTTGACCCAAATGCCATTTGCACCTATATCAGTAATACACTGGCTACGAAGCATTGCGACCAAGTTATAACAATCCGTCAAACCCAAAACCGACTGAAGTCTGGACCGAACACTCCAACTTAAAGCTAAAGAGACAGCTTCGAATTCCGCCTGCAAGGCTGAACCGCAATACCCTTGAAAACTACCCTTACCAAGACACGTACCAGGATCTACGGAATAAGCCACCCAGCCAAATCCCGATTTCTTTGTAGAGGCATGCCATGATCCATCAACAAGTATGTGTACAGAGTGAGAGAATACACATTCCTGACCTAAGTGAGCCAGGAAGAAACCAGGAGGGGCATCGTGAATCCCTCCGGGTGCCGTCAAGCTTCCATTAAGGAAGCGACTGTAGGTTTGTGTCAACCGAGATTGTAGAAACTCAGAGAAGAACTTTCCACTAAGTAACAAAATGGTGCTGGGGCTTGGAACACAACCTCTGAAAATGACTTCGTTTCAATGGACCCAAATAGCCCATAAAACCGACAGAAATAAAGCAACCATATGATGATCAGAATCTAACTTACTTATAAAACTGATCGTGTCCATAATCCAATCCTCCAAGGGGGCTTGCAACTTTGCCGCCACATTAAGACCTAGTGAACAAGCTCGCCATACATGCTAAATTGCCAAGCAAGAGCGAAACAGATGATCCGTTGTTTCTTCTTCACAATCACAAAAACTACACTTCTCCACTGGAGTGTGCCCGAATCTGCGGAAATTATGGGTAACAGCAAGAGCATTGTGACCAACTTTCCACAGGAAAACTTTCCATTTAGGTAACAAGTCAAATGCCCACCATCGCTTCCAGAATTTTTGTTTCTTTGCCGAGATACATGAATCCATCAAAAGTGAGCACAAGTAAGCATAACCTGATTTAACTGAGTATGCTCCAGAACTGGTATACCAATACAAGAAATCGTCATCCAACATCGACCCCAATTCAAGAGCTTGAACTTCAATTGCAGCATGATGCTGAAAAATTCTACGAATTGTACCTGCGTTCCAGCTTTGGTGGTTAGGTTGGATGAAGTCTGCAACCTTCATACGAGCAAATGAGGCCAAAGGAGCATCATCACGAATAATATCACCAGCACACTCAATCCAATTTTCCGAAAGAATTGGAATCTTGGAACCGTTACCAATTTTCCACCGCATGCCCCGCTGGATCAAATGACAACCCAAATAGACACTGCGCTAGCTCCAAGATGCACTGCCAGAGAAGCTACGAGGGAGCTTTTCTCGTAAAAACAAAGAGTTTCCATATTTCGCCGCGTACAACTTTGAAATTAGCAACTGCGGGTTTGATGCAATCTGTATGCTTGCTTCATAAGAAGAGCCTCATTAAGTAACTCGGTCTTGCGAATCCCCATCCCAGCCATGCCTTTCGGCAAGTGGAGAATCTCTCGCTTAACCCATGGAATGCCACGACGAGTGGAATCGGTTTTCCACCAAAAGTTACTGATGAGAGCATCAATTTTATGGCAAATCCCGGTAGGAACCTTGAACACCGACATAACATGGGAGCAAAGCGCAAGGATAATAGAATTGATAAGCAAGAGCTTATCAGCCTGACTGACTTTGAGATGTGCCCAGCTGTCCAATTTTGACAAAATTTTATCAAGCAGGAAATTGAAATGAGTGGTCTTGCGGCCCCGGAGATCGACAGGCATGCCTAAATAAGGGCCGAGCGAATCAGACGGAGGCACAAGTAAAAAGGACCTAAGATGTTGTTGGACATTTGCAGGAGTATTAGGACTAAACAGAACAAAAGACTTGGCCAAGTTCACCATCTGCCTAGAAAAACTGCAAAAGTGAGATGTAATAGCACAAATATAGGCTTGATTATGCAACAAATCATAATGACAAGATTCCAATGAATTTTATTCGTATTTGTATCGACCTGTTATAGACTTTACAGTATCTCAAATCTACATTTTGCCGAAAAGATAAAGATTAGATAACTCACCCTTTTCGACCACCAAAACTGAATTTGAATAGACATTTATCGGAATATCCAATTGACCCATTTGTTAAGTAGAGAGTGAGAAAGAGAGGAGGCGATTTGAGAGGGAGGTGAAGTGTCCCGTAACGATCAAGCCAAGTAAATAAATGGAGAAAAAAAAAATTCCTCTCCTTAATTACTTTTCAATCAGTCTCTCACCCAAAGTTAAGGCAATAGATCAGAAATCTCAGTTCTTGCCAGCATCTACGGGGTGCTCTTTAGTGGCGAACATAGGCGTTCTGAGAGGGCCTTCCTGTGTAGATTTCTGAGCTCCTACTTAAAAATCAATCGGAAGATGTAACTAGGATTATACAGAACTTCACTGTTATGACTCATAAGTGCATTAAGAGCAACAGAACATAACCAAACCAAAACACGGACAAGAACGAAAAACAAGGGAACGCGGAGTTGAAGGCTGACAAATTCTCAAGTCAGGTCTCAATTTGCTGTCATTATCATCATATGAAAAATTGCTGGAAGAAGCATTACTAATCATATACGGCTGTAGGCTTAGAATGGATCCTTCAGGAGTTGCAGGCCCTTCCTGTATCGCTAGAGCACAATTAATCTCAGTCTTCTCTTAGCTGAATGCAGTTGAAGCTGAGGCTGCTCCATGCTTCTTGTAGCTCTGAAGTCTGAACTCTCACTTTTAAATTACAGCATGCACAGGGTGCTATTTAATTTCAGTCATAGATGTTCCGAAAGGGTCTGATTGCGTGATGTTCAACCTCAAAATTAAACAAGAGTAGCAGTCTCCAGTATAGATTTCTTGCCTCCTACTCAAAATGACATCTGAAAGTACCTCCATTACATGATTTCAATATACTAGTGCAGGTTTTAGACAAAATATCAGTACATAATTAGGCAGATCAGTAAAGCTGTCTCAAATGATGTCATCCTGTAAAGCTTCAGCCTCCATTTATTGTGGAAAAACCATCGGAAGATGTGACTAGGATATACAGAACTTCACTGTCATAACTGCATCAGGAGCAACAGAACAATAACCAACCCAAATCACGGGCAAAAGCGAAACACAGACGGAAAACAGAGAAACCTAGAGGTACAGACAAACAAATTCTCAAATCGGATTTCAATATCCAGTAAGAAGTGCAGGAGTTTGGGTTAGGCTGGTAGATCTTCGCTGTCATTAAACAAGACTAAGGTTTCAGTGTAAGGTGTCATCTGCAACGCCAGCAAAGGTCCCTCCAGCTGAAGCACACCGTGGTTTGTACGGTCAGCCACAGGATCATATGCAACTATGTCCCTACTATGGCTGCGGAGTATCAATTCACCACTTGTTCGAATACCAGCTAGTCCTAGGAATCCTTCAATAACAAATTCTTTAGACCACGACTCCCGCACCCCATACTCTTTCATCACCCATAGACACATCTTCCCTGATCCGAGTCTATCAACTATCCCAAGAAAATCACACCACACCACAATCGACATCTCATACGAGCCAATGTCTCTCCCTTCTAGCTCCCTAGGCAACATCATTGATTTAAATGTTTCACTAGCTAAATCAAATCCAATAATCAGTTGGTCATACGAGAACCAATGAAGGACACCATTAAGACGAACCCCAGTGTCCCCTCGAATAGAAGGTAACGAAGTTGCAGCAGCCACACCTGTCCAAGAGGATGTGCTAAGCTTGAACATGTCCATGCTTGAGCGACCATCACGATCATAAATCCTTACAAACTTGAAGTTGTTTCTTACCGTGTCGGATCCAAAGCCAAGAGCTGTATGCATCAACTCTGGGATGCTAAGTTCGTAGTTAGGCTTCGGAAGAGTTATGAATTTCCTTATCATAGGATTCCATAACACAACAGTGTTGGTTCTCTGGTAGCTGTCCGTCATACAAACCACCCCATCGACACAATCCAAAATATAGAAGAACTCATAACCATCTCGAAATGGAGAACAAATATCCATCATCTTATCAAGATTTTCGTTATCAAAATACATGGCATAAGCATCATCACGAGATTCCTCGTAGTAACACCGAATCAGGACACGGTGATCCTTAGCCCGACTGTAACTAGCGTGCGCAGTAATGAACTTAGAGCTAGTAATGACACTATTCCAGGGTTTACAGACGCACCTGAACCTTAACAGCGATTTGACGGGCAGTCGTAGTAGAACCTCCAACAACAATTCTTCAGGTAATTCTCGGGCCATAAATTGGTAACTTGGTTGTGTACTCTGTACAGTATAAACTGCTTAAGAAAAGATGTGGGAGAGATCTTAAACCCAAGAGTTAAAGACACATAAAGAGTGAAATGCAAGTTCTTTTGTGATGCCATTATTTATGCAAAAGGAAGAGCAGAACAAAGAAGTCGTAAGTCATAAAAAAAAAAAAAAAAAAAAGTCAATATCGGACGGCTATACTTTACCATAGTCAAAAGGAAAAGATGGAAAAGGACTTAACGATAGGAGAAGATTCTAATATGTCTGGACGCTTCAAGTTATTCTACTCCATGAGATCTAGTATTAGTCAAAAGCCTAGACTAATGGCTTGTGCCCATATAATGACTATATTTCAATATTAATGTAGAATAAATTCTATGAAAAGGAGGTTCCACGTAGAAAAGTAATGTAATACGGAGTATAACTTTCCAGAAACATTCGTGCACCATAATCACACTTTGTCATCCCTTAAACTTTTTGGAACAACATTTCAGAACTCCTTTTAAGTTCTGTCATCAAATGTTGCAGTCCATATTGATGTCGGAAGCACTTAACAGTCCCGAACAATCAAAGGGGTAAAATGAAACTGTCCATTTCCTACTGAGAAAAAAAAAAAGAGGCAAAATCGGTGAACCAAAATCATCAACATTAAGCAGGAGACTACCTCACCAAAAACAAAAAAAAAAGGAATCATGCATGTCGAAACCATAAGTGCCATTACCACGTTTCAGAATTCAGATGATAGGCTACCCAACCAAGATTGAGTACATTTGCCAGGGCGAAGCACAAAAATCTGTCAACGGGAACAGTAGAGTAAGACACTGAACACGACACCATAGTACAGATTTGAGGCTATGGGCTCAATATGGTGCAAGAATCAATAGACGAAAAACATGTTAAGAAAGACAAGCCACATGAATGTAAACCATATGAAATGCACCACCAATGTTTGCTATATCTCTCAGTGAGTCTGATGCGCGAAGATGATGCCTACTATATGCAAATCAAATGATATAATATCCAGAGATGATCTAATTACATTCATGTATGTTATCTATCAGCTACTTATCACTTGGCCATGAAAAGAGTAATACCAAAGCTTTTCACCCCATAAATACAGTAATCAATCTCTATAAAAGTAAGGCACATAAGAATTTACAGAAAAACTGGTGAAACAGTGCCCAGTTAACCTGTTTAAGACTTTATTCTATCAAAGTTTTCACAACAAAGCATAATTGCAGATGATATAGCCAATACTATTTGATACACAACATAGAACATGTGGAAAAGCCAATGAGTTAAGGAAAAATAACTTGACCGTACACAACTTGTATAGGGAGCATACCCAAAACAAATTCTGGTGATTGCCTGAAGTCATGACTCAAGCAAGGAGTAAGAAAGAAAGGATCTTAACCCTGACTAATGGCTGCAAGAGCCACACACGGGACAACCGACAAGGTGCAAGCATGAGAATATTAAGACCATTAAACTGTGCTCAATGGAATTATGTACAAGTTAAAGTGCGAACAGAGTCGTTTAAGACTCTATCCTGATATTTTCAACGCTTTCCCCTGAAACTGGAGCATGCAAAAAATACCTTGGTGGAACAACAACAACAACAACAACAACCAAGCCTTATTCCCAAAATGATTTGGGGTCGGCTAACATGAATCGTCATCCAGTAACCGTCTTGTGTACGCCAAGAAATTTCGAAAACGTTGTAAACATGTTAGAAATATTTAAACAATTTCAAAGGAAATTTAGAAAGTCGTCAAAATAAATAAAAAGGTTTAAAAAAATATTGCAAAAAACAGATGAACTTTGAACACAAGTTAAAAAGTTTTAGAAAAATAGTTGGAAAAACCAAACAAATAAATCAAAAGGGGTCAGAAAAAGTCCTCCACATGGATAAAGTCTCGCCACCCTGCCCTATCCAACACCATACTCTCTTCAAGCCCTAGGGAGCTCATATCACTTCTAATCACCTTCGTCCAAGTCATCTTGGGTCTTCCTCGACCCCTACTAATATTATCACTTCTCCACCCTTCTACTCTTCTAACCGGCGCCTCACTAGGCCTCCTCCTCACGTGGCCATACCACCTCAGTCGGTTCTCCATCATCTTATCCCCTATGGGTGCAACCCCTACTTTCTCCCTAATAACTTCATTTCTCAACCGATCACGTCTTGTATGTCCACACATCCACCGTAACATGCGCATCTCCGCCACACTCATCTTATGAACGTGACACTGCTTCACGGCCCAACATTCCGTGCCATATAACAGTGCCGGCCTAATTGCCGTACGATAAAAAGTAACTAAATTTTGTTTCTACTGAAAATTACCAACCTAGTATGAGGTAGATGAGGCAGACTTTTGCCAATCTCAATCCCAGCACCATGGCTTTAGCCTCAACAATTGCAGGCTCCCATCTCTCGTGAACTTGTTCGCAACCGGCCAGCAGCAATCCCCTTCGCAGCCACCTAACAAGGAACCCCAAACCACTTCCTCTGTCTCCCAAAACAGCACCATCCACATTAAGCTTCAACCATCCCGGGTCAGGAGGTTTCCACTGGACTGGATCCTCACACCTCAGCCCCTCAAACACTTTATCTGACTTACACATCTCACTATAATAAGCCAACCTTCTCTGCCTCTCGAGCTTCTTAACTATACAAAACAGAATTTCTGTCAAAGCATATTTGCAAAGCGACACAGCAAGCAACCCGCTCTCCCAGCCACCTCTTGCTCCAGCAGCCTCTCCGTCCACTCTACCATACTACTACCGTCACCCCCACTCGTCTCTTGCTTATGCCCATTAACTCCCATAGCTCTGCTATTTTTTGCCAAATAAGTAGAGCATGAAAAGCAGTCTATATATCGTTTCCACATCGCCTGCATGTTGGATCAAGGGTCTCAATTCTCCGTTGTACATTCGCACCACAAGGCAAAGCTCTGCTACAGACACTCCACTAGAACAATTTAACCTTCGGGGGTACAGCACGCCCCCAAAGTCGATGTCAAACAGCCCGATATGCTTTTGAATAAGTTTAACACAATATTAATATTTCCAACACTCAAGTGCACCATAATCGCATCTTGAAAAAAATTACACAATTCTTTAAGTTACGTTATCATTCGTTGCAGATCATATGGATATCGAAACTACTAACACAGTCCCCGCACACAAGAGATTATAAACGATCAAAGGGGTTTGCCCACTTGGGGCCGTTGGAATGAAACTGTACATGGACCAGAAACTCTACAGAGAAGAAAGAGGCGCAAACGATGAACAAAAACTAGAGACTACCTAAAATAAAGAATAAAAAAAAAGCAGCAGACAAAAATCAAAGCACCTGTACCATTCTCACGTTTCAAATGAAAAACTTCTAGAGGTTAATCAACCAAAGTTGTATTCATTTAGCCTGACGATGAAAATCTATCAACCGTACAGTAAATCATTGAACAGAACAGCACCTTCATATTCAAGATACATGGCAAGGCCTCAATAGTAAAAATGGTGAAAACCTCAATAAACCGAAAACATACTAAAGAAAGAAAAGCCACAAGAATACACGCAGAGGCACTGTACGCTATAGTCAGTCAGTCATATGCAGAATGACGATGCCTCATATAATAATATAAATTGATATAAAGCCCAGATGTGGATTAACAACATTCACAGTTGTTGTCTAATCCTCCAGCTACTTATCAATTGGCCATGAAAAGTAAAGCTTTTTCACTCCATAAATGCTATGATCATTCTGTACAAAAGTGAGTATGTACGATGTTACAGACGTGCACGGAAAACAGGGCAGAATAAGATCATACGGAGTGTTAAGTTATTATATCAACAGAAAGTCTTATGACAAAAAATAATTGCAAAGATTGGTTGATATGCCTATATGAAAGAGTAAACTCCAATAAAATGCATTATATTGAAGATCAGTACAACTACGGAAGAAAAAGATATCATAATCGTGTCAATTCTTTAGTCAACCACATCAAAAGTACATACAGGCAACTTGAATGACATCAATAATACCCCTCTCTAACTAGTTAAACAAGCAACTTACTATTCAATGATAATCGTCGTTGCAGGTTCCTTTGCGCCCACCTCATCACCCTTACTATCATTTTGTGCTGAGAGAGGCACATTCTCACCTTCCTGAAGTAAAACCAAACTCTCCTTGTACGATTCAACGTGCCAGTGAAATTCCGGTTCAGTAGGCTGAAGATTCACAAGTATCGGGCTATCCATTATAGGCTTGACCGACAAACCAGCTTGGCCAACCATCACAGCAAGTCCATTCTTGCTAAACCCAACTATGGATTGTTCCCATATCGTCAAATGGAGGTCTAGCACAAACATTTTACTCCATGACTTAACAACACCATCCTCCCTTAACACCCAAATGTCACATGTCTTCTCATCCACAGGATTAATAAGTGAAAGAGAGTCACGGAAAATCGACAACTCTGTCGTGTAAGGGGGCTTTTTCGTATTAACCCTCTCGGGAAAACCAATCTCCGAGCACAACTCAGAACTTAAATCAAACGACACAACCATGATCCTCCCAATATCTACACTTGTAATCCTATACACAACTCCCTTCACAGTCCGAGGCCGGGATCCAGAAACCCAATTCGGAACAAACTCAACATTCCTCCAGGTCCGTTCCCGGAGCGAAAACACAGTGCCCAAACAATCAACCTCATCACCGACATCAGTCATACCATATTGAACCCTCCTACACCTCCTAACAACTTTATAATCATCAGCCACAGCATCATACCCAAACCCGAAAACCCGGCCCGAGTCCCATCCCTCATCAACAATGCCAGGAAGGGTGTAACATTTTCTAATGCTAGGATTCCATAACATAATAATCCCAGATTTATAATCCCACAAACAAACCAACCCATTAACACAACCCAGAATAATAAAACACCCAGCTTCACTCCTAAATGGGAAATTTAGGGTTTCAAGTGCATTAAAATCTTGATTATCATGATGTAACGTGTATATTTCCTTGAAATGTTTTGTGGGCATCAGTCGCATAAGCACAGTATTGTTGCCAAAATCATGGGTGTGATTTAAATGTAATGAAATGAAATCAGAGCTTAGAATAAGAGAATGCCAGAATTTGCATACACACCTTATTTGTAGTAATGTTTTGATGGGCAATCTTACCAGGATTTGGCATAACATTTCATACGGCAAATAATTGATCTCCATCTCCATATTATGAGGATATTTTTGATGAAAAGCTTGAATAGAAGGAGAGGAGTGATGATGAAGATTCAAAGAGTGGACAAAACGAAATAAGGGCACCGGAGCAAAGTACAAAGGGCCTGCAAGCAATTTACTACAAAATGAAATCAGCTCCCAAACTCCCGAAGTAGGCCCTGCTCCAGTCGAACTCGTGAAAGAAAACCCTAAACTCGACTCGACTCGCGAGTTTTAGATATTGGAGCTGTTGGAAATTATTTTATGATTTAAAATTATTTTAATAAAATCAATTGTTTCAATTCCTATTTTTCATACGTATAAAACGTTACAGATTTTCTGTTGGTAATTTCTTGGACCTAAATTATAGGAAGGATTGGTTTTGATTGTTATGGACTGATATTGAGGAAGTGGAAATATGGGCCGACTTTTTAGCCTTTGGAATTGGCTTGTTGACTGTTGGGTAGTTGTTGGGATAGTGGACCGATTCCTTGGCTATTCTTTTGGTGTGTGTCAGTTTGTCCACTAACATATCTTATACAAATAATAATATATATAAGTGGTTGGCCTTTTTCTTGGGCATACGACACCTTCTTCTTCGAAAAAGCATTTCTTCTCTACTAATACTTCTTCTTCCTCCTGTTGTCCTGCATCTCTACATAATCTTCTCTGTAAATTTCTTCTTTTTCCAGTTTAATTAATAAAACACACAAACACCTAATAAATCATCCATTGAGCTTGGTAATCTATTGGTTCGGGGTTCTCTTCGCTGCAACCGACGAGCACCATCGGGTTGTCGAATCTTGGGAGAGGGACGCGGTTACAACTTTACTAGTGCAGTGGGGGCGTATTCCTCTCTAAAGAGAGCGCTAAAGCGTGCTTCGACCCAGGCCACTCTGATCTCTACTCTTATTGTTTAATTGAAGTTTGATTGTTTTGTTCTTGTTTAATTTGTCCTAATTTAATTGGTTTCCTAGTGTTGTTATTTGTTTTCCGTGAGTTAATTTTCCAACAAGTTTAGAGAGGAATACTGATTTCAATTAATTTAGGCTGTTATGGATATCATTAGCTCTTTGTCTAGTAAGCCTGCGAAATTTCATGGTAATAATTTCTTGTGCTGGCAACAGCAAATGAAATTTTGGTTGACTGAGCTTGGTTTGTTCTCTGTGATATGTGAGCCCAAAAGCAAGACTCCTATTCCTAGTCCTACTGTCACTCCCCCCTCGACCAAAACTCCAAGCGCCACCCAGGTGCCTCAATCATCCCCATCGACCATTAAGTCTACTTCTAGCACCAGTACCGATAACCCTATTGCCCGAGACACTATATGCCATGGTCGTAGCTTTGTCTGATAATATTTATCGTATATTTCGTGAATCTAAGTCTGCTGTTGAATTGTGGAAAGCACTTGATCGTCGTTATGGTACTGCAAAAAGGAGTCTTAAACGTGTTACTATTGATGATTGGTTAGATTTTCAAATGGTTGATAATTTAAATGTGTCTGATCAATTGAATGATTTCGAAAATTTGGTCTATGAAATGAAGTCTAAGGGTATTCAGCAAAGTGAGTCAGTTTATATTTCGTCTTTGATTTGAAAATTACCCCCTTCCTGGAGTGACTTTGCTAGAGGTCTTAGGCACAAACCTGATAGTTTTACCCTTGAAGATTTATTTGTTGCTTTGAGAATTGAGGATAAACATCGTTCTAAGTCCAAACCGTCTGTGAAAAATGATCATCACCCTAAGGCCTTGAATGTTGAAAGTTCCTATAAACCCAAACACAAGTTTTTTAAGAAAACTGGTCACAACAAATTTTCTGGGGATGAGGGCAATAACAAGGGCTTTAATGGTCAGACCAAATTTGACAATAAGAGTCAGCTTGAGTGTTGGGTCTGTGGCAAGACAAACCATATCGCTAGAAACTGTTATCGCCGTCACGGTCAAGTTAAGAATGGTCAGAAACCCCCTGGTAAAGCTCAGGCCAATATAGTGACTGCGGAGGCTGACCCAGATTCCCATGGTAACAGGTACTTAGCCCCTAGCCCAGAGTTGAACGTTGTTTTTGAGACTAATGATTGGTGGATTGACTCTGGGGCTAACATTCAAGTTTGCGCTGATAAAAATTATTTTTCGTCCTACCAGGTATCCGGCCAAAGAACTGTAACCATGGGGAATGGGACTGTAGCTCGCGTCTTAGGAGAAGGCCAAGTCAATTTAGAGTTGTCGTCCGGGAACGTCTTGAGGCTAGATAGAGTCCTTCATGTACCCGATATTAGGAAGAATTTGATTAGTGCAGCATGTTTAGTTAGAAATGGTTACAAAGTTGTTTTAGAATCTAATAAAGTTGTAATTACTAGACACAGTCAGTTTGTTGGCAAAGGTTTTTTGTCTGATGGTTTATTCTGTTTAAGTGTAACGTCTTCTCCTATTAATGAAAGTTCTCGTTCGTCTTTATCTGTTGCTAATGTTGAGTGTTGTGATACATGGCATGGTCGACTTGGTCATGTTAATCACATTACTATGAAAAGAATGATGTTTCTTGATCTAATCCCCAAGTCTGCTATTAATGTCAAAAAAAATGTCAAATCTGTGTACAGGCAAAACAGCCCAGACAGCCACACAAGTCAGTGATCAAGGAAACGACTTTGCTTGAGTTGGTTCACAGTGACATTTGTGATAGCAACGATGTTCTGACTCGTGGTGGCAAACAATATTTCATTACTTTCATTGACGATTATTCTAAGTATTGCTATGTTTATTTAATTAGTGCTAAAAGTGAACTGTTTGACAAATTTAAAATTTATAAAGCTGAAGCAGAAAATCAATTGGAGCGAAAAATTAAGATTCTACGTTCGGATCGAGGAGGTGAGTATGCTCCAACAGAAATGATAGAATTATGTGAGCAACACGGTATAGTTCGTGAACGTACTCCTTCTTATAACCCTCAATCTAACGGTGTTGCTGAAAGAAAAAATAGAACTTTACTGGATATGATTAATGCTATGTTGTTGAGTTCAGGTTTGCCCAAAAATTGTTGGGGTGAGGCTCTTTATTCCGCTTGTATGATTCTTAACAGAATACCTTACAAGAACTCCGACAAGACACCATACGAGTTATGGAAAGGTAGGAAGCCATCACTCAAATATCTTAAAGTGTGGGGGTGTTTGGCCAAGGTAAGTATTCCCATTACTAAGAAGAGAAAGATTGGGCCTAAGACGGTTGATTGCGTCTTCCTTGGGTATTCTGTACA
The DNA here is from genome assembly GCA_963457585.1 of Spergularia bocconei. Lineage (NCBI taxonomy): Eukaryota > Viridiplantae > Streptophyta > Magnoliopsida > Caryophyllales > Caryophyllaceae > Spergularia > Spergularia bocconei. Next base: position 10,863,377 of record OY734959.1, read on the forward strand.
CAGCACTTCCTATAGATTTTTGGTTGTTAATTCCGAAGTTTCTGACATTCCTAACAACACTATTATGGAGTCTAGAGATGCTATTTTCTTTGAAAATATTTTTCCTTTGAAAAATAAATTGCCCAGGTCTGTCGGTGAGGCATCTAGCTCTCATACAAGTGTTGATAACTCTACTTCTCATGAACCTGAAGATGCTGAACCTTGGAGAGGTAAGAGGATCAGGAAAGCCAAAGACTTCGGTAACGACTTCTTTACCTATTTACTTGAAAATGAACCAAAGACCTATAGTGAGGCTATGTTATCAGTAGATGCTCCATTTTGGAAGGATGCGGTAAATGATGAAATGAATTCTCTTAAAACTAATAAAACTTGGGTCCTAACTGATCTTCCACCTGGTTGTAAAACGATTGGGAGTAAGTGGGTTTTTAGAAAGAAACTTAGGACAGATGGGTCTATTGAAAAATTCAAGGCTAGACTTGTGGCTAAGGGGTATAAACAAGAAGCTGGAGTTGATTTTTTCGATACTTATTCACCTGTTTCTAAGATTACTACTATTCGTCTACTAATCGCTCTTGCTTCAGTGTATAAGCTAGACATTCATCAAATGGATGTCAAGACCGCTTTCTTGAATGGCGATTTGGAGGAAGAGATCTATATGGATCAGCCGGAAGGTTTCGTTATGCCAGGTGATGAAAAGAAAGTGTGTAAGCTTGTCAAATCTCTTTACGGTTTGAAACAGGCCCCTATGCAATGGCATGAAAAGTTTGATAATGTTATGATTTCTTATGGTTTTTCTATTAGCCAAGGTGATAAATGTGTTTACATTAAGGTAGTTGGTGATGCATGTGTTATGTTATGTCTCTACGTTGATGATATTCTAATTTTTGGCCATTCTCCGCATGTTATTAATGATACTAAAAACTTTCTGTCTAGTCACTTTGATATGAAGGACTTTGGTCCTGTTGATGTGATTCTTGGCATTAAGATGAGTAGAAGTGGTAATTCTATTTCTTTGTCTCAATCTCATTATGTGGAGAAATTGTTGAAAAAGTTTAATTACTTTGATGTGAGTCCTGTTTCTATTCCGTATGATCCTACTATTAAGTTGACAAAGAACAAAGGTGATAGTGTGTCACAACATAAATATTCTCAAATTATAGGTTCTTTGTTGCATTTGATGAATTATACGAGATCGGATATTGCATTTGCAGTTGGTAGACTTGCTAGATATACTCATAGTCCTAACACTTCTCATTGGGATGCATTCGAAAGATTATTTAAATACTTGAAAGGGACTATGAATTATGCTATTACTTATTCCGGTTTTCCAGATGTGTTGGAAGGTTATACAGATGCGAATTGGATAATCGATTCTGAGGAGACAAAGTCCACCAGTGGCTATGTTTTTACACTTGCAGGTGGTGCTGTGTCGTGGAGGTCTGCAAAACAAACTATTATTTCAAGATCCACCATGGAGGCGGAATTAATAGCTTTAGATTCCGCTTGTACAGAAGTGGAATGGTTGAAAAGTTTTTTAAATGACATTCCGTTATTAGCTAAGCCTATACCTCCCATTTCCATTCATTGTGATAGTCAAGTTGCTATTGCTAGAGCTCAAAGTAAAAATTGTAACGAAAAAAGAAGGCACTTGACTGTTAGACATAAGAGTATAAGGCACTTGATATCTCATGGTGTTATTTCTGTGAACTTTGTCAGGTCTGAAAATAATATTGCGGATCCGATCACAAAGGGGTTGTCGCGACAGCTGGTTCTTCAAACATCGAGGGGAATGGGATTGGAGCCTATCGATTAAGTCACCGCAGTGGAAACCCAACTTCGATAGAGTGGTGATCCCACGAACGAAGTTCAACGGGTAATAACGAAACTGTTTTTTTTTTTGGTGACTTGGAAGAGCAAATTTATTATTTTATTTATTTATGTGGAACTTCTTCCGAGTCCCATTCCTATGATGCATTGCTTTTCATGTGACGTTTGAGGTTGAGTTCTTCTCTTAATGAGTCCAAAGGCAAGATTTTGCGGGTGGTTGGTCACGAATCACTCTTGGAGGACTTACCTAATTGGACGTGGTGGTGGGGTCGCCACTGTGGGGGTGTAGGCTACCTTCTAATGACGTTCACGAAACAAGATTACGCGCATGACCGTAAAGCGCACCACTGATAGAATATTCGTGATTACCGTGTTGTGTGTGTGGTGGATTAACATCTAGCAAAGGGAATGTAGCTCAAGGCATTCATGTCTCTACGATTCTTTAGGTGGAGGTTCACTTACACAAAGGGTAGGTTCAAACCCGGAAGGTACCTACTCCCATTGCATGACATTTAAGCTCATTTGGATGATTATAATTTTAAATCATGTGGGGGATTGTTGGAAATTATTTTATGATTTAAAATTATTTTAATAAAATCAATTGTTTCAATTCCTATTTTTCATACGTATAAAACGTTACAAATTTTGTGTTGGTAATTTCTTGGACCTAAATTATAGGAAGGATTGGTTTTGGTTGTTATGGGCTGATATTGAGGAAGTGGAAATATGGGTCGACTTTTTAGCGTTTGGAATTGGCTTGTTGACTGTTGGGTAGTTGTTGGGATAGTGGACCAATTCCTTGGCTATTCTTTTGGTGTGTGTCAGTTTGTCCACTAACACAAATAATAATATATATAAGTGGTCGGCCTTTTTCTTGGGCATACGACACCTTCTTCTTCGAAAAAACATTTCTTCTCTACTAATACTTCTTCTTCCTCCTGTTGTCCTGCATCTCTACATAATCTTCTCTGTAAATTTCTTCTTTTTCCAGTTTAATTAATAAAACACACAAACACCTAATAAATCATCCATTGATCTTGGTAATCTATTGGTTCGGGTTCTCTTCGCTGCAACCGACGAGCACCATCGGGTTGTCGAATCTTGGGAGAGGGACGCGGTTACGACTTTACCAGTGCAGTGGGGGCGTATTCCTCTCTAAAGAGAGCGCTAAAGCGTGCTTCAACCCAAGCCACTCGAATCTCTACTCTTATTGTTTAATTGGAGTTTGATCGTTTTGTTCTTGTTTAATTTGTCCTAATTTAATTGTTTTCCCAGTGTTGTTATTTGTTTTCCGTGAGTTAATTTTCCAACAGGAGCTCGACTAGAGCTCACTAATAAAACTACACAAGTTCGGACCAAGAGTCCAAACTAGAGCCTTTGTTTGTAAAATGTCAAATCTAGGCCCATCTTAGGGATAAATATAGTGTTGAAATGAAATGAAACACATTTTACAAGAAAAGGATTACTCCCACTTTTGTAAGGGTTCGATGTGGGACAAAATGTGGGAAAGGAACACATGGCAGTGATGGCACACCCAAGCTCAAGAACTTCCCGGAGCCCAGTTATTCGAGAGCCTAATCTTCGCATGATGTTAAGGGCAATGTGGAGACTGTGATGGAGACTGTGATGTTATCGTGACTACCATGCTTCCTATTCTCCACAGCCATGACGATGAATGAGCCCAATTTCTGTATAACTTTTAAGTTTAGTTTCTTTATTAAAAGAATCAATGATGGTTGTACACGAAATATCAAATGTTTAACCAATACTTCGTATGGCAGTATTAGAAAATTAATATATTTGTTTATTAGGTAAAATAAAGCAAATATTTTGATTTTCGAGTTGCTCAGGAATTTCTCGAGTCGAGTTGGGGTTTGCTTGACTCGGCTCGTTAAGGTACTGAGTCGAGTTCGATCACGAGTCGAGCTCAAGTCGAGCTTTGACCGCGTCGATCTCGAGTTGTTCACGAGTCCCAAAGTCTAGAGTGATAGTCTGTACCATCTTAAAGAGTTAACTTAACTAAAAGTTTAGACTCATATTTAGTGCTGAATAGTAAGTTTTATATCTTACTCGTATATTATTAAAGGATGTTTTATTGAGGGAGTTTTTGGTAATTTTATATTATTAAAAGTAATTCTACGTTCGTATAAACTACCGAGTATTATGTTATGATCTGAGTAAGTATCAATCTGCGATACAATAGGTATGTTAAAATTAGTTGTAGTAGTATGCTCTACCGTCACATTATTAATAGGACTATTAGTTGTACGAAATCTATGAAAATTTGGTACTACGGGTTTATTACCTTAGTACTATGTTCAATAGTCACATTAACAATAGGACTATTCGTTGTACGAAATATAGGACCAATTTTTGTATTACAAGTTTATTTTAATTGACCACAAATTTTATCAATTTGAATCGCAAGTTCGATAGTTATAGCTTACAAAAATATTATGCTTGATTGGTTTAACAACGTAATTTTTGAACCATTAACGATTTCTTCCTTTTTACCTCCTTATTCTCCTCCTGCTTCTTTTATTTGCATATAGCACCCTTACTACTTCAAATACCACACCTGATTTCTTCTACTTTTTCTTAACCATTATCGTTCTCTCGCCTGATTTACATCCATAGATAAATTAAAATTACAAATCATTTAATTAATAAGTTGGTCAAATTTACAAATCGCTCTGAACATATTATTGAATTTTGGTTACTTTTTTTTAGCTAAATTCAGATTACTTATTATGGAGTACATACTTATTAGTTAAATGAATTATTTATACTAAATATAGTCACTGAGATATACTTCGTTAAGGATTAAGAGGGAGTGAACACGGTAACTGGTAAGAGAAGGGGGGTAGAACATTTTTTTTGTTGGACAACAATGACTCCATAATAAGAAGTCAAACAGCAAGCTGAAATTTTTTTCAGCCGAAATCCGATCATTTGTAGCGTTTCATAAACAAATGGAAAAGTAAGGCAGTTTTTCGACATAATAATATTTTATTTTATTACATCTAATAGTGATCTTAATTAAGTGACTTCAATTAAAAGCCACATTACCTCTTGCCTATAGTAAAGGGTGTTGATTTTGTCAAGGCAACAATTACAGTTGTCAAGACAAAATTAAGTAACTCCCTATTTTACCCATCTTAATATAAAATGATATATTAAGTTATAAATCGTAAATTACAAGAAGTTGGTTGGGAGCCGCGAAACAATCTGGGCCCCCACACCTTTGGATATAGAAATGCCAATACGAGTAAAAATATGTGCCGCAGCATGCGCACCTATGTCTTGCGTCCTGGAGTATCGTTGAATGCGCTGAAGTAGAGCAACGCCACCCAACTCCAATTCTCCCAATGAGGAGAAGGAGAAAAGTAGGAAGCCATAACCCAAAGAAACGCACAGAGCATCATACTTAGTACGCTCATGATGAGCCACAGCACGCACAACCCCACCTGGCTCAAAACCGACCAAGCCAGACTGAGTTAAAGGCGATGAACCAGTCAAAATCGACACACACAGCAAGCCCACCATTCCACGAATATAATAGCACATCCGCTGGACGAAGAGGCCTGCCATCAGTGCCAACCATCCCAATATCCATCCCCTTGCCTGCGGAAATCCCGGACCGATAGCAAACGTCCACCAAGGTGTCGCGAACAACATTTTGACGATGCTTGATGCCCACAACCTCGGCTCACGAAACTGCATGGTCCCCAAAAATATCCCCAGCGAAAGTACTAGAACAAGCAGAACACGACCGGTCCAAAGAGAACAAAGGGACCCCAAAACGATAGCACATGACACATCGATAAGTCCGACTATTCATTGTCTGCCCTAAGCCAGAAATAGGGATCACCCGAAACCAATCCGAACAATGCTCACCCTGCTGTGAATACCGCAAGTCCAACTGACGCGGTGTGAGAGAGAAAACAGATGCAACAGCCTGAGTGACCTTCGTAAAATATATATCTGCCAATTTCTTCATGAGTTTTGGGGCAGCAATATTACTAGAGTTTCTCAAAATATCAACCTCCATAGTTCAATTAAACACACCGAGAGCATCATCAAAAGATGGGCCGGAAGACACAACACCAGCACGCCGAAGAAGCTTATCCTGCAAGTCAGCGGACTCTAACACCTCATATTTTTGGGACTTCTAAACTATTAGAGTCGTCGGGAGAAATTCATTTTAAGATTTACGAGTTTCTATTTTTGGGAAGTTTAGAGTCACTTTCCTTTTTGGGTCACTTTCCTAATTAGGAAATTAGCTAGAAAATTTACCTTTCTACCCTTACTACATCCCCCCTCACCATAATATAAAAAAAAAACACTCATCACTCATCTCAGCCGCGAGCAGAAGGAAGAAAAGAAGGGAAAGAAAAGAGGAAAAAGAGAAGAAGAAGAGGAGAGCGTCGCGCAACTGCTCTCTCTCTCTCTCTTGATTTCAATCAAAAGTAGCAAGTCCCTCAAACTTTTCTACAATCAAATTAATTGGATTTTTCGATTTGGGTCAAAATTGATGATTAGAATACAATTGGGTTAATTAGCTTGTTGTTCTAAAGTTGTAATCGTGATCGTGGTGATTATGATTTATGAGTTATGATTTTTCAAATTTGGGGGTTTTGTTAATTAAGGTTCTTGTTAATTATGATTGATTGTGTTTATGGAATTGCTTGATTTTGGTAGAGTGATTTGTTATGTGTTGAGAGTGTTGTAGTATTGTTTTGAGAGTGTTTGATAAGGATTTGGGTGATGAACGAACCTACTGCCTGATTCTGATTTTTGGGTTATTTGAGTGTTGTTGTTGTTATTTTGATGTTTATTTGGTGGGATTGTGTAACTAGTATGATGGGGAAATTGTGGTGCGAATTTGGTGTGATTATTGGAGTGATAGGATGTCGAAATCATTCATGTTTGTTGTGGTCTTGTTGTCGTTGGATGATTTGTTTCGTGTTGGGATTATGTTGGTGATCAATCAATTCAGTCCTATTATTTTGTGAATAGGGTGTGTGTTTGAAAAAGTTCTCTTCTAGTTTGGAGCAGTTAGTATTTCGTTCAGAGTAAGGTAAGAACGTTTATCGCCGCTTGAGCCTACACACTATCCTGTTGTTTGACAATTCAGTATGATATCCTTTAATTGCACCCTCTATTTGATCTTGTATTCCCACCTTTGAGCTCTTATCGTATTCACATGAATTATTATACCTTTTGCACTAACTCTTGCCGCGTCCTTTCTGTTCTCGGCTCCTCTATGACACGGCCTTCTGGCCTAGCTTCCTCTCGGCCACTCGGCCACCCGGTCGAGTGGACCGCCTGTGCTCTTGTTTCGTAATGTTTAAATTGTTTCGTTTTGGCTTCTTGAGATTCCAGCCTCGGCCGTTTATATATTGTATTATCGAATAACGTACCATCGAAAAATGAATTTAAAACGGATTAAAGAAAAGAACGATAAACGATTACCACCTAGAGTGATTGTGATGCGGTCCTGACCGATCACCGTTTATACCTCTGATCAAGGTACAGTTTCGGTCGGAGTAGCTACTAGGCTTTCCTCCTAGAGGGTTCGCATCCTACTGGCTCTCTAGAGAGGGGTGTGCACAATTCAAGTCTTTAAAAATTATTTATATGTACTCTAGCTCGCGTCGGTTCGAGATTGTGGTGGCTGTGGGGTAGGAACCCAGCCTTGTATTAATGTATATAACGGTACTCTACGATTTCGTTAGCGATATGATGGCTGTTGCACCGATCTACTGACTCTCTATCTTTACTGATGTAACTATTGTTTGTTATTTGTTAGCTACGCGCCTCAAGGCGCGTATCTTTTATTATATTTTGATTCATGATTTCTTACTCAGCATGTATGCTGACGTTCTGCTTTCTGGTTTGTTCCCTACCTTATTTCTAGGGCCTACGTCATTCTCGGTGGCGTAGTTGGCAGGTTTTGAAGTGGATGTTTGCTTGAGGGTCGTTTGCATGCTGGGGGTTTATAATCATTTACCGAACTTATACTATTTGAGGTGTGAGCTTCTTTTATGATCAACGACTCACTGTTCGCTCTCTCTATTTTATGGTACATAAGAGATGACTTCGAATCCAATGGGAGATACTTGGATGTTTGGGAAAGCTGGAGTGAACGGGGACTATGAGGACGAAACTAGGACTAATGTGATAGCCCTCAACCCAGGATTGTTTTATGAACCCATGGGATGGGGTGAGAACATTTCAGAATTTGTTGACAAAATTGGAGTCAAGCTGCAGATGACCAGTGAAACATATGCTTGGGCATTAGACGAGGAGGTAAAGATGTTTGTGGTCCTGGTCAATCTGAGGGACCAAGCTCGATGGGATCATATCCATAACCGACTTGAGAGAATGACTTATTTTGCCTGCGATTTTGGTGACAATCGTTACATAACCACTAATTCGGGGACTACCTTGACAATGGACAAACTAAAAACAATACTAGAGTATGAGGACCTACTATACAAGAATCATGAGCATGATTTCAAAGAGTTACCTGAATATTTGGTGGACGCAACTATTAACCCCCACTACCCTTACCCAAACCCCTATAACATCTATAAGGATAGGGCTTAGGAGAGAGAAGCAAAAGAGTTGGCTACACACTTTGGTAATAAAAGAACTAAGGCTGGGCACCGCTACTACATTCCTTCACCACAAGGACCCGTGCCTTTAAGAGTTAATATCTACCTAACCTCTAGGAAAAAGAAGTGCGTCAGAGCAACTCAGGGACATTCGAGCTGACACTTCTGATAGAGAGGAGAGATTTGTACAGGAGGATGCCCATTTAGCTATTGATGAGGTGTAGAGGGTGGAGGAAATGAAGGAGCCGCAAATTAATTGGGAGATGGAAATAATCTTGCTCCTGCATTTAATGGGATGAATGATGTGCCCGAGGATGATAGTGAAGAGCCTTTTGAATCCGACGAATATCCTGAGGAGGGAGAAGGATCAAATGATGTTGGAAACATTCCGAGAGGCGCTGGAGGTCATAACCCATGATACTGGGAGGCTATATGTTAGAATTCAATAGATTATAGATTTAATTACGTCAATAAAGTGTAATTTGCAAAATTTTTAGAGTTATATTCGTTCTAAGTGGGGACAATACCCCATAAACACTATGAATATTTGATTAATTATATTGATTCATAAAGCCTATTTTCTTCCTGATAAAGTTCTGACCATAGATTACTCGAACCCGTATTAACAAGTACGTATTCTTTTGGGTTAAACTTAGGAAAATTTGCCACATAGCACCTTTTATGTTTCCGAATTTAACAGCTAACACATTTTATGTCCAATTCGACCACATGACACCTTTAGGTTACTCTTTTTTAATACATCACACCAATTTGCTAATTTCCGGCCAAATTTGAATTGACCCCTGTAGACACCCGACTCGGGGGCTACCCATTTAAAAACGCCCAATGATGAGATGGATTGTGGATAGCGGTGAAAGGTTCTTTTGCAGCAAATTCGATTTTTGATCTTGACCAATGTTACGATTTAGCTCAAAGTTAAGTCCAAAATAATTAGTACAGAGTCCTATATATGGTGGTGGGTTTAATTAGATTAAAATAATTTAGAAGCCCATGCACAAGCAAATTGAGAGTCGCACGTGGTAGGAAGTTCAGGAGCAAAGTGAATGTTAGCAAGTTGGCATCTACCTGGCATCTATTAGCTAAGAGTCCCAAGTGAGCTAATTTTTCCGAAAGTCTACCCATAAGCTAGCTAATTCTCCCGATAAGCTATAATTCTTATTTAATCACCTGATAAGCTGTAATCCTTATCTATACAAAGTCCTATACGTGCATGACAAAGTCAAAGAATTGCATTCCAAACTCTCTTAATTCACTTGCGTGTTGTGATAGGATTTTTCCACTTAACGTCCAAGGGGCTGTGTGTGTTTACGTGAGATTAAAACAATCAACATCCCTAGTATATATAAGGAACTTATCATCTACTTTGAAAAGGAGGGGACGGAAAAACTAGCTACAAAAATTCCAATACCATGTAGTCATCCAAGTATCTCCGACACATCACTTGTAAACATACACCACATATCTATCTACCAAACTCATACCGTAAATCAACGCGGGACATTGGAAGAATTATCGTAAGCACACCACTTACGTTATTCTCAACCATAACCCATATAGGGCTTAACTTGCATACAAGGGTCAAGATCAGAGATCGGGGTGTTGGCGAGCGAAGACGAGATCTGCACGACGTCGATGATATGTCCACCTGAGGGCCTCAAATATTGCCAAAATAATTTCTATAACTCTCGTCTATCTTGAGTATGTTTTTATAAACAGTTTTGAACATGTGTTGTAAACTTGTAATATGCATGTCTTGATTTGTTCCCGGTTTTGGTGTCCTAGTTTTGATAAAGATGCATATTATAGATTGCTAACGTGTCACACACTAAATTATAGTCAATAACTACTAAAGCTGTATATGGCTGCATGCATGTTCTCAGGATATGTTTTATCATTTAAAAAACTTTCATGCATGTCGTGTGTTGATCGTAATATGACTAGCTTGATAAATGTTTGTCGCATCTTTTGCACAATTACATTGCCGTACATTATAATACATTCATCGGTCTATCTGATATGCGGCAAAGAGTGTGTGCTAACGAGTGGATTTTAGATGCTTTTAGGGGTGTTTGAGCTTGTTCTTAGCATGATTCGTGAGCCATATGATGATGTTGTGAGTGGAGGTTAATTGGTGGTTTCACGACTTGGTTGTGGCTCAAACGCCCGACGCGCAGACTTAGCACGGCCCCCGAGAGAAAACCCGAGAAGACCGTGGAGCTAGCACGAGGAAAAGGGGGAAACAGAACTCCTCGGACCGAGAAACACCTATCTCGGTCCGAGGAAGAGATTTCTCGGTCCGAGACAATTCTGTCTCGGTCCGAGACGACTGGCTCTCGGGCCGAGAGGACTCTTCCTCGGTCCGAGATTAGCGCCTTCCGGGAATCTTCGTTTGCTTTTTGAGCGGTTGTTTTTTTTATTGGATTCTTTTGCTTATGTCTTGTAGTATCTTTTGTACTTATCTTTAATAAAAGGGGCATGTACCCTTCCATAGGAATTATCACCTTTTATCACTTTCATTATTCTTGATCTAGTTTTTATCCTAGAGAGAGAAACTTAGCATGGAAGGCTAATCACCTTCTATATTCTTGGTGTAATCAAATTCTCTCATCCTATGTATTAGTAAGATTTTATTCTCTCTATTTTGCCTTTAATTTCATAGTAATTAATTCCTGTTCTTCAATTGCTTGATTTATCCTTGTTTTATCTAATTGGTTAATTGGATTGAATTGGGTACTTCATATGCTTGGTTTTTAATTGATGGTTATTGATTATTGACCCTAAAGGAAGCAACTTTCACATGTTTAGTGTATGGTTATGACTAACTTGTGATTGGGGAATTCATTAGGCAACTAATAGATTAGATTTGATTAGTGTCGCGGTTGCGGCTAATTAGATACTAATTTGGGTTATTGTTAATCTTTTATTAATCCATGCTCTTCACGCCTTTGGTTTTGAATTGTTTGAGTGGTCACTAGGCAATTTAGGACTTAAAGGAGGGGAATTTGGTAGCGGTTGCTCAAATTCTCCACAAAAGAGGATTAATTGGTGAAAACCGAGATTATCTATGAATGGCATAATTAGAGAGAGGTAGAAATTACTATATTAGGGTGTTTGAATAGATTATCACCGAGGGTCGCCTTAGTAATCTTGATAAATCGTTTATTTCTCGTATAATCATCTTTCAAACCAAAAACCCCCCATTTAATTGCTTTATTTATTTCGTTTTAGTTTTTCCGCATAAAATTTGCATTTTAGACTTTCCCTCTTCCTTGTGGATACGTTACCCACTTACCCTACCTAATTTAGTAGGAATAGTGGTAATTTGACTAGGAATAACGACTTCTTAGCTGTCAAACTTGGCATCGTTGCCGGGGAGGAGGCGTTTTTAGTCTTTTTGCTATTTTTGTGTGGATTTTATATAAATTTGTTGTGTGTTTTTCCTTTTGTTATTTTTGTTATTTTCATTTTCTTTTGAGTGTTTTTTTTAGGCTTGTTTTATTTCTCCTTTGCGGCGTTTGGGCCACTAGCCTATGGTCCAAACCCGTGCTACTAATCCCGACTTGAGTTGTTTTGAGATAGATTGGGAGCTTGAAAGAACTTTGAGATAAAGAAAGAAGTTCTCACTGGAGCAACTTAATCAAGTGGTTGTTGAGGAGGAAGGAAACATTTTTGCCGATTTTGGGGTGTTTAGAGAGGAAGGATCTTGGACTTCGTCCTCTTCCGATTTTTTTGAATCACCACCTAGAGTCATGAGTATAAGAGAACTCACCGCTCCGGATCTCTCACAACAACCCTCATGCATTGTCTTCCCCGATGATGAGGCTACTTCAAGAATCGGGATCAAGAGAGCTCTTCTACACCATCTACCCACCTTCTACGGTCTTAGCACGGAGGATGCTAATAAGCACATCATGGGGGTGCATTTGGTGTGTAGCAACATGAAGTCTCCCGGGGTTGATGTAGACACCTTCTTCCTCAAGGTATTCCCATTTTCCTTGAAGGATCGGGCATTAAATTGGCTATACACCCTTCCCCACAATAGCATCACCTCTTGGGAGGCTTTGAAGAAGGCATTCATCCACAAGTACTTTCCCAACACTAAAGTTTTGGCTTTGAAGAAGAAAATTTCAACAATTGAGCAACGGGGAGAGTCACTTGCCACTTATTGGGACCGTTTCCGAGAGTTGATTGCAAGTTGTCCATACCATGGGTATAAGGAGCAAGACCTAATTTTATTCTTCTACCACGGACTCGAAGACCAAGACTATAGGCATGTGGTAGCCGCGAGTAATGGTGGGTTGGACAAGATGACTCCCATTGATGCTTGGGACTTGCTAGAAGAGTTGGCGACGAACTCACGTGACCGGGAGTCCAAGAGGTGTGTGAAGAGGGTTAATATGGTTGAGGGGCATTCAAATGAATCTCAAGTGGGAGAATTGACGAGTATGGTGAAGGAAATTCTCCGAAATCAATCAAGAAACTCACCACCCGGGGATTATGAAGAGGTCAATGCCGTGGGTGGTTTTCAAGGGAATTCTACAAGAAGATATGACCCACAAACTCATAAAATCCGGGTTGGAAAGATCATCCTAACTTGAGGTATGGCAACAATCAAGAAGTTAACCGTGGCTACAATCAAGAGAGTAACCGGTTCCAAGGCCAAGGAAGTGGAAACTACAACTCTTAAGGGCCTAGGGACGGGAACTACAATTAAGGAGGTCATGTCAACTTCAATCAAGGTCAAGGGGGTGAAAATAACTCTCAAAATGCTCGTTTCCAAGCTAAACCACCTCTCTCCGGCAAACAATCTCAAGGTGGTTCCTCATCTTCAATGTCCGCGGAAGAGATGATCAAGGCATTGACCCTCAATGTCACGAATATGCAAGCTTCTATGGTTCAAAATCAACAAGACACGAAGGCAAGTATTCAAAATATTGAAGGTCAAATGAGCCAACTATCTAATGCGGTGAATCGGCTCGAATCAAGAGGTTCCACCAAATTCCCATCTCAAACCGAGGCGAATCCCAAGAAAAATGTGAGTTTCGTGAGTCTACGGAGCAATAGGAAGCCACATGAGCCGGATGATCGAGGAAAGGATGAAGCTTGGGTCGAGGATGTGAAAAATGAGAGCAACAATATGTCGGGAAATGAATTCCCTCGGCTCGAGGAGCATCCAGCTCGGGTCGAGGGTGGTAGGAGTGCAAGGCACTCTACTGGAGGGTCCACCCAAGTCGGGAAGTTGGTACCTAGATTGGGGGAGGAAATTAGAGATTTTGTTGGGTATGGAGAAGACCAGCTCGAGAAAAGACCAACACAAGCCGAGGAAGACATCCCTCGGACCGAGGAGCACATCTCTCGGCCCGAGGAGCTTATACGGGGAAAAAGGCATCCTGTTGACTTTTCTCGGTCCGAGAGACACCTATCTCGGACCGAGTGTAACCCGTCTTGGTCCGAGAAGATTTCCCCTCGGTCCGAGGTGAATATACCTGGAAAACAGAATTCTGCTGCATTCTCTCGGACCGAGAAGGAAATGTCTCGGACCGAGAAGGAAGTGTCTCGGACCGAGAATGACCCCCCTCGGACCGAGGATGCTCCTTCTCGGGCCGAGACATTAGTTTCTCATAAAATTTTGCTCGGTTCTTCTATGTTACATGATGATGATGTGGAGGCGGACGTACCATTTCCCGAGGCTCTTAAGGATACTCGGAAGCTCAAGACAAACAATACGAAGATGTACGCCCTCTTCCAAGATTGTAAGGTAAATATACATTTTCTTAAATTTGTTAAATGTATGCCTAAGGTTGGAAAATTTGTGAAAGACATGTTAACACCCAAACGCACACCTAGGCAAAAGTTGAAACAAAAAGTTAAGATGAGTGAACATGTCTCGGCCGTTTTTCAACGTAGATTACCAAAAAAATGTCGAGACGCCGGGATGTTTACAATTCCATGCTCTTTAGGAGGAAGGAAGTTTAGTCGTGCCATGTTGGATCTAGGTGCAAGTATCAATGTGATGCCCTTTTCGGTTTTTTAATCTTTGAAACTTGGTGAATTGCATGAAACCGATATTGTGGTACAATTGGCCGATAGATCTAATGTTTACCCGAGAGGTGTGGTCGAAGATGTTTTTGTGGAAGTCGACTCTTTGGTTTTTCCTGCCGATTTTTATGTCATTGATATGGATCATGATCTACATGCGGCACCTATACTTTTAGGTAGGCCATTCTTAAAAACGGCTAAAACCAATATTGATGTTGCTAGCGGTTCTCTAACCATGGAATTCGAAGGAAAACGTGTGAAATTTAATGTTTTTGATTCCATGAAGTATCCTTATTTAATGAAGTAGAGTGGGTGTCTCTTGGCCCGTGAGCCCGTTATTTCCTTATTTGATGAGATGAGACGATTTGGTTCATTGTTGTGTGGGTTAATGGATATTTGGATACCACGGCGGGGGACATAAGAAGAGGAGTTTGGGGCGATACGGGTTAGGATCATCAAGGGGGTTATAAGGAGGTTCGGTGTTTAGAAATTGGTGGTCTTAGATAGAAATTCCTCTTGCATTTTGTTGATATAAGTGGCGTCGGTGGTTTAAGAATAGGTGAGTCACATTCCACGGCTCCCGGATTGTGGCTTAAGTGGGAGTTGGAGAGCAATTGGGGAGCTTAGGACTCATTAGTCCCCATTTGTTTCATTTGTTCCGGGTTGGTAGTATAAGATGGTTAGAGGTTGAGTGTTGAGCATTGCACCCATCCCAACTCTAACTAGGTTTTTGTATGGTTTGACTTGCGGGTCTTATTTGGAGGAGTTGGATTCTCTTTTATGCGGTAGTTATCTCGTGCTTCAAGACAGACCTAGGTTTTGAGTGAGGAGATTTGGATAACTCGAGGACGAGTAATGGTCTAAGCATGGGGGAGTTTGATATGCGGCAAAGAGTGTGTGCTAACGAGTGGATTTTAGATGCTTTTAGGGGTGTTTGAGCTTGTTCTTAGCATGATTTGTGAGCCATATGATGATGTTGTGAGTGGAGGTTAATTGTGGTTTTACGACTTAGTTGTGGCTCAAACGCCCGACGCGCAGACTTAGCAGGCCCCCGAGAGAAAACCCGAGAAGACCGTGGAGCTAGCACGAGGAAAAGGAGGAAACAGAATTCCTCGGACCGAGAAACACCTATCTCGGTCCGAGGAAGAGATTTCTCGGTCCGAGACAATTCTCTCTCGGTCCGAGACGACTGGCTCTCGGGCCGAGAGGACTCTTCCTCGGTCCGAGATTGGCGCTTTCCGGGAATCTTCGTTTGCTTTTTGAGCGGTTGTTTTTTTTTGTTGGATTCTTTTGCTTATGTCTTGTAGTATCTTTTGTACTTATCTTTAATAAAAGGGGCATGTACCCTTCCATAGGAATTATCACCTTTTATCACTTTCATTATTCTTGATCTAGTTTTTATCCAAGAGAGAGAAACTTAAGAAGAAAACTTATCTTTTTATTATGAATTCTATCTCAAATATTATTGTAATAATTAGCATGGAAAGCTAATCACCTTCTAGACTCTTGGTGTAATCAAATTCTCTCATCCTATGTATTAGTAAGATTTTCTTCTCTCTACTTTGCCTTTAATTTCATAGTAATTAATTCATTGTTCTTCAATTGCTTGATTTATCCTTGTTTTATCTAATTGGTTAATTGAATTGAATTGGGTACTTCATATGCTTGGTTTTTAATTGATGGTTATTGATTATTGACCCTAAAAGAAGCAACTTTCACATGTTTAGTGTATGGTTATGACTAACTTGTGATTGGGGAATTCATTAGGCAACTAATAGATTAGATTTGATTAGTGTCGCGGTAGCGGCTAATTAGATACTAATTTGGGTTGTTGTTAATCTTCTATTAATCCATGCTCTTCACGCCTTTGGTTTTGAATTGTTTGAGTGGTCACTAGGCAATTTAGGACTTAAAGGAGGGGAATTTGGTAGCGGTTGCTCAAATTCTCCACAAAAGAGGATTAATTGGTGAAAACCGAGATTATCTATGAATGGCATAATTAGAGAGAGGTAGAAATTACTATATTAGGGTGTTTGAATAGATTATCACCGAGGGTCGCCTTAGTAATCTTGACAAATCGTTTATTTCTCGTTTAATTATCTTTCAAATCAAAAAACCCCCCATTTAATTGCTTTATTTATTTCGTTTTAGTTTTTCCGCATAGAATTTGCATTTTAGACTTTCCCTCTTCCTTGTGGATACGATACCCACTTACCCTAGCTAATTTAGTAGGAATAGTGGTAATTTGACTAGGTATAACGACTTCTTAGCTGTCACTATCACATAATTATTATTGTACGTATTTGCATGCTACTTGCTATATGGTCCGTCGTCATTTATGAACTCTATATTTATTTTGGATCAATTAGTAGAGGCCGTCTTAGGACGGGCGATGTGGATGCCTAACACCTTCCCAAATCGTACCTTGCAAAGGACCCATTCTAGGTTCGTAGGATCCTATAAAAATCCTGCTGGCGACTCCAATTCCATATAAAAAATAGCGAGACCCAATCGCTCCACCCCCAGGCCGGTACGGTATCTCACAGTCCCGTCGTTGACTGAGGGTGCCGGTCACGTGAGCTCTCTCTCCCTCTTTTCTTTTCATTTTCCCCCAATTCTAACCCGATACCCTTCTTATCACTTCATTTCTTCTTCTTTTCTCCTTCTTTCTCCCTCTTTCTCCTTGTTCTTCTCTTATTTTGTCCTTGTTTCTTCTCTTTCGACTTCAATCAGGTAACAACCAGATAAGTTCTTTGTTGGGTTTTACTTTCATTGATTGTAATCGAAATTTTTAATCATTTCTATTAAATTGGGATTTTCGAAATTAGGGTTTGGGTTTGTGTTGAATCAGTTCCAATGGCAAATACTTGGCTTAATTGTCATTGTGGTAGGGCTGCATTGCTCCAAACTGCTACGACGAGGGCAAATCCGGGGAGGCGGTTTTGGGGATGCCACTTCTGCAGCCATGTGAAGAAAAGTGGTATGTGTGATTTTTTGATTGGTGTGATAAGGTGGGAACCGATTGGCAAAGGGATGTCATCAACTCGCTACGTGATGAAAAAGACCGAATTGAAGAGTACATTGTTGTGCCGCTGTCAAACGAAGTCGGTGAATTGAAAATGAAACTAAGCGAAATGAAAGCAACTCGGGAAAAGGGGAAGGGGAACACTAGAAAACTTGTATCTTGTAGCCATTTTGGCAATAACTTCTTTGAATTGAATGAAAAAATTGGGAAGATTTGAAGCAAATTGTTCCTTGTTCCATTTCAATGGGAGAGTATTTTGGAGGGAAAAATAGAAAAAAGATGAAGAGAGGAAGAGGAGATGGGTGTCGGGTAAGAATTGGGGGAAAATAAATGAAAAGAAAAAGGGAGGGAGAGTTCACGTGACCGGCACACTCGGTCAACGCCGGGGTCAATTCATATTTGGCCGGAAATTAGCAAATTGATGTGATGTATTAAAAAAGAGTAACTTAAAGGTGTCATGTGGTCGAATTGGACATAAAAGGTGCTAGCTGTTAAATTCGGAAACACAAAAGGTGCTATGTGGCAAATTTTCTATTCAGTTAATTGCTATTTGCGTACTTTGCTTTGGTTGAAACTTGTTGTTATTGATTGAAATCGCGTTATTTGACTCAAACGTGAACCGTACGACACATGCTTTAATTTCTCGCGCGACAGAGATGTTTCTGATCCGGACACGAGTCGTGCTACAGTAGACACGAGTCGTGCTCCCCGGGGAAAAAAACCTCAGAAAAGTCAGTATCAATCGAGACGAGTAGTCGGATGATTCTTGTTGGATTTATTTATTTCTTATTATTTTATTGATCTCTACTATCTTTTAACAAAGGTGCAAGGTACCTTAAATATTGTACTATGCTACTAATTAGTTTGTTAATATCAATATAAAAATGATGTGCGGGAATGTCTCGGGTAACCAATGGAATGAGAAATTGACGGGCTTCTAAACCTTGCGACATGAACTTATTTTGGGGTCACATGATCAAAGTGTTGGAGACTCGATATTGGAGGAGGAATGATGCTTGAATACATCTTGAGCAATTATATATTATGGAGAATTTAACCTCAAGGGAATGGTGGACTGACTGGAGGATGATCCAATTCGAAAAGTTGATATATGCATTTTCTTGTAAATACTTGGCATGGTTTGTAATGTGAAGAAGGTAAAAGAAAGATGGCTTTAAGGATTTATCGGTCATATATGTTGTTAGGGAAACTTACTCACTCATGGATACGACTCGATTGTATAATAAATGGTTATGATTTGGCATCAACTATGGAGTTAGATCTCTACGCCAACTGTTTTTACACTAGCTTGGGTGTCTATATGTTGAATTTTTGGTACAATCCGAATAATTGGGGATCAAATAAGAATTGTTTTGGGACTCATAGCACAAAGTTGCAAGGGTAAAAAGAAAATAACCATCCACTACGCTGCAACAAAGAAATTTTGAGTTGGAAAGTCTACTATACCATTTATGGATAAACTATTGGACATGTGAGTTGTACTCAAAAAGATCTTCTTCCATCTTTGGACTTGACATTCTGAGTTGAATTGATAGGTGATAAGCTCGAACAAAGGAAAATCAATACATATTAAGGTATGGGATCAAGTGGGTGTCGTCAGATAATAAGATTGTAAACACGTTAAATATGTAGTAAGGGGTATGTGCACATAAAGAAATGCAATTCCGTTCGCGAAGTTGAACTACAAAACGTGGTGTGTGGCTATGAGATTTGATCATGGAGAACGGATTGATCTTGAGGTAATTTATAAGACTTTTAATCTTAACTTTGCGAGATAAGGTAACGAAGGGAATTATGGATTTGGCTTCGTGATGTGTCCATTGGGATCCAGGGTATAAAGTAGGATAATTTAAGGACAAGGGCCTATTTCTGAATTCAGCCAGTTGGGTGTAATTTTGACGACTTACGTGATTATGGGATGCAACAATTTGTTAGTGATGATCATATATTATGCCCTGGTGACAACCCTCCTATGGTAATTGTTAATCATAGTTAATGAATGAGCTAAAGTGGAAATAGGAGACACTACTTATTTGAGGTTGCGTTCAAGATCTTTTCCGACTATGAGAGTCTAAAGTATAATACTTACACAAAAGGAGCAATATATGCGCAAGAAGAGATAGTTAGAGTTGATCAAAGACCACGACATGGACATACAGTATCATGAAGGAAAATCCAATGTCGTAACTGATGCACTGAGCAGAAACTCTCTACATTCGGTCAAATTAGTTGATCAAAGGGAGAAACTAAGAGACAAATTCTTAAATTTCGGAGTCCAGTTGACTGAACCTGGAGTGACATTAGGAACCACAATTATTGAGGAAGACATCTTGGAAGGGATCAAAGAATTGCAATCGACAAATAAGTTATTAACGGACAAATTGGCAAAGGAGCCTGAGTTGTTCAAGAAGTGTGGTGATGGTGTTGTTCGATTTAAGGATTGAGTCTGCATACCCAATGATACTACGCTAAGGAACAAAATCTTAGGCGAAGCTCATGCTAGCAAATATTCAGTGCACCCTGGAGGCGATAAGATGTACCAAGATTTGAGAAAGGTGTTCTGGTGGTCTAGAATGAAGAAGGATGTGACCGACTTTGTGTCTAGGTGTTTGGTTTGTCGAAAGGTTAAGAGTGAACACAAGAGGCCTCAAGGCAAATTACAACCCCTACTAGTACCGATATGGAAATGGAGTTCCATATCCATGGATTTCATTGCAGGGTTACCTAGGACACAGAAGGGAAACGATATGATTTGGGTGATCGTAGATAGATTGACAAAGTGCGCACATTCTGTACCTATGAAGGACACATGGAAAAAGAAACGGTTAGCCGACACTTACATACACCATGTGTTACGACTCCACGGTACACCACATGAGTTTGTGTCTAATCGTTATGCGCGCTTCCTTTCTCGATTCTGGAAGAAGTTACAAGAGGCCTTGGGAACGAAACCTCTCATGAGTACCGCGTTTCACCCGGCCACTGATGGCCAAACTGAGAGAACAAATCAGACTTTGGAGGACATGATAAGAGCGTGTACCTTACAGTATCAAGGCGGGTGGGAGGATAAATTGGATTTGATCGAGTTCTCCTACAACAACAACTATCAAGCCTCCATAAAAATGGCACCATACGAGGTTTTATACGGCAGAAAGTGCAGGAGTCCAATCTGCTGGAATGCCATAAGTGAAACAATGGTCTTGGGTCTAGACTATATTCAGAAAATGACAGATCAGGTCAAGCTGATTCAGGAAAGGCTCAAGGCTGCACAGGACAGACAAAAGAGCTATGCTGACAAGAGAGTTTAACGTGGGCGATATGGTTCTCTTGCGAGTGTCACCTACCATGGTTGTAATGAGGTTCGGGAAGAAAAGGAAACTGAGTCCCAAATTCATTGGACCCTACAAAGTGACTAAACTAGTTGGGAGGGTAGCTTATGAGTTATACTTGCCTGCAAATCTGGATAAGGTCCACAATGTGTTTCACGTGTCACAACTCAGACGATATGTCAGTGACCGTCCCTCGTGTTGTATCAGAAAACCATCGGGTTAGATGAAACTATGACTTATGAAGAGGCACCGTTGAAAATCTTAGACACCAAGGTGCACAAAACTAGACGTATTGAGACTAACATGGTAAAAGTTAATTATGTGATGCAATAACAACGTCGAAGAAGCAACATGGAAAGTGACACTACTACATTCGAGGTCATACACAGCGGTTTTTTTTCTAATAGACAGCGCTTTAGAACCGCTGTGTAATAGGGGCGTTGTAAAAAGTGCAAGCAGAAACCACAGCGGCTCAAAACCGCTGTCTAATGTACTCTCTATGTTAACGTGCAGCAACCAAAACCGCTGTGTATTATGTTCTTTTTAAAAATAAAATAAAAACTGCTGCTAGCCTGCTGTTGTAGAGATCAATTAACCTTTCACAGAATTTTCAATTAACCTGTAATAATAATTTGATCACTGATCTCAAATATACACAAAATAAGGCCTTCTTATATACTCCTATCCTATGCAACATCAGTTACATCACCAATCCCCCTAAATCATCCATGACAATCATAAACCTTAGATATACTCAACATTTGCTAAACCATTGATCTACTAGAATGTCCTAAGCTGTAGACAATATAACGCAACATTTGCTCCTTATAGCATCGATTTGGTCTTTTTAATAGCTTGCACACGAGGAGCCCATGACATACTGCAATAATCAATTAACTCACGTTAATAAACAATTGATACCCAAGAAACTTACAATAAGAATGAACTATCTGTTTTCTTAGAACTGCAAGTTTTAACTTACTTTTACACAACTCCCTTTGATTCAACAAACTACGCTTACAATATCAAAATTGTCATTTGCGAAAGCCAAGAACAAACTTCAAACAATAAAACTACTTGCACTAGTGACTACTCCTATCACTTCTGATATAAAACAGCTCAAAGCGATAAGCAACGACCAACAAAATTTAAATTTAGGGTGAAGAGAAAGAGTTAAGAAAGCTTAGCACTAAACTGACTACTGCAATTGGTATTAGAGTAAAAAGAGAGATGACTTTGTTGCATACAGTCACAAAATGGAGTCATGGACGTCCTTCTATTTACATTGACAAGCTTTAAGATGAGAGACAGACACATGAAAAATGAACGGAAGGTTGTTTATACTAAGAAACAGATTTTTTAGCCATTTAACCATGACACTCACATCTATAGAAGAACCGAAGTTCTGAAACGACATAAGACCTCTTACAGTCCCAGGTTGCGGATCCCCTTAAGCTTCCAATATGACCACACTGAAAAAATAACTTAAGGATATTAAGTTTCTATACAAACACCTCTACCAAGCTTCTATGATCCAACTTCAAACATTGAAACCACTAAACAGCGAAACAATTAATTCTGTTACTCCTATCTAAGTACATTAGCAAAGATCACTCCAGAGTATGCAAATTATATGAAATTGAACCGAAACAAAAGTAGTCGGCAAAGTCGAATAATATGTTGATCTTTTCAAAAACACATACTGGTATATTTTATAAGAGGATATTGAACCTGAATTAGCATTTGAACTGAATTTATTTACAACAAATTCTGAAAAATCACACATTCATTAAACAATTAAAAATGAAATTCGAAAACCCAATTAATAAACCCAAAATCACAACCACTAACTGGAGGGAGAGAGAAATGTACCTGATCTGGTGGAAGCGAGAGATATCACCACTCATTACATTGAAAAAGTCTCCAATTGATAGCCCTAACTTTACAATCTGCAAATTGAATCACTCGAAATTAACAATTGAACAAAAAAAAAATTGAACAAACAAGTGAACAAAAACGAAAACCCAGAAATCGAATCAAAAGAAATGAACACAAAACAAAAACCCTAGGAATCGAATGAATAGAAACAGAACAACAAACAAAAAACTCTAGAAATCGAAACAACAACAAACGAAAACCCGTAAAATCTGATTGCCCGAGCACAATCAAATCAAGAAATCAAATGTAATTGAAAGTTAAAATCAGCAAACCCTAACTTTAGATCTGGCGAAAAAAAAACTTGTTTCAAATCATAGAATCAATAAGATCCAAAACCATATGTTCAAAAACCAATTTCTGATTTGTAAAAGGGAAATTTTCGTGTCAAACAATAGTGAAGAGAGAGAAAACAGTACCTCAATTTCGATTTTTGATGGCTGCAAGGCCTGCAACCATGACGCTGCAGGAAGAAACTTGGATCGATCATGGCGCTGAAACGCAGAGAGAGACGGAGAGGAAGAATGAGAGCAGGAGATATGAAGGAGAATGGAGAGAGAGAAAGAGAGGAATGATTTCGGGAAAGTGAGGGTGATCTGAAAGAATGAACTATTGGATAAAGCCATTTTTGGCGTAGTGTGGAATCAGTTATGCGTGAAAAGTACCCTCATCTTTTTGACTAAGGTACTCTCGGTTCGGGACAAACCTTTGTTTTAAGGGGGACGAGAGCCCCGCGCGCCTCGCTCTGCCTCTTCCTACGCAACGTATTATGTTATTACTTGTTATTTGAGCTTGATTTGTGCTGAATGTGTTATGTGTTTATTATTCTCAGTTTCAACTTTCACTCAAACACCTTTTACCTCTTGACACTTACTCTACCTTTTGATCAACGTCGCTAGTTGAGGGTGAAAGCTTGAGGAGTAGGTTTAAATATTCAGGACGAATCTTTGTTTTAAGGGGGGAAGACTGTAACACCCCATATTTTTGGGACTTCTAAACTATTAGAGTCGTCGGGAGAAATTCATTTTAAGATTTACGAGTTTCTATTTTTGGGGAAGTTTAGAGTCACTTTCTTTTTTGGGTCACTTTCCTAATTAGGAAATTAGCTAGCCAAAAAAAACACCCATCACTCACCTCAGTCGCGCGCAGAAAGAAGAAAAGAAGGGAAAGAAAAGAGGAAAAAGAGAAGAAGAGGAGAGCGTCGCGCGACTCGCCACCAGCCCGCACGCCTAGCCGCGTGCCGCTCTACCACACTCACCGTCACCCTCTACTGCTCTCTCTCTCTCTCTCTCTTGATTTCAATCAAGAGTAGTAAGTCCCTCAAACTTTTCTATAATCAAATTAATTGGGTTTTTCGATTTGGGTCAAAATTGATGATTAGAATACGATTGGTTTAATTAGCTTGTTGTTTTAAGGTTGTAATCATGATTGTGGTGATTATGATTTATGAGTTATGATTTTCGAATTTGGGGGCTTTTGTTAATTAAGGTTCTTGTTAATTATGATTGATTGTGTTTATGGAATTGCTTGATTTTTGGTGGAGTGATTTGCTATGTGTTGAGAGTGTTGTAGGATTGTTTTGGGAGCGTTTGATAAGGATTTGGGTGATGAACGAACCTACTGCCCGATTCTGATTTTTGGGTTATTTGAGTGTTGTTGTTATTTTGATGTTTATTTGGTGGGATTGTGTAACTAGTATGATGGGGAAATTGTGGTGCGAATTTGGTGTGGTTATTGGAGTGATAGAATGTCGAAATCATTCATGTTTGGTTTGGTCTTGTTGTCGTCGGATGATTTGTTTTCTGTTGGGATTATGTTGGTGATTAATCAATAATGCAATCCTATTATTTTGTGAATAGGGTGTGTGTTTGAAGAAGTTCTCTTCTAGTTTGGAGCAGTTAGCGTTTCGTTCAGAATAAGGTAAGAACGGTGATCGCCACTTGAGCCTACACACTATCCTGTTGTTTGACAATTCAGTATGGTATCCTTTAATTGCACCTTGTGTTTGATCTTGTATTCCCACATTTGAGCTCTTATCGTATTCACATGAATTATTATACATCCTGCACTAACTCTTGTCGCGCCCATTCTGTTCCCGGCTCCTCTATGACACGCCCTTATGGTGTAGCTTCCTCTCGGCCACTCGGCCACCCGGTCGAGTGGACCGCATGTGGTCTTGTTTCGTAATGTTTAAATTGTTTCGTTTTGGCTTTTTGAGATTCCGGCCTTGGCCGCTTATAAATTGTATTATCGAATATACCATCGAATAATGAATGTAATACGGATGAAAGAAAAGAACGATAAACGATTATCACCTAGAGTGATTGTAATGCGGTCCTGAGCGATCACCGTTTATACCTCTGATCAAGGTACAGTTTCGGTCGGAGTAGCTACCGACTGCCTATTAGGTTTTCCTCCTAGAGGCTTCGCATCCTACTGGCCCTTTAGAGAGGGGGTTGCGCACTTATTGTGGTGTATGCAAGGAGTATAATGAGCATGTATATAGCAAAATAAAAAATTAGGTATGCTTGTATTCTCTTTTAGTTACCTACTTAATCTATTAAACTTGATATTTCATGGTTATTTTTAGCTTGTGGATGAATTGTATTTTTGCAGCTTCTCTTTGTGTTTGTTTTTTTTTTCTTCTTGTTTGCAGGTTATACTATCATATCCACTCAAGCTTCTTTTGTTACTTTATATTTGTATTCCTTTTGTTTAACAACGACAATTAGTTGTTCTAGATTGTAATTTCTCATCATTCTTGATTTCAGGTTTTCTAGATCTTGTAACTTATCAAAATCAATGTTTGTAATACTTTAATTTTTACAACAACAATTAGTTATTGTAGATTTGTAATTTCTCATTCTTGATTTCGGGTTTTCTAGATCTTGTAACTTATCAAAACCAATGTTTGTAATACTTTAATTTGCAATTTCTGATGAAGGTATATCAATGTTTATTATCATATTCCATTATTATCCCCACTCTCAAATTTTGTGAAATGGCTCGATAATATTGGTCATGCCTGCAAATTGATGTGCACCAAAACAATTTTTTTTTTTTGGGTGTCGGTGGAAGAATAGACATGGGATTTACAAGAAATATGATGTCTATATTAAATAATAGACATTGGTTGTTTTATAAAATATGATGTCTATTATGACATTAGACATCGGTGTTTTCAGAAAGTATGATGTCTATTATGTTAATAGACATCGGTTTTGTCGAAAAAACCCATGTCTATAAGTCTTATACACATGGGACTAAAATGCCTAAAAAACCCATGTCTATTGTAATCTTATAGACGTCACCTAACTCAACGTCGAACCCGAATCCGATGTCTATCTCCAAAAAACGCCGACGTCTATGTACACTTTTGTAGTAGTGTGCACACTTCAAATCTTTAAGAATTGTTTATATGTACTCTAGCTCGAGTCGGTTCGGGATTGTGGTGGCTGTGGGGTAGGAACCCAGCCTTGTATTAATGTAACGGTACTCTACGATTCCGTTAGCGATATGATGGTTACCGATCTACTGACTCTCTATCTTTACTGATGTAACTATTGTTTGTTATTTGTTAGCTACGCGCCTTGAGGCGCGTATCTTTTATTATCTTTTGATTCATGATTTCTTACTCAGCCTGTATGCTGGCGTTCTGCTTTCTGGTTTGTTCCCTACCTTATTTCTGGGGCCTACGTCATTCTCGATGGCGTAGCTGGCAGGTTTTGAAGTGGATGCTTGCTTGAGGGTCGTTTGCATGCTGGGGGTTTAGAAACATTTACCGAACTTATATTTTCATTTGGACTATGTAATTTGGTTTTCGTTTTGAGAACTGTAGTTCGACATTCTAAGTTGTATTTCTTCCGCTATCGTCTTTTCATTTGTTGGATTTATTAAGTTGTATTTGAATTTCAAGCCTACCAGTTGACTCGGCAGTCAACTATGGCGTAACAATTCTGTAATATTTCCTTATTTATTATTGCGAACATTTAGGGTTGTTACATGGACTGCAAACGAGACGCTAAAAACGCATAATGGACAGCATCATCAGCCGAATAAACACCAAGCCCCCCATGGGAAAAAGGCAAGATGGTCAGCCTCCAATCCACTGCCAATCACCAAACCCCGGTCCCGAAGCAACAACAATACGCTCTAAGGAGGAACGAAGTGCTGCATAAAGAACAACCTGAGCCGACTCAAAGACACGGGGTGGACAAGTGCGCAAAGCAAAGTAAAGATTAGACACACCGGTACAGCCCGAAGTAACAACAACTCACACTGGGGATCGTGAAGTGTTGCAACTGCATCCATAAGCGCAATGGTTTTGGTGACCCGTTCCAAAAAAAGAGAATTGCAAAAATCAAGATCCGCACTAGCCGACCCACCTAGAAGCTTAACCCCACGATGAGGCCTAACAATATTAGGAGGGAAAATACCGTCGAGCCTACTCCGAAGGTCTTCGCGAGGCCCAAACACCTCAATCTTATCAACATTAAGATGAAGATCCAAAGGGGGCCCGCCACCTAAATCAACTCCAAGACCTGACTAACAACCAAGGTATCGCCGACAATAGTACCATCATCTAAATAACATGCCTTTAAGGATAAATCGAACGAATCCCGGATCTGACAAACCAAAGGATGCAACACGAGGGCAAAGAGCAACGGATCAAGAGGATTGCGCTGTTGCACCCCCTGACAAGACCAGAGAGTGTGCTCGCCATAATATAGATGAGCATTACCCGAATTACAAAACTCAACCTAACGCGAAACAGTAAGGCAACGAACCCGAACCTCCCGAAGCATAGAAGTCTTATCCAGCAAGTTGAAGTCATTCCTAAAGTCTACCAACAACATCGTAAGACCAACCTCATCCCCCCTCGCTTCGACCAGACGATTAACCGCATGCAAAATCGCCCCCCTTCCCCCCGCTGACACACCCACTCCAAAATGGAGATCAACAAAGTAAGCACTCAAGGTAAGGCCTACAAAACTAGCACCAACCTTAGAGACCAAACGTCTCCAGACAGTACCCACTGCAATAGGGCGAATCTCACCCCATATCGTTTGAAATTTGTACCCGCTACCCAACGTTTTTTTTTTAAAATTTTCGCTCCTAGCTACTCCTCCCTTCCCCACCCCAACCAGGCCCTACCCCGTCTATCCCTGCCACATCTCCACCCCTTCCGCCTCCAACATCATCACATCAGACACCGCCACTCAAATTGCCCAACGTTGGCGTTTTACACTCCAACGCCGCTACCCTCTCATTCCTCTTTCGTAACAAATTCTCAACGGTTAAAAAGCTAACCAACATTGTCAACAAAAAATCTCACCAAAACAACTCCATCAATCAATTGTGCCCTTCAAACGACCCTCCAAGAAAAATGCCCAAAATCTCAATTCGATCCAAAGGTGAAGAAAATCCTAAATATCCATGGTCTCCACAAGAAAACACATGCAATTTACAAAGACATTCAAAAATTTGCCCAGAATTATCATTGGTTTAATCTAAACAAATTCATGCCCATGACAGATGAAATTAATGGGTTGGAAATTGCACATAAATTATTGTATGCTTCATTCGTGCAGATGAGGTGGTGGAGGGGAGGGGTGGACTGTGGAGGCGTGGGATAAACATAACTGTAATTAGGGATTACTTGTGCGATTAATCCCACTTTTTTAGTTT
Organism: Spergularia bocconei; assembly: GCA_963457585.1. Classification (NCBI taxonomy): domain Eukaryota; kingdom Viridiplantae; phylum Streptophyta; class Magnoliopsida; order Caryophyllales; family Caryophyllaceae; genus Spergularia; species Spergularia bocconei. The sequence goes on from OY734959.1 coordinate 10,891,882, forward strand.
ATTTGATTTATTTCACTTGTTTGAGGGCAAATTGGGAAGTTACTTAATTATGTCTTGACAATTGTAATTGTTTTCTTGGCAAAATCAGCACCTATAGTAAATCGGATTTTCTAACGTGTGCTCATTGGGCACATAATAGAAGCTCATTTGCTTTTTTAATTAAGAAAAATTCTCACATGCAAAAATAAAATATAAGATCTCATTGATTAATTAACTGAGGAAATTATTAGTTAGATAAAGCAAAGAATGGCTTTTATCGATCATAAGCCCGGTAGGCACATTAGAAAAACCAATTTAAAGATTTGATTAATTTGAAAGTGTTTTCATTAACTAACAACTCAAGTAGTCACCTTGATGGAAATGTATCATACACTATACCATATTGACGTGATATGCATGATACTACTCCCTCCGTCCCAGGTCAAACCCCCCCATATTTCATTTTGGGACGTCCCATCTCAAACATCTCATCTATTTTGAGATATATTTCTCTCTCCTACTTTTATTAAATTATCACATCTTCTCTCACATATCTCTCTTACTTTCATTTATTCTCACATTCTCTCTCCTCATTTTTCCTAAAATTATCCCACTCAACTTATTATATCAATTTTTCTTATTCCACTACAAAAAAATCTCCGGGGCGTTTGAGTTGGGATGGAAGGAGTAGTACAGTATATGATAAATGTTTTCGATATTTTACCAACATTATTGATTTATTGTAGAATTGATAAGAATATATACTTATTATTACATGATTATATCTCTTAGCTTGTTATTATAACTCACGGCCTATCTTTATATTTTTCCATTGTGCGTGCGCAGTAGCGAATCTAGCCGCAGAAACTTGGAGTAGCCTTCTTAATACAAATTAATTTTTTTAAATTTTTTTCCTATTTTTTGGGAATTTTTTAGACAATATTTTACCGTTTTCGGGGAATTTGGGGTAGCCGGTGCACCCCAAGCTACCCCTATATCCGCCCATGTGCGTGCGTATTTAGTCATTCAAACGGCTCATATCATACTTGCATACAACAAAATATGAGTGTATGTAGTAGATCAGACCACGCAGCACGAAAGTAATCTTAAGGCTTAAGCAACAGTAACCATGCATGCATTACGTACGTACTCCGTTAATTTAATCTGCATGATGAGTACTTGTCATCACTAAGATGAGGAGGTTTTAGCCATGAACTCTTCATCGGATTCAAGATTGCTCATACAATCAGCTGGTAGACAAACTTCAAATTCGACACTTCCTGGCCCTTGATTTCCTTGATAAGCAATCACTTTTCCTGAAAATTTGTTCCCAAACCCACTACGAAGAGCAATTGGTTTCCCAAGTCCCGCAAACTCATTACCATACATGTCGAACCTAGGCGAGCTTGCGATCAGCAGAGTGGCATCGGCACTAGAATCGGCCAATGCACCGTATTGGTAAACATAAGGAGACTCGAACCACTTTCGTGCTAGATCAGTCACGACTTTTACGGTATGGTTTTGCACTGATTGATTCAACAACACGGCCACCCGTCCTAAACTGGCTCCAAGCAACTCACCAACTGTTGTACTTGTCACGATTACATCTACTGAGTTTCCGAAGTATTCTTGAGGCAATGTTGGCTTCACCCTGCTCCTGTTGTTTGCTGGTAACTTGCAGTGAGACACTGTCTCAGGTGTCAACTTTTTCGCCCGAATAATTGATCTCCAAACAAACGCTGCTAAGGCTTGGAAAGAGGAGATGACGATGTTGTTCTTGAGATTATCCCCTATGTCACCATTAGCCTTAGCTTTAAGCTTTCGTATCGTCTCTGATCCAAATGAGAAGAACTTCTCCTTTAGTTCAGGAGGATTGAACCTGTTGCAAGAAACAATAGAAAGTAAGAAAAAAATAAACGATTTAAGAAAAAAAACATATGAATGAACGATTTTACTCAGTTAAAAGTCTAATATGATTGGCGAAAAAGAACGGAAAATTTTCCAATATAATCCTGAGAATTTCGAAATTTTCAGGTATACTACTTAGGTTTACGAGTTATCCAGCATACCCCTAACATTTGCGTTTTACTTTATTTTGAAAGTTTTGACTAACGTCCATCCAACAGCGTTAACTCTTCCTTTATTTTTATCTTATAATTTAATTGAACACCCACTACCCAATAACATAATCTAACAAAAAAAAACAATTTTCTCTCAACTCCCTCCCCAACCCCACCACCCACCCAACACAGCCCCTGCCCCACCGCCTCACCACCGCACCCCATCACCGACTACCACCTGGACCACCGCCACCACCACCAGAAAATGCGTGCCCCTCCCTTGACCGCACGCCGGCCACCCAATACCCCGACCACCCACTCCTCCATAGACCACAACCAATATAATTCTCTCTCTCCCTTTAACTTTTCCTTCAAATAACCCCGGCCCCCACTCACCTCCTTGCTCCGCCCACCCTCACACTTGGTCGACGCCCCTTCCTCGACCTTCACCACCACTAGCCACCATTGTTGCCGGAAATATACGATGTTTGAGCTGAGGAGAGAGAAAATTTGAAAGAGGAGATAATAATGGGGTGAAGGAGCGCGATGATGTCGCGAATGGTGGCCATCCTTGTCGCTGGAGGACGGCGGACAGAATGGTGGTGGTGGTGGTTCCCGATTTGGTGGTGGTCGGTGAGAGCGGTAGTGGTTGGGGAGGCGGTGGGTGGGTGGTGTGGGTGGCGGAGAAGGGGATTGGTGGTATTAAGGGTTAGTTATTTTAAAAAAAGTCAAACTCATTAAGGGCCTAACGGTATTGGAGTCCGTTAGTCTAAAATAACAAAAAGCACTATACCTAAAAATTTCGGGAATTTCAGTGGTATATTGAAATTTTTTTTTCAAAAAGAACATAAAGAAACGAAAGAAAAGAAGATAGTAGATGTTTTGGATTAGAGCATAGATGCACACGTTTTTTTTTAAGCAAGTAGCTAATAGAGCTAATAGCCTAATAGTGCGGGGCCCGGATGGGAATATGCATAAAGACTTTCTCATATACAAATTTGAATTTTACACCCCTTAATTCCTGACAAGTTGATTTCTTAACGACTAAAGTAACTGAACCTGAGCGTGATCCTCGCGAGGCTTGTATGTGGTGAATTAGTGACTATCGTAGTTAGTAGTGGGGGCGAAACTTGAGTGAGGGGGCACGGATTTGAACTTAAAACACTACTTCCGAAGAACTATTCCAATTCCATCCCAGCCAAATGAATAGTCATGCATATTGAGTCTTATGTAAACTAGATTTTTATTTGTTACCTAGAAATAAATTCATGAGGGTGGATGAAGGGGAGGAAGAGGTCGTTAGGACCATAGCCATCAGGATACCACGGTTGGTAGATAGGTGGGCGTGAGATAGAAGTCGGCTTCCCCTGAGCTCGATGTATCTCAGACCACATATTCCAGAAATGCCAGAGTGAGGTTCCATCAGCAAGGACATGATTCATAGAACAACCTATGAATATCCCATCCACCAGCTCAGTAACCTGAACTGAAAAATTTGGCGAGGTATGACCATCATGCCCTACCTCGCCGTTGTTATGATCAAACAAGGAGTGCACTACATGTGCAGCGTGGACGGAGGACATAATGTCAGACACAGTAACATCCAGAGTTGCATGTATGAATCGAACCCCTGGTCCCTTGTTACAGTCCAAGAAGATCAAGGATCGATTACGTTCCTCGTCCACTTTTGTAACGAGTTGTCCATACAAAGTGTGGAAGTGGACGAGGGTGCGTACGAGTGAGACCCTAAGACTCTCCAAGAGCGCGTTAATAGAGAAATCATCGTCTTTTGGTTTGGGGAAAAGAAGGCCTTTTTGACTGTAGTTAAATGAAAGAAAGACCAAATCCCATTGAGTCAAGTAATGTGGGTTCTTGGATTCCTGTACTTGATACTTTGGCTTAATGAAACACTCTGACATTTGTATAATGGCTGGGGAGTTTGTCATTGTTGGGAAATCTCAAGTTGAGTACATGTACGTAGTTGATTTACATACTACTTTGCTGTGTAAAACTTCTTATATACTCCAATACAGATCAGAGTAGTAGTGTAGAAATCTTTCGCAAAGCTTGCAGTATCTTTAATTTACATATTGAGCAAATTGATGAACAACAACAACAGCATTTAATTTTCACGTGGGCGATTAGGTTCCTTTAAATGAAAATTTATTGGCTCCAAATAATTGATGCCTATCTTCTTACGTGTTTCATAATCACGCCATAGAAAAATAGAGGCTAGTTTATATACTCCGTATATACTCCCTCCCTACACACAAACACCTCCCCTTTTCGAAAACAGTTTTTAAGTTGATAGGAAATCTATCAAATGAGAAGTATTAATTTCGTGAGAAGTGAGAAGTAATCTCATCCCTCCATTCAACCTAGATTAAAACTGAAAATAAAAACAAACAAACTGAAAATAAGAAAACTCAAACCCAAATCTCACATTATTTTCTCTCTCCTCCCATTTCCTCTTCTCTCTCCACGCCCCTACACCCGCGTCGCGTCGCCCATCACCGCCGCCACATACACCAGAAACTATCGTCGCCGGTTTCGACACCACCGGCCGATTGGTCGGAGTACCGCGACTCTTCGTCCTGTATCAGCCTTATCCGACGAGCTTTGTTTCCCCGCGAAAACCGTCTTCTCCCTCCCTCCTTTCCGCGCTCGTTTTCCAGATTCCGGCCGCCTCTTGTGTTCACGGCCACCGCGGGCTTCGTGGCTACCAGCCGACACCGATGACGGCGACGCTTCGTCAAACATCGCCGATCATCATCTCCTTCACGCTTTTCGTTTCCGTTTCACTCAGATCTGGCCGCCGCCTCTGACCTCCGACGTATATCGTCGTCTTTTATGGCCTCCATCGACGACGCCGCTTCTATTGGCGGCACCACGTCCCAATTTGCGGCGCTAAAGCAAATGAAATAAGTGAGAGGTGAGAAGAGAGGGGAAATGCGTGGGCGGAGATGGTGGATGCGATGGTTAGAGGACGTGGTTTGGTTCGCAGCCGGTGGGCGCTTGATTTGGACGGCGGCAGAGGTGAGGCGAGGGTGAGTTGTGCAGTGGCCGTGGTGGTGGAGGGTGGCCGAGATTGGATGGTGTGAAGGAGAGAGAGAAAATGGGGAAATATAATGTGTATTTCTGTTTTTTTTTTCTTTTTTTTTTTTCGTTTTTGGAGGATCGACTTTTAATTGCGGAGTTATTTAGAGTTACGTGTTTTAATTATTAGAGTTATTTGGAGTTACGTGGTTTATATAGTGGAGTTATTAAAGTTAAGTTGGAGTTACAAGATTTAGATAGTGGAGTAATTACAATTACGTGTTTTATCTAATGAAATTAAGTTGGAGTTATGTGTTTTAGTTGATGGAATTAAGTTGAAGTTACGTGATTTAGTTAATGGAGTTAAGTCGGAGTTACGTGATTTAGTTAATGGAGTTGAGTCGGAGTTACGTGATTTAGGTAGTGGAGTTATTAGAGTTACGTATTTTATTTAATGAAATTAAATTGGAGTTATGTGTTTTAGTTGATGTAGTTAAGTCGGAGTTACGTGATTTAGGTAGTTGAATTATTAGAGTTACGTGTTTTATTTAATGAAATTAAATTGGAGTTATGTGTTTTATTAAAGAAAATTGAGTTAGAGTTACGTGTTGCAGTTATTGGACTTATTGGAGTTACGCTAGAGTTAATGAGTTTTTGTAAAATTTCGTGGAGTTAATAATAATACTCGAGTTAGACAATATACTTTATAGAGTTAGTTTACTGGAGTTAGACAATTTAGTTAGTAGAGTTAAAGGACTAGAGTTAAGAGTTTTAGTTAGTGGAGTTACGACTAGAGTTTTGCAGTTTAGTTACTGCAGTTACGCGAAATCAATGGCTGAGATTACTTCTCACTTCTCACCAAATTACCACTTCTCACTGGATAGGCCCTATATATATATATATGGAGCTACTTTTAAACCAAATGAATCGTCTAATTTGTTGGATTTTTGGATTTATGATCCAAAAATAAATAAATTAAATTAGTCAAAATTAGTTTAGTGGTTCCTAATTATTTGTTTGTAGTTTCAGCTCACTAGGATTCTTGTAGCAATGTGGATTAGTGGGGTTATACGTGGGAATTAGAATCAGTGAAGGGGTTAACTCCTACTTTCTAGGATTTTGTTATTGTTGATGCGTTGTATGTACAACTTATATAAGGGCAGAAGTCATTTTGCGATTAATTGAGCAAGTTTATGAACAAGTTTAACATCTGTAAACTTTTCCATGGCTTACTCTCATCTTTCCTCCCCTCCAAAATTCTACATGGTATTACTTGTAAAAATAATTTCTAATATTGATTTTTCGAAATTCTTCCCCCGAAATTATGTAATTGGCGAAATACACAATGCACATGGTGTCCCTGAGTTTTACACTTCAGTGCACATGCTGTCCCCCAGTTTTACAATTTGTGTATGTGGTGTCCATGAGTTTTCCAATTTGAAGCAAATGGTGTCCTGGGGTTGAAGGTAGGAGATACTAATGTGATGTGAGATTTTGTGAGATCAAAGCATAAGTATGATGTGTTTATTTAATTTATACAACAATATGCAATTACAACGGCTACAAAAAAAAAAAAAAAAAAAAAAAAACCAGCCGCTACAATACATTCAATGTAAAGCAATGACACCACTTGCATTAAATAGGAAAACACAGGGACACCACATACACAAATTGTAAAACTGGGGGGACATCATGTGCACAAAAGTGTAAAACTCAGGGAAACCATGTGCACTGTGTATTTCACCAACAACATAATTTCGGGAATAAAATTCGAAAATATCAATATTCAAAATTATTTTTTGATCTTGATTTTTTTTGAAATTTTGAAAGATTTTTATTTTTTTGTATTTTTAATATTATTTTTTTATTAAAATATAATTAGCAGCACTAATTATTTTCCCACCAACCACTAATCATAATTGTCTTAACAAGTCATCACTTATCATAACTGTCTTAACAAGTTAACAGAGTTAAACCCATGGGACACCATATGCCGGGTTCTGTAAAACTGAGGGACACAAGAGAGAAGTAGTTTCAAAAGTAGGGCTACCATGTGCAAAACGTCAAAATACAGGGACACCACGTGCATTTACCGTTAAATAATTAGTATCTTATGAAGAGGGTTCATCGTATTTTACAAATTATAGAGACAATACTATCAACCCACACATACCAATCATATTAAACTCAAAATTGAACAACAATGAGCATAACGTTGTGAACACTTAGAATAACCCAAACTAAACAATAAGGTAGTCCTTAATACTCCATGATCATCCATATTTTACGACGTTAAACGCCCTTCTATTCCATTTTGGGACGTCCCACCTCAAACACCCTATCTATTTTGGGACATATTTCTCTCTCCTACTTTTATTAAATTATCACATCCTCTCTCACATTATATCTACTACTTTTAATAATCCTCACATTCTCTCTCCTCTTTTTTCCTAATATTAACCCACTCTACTTATTATATCAATTTTTCTTATTCCAATACAAAAAACGTACGGGGCGTTTGAACTGGGACGGAGGGAGTAAATTTAGTTAGAGCCCAAGTCGTACGACCAAATCGATTCACACTAGCATATAAATCACATAATAACAATCAGGATTATAAACCTATAATAATTTAAAATTGGTAGACATCGTGTTACCTTATAGTTAATGACACCGGACTAGCAAAGAATACAACTTTAGCTCGAAATCACAGTCTCACGCAGCCACGCTCAATAGTATTAAACCCAGGTTGGCAGGCGTGAATTAGACGCTGGTAGCGGTGAGTCAATGTTGACGATCATTACTGAGGATTGGTGATCTAATATCATGATGGTGTTGATAAAAGATGATAGTAACTTGTAATTATGCAGATGATGGATAACCTGATGATCATGAATTAATAATGTTAATGTTATAGCAAGAGATTAATAAAAAGAAGGGTTTTGTGCGAAACCCTGGCGTGATGTCGTGGTCACCCAAATTAATCCCCAAAATTAACTAGTAGTTAGAGTAAGTAGGAGTCGGTCACACGGAGAAATGACACTTTTATAAACAAATTCTAACATTATGTAATCACCCTTTTTATGAGATTCTATAAACTAGATTAACGAAACTAAATGAATAACAAACAAATCAAATGACCAACAATACAAATGAGATCAGGAAATATAAATTAGTATCTTTATAGCAAATGATCATCGAACGAAAATCGAATCACATACTTCTAAATATTGACCACGAATGTAGATAAGTTCCTACATCATCTAATGTCCACAAAATTGACAAATCAAACAAGTTCTTGACATATCATTCAATTAAATAGCAATCTAAAACATGCTCTCTAGACTCGACTATTCAATTGCACCAACGGACACTCTAGGGTCAAATTAGGCCACAAACACATAAGCTCAATTCGTGCCACTTAAAGAATCAATAATTTCGGAGAATAAGACAAGTTCCAATTACAAGTCTAATAATCCGGTACTACTATGGTTGTACAATTAACGAATAGGGGTTAAATGTACTAGCCTAGCAATTGACTAATCGATCATACGGATGACGACCAATCTACCGTTTAATCAACAAGTTATATCATGAAAACCCTTATTAATCCAATTTAGAGAATTTGCGATCATCATACGAATACTGAAAATATGTCCTAACGATTTTGCTAATTGGACACTCACATATATTCCCCAATCTTAAATTTAGCCTACGATATTATACATAACGAAAATGCTGAAATTTATAACTTATGAAATACGAAGTACGCTTAGGAGACTAGAATTATCAAACTATGAACACAGAAAAGTAGCAGACTAAATAAACTCCCAACAATTTAAAAGAACTAAATAGGAAAATGAACAAATCAGAATAAAGAACCTGATGATGATGAACAAATCTTTCAATGGTGGTTTTATGAATCACCGAATCAAACATAAAAGATGACTTGTAATCCAAATTAGACTATATTATAATTAGGCCCTGTTTGATAGGACTTATTCTCAGATGAATTCAGATCAGATCAGATCAGATTAGAATAATTCTCAGATGAATTCAGATCAGATCAGATCAGATCAGTTCAGAAAAGTTCAAATAACTATCTATGTAATTAGTCCATAATTGATACTAATTCGTTGAAATTCAATCAAATTTTCAACCAATTCAGATCAGATTAGATCAGATCAGAATCATTCAGGTCAGATAAGATCATATCAGAATCATTCAAATCAGATCAGAATCATTCAGATCAGATCAGTTCAGTTCAGAAAGATGCAGTCCTATCAAACATGGCCTTAGTGTACCAACGCCTAATTTTTGGTGTTTTTGATGGAAAACAAAAGGAAAAACTATCTCTAGCTAATGTTTAGAACTTTTGTTTATGTTACACGCCTAATACATAGAAAAACTAACTGTCAATTGCATCCTAAAATTGTTCCTTTATATCTTGCCCATATGCTCTGTTTTCCAACCGCCACATACCAACTTCTCAACGAGATTTCAGTCCGAGCAATTTCTTTTGGCGGGCTCGAAGCAAAGTGGGTTTAAATGTCGACTGGCCCAAGAATTTACTTTCCGAATCTCTTACTTTGTCATTTTTCGTACTAATATCATTCTCCTGCATAAAAAATACAATTGCGGTAGTAAACGACTCTAGGGAGGGAAATTAGCGTAAAACGACATGTTATACGAGAAATGTATTTTTCGGGCCTATCAAATCCCCCAAGCTTAGATGTTTGCTTGTCCTCAAGCAAAGAACAAATAAGTGAATTGACACCACCGCCTGTTTGCTCAGGAGCTGGGAGTGCTTTTACCATATCTAGGACAAAAGCAAAAGGGCAAAGGCCTCTCCAGACCAGCTTTGCTCCTACTTGTTAGACATAGCAGCTGTTTGGATCAATTTATTAACTGTATTTTTCGGGCCTATCAACTCCCCCAAGCTTAGATGTTTGCTTGTCCTCAAGCAAAGAACAAATAAGTGAATTGACACCACCGCCTGTTTGCTCAGGAGCTGGGAGTGCTTTTACCATATCTAGGACAAAAGCAAAAGGGCAAAGGCCTCTCCAGACCAGCTTTGCTCCTACTTGTTAGACATAGCAGCTGTTTGGATCAATTTATTGCTTGTTTTTTTTTTTTTTTTTTTTTTTGCGCAGGAAATTTTGTTCTTTATTCATCCATCACGGGAAAAAAAGAACTTCTCACAAAAAAACGCCACTAAGAAAAGGACCTAAGAAGAAACCACTAGGAGAATAATTCGCATTTAAGCTATCTAAATCAACATCATAATGACAATTTTTTGTCCAGTGGATCAATCTAATTGTAACTGCAAATTTAACTTGTCTTTCATGCCAATCCAAAGAGTGTTCCTCCTCTGCAAACAACCTTCCATTTCTTTCAAGCCAAATGAAGTATATAGTTGTTGTGGTGCTACAAACAGCCCCTTTATACCTCCAATGTCTTCTATTTCTTTTCTCCTTCAACCATTCAATAGCTTGAGTAACATCATTATTCTGCAAATTCATACCAATCCAAGCCTTGATTCGCCCCCAAAGATCAGCTGCAAATTTACACCGGAAGAACAAGTGTCTATGCGTTTCTTCAGCTGCTTTGCAAAGAGTGCATCCGTTTACTAAAGGCAGTCCCCTCCTCACAATGTTATCCACTATCGCAAGCTTCCTTTACATAGCCAGAGCAAAGATGAAACTATGCCTAGGTAAGTTAACACTATTCCATATAGGTTTGTGCCATCTCACTTCAGGGACAGTGAGTCGAAAGAAGTTGTAAGCAGCTTTATTATTGTACTTATCTCCTCTGGCCTAAAGCTTAATAGTGGTAGCAAAATCCTCATCATTCAGCTTGCTTATAATATCATTCTCTTTGATGATGCTCTTCCAATTTTCTGCATCTCTGTTCTTGTACCGAGCATCCAAAAGAGAGTGATTTTTGAGCTTGTAAGCTCTAATCCATTTTTCCCACATGGCCTCCTTATCCTTAATAATCCTCCAAATCCATTTAGCTATTAATGCCTTATTCCAGGCCTGCATTTCCTAAATGTTCATACCCCCCTCAGACTTGGGATTGCAGATGCTAATCCAGCTTTTTTGTTGCATTTTCCTTTCACCACGTCAGATTCACTCCCACTTTCTTCTTTTTGTTGCCTTTACTTATTTTTTGATATGTCCAAGGTTAGTTGGTGTGCGTTCTGGTTACAACAGGTGATATATCATTTTGTAACACATTTTAAATGGACAAATTTTCAGCAATTTCAAGACACAACGCCATACTCTGAGGAAGAAATTGACGAGGTTCGAGATTTATGGGCAAACTATTATCTAAATGTTTAGTTGGGCATAAATCGGGCACAACAATCTTGTAGTTCTTTGTTTGATGAGTTGTGTTCGGAGCACACCAATAGCATTGCAGACTTGTAATGATACATGAATCTCTAGGGAAGAAATATGTATGGATGAGTTATGTTGGGAATTGGAAGACACATATTAAATGAAATTTTGTTGTTCGAATGAATTTTGGTTTATCTTTGAGCAGGTTTATGTATTGTTATGGGCTATATGCATATTGCCCTGGTGGCGATACGCTTCAAGTTTTCTAAAAAAAAAAAAATATTGCATACTTAGACGTGGTTTATTTTTGGGATATTTTCTGCGGTGACCCTGTAGTTTCCGACTTTTTCTCTGGTGACCCTATATTTTCCGACCTTTTCATGGTGACCCTGAGGTTTGTATTTTCGCGAAATCCGTAACTGCTGGGCTAACGCTGTTTTTAGCCGTTAGCCTCCGTTTTCCTACCGTTCCCCTTTCACTCTAAATACAATATTAAACACCCCCACCTAATCATATACACCAACTTAATCTATTAAACACAAAATTAACACTCTACCATTTATTACACACCAAAAAAGGACATGTTCTGGTTGAACATTGAAGAGACGAAGAGTAAGGCGGTAAAAAAAAAACAAATCTGAGATTTGAAGAAGTTGAGGGGTAATCTAGCACGATTCAAAGTAATCTGGGCATACCCAGCACAAATAAACCCTAAAGGTAAGATCTTAATCACTTTGCATGAGTTTTGGCGGTTTTTTTTATTTTAAATCTGAATTTCGAATTAAGTTGTTGTTTTTTCTGATGGTTTTGTTGTTAATGATTGTTTTGGTTGTTGTTAATGTTGGTGAGAGAATTTTTCTCGTCGTTGGTGATGTTATTGGTAATTTTTGTTGGTTTTGATGGTGTTCATGTTATTCATGTTGTTGTTGTTGTGGTTATTGTGGTTGTTGTTGTGGTTGTTGTTGTTGTTGTTGTTGTTGTTGTTGTTGTTGTTGTTGTTGTTGTTGTTGTTGTTGTTGTTGTTTGATGTAGTTGTTGTTCTTGGATTTGTCGAGGCTGAGAGTAAGAGCCAATGGCTTTTGGTTCTTTGTTTAAGGTGATTTAGTTGTTGTCGGTGTTGCTAGTGTTGTTATTGTGGCATCTCTATGGCATTCATGTGGCATTCTTATGACATGGTCACTGTTCGTTTTGCTGGTATTGTGATTTTGGAATCTCTATGGCATTCATGTGGCATTCTTATGGCGTCGTCACTGTTGGTTTTGTTGATGGCGTTGATGATGGTGTTGATGTTGTTGTTTAATTTGGCAGCTTTGGGTATTGTAGGTAATGGATGTTGAAAGGTAGTTGATAATCCATTCTAGGTATGAAGCGGATGATGATGATGAAGACGCCATTGTTGGCTGAAGCTCAAAGATAATGTCAGGATATTGGCAGGTGATATGGTAAGAAAGATTGAATAAATAGGTGGGGGTGTTTAATATTGTATTTAGAGTGGGAGGGGAACGATAGGAAAACAGAGGCTAACGGCTAAAAACGGCGTTAGCCCAGCAGTTACGGAATTCGCGAAAATGCAAATCTCAGGGCCACCATGGAAAGGTCGGAAAATACAGGGTCACCACAGAAAAAGTCGGAAACTACAGGGTCACCACAAAAAGTATCCCTTTTTTTTCTTGCAAACACACGTCTATATAACATACATACATGTCAATTTTCTAGGAAATTCAGATATCTATATCAATGATAGACATGGGAGTTTTAAAAACCAGATGTCTCTGGTCAGTAATAGACATGAGACTTCAATAAAGTCTGACATCTATTCCAATAGACATGGGATTTTTAACTAAATCCGATGTATAAGGTCTATATAGACGTCGTATTTTTAAATAAATCCCATGCCTATAAAAGTGATAGACATGAAACTAAAATCCCGTGTCTATTCGTTTTTAATAGATGTCGGTCAACTTAACGTCGACATCATATCCGATGTCTATTATAAAAAACGCCCGACGTCTATAGTTTGTTTTGTACTAGCGTGTGCATATGGGACCATTGCCATTTAGTGTAAAAAAAAACCAAAGCCACCCATGACCCAACTACTATTAAACTATGGAGTTTCACAAAATCAATCACCGTGATTGGCACAAAAATGTCAATCACGGATTGGTGGCTAAATCCTAACCGCACATCTGCATCTTCATCATCAAAAGGCCCAAAATATTTTCCCCACCCATACCCTTATTCAGCCTTCTCTCTCTCCTCCCCAACTTAGCCACCACGCACCACCACCACTACGTTCACCCACACAACTGGAAAAGTGGGTTATGCTCCCACTTTTCGGTGCCGCGTTTATTCTGCCTTCTTTATTTTTTATTTTTTTTTGTGTTTAATAAATATCCAAATAGTTTAAAGTGTGTTTTAAAAACAAGTTTTTCAATTTTGATGTTTTATAAATACCAAATAGACTTTTGGTGTTTTTTAGATCCTACCCTCACCACTTTGGTAGCTGAAAAATACTTCTTTGCACAGCCGTCATGACACTTTACCAACACACCTTCGTCCTTTCTCCATTGCTACAAAGTTTAAACCAACTCTTATCGTCATTTATCTATTTCCTTATTTGTATAGTCAGGTCTCTTCTCAGCTGAACTAATTTGAAATTTATTTTCGTTGCCCTGTTCTTTTTCTTTCTAATTGAAAATAACAAGGCAACCCCTATATAGTAAGGATTTTAATTGAAAATGTCGATTGAGATTTGTGGAGTGTCATTTTTACGACCGTTCCACAAAGCAACAAGGTTGTTCTTATTTTAAGTGGATTGATACAGAGAGAGGAAAACGTTGGGGAGTGATGTAATTTTTTTTTTTTAGCTTAGGCAAGCTTAATCGCTAAAAATCAATTAGTAAATTTGTACATTTAAGATAATTTGTATTATTGTCATGGTTGTGGGAAATTGGGTCACCAAATTTAGAGCTCTAAGATTAAGGAGCCTGTCAAGAAGAGTATTCCAGTGGAAAAAGTTTATCAGGTCAAAACTGTGAACAATGTTACAGTTGCTACTCAGGTGAACTCAGAGGTTCTGCCGCACGGAATGACATAATTGTTAACGCTGAAGCTGGTAAATCTCTTGTAGAGCCTGATTCTCCAGGACAGAATCCCAATACTCCTCTGCCTCCTACTGAACAGGTGGATGATCAGGGGTTTAGGATTGTGCTGAGCAGGACTCAGAGAAGAAACTCTAGGAAAGGGGCTAGTGATGAAATGACTGTGGGTCGGAAATATGATCAGATGTTGCACTTTGGTATCCCAAGTACTATGCTTGATAATGCTTTCATTGAATTGGTAAAAGAGGGTATGGTGGAGAAGGACAAGCCCCTGATACTCCTTTGATATGAAGATTGCAACCTGGAATGTCAGGGGCCTAAATGATGGTCTCAAACAGCATGAGACTAAGAATCTCATGTTGTCTAATAGCATTGATATCATGGGTATTTTAGAGACTAGAGTGAAGGAGAGGAACTTTAGAAATATTATCAGTAGGAATTTCAGTAGGTTTAGTGTGGAAAATAACTATAGTCATCACTACAATGGTAGGATTTGGATTTTGTGGAAGGATGGAAATGTGAGGGTTAATATTCTGCAGAAACATGCTCAGTTCATCCACTGTAGGCTGAGCACTTGCAAAATCATAATACCTTCTATCTTACCATCATCTATGCCAGTAATTCTAGACAAGACAGGTTAGATCTTTGGTGGCATCTGAACTTAATTTCCCAAGGTATAAATGATGCTTGGGTTGTCCTGGGTGATTTCAACATCATTAGATCACATGAGGAGAGGATCACTTCTCATGCTGCAAATACAGAAGGTGTGGAGGAATTCAATGACTGTATGTTATCTTGTACTTTGGAGGATATCAGGTGCCATGGAGGGGACTATACTTGGTCTAATCACCAGGATGGAGCAGATAGGGTGTGGTCTAGACTTGACAGGGCTTTTATTTATCCTATCTGGATGAGTAAATTCACTGTTTCTTATGCTAAAATTCTTAATCCTGGGATATCAGATCACAACCCTATTCTAGTGAGTCTTACTGAACAAGCAAAAATCTATAGAAGCTTTAAATATTTGAGCTGTTGGGAGGAGCATGCGAGTTTTTAAGATATTGTCCAAAATGCCTGGAATCTTGAGGTAAGAGGAACACCCATGTTCAGGTTATTTGGAAAGCTAAAGAATGTCAAGAGAGATCTTAAGGAGATGAACAAGAAATACTTCTCCATTCTTACCCTAAGAGTGAATGAAGCTAAAGATCAGCTGATGGAATGCCATCAATCAAAACTGCAGCATATGCCTATGTGTTCTGTTTTAATTGAGGAGGAGAATTCTCTTAGGGAAAAGTATTGCAAATTAAAGAGAGCTGAGTTGAGTATGCTTGCTCAGAGGGCTAAGGTTACTTATCTAAAAGAGGCACACTGTAGTTCGAGATACTATTATTCTAAAATTGCTGAAAAACTCCATCACATCAACATTGGAGTAATAAATGATGAACATGGAGTCACTCACAAGGAGGAGGATGGAATTTGCAATGCTTTTGTTTCATACTACAAAAACCTCCTGGGAAAGGAACGGAGTGTAATTGACACTATTGAGTTTGATCTGAGTGGTGCAGCACTAAATGATGATCAGAGAGTGATGCTTAATGCTCCCTTTAGTGATGATGATATTAAGAGAGCTCTTTTTAGGATTGACTCTAATAAAAGTCCTGGTATTGATGGATTCTCATCGGGGGTTTTCAAAGCCACATGGGATATTGTTGGTCAGGACTTTTGTGCTGCAATTCAAAATTTCCTGAAATCAGGTAAGATGCTCAAGCAGACAAATACAACTCTTACTGCTCTAATCCCTAAGAAGGAAAATGCTACATCAGTGCTTGATTTCCGACCTATATCCTGCTGCACAACTGTTTACAAGACTATTAGTAAACTTCTTGCTGGAAGATTGAAAGTGGTGCTGCTTGCAGTAATTGGTGAAGAGCAGGCTGCTTTTACACAGGGCAGGGATCTTTTTCAGAATGTTGCCTTATCACAGGCTTTGGTTAAAGG
This sequence comes from Spergularia bocconei, assembly GCA_963457585.1. NCBI lineage: Eukaryota > Viridiplantae > Streptophyta > Magnoliopsida > Caryophyllales > Caryophyllaceae > Spergularia > Spergularia bocconei. The sequence continues at coordinate 10,908,397 of OY734959.1, forward strand.
GTACACTCAGAGTAACATTTCCCAGAGATGCCTGATCAAGGTTGGCATTAGGAAGGCCTTCGACACATTAAACTGGGATTTCATTTGTAGGTGTCTCCACATTCTAAACTTTCCTCCTCAATTTATGAGCTGGATTATGATATGTGTCACATCTACTTGGTTTTCCCTTAAGATTAATGGTGATGACAAGGGTTTATTTGAAGGGAAGAGTGGGGTTAGACAAGGAGACCCCATCTCTCCCTACATGTTGGTTATAGGGATGGAAATTCTATCAAGAATGCTCAGGAATCTCCCAAAGTTCCCAGGTTTTTCCTTCCATCCTAAATGTGCTAGGCTCAAGTTAACACACTTGACCTTTGCTGACGACTTGATAATCTTCACAAGGGCTAACACACCTTCAGTAAATGCAGTGGTTACTTGTGTGGAAAATTTTGCCAAGATTTCTAGATTGCAAGCAAACCCAAATAAGACTGAGGTCTATTTTGGTGGAGTAAGTGATGATTTAAAGAATTTGATTCTGCAGGAGTCAGGTTTTGCAGAAGGTAGTTTCCCTTTTAGGTATTTGGGTGTCCCCCTGAATAAATCAAGGCTAGTTTCTGATATGTATAGCACTTTTAATATCAAAGATTAAAGTTAAAATGAAGCATTGGTCAACCCAGTACCTCTCCTATGCTGGTAAGTGCCTGCTTGTAAGCTTTGTAATCTTTGGTATGCAAAGCTTCTGGAGCTCTAGCATTCTACTGCCTAAAGGTATTGCAAAGGTGATTAACAAACTCTATAAGGATTTTATTTGGGGTATTGCTGATGGTAAAAGGAGGATGATCTTCAAGAGCTGGTCTAGCTCTTGTGCCCCGAGAAATGAGGGTGGATTTCATATCAAAGAAGTTTTGGGCTCGAATAAGGCTCTAATGTTAAAGTGGCTATGGTACTTACAGGTCAGCAGAGGTAGTATCTGGTGTATTTGGACTGAAAATTATGTGCTGAAAGGTAAGTCAATTTGGGAGACTGATTCCAAAGCTCATGATTCAGAATTATGGAAGAGCATCCTCAAAGTCAGAAATGTGATGCTTGAGGAAGCAGGTTCTATTGAGGCAGCCAGAAAGCTTCTGCTGTCCTGGGGTGTAAGGGGTAAATTTCATGTCAGCAGAGCTTATGACTTCTTCAGAGTCAGGCATAGAAAGAACAAGATTCACAAGGTCATTTGGGATGCTGTAAATGTTCCCAAGCACAGCTTTACTGCTACTCAGTACAGGGGCCTCTTACTACTATTGATAACCTTATCAGGAGAGGCATGGTCATTATAAATCGCTGCTGTCTTTGCAAGAAAGCAGCTAAAAGCCACCATCATCTTTTTTCGAGTGCTCCTTTGCTAGTGTAGTCTTGGAAGATATCAAGGTATGGTTAAGTATTGTTACTGATGCTACTAGCCTAAAGGGTTTGGTTAAGTGGATAAGTAGAAATTCCAAAAGGAGAAGTGGAAGGAGCAAGTTGATTAAATGTAGCTTTGTTGCTATGATTTACATGCTATGGTATGAAAGGAACTCAAGGGTCTTTAAGGATGAAGAACATACAAAGGAATGACTGATTTTTAGAGTGAAATATTATGCTTGCATTAGAATTTATAGCTATCTAAAAAGGATTTTAAATGAGGATATTCTTGACATCCTCAAAACATGATATCTAGTGGTTTGTTTTTTGTAAGCTTTTTGCTTTTATTCCCATATTTGGATGAATAAAATGCTTCTAATTTTGCTTGAAAAAAAAATTATTGTGATAAGTAAGAAAATAAAATTAATTTACTTAATTACATTAGTCTAATTCTAATAAGGTAAAGTCAACAGAGATTAGGTCAGTCAACGTTCTTTTTTTTTTTTTTTTTTTTTTTTTTTTGTAAAATGGTAGCCTTTTATTCATCCATATTGGGAAAAAAGACGAGATTTACAAAAAAGAAGTGTCCTCTAGAAAAAAAAGGTAGGAAGTTTATAGGCGAACCGATAGAGTAGTAGTGTACTGTGCCAACTGTGGTACTCATATTACAATAACTAAAATTGAGAGATGAGTTGTTTTTGAAAATTAAGAAGCTTTTGTTTTTTTTCATCCGTAATCAGATTTCTCTATTAATATGAGTTTATAGCACTAACAGTCAACGCTCTTAATTGGCCGGAAAATGGAGTTAGGTAGGAACTTAAAGATAAAGTAATAACTAAGGTGATTCTTTACAAAAAATATTTAATATGTTGGTTTTTCACAAAACCAATTTTTTCTAAGGTGGTTCCCCACAATTTTTCTTAAATTTAATGTCTTTTTTTTGTGCTTTTGCGCGTTTATCGCCCACCTCAATCCAGTCGATTACTCGACTAGATTATGGATTGAGAGTGGCCCAGCGAATGTTTTGGATTTCGGGGCCTCATATTTTGTGTCTGCAATCACTTGAATTAATATAAGTTACTTGGTTTGTTTTAGAAAAAAAAAAAAGAAATCAATGGCCTCACCGGAAAAAGGGTTTGGCTTGGCATTATCCAGCACCGCGCTAGCCGGAAAACACCAACTCTAAACTCTTTTTCGACAACCCTAAATCATTTGCCTCTTTTTGTTTGTGTTTTTATCTGATCTGATTTGAATGACTCTGAAGTAAACCGGATACTTCTTTTATTAAGTCCTATCAAACAGGGCCCTAGACTCTCACTAAATAAAATACGAACGATGATAAAAGTGAAAATTATTTTTCGATTGAGTCTTTTTTTTTCGTAATATTGTGAACATTTTATTCATCCAAATACGGAATAAAAAGAGAAGAAACCTTACAAAATGGACATCACTAAGAGAAAAAAACAATTCAAGTTCGAACCCATAAAACTTATTAAAACTTCTAAATTAAGTTTTTGGTTCCACAATTTTTTTCTTTGCTGATATCGGAGTTAATCAAGTTCTCTTTGCATAAGAGAATCAAATATTTAAGATAAGAATAGATTTGTCCCACATTGGAAAACTAAGGCTTATATGAGCAGTGTACAATAGATTCAAACAAGGCCTTTACCTTTTAGAGCCAACGAGAGGATGTACGGGTCTAACGGGTGACTCCCCATCTTATTGGGTTGTGTTGCGACGGATCATTCTGTTACAGAAGTGTAGATACCTGCATTTGTACCTACCCAAATGCCCGATGATGAAAGGACACTATACTGTGACCTACGTCTACTTGCTCTACTATGTGAACCACCATTGTCGTGAATCCGTTAGCAAATGCGTCTTCACCCAAAACAAGGCCAAAAACAACCATTTTCTTCCCCTTATACACCTGACCTAACTCAGGAATAACCCGCGTGCCTAATATCATCAACAGAACATGTTTTTGTACGTTATTTATCCACCCAAATTCACATGTACAATATTCATGTCATAAGAAGCCCATAAATGCAATTTTGTATAGTGCGTCAAGGGGTTCAGGCGCACCAGTACGTGCGCACAGAGGCCATGGCGCACCCGCGCATGCGCATGACGCACCATGAGCCGCGCCTGACGCACCAATGGTCGGGTCTGATGCACCTCAGCCGCGCCTGACGCAGCCCCTGGTGCGTCAGACGCACCACCCCATGCGTCTGACGCACGTCGCCGTAGGGTGGCCGGCTGCCCTTGCTCTCCACCTCAAAACTCTACTTCACCACCACCTATAAATACAACCCCTTTTCCACCCCATTTCACAACCTTGACACACCATTTTTCACCCCGAATCTCTGCTCCTCTCTCTTCCATTCTCTCACACAAAACCCTAGCAACACACATACAAACACCCTAGGGCCTTACAATCTAGGACACCCCCAAATACAGCACTACAAACACAACAAAAATAAAGCCCCTCTCAAACACCATGTTCGAAGAGCAACGCATCGCTCCAAGAACACATCTAGCCCCTACGACGCATACTAAGGATCAACGCAGCGATCTCGAAGCATAGTAGAGCAAGTAGTGGTATCGCGAACACACGTAAGTCCTAAGGTATCCCCTCTTTTCCAAACTCTTCTTTTACATTTTCTCATCTTATACCCCTTCTTTACGTGCGCATTTTATAGCTTTTACGACATAGATTTATATTTTGTCTAACCAAGATTTAGATCTAAAAGGAATTATATGAATCACGCCTAACACACATAGCGCAAAGCACTTGGACAAATTGGTAGCTAGGGACCGTTAATCAATCTTAACAACGTTGCAACCCAAGATCTAGTTTATGTGCTAAATAACCGACTTAGCTAATTAACTAGGTTGTATATAACTTGTAATTGATTGTAAACTTGCATGGCTTAACTTCTCGACGACTTGTAAACGATAATTCAACTAGTAGAGGCCGCTATACGCGGGCGGGGTTAGGTGTCTTATGGCTTCCCAACACGTACCGTCACCCCCGAACCTAGTCTTGCGGTCCGTAGACTGCATATTGGCGTAGGGTACAATGCGCATTTTGTTTCTTACGTCCCTCGGTTTTGTCCCTTTCGGTAAACGACTCGCAAACGTGTTTTGTACTCGGCATGATTCGCGTCTCCAAGCGTTTATGCTCAATGAGTACAGACTCACCTAGCGTTTACGTAGTCCCTCGGTAACAAGGAACAAGATCGCATTGCATGAACACCCCACAATTGTTTGGTGGCGACTCCAATCCTAGTGTAATCATCGCACGACTCGCGCGTCCGCCGCCATAAAGACCATCCGTGGAATCTACAGTGGCGACTCCACTGGGGACTTATTGTTCAAAGTGGGTGAGACTCGAAGATTGGTTATCACGTTACCTTTGTTGAGAAGTTTAGCACCTTCATTTGCATGGACGCGACCCACATCCCATAAGAATTCTTTTGTCCCTTCGGTACAACCATGTCTTTCTACCTTGTTAGGACTGAATAATGGGTATACCACCCACGTTCGCACTATCGACACTTCGTTTCCAATGAAACATTGTTTCTGGTGCAAGGATGTTATACTCTCGAGCATGGGCTGCCACAAATCGAGATATAGCTACCTATAACGTGGTACCCTAAGCCTTAACCTCAAAGGCTAAGCTCTAGTACATTTGCATGGTATATGTTCGTTGCAACGTGCCTTTATTGCTTCTTTTTGTTGCTTTTTGTGCCTTATTTGTACCCTTTAAACCCCAAAACTTTGTCAAATCAAGTTTTAACCACACCAATACTTTTCCCGTGCCCCACGTCATTTGTTGTGACGTTTCGGCGCGTGCGTCCATGGCCTTGTGCGCACGCTGTTGTGTGTCCGCGCGCTTGTGCGCACCACCCCCGTGCGTCTGCCCACTAATACGCACCATGCATTCCTTTGAATGGTGCAATTCTCATTCCAAGTCATGCCGCACTGCATGTTGCCTTTTGTTTGAGTCATTTTCAACACATACACAAACATAGACAAACATGCACCTATAAACCTCGCACCCACATGTTGCACTCACAAAATCGAGTTAAACTCATTGCACTCCATGCTGCATTCTTGAATACCGGATTGTCGTGTCACGCATACACAATCATAGCTTGCTGCATACATACACGCATACATATATAGATACGTCATATCCATAGAGTCGCGTCTTGCATCATGCATTTGCATATCATCTAGGTCCACCCGTAGTCGTCTAAATCATGCATCATCCTAGTCCATACCATCTTAGAACAAACCATCTCATGTAATGTCAAGTTTGTACCTAACTACGAACTCATGCATCCTACTTGTATAATTACATGCATCCATGCATACATGCATCACAACCCATGCATCAAACCTACCAAAAAAAAATAAGTTACGTCATGCATCATGTCAAACACATCATGTCTGTCTCATACGTCAATCCGTATCATCGACTCTATCCATCTAAGATATTTGAGGCTCACTCCTCGCTCTTTATGACATAAAAATTCACATTCTTTTTGATACGTCAATCCGTATCATCAACCCTAGCCACCTAGGATTTCCGAGACCCACTCCTCGCTCTTTTTTACCCAAAAATCCGCACCTTAGCGATACGTCAATCCGTATCAAAGACCCTAACTACTTAGGATCTTCGAGGCCCACCCCTCACAATTTTTTGCCCAAAACTTAACAACTTAACGACACGTCAATCCGTATCTTTCAATCCTAGCCACCTAGGATTTTTGAGGCCCACTCCTCAACCATTTTTCAACAATTCCGTACAACTTATGGAAATCTGAACCATATAACTTGATCTTAGCCACCTAAGGTCATCAAAGTCCTCGTTCAATTCACCATAGAAATTTTGCATCCCATCCATACGCCTATCCGTATTCGTGCACATCAGACACATCGCACTTGTTTTGATCTTAGCCACCTAGGATCATCGAGGCCCACTCCTCACCTCCTTTCTTTACGTCGTTGAAGCCCACTTTTCACGACCGTTCGAGCTTTACATACATAAGATCGTGAACACCTTGTCCAACTCGGTGAGCCCGGCCCATATTTTCAAACAACTCAATTGAAGCGCCAATGGTTTGAGGGACGACTACTACTTCTCTATGGATCCACAATCCATGTCGAGATTGCTCGCACGTTCCTCTCGCCAATGTTAAGTTTTTCCACAAGTTCTCGACATTACCATCCCGAAAATCAAAGGGATAGCAAACTCCATGCACTATGTTTTGAACTCTAAAACTTACATTGCACGAAAACCCAAGATGATGAGAACAAGCACCACTACAACGAGGCTACCATCCACGACATCAACAATGAACATTCTTTCCGAACTACGTTTGGTTTGATTCCACGCGGTAGTAGATACGTAGGCAGTCTTTTAAGACACAACCACACAAGACAAAAGATTCCACGCTTGTTTTCTTTACCTCCTTTCCATGTCTAGCATAGATACCTCCAACAGATTGAAATTTCTCTTTTTCGCTGATGGAATAAATGAGCTTTTGCTGTACCGTATTTATTATGAGAATCCAACGACGAATCTTAGTCTGTATTACGCTGCACGATTAATGACTGGAGGTAAAAATTTGTAACTACATAAGTGACTTTGATCCCTAACGATTGAATCCATTTTCTTTGGTAGCCCGCAAAGCCTCCATGTCGATAGCCTTTTCATTTTTATCCTACATCTTCCTAGCCTGGGTAAGGGGTGTTGATTCGACTTGAACGCCAAGACTTAAGAAAGTGGAGCCACTAACTATAAATGTTTATAACTAACAGAAGGCAAGACTTAAAAAAGTGGAGCCACTAACTGCAAATAGACTAACAAACGGCAAGACTTAAAAAAGTGGTGCCACGAACTGCAAATAGACTAACAATGGTAAGACTTAAAAAAAGTGGAGCCAAAATGAAATATGTCTAAAAAAAAAGGGGGCAAACTTTTGAAACTGGAGCCAGACTCTAACTGAAATTTGTAACAAGTGCCACGAACAAGTGAAAGCATCCCTCAATAGGGCAGGATTTTCTAACTGCTAACATGGTCAAGTCACCGCAATTGGGGGTAAAATGGGCCAGAACCTTCATGCACGTCTGTCATTTGTAACCTAAACCAGCTACAAAAGCACCGGAAATGCCCTCCTTGAGATCGTGCAAATCTCAGCACCGCAATCAGCCGCACTTCTGTTCAAGAACTTGACATTTAATGATTCACCGCGAGAGTTCTTCCGCACGACGGATGATAATCGCGAAGGTAAGACCCTAGGAATTTTGAGGATCGTTCATCAAGCTCGCCATGCATGCATTCTCCGATTCTTTTCCCATAGTGCTAAATGACATGGAAATCTGAACCCACGTTATTAACCTACCCCTTTACAAATTTAGGCCGACGCATAGGTCTGGGTTCCCCTTTTCCAACCGCATTACTAGCCATAACCTTGGCCAGCCGCATCCAACCTGCCTTCAGAATTTATATCCCACTGGGTCCAACATCATGGATCAAGGCCCCATTGAGCCAGTCACAACTACCGAACTCCACATTCCAAATTTTTGGACTTTTCTTTTCCCTTGCCCACGCATGAAATATTTTTTCGACCCAAGACAAGAACGATCGTCATCACGAGCAGCACGTCTCGTCCATTTGCAATCATCAGATATTGCGCCGCCGCAAACAATAACCCTTGAGCCACCTCAAGAATCAAGCCGTGTGCCACCACATGCATACATTTGGGCCACCACAAATACAAAGCCTTGCTTCGCAGCAAGCACGAAGATCATCCTCGAGCAATGGAAATGTCACTATTCATCGTCACCATAAGTTGGACAATCACAACTTTTGCTCACCTTTTTCATCATTTTTGTTTTGGGGGAAACCTCAAATTTCTTCCATAAAATTTTACCATTTTCATCCTTAACACCTCTTTCATCCTTTTTCCTTTTTGGGGGAAGTCGGGGTACCCCCCTGCATTTTTTCGCATTTTACATCTGCATGTGCCTTGAGTGTAGGTTGCATTACTCTAAGTTGCATAACATCATCGCATTGCATTTCATAACATTGCATTATATCGTGTCAGTTACACTTGATACCAGGCCACATGCACAACCCTTTACACAGGCACTAGGCATCATTTGTTATTCATCACATGACATACATTTGCACACTACTTGCATAAACCTTTACTTGAGAACTACGCAACACTCGCCCACCCTCAGGGCCAGATGCAATCGCTTGCCACTACTACTCTACAAACATTGGCACGACGAGGTCAAAATAACACACCTCTGCGCCACAATCTCCTTGCTCGCACAAGAATTTTCAACATGGATAATCAACTGGCAAACAGGAGGTACAAGCGACATCCAATTGCTCCATAATCTCCTCTTTCATGCAAGAATGGGGGCTCCTTTCGAGAATGTCAATCCATCAAAGATCGAGCAAGATCACACGCCTTCAAGGCATGTAACAGTCGCACCGACTTTAAACTCGAACATCTAGCAAAACTTTATATTCAACACCAACGGACCTAAGTCCGTTACGATCAAGCAACGTCAAACCCACTTTCGACATCTCAAGCGAAATACCATCAACAGCAATGGACCTAACTCCACCATTATCAAGCAACGTCGGACCCACTTTCGACATCTCAAGCGAAATACCATCAAAAGCAGTTGATCTAACCCCGCCATGAGCAATCAACATTGGACCCACTTCCGATATAAGCAAAAAAAAGCACACCAAGCAATCAGCGGTCGCACCGACCTTAAACATCATCCGCAGTCGCACTGACTATGAACATCAGGTATGTCTTCTTATTGGTTGGCGAACCTCTTAAAATGCACCGGCAGTCTACTAGACCATAAACGACCCTCCACGTCCATTCGCATCTCGTTTGCACGATTTCCATACTTTGACTTTCACCTTGTCCAAGCCTCAGTCAAAGTGGGGGCTTCTGTAGACACGTGCATTTGTCCCTACCCAAATGCCCGATGATGAAAGGACACTGTACTGTGAACTGCGTCTACTTGCTCTACTATGTGAACCACCATTGTCGTGAATCCGTTAGCAAATGCGTCTTCACCCAAAACAAGGACAAAAACAACCATTTTCTTCCCCTTATACACCTGACCTAACTCAGGAATAACCCGCGTGCCTAATATCATCAACAAAACATGTTTTTGTACGTTATTTGCCCACCCAAATTCACATGTACAATATTCATGTCATAAGAAGCTCAGAAATGCAATTTTGTATGGTGCGTCAAGGGGTTCAGGCGCAGCAGTGCGTGTGCACAGAGTCCATTGCGCACCCGCGCATGCGCCTGATGCACCATGAGCCGCGTCTAACGCACCATGAGCCGCGCCAGACGCAGCCCCTGGTGTGCCAGACGCACCACCCCGTGCGCCTGACGCACGTCGCCGTAGGGTGGCGGGCTGCCCTAGCTCTCCACCTCAAAACCCTACTTCACTACCACCTATAAATACAACCCCTTTTCCACCCCATTTCACAACCTTGACACACCATTTTTCACCCCGAATCTCTGCTCCTCTCTCTTCCATTCTCCTACACAAAACCCTAGCAACACACATACAAAAACCCTAGGGCCTTACACTCTAGGACACCCCCAAACACAACACTACAAACACAACACAAATAAACCCCCTCTCAAACACCACGTTTGAAGAGCAACGCATCGCTCCAAGAACACATCTAGCCCCTACAACGCATACTAAGGATCAACGCAACGATCTTGAAGCATAGTAGAGCAAGTAGTGGTATCGCGGACACACGTAAGTCCTAAGGGCATCCCCTCTTTTCCAAAATTTTCTTTTACATTTTCTCATCTTCTACCCCTTCTTTACGTGCGCATTTTATTGCTTTTACGACATAGATTTATATTTTGCCTAACCAAGATTTAGATCTAAAACTAATTATATGAATCACGCCTAACACATATAGCGCAAAGTGCTTGGACAAATTGGTAGCTAGGGACCGTTAATCAATCTTAACAACGTTGCGACCCAAGATCTAGTTATGTGCTAAATAACCGACTTAGCTAATTAACTAGGTTGTATATAAGTTGTAAATGATTGTAAACTTGCATGGCTTAACTTCTCGACGACTTGTAAACGATAATTCAACTAGTAGAGGCCGCTATACGGGGGCGGGGTTAGGTGTCTTATGGCTTCCGAACACGCACCGTCACCCCGAACCTAGTCTTGCGGTCCGTAGACTGCATATTGGCGTAGGGTACAATGCGCATTTTGTTCCTTACGTCCCTCGGTTTTGTCCCTTTCGGTAAACGACTCGCAAACGTGTTTTGTAGTCGGTATGACTCGCGTCTCCAAGCGTTTATGCTCAATGGGTACAGAATCACCTACCGTTTACGTAGTCCCTCTGTAACAAGGAACAAGATCGCATTGCATGGTTTCCAAACACCCCACAATTGTTTGGTGGCGACTCCAATCCTAGTGCAATCGTCGCACGACTCGCGCGTCCGCCGCCATAGAGACCATCCGTGTAATCTACAAGAAGGTATCAGAGCAACCCTACGACCACGTGGTGAGTGTTGGGGCAACGCACAGGTCAGCCGTCTAGCGGGGATTATCTTCAGCCAGTGACTATTGGTAGGAATGGTTGACGCGCAACGGGGACGTTGCGTTTTTTAAGTGGGGGAGTTTGTAACACTACGAATCAGGTGAAAGTGGTTTATGGAAATGGTTTGTCCCACATTAGGAAACTAAGGCTCATATGATCAGTTTATAATAGGATCCTACCATCATACTAGCAACAAGATATTCACCTTTTAGAGCCCACGAGAGGATATGCGAGCCTAAGGGGTGACTACCAATCTTATTTGGTTGTGTTGCGTCAGACACTGGGTCGGGCTGTTACAATATGTAATAATCCAAACATTTAGATGTTTTTATAATATTATTTTACTCGATATAATCATGTTTTCGTTATAACCATCTGAGTCAACTTATGTGTACCGATTTCAATACGGACTTTCGGATAGAGTTTGGAGAACACGGTAGTTTACGAGTTTGATTCAATCCAAAAATACCCCTACTCTTAACCAAATTTCATAAGCTTATTAATTCTTATTATTAATTTCTTCCTTCTTTACTAATTCTTATTATTAATCTCTTACTACACCATTAAATCCTAATTCTAACCCTCCTCTCCCCTCTGTACGTAAAAATCCCTAAAGCCCCCTTTATTAATTCTTTTTAGGGTTTCCCGACTTTGCGAAATCCTACCTTTTATAATAATAATGTGAAAGACTACCTTGAAATGATTTTTTGTTGCAAAAGACTACCTCTTCTGTGTTTTCCGTCTCATTAAACAGTTCTCCCTCCCTTGTCTGTTAGTTGATATTCTCCCACTCCTCCACTCATATCTCATTACCACGATATCCCCTCACAACTACATTACCAGAGCCTTCCATTTTCTTTTCTTTGCTCCATCACCATCCTTGACTTGGCACAATACATGTCTTCTTTGATGTGTTAATCTTCCATTAGATCATACAAAACGTTGAACCTCAAACCTAAATCAATCAAACCCGGAGGAGAAAGAAAAAAACGGACCCTATCTTTTATTTCAGGAGCGTAGATGATGAAGAAAATGATGCGAACACCGTTTTTGTTGGTGGTGAAGCTTCCTCTGGAAGGAAATCAGCAAAGGGCTTTTGTGTGCTTGGTGTTATCTCTTCTCCTAGTCCGGCACTCCCTTACTTTCTCTCTCCTTTCTTTTCCTTTGTCCAATTATCATTGTTGGAAAATATAGGTTGGTTATTGTACGGGGCAAAAGAATAAGAGAATAGGAACTTGTAATCGCTGTGTCATGATCGGAGATCATTGAATGAGAAACGAAATTCGCCCCGACCACGGCACAATCGCATGGACGTCGTTCTCAAAGCCACACAACACTCCCCTAAGTTGTGTGCTCAATCATGGGGAGTTGGAACTCTCAAAGGCATGCTCAGAGTAATGGAGAAACATTGAGGAGGGATATATGGTGTATAAAATGTTTCTCCCACACCTATATATATAGCCATAACAAATAGGGGGTTATGAGATAAAACCTCCCCTACTAAAGGCTAAATAATGGTGTTAATGGGGTGATATAATGACATATTAATAGGATTTATGGGGGAATCCTAAGAGGTATAAGTGACCTCTTAATATCACTCATAACCCCCACTAACCTTTAACATACCCCACTAATCAACCACCTATTAACTTAGCATTATTTCCAACAATCCCCCACTAATGCTAAGTTAGCAACCAATTCTGAGCATGTAGGAAAGGCTTGACACTTAAGTGTGGGTATCTTCCGATTTGAACCCCCACGTAGTGACACGGAACGAATCTTTCATCTAGTGAGTGAACTAAGTCTTGAACTCCTAGAATGCAGGGTAAATTCCGGACACATGTCTTACCTTAAATCCCTTTTGAGTTCCGCGAAGATCCTTCATCCACAAGGACCTATAGCTATAAAGCAAATTTGGCAAATGATGACCTTCTCATGAATGCTTCTAGAAAGACTGCCCAAGTCTTTCATAGATGGATGCCAACGCTTATCACTGACGTAGGTGATTCCGACAAGTCTATCTCCACATAGTCCATCCACAATAGGACTATAGAATCATTAAGAGTAAAAGCTCAACCTCACAAAATTAAAGCGGTGAGTCCAAGTCCATCTCAATATAGGACCATCCAACATATGGATGCAAACTCATTAAGAGATAAATCTCAACCTACACATACGGTGATCTCATAAAGTCCGTCTCACTAGGACCACCCAAATCAGGGATATAAGATCATTAAGAACACAAACAACGTGTTCAACCTCAATCACATTCGGTGAATCCATCAAGTCCGTCTCAATAGGACCACCCGAAGGCTATGGAATCATTAAGAGCTAAGCGCTCAACCTATCAAAGTACACATGTCATAGGAATGGGAGGTGTGTACTATATGAGTCTTTCCGTGGCTTCGTTTGACCACCCTTGCGAAAGCAAGTTCGGGTATCAACCATGAATTCCTCACCCCGTGGGCGTTAGCCTCATTCCCTTCGACAACACAAGAACAAGCCTCTAGCTAACTTGAAAGGATCAACAAATTCCTCTCAACGTTCTTAATGAAAACACATGAGTGTCCATACATTCTCAACCAACAAACTCAATTAATTATGCACAATGCAAAAACTCATTATTCCCACATGAATAATGACTTGAGAAAAATACGGTAATAGAGAAATAGGTAAAGTAGTTTGTAATCACCCCCACAATGGTGTACAAGCTAGTGAACCTCTCAACTATTCTCTAACTCATTCTATCTTTGCCAACCAAAATTTGAGTGAAACACCGAAATAACAAACCCCCACAACACAAGACTTTAACAAATAAAATTAACTCACCAAATAAACATATAAGAGCGTCTCAAAAGCTCAATGTTAAAGTCCACAAAACACAAGAAAAGGGTTCTCGGTAAACCATTTAATTACACTCATTTAATTAGTTAGGCAAAGTATAGCAAAGGTATATGATTGAATTAGCATAAATTCTCATACAACATTAAAATATTTCTGTACAAAATATGATTGAAAATATTTGAAGCGACAATTCTCAAATTTGCACGCATAGAGTACAATGCAAGTGGTCCATAAAAGACTCCACAACCACTATCAATAAAATTGGACTTTGTATCACTTATTAACTAATTCGCACAAAGCAAATATAAGGCAAATTAGTTTACGAAAAAGTGCAAATGCCACGGTAATTTCCAGCTAGTTTTGCTCTTAACAAACTATACTACTTTTAAGGAAATTATGAGAATCGGTCACCCAAAACAGCTAACCGCAAGTACATGCGAGAATCACGATGTACACTAAAAAAGCATGCACCTCACAAAGGACAAAAACTCATCCTAAACATTACTCACGGCAACTAACAGAGTCATGAACTACACTTGTTATTAAATTGATAATGACTTAATCAATTGATCATGAAACTCTTTCACTTGAAAAGAACAACACAGTTAGTAGTATACCCACTTCCCCCCACATTTTCAAGTGATCATGTACCATAACATTGATTGGGAGCTCTTCACTTTTGTTAGAGAGTATAAAAACTACGCAAGAGCTTAAAGACGCAAGATCAATTCGCACACACTAATTAAGAGGAATCAAGCTAGTGTCCTTCCTCCTGTGGTACTCTCGTTGAAGTGACATGATTGATCTCATAAGTGTCGCAGACAAACAGAGCAATACAACGTCTATACTCATCATCAAAGTCTTCCCAACAAAGTGCAACAAGTACATAACCAATAAGATCATCCCTGACCTTTTCAATCATAAGTGGATCACAGCAAGTAAATCAAGGTACTTGATTATCGCCCTTAGACATTACTTTTCCCACAAAAAACCCATCTGAGAAGACTACATGAAGGAATATATCAACTCAATAAATTACTACATGATTCTAACTCATCACGTTATATCGCATATACCCTTAAACATGAGGCGATCTCATCAATTACATTCTCAAATTAAGTAATTGAACATCACACACATCACATATGGTAATAGGCTAACAAATAAATTTAATCAACAATAGAGTCCCACAAAATAACACGAACTCTAAAATGTTAGCACCACAGAAGCATATATATTGCCTCACAACAAGTCTATATTTCATAGTTAAAATTCGTATAGACAAAGTTGGGTAACGTACCTCGAACCGTGTTACACAGGTGTATACCTCATATAATTAAGCGAGAAGGCTAACGTTACACAATTAGATAATGATATATTGATATGCCAATAATAAAATGACCTTGACTCCGTAAGGCTGATCAGCAACAATGTCCGCAATAATAGCCCGTATAATAATAATAATAATAGGTGTTGAACACATACAAACCGCATTCCTCTAACGCGTATAGAATACAAACACGTAGCACCCTTTTACGTATGATTGGACGATGGATCAATGATATCTGATCATAAGGCCTGGCAAACTCTTGCGAGAATCAAATTGATTTATTCTGGCCACTCCATATGGCCATATAGAATACACACAGACCATATCCAGAATTTCTGAGCCATCAGCGACACATTGATTAGATTTACTCGTATGGTTCTCTCTCACTCGAACCAAATAACAATTACAATAACCATAACTTCGTTTCTCAATTGTTGGAAAATATAGGTTGGTTATTGTACGGGGCAAAAGAATAAGAGAATAGGAACTTGTAATCGCTGTGTCATGATCGGAGATCATTGAATGAGAAACGAAATTCGCCCCGACCACGGCACAATCGCATGGACGTCGTTCTCAAGGCCACACAGCACTCCCCTAAGTTGTGTGCTCAATCATGGGGAGTTGGAACTCTCAAAGGCATGCTCAGAGTAATGGAGAAACATTGAGGAGGGATATATGGTGTATAAAATGTTTCTCCCACACCTATATATATAGCCATAACAAATAGGGGATTATGAGATAAAACCTCCCCTACTAAAGGCTAAATAATGGTGTTAATGGGGTGATATAATGACATATTAATAGGATTTATGGGGGAATCCTAAGAGGTATAAGTGACCTCTTAATATCACTCATAACCCCCACTAACCTTTAACATACCGCACTAATCAACCACCCATTAACTTAGCATTATTTCCAACAATCTTCACCTTCCTCAAATAATTTCAGAATTAGGTATGGTCTGATTAATGCTCAATTTTGTTTGATTGGTTTCTTACCTTGGGGAAATTAGGCAGATTATCAATAAAAATATCAAATTTTTGGCATCTTGAATTGTTTTTCAGAAGCAAATTTCTAATTAAACCTAAAAATTTTACATAATCGAATTTGATTCGAAATCTAGGTTAATTTGATTATTTTGAACTCTTTAATTTGGGGATATTGATTTATTTTTGTGTGGTGGTGGAGGCGGTGAAGGTGGGGTGGTGGAGGAGTTGGAAATGGCCGGAAACGCAGCGCGGGACAACGACGATAATAGGGAACCGGTATTGAAGTGGGGCGTGGGGGTATCGTGGTAGTGGGAGATGAGTGAAGGAGGCGGATAACGTCAATTAACCGTTAAGGAAGGGAGAACCGTTAAAATGAGACGGAAAACAAAGAAGAGGTAGTCTTTTCCAACAAAAAATCATTTCAAGGTAGTCTTTTACAATTATTATTATAAAAGGTAGGGTTTGATAGGCCCGAAAAATACATTTATATTTTATTACTTTCACTCTTGATTTTGTATACATTTCTCGTATAACATGTCGTTTTACGCAAATTTCCCTCCCTAGAGTCGTTTACTACCGCAATTGTATTTTTTATGCAGGAGAAGGATATTAGTACGAAAATTGACAAAGTAAGAGATTTGGAAAGTAAATTCTAGGGCCAGTCGACATTTAAACCA
Source organism: Spergularia bocconei (assembly GCA_963457585.1). NCBI lineage: Eukaryota > Viridiplantae > Streptophyta > Magnoliopsida > Caryophyllales > Caryophyllaceae > Spergularia > Spergularia bocconei. The sequence goes on from OY734959.1 coordinate 10,925,248, forward strand.
ACTTTGCTTTGAGCCCGCCAAAAGAAATTGCTCGGATTGAAATCTCGTTGAGAAGTTGGTATGTGGCGGTTGGAAAACAGAGCATATGGGCAAGATATAAAAGAACAATTTTAGGATGCAATTGACAGTAAGTTTTTCTATGTATTAGGCGTGTAACATAAACAAAAGTTCTAACATAATCTAGAGATAGTTTTTCATTTTGTTTTCCATCAAAAACACCAAAAATTAGGCGTTGGTACATCAATTATAATATAGTCTAATTTGGATTACAAGTCATCTTTTATGTTTGATTTGGTGATTCATAAAACCACCATTGAAGGATTTGTTCATCATCATCAGGTTCTTTATTCTGATTTGTTCATTTTCCTTTTTAGTTCTTTTAAATTGTTGGAGTTTATTTAGTCTGCTACTTTTCTGTGTTCATAGTTTGATAATTCTAGTCTCCTAAGCGTACTTCGTATTTCATAAGTTCTAAATTTCAACATTTTCGTTATGTATAATATCGTAGGTTAAATTTAAGATTGGGGAATATATGTGAGTGTCCAATTAGCGAAATCGTGAGGACATAATTTCGGTATTCGTATGACGATCGCAAATTATGTAAAGAGGATTAATAAGGGTTTTCATGATATAACTTGTTGATTAAACGGTAGATTGGCCGTCATCCGTATGATCGATTAGTCAATTGCTAGGCTAGTACGTTTAACTCGTATTCGTTAATTGTACAACCATAGTAACACCGGATTATTAGACTTGTAATTGGAACTTGTCTTATTCTCCGAAATTATTGATTTTTTAAGTTGCACGAATCGAGCTTGTGTGTTTGTGGCTTAATTTGACCCTAGAGTGTTCGTTGGTGCAATTGAATAGTCGAGTCTAGAGAGCATGTTTTAGATTGCTATTTAATTGAATGATATGTCAAGAACTTGTTTGATTTATCAATTTTATGGACATTAGATGAGGAACTTATCTACATTCGTGGTCAATTTTTAGAAGTATGTGAATCGATTTTCGTTCGATGATCATTTGTTATAAAGATACTCATTTATATTCCCTGATCTCATTTGTATTGTTGTTCATTTGATTTGTTTGTAATTCATTTAGTTTCGTTAATCCAGTTTATAGAATCTCATAAAAAGGGTGATTAGATAATATTAGAATTTGTTTATAAAAGTGTCATTTCTCCGTGGGATCGACCCCTACTTACTCTAACTACTAATTAATTTTGGGGATTAATTTGGGTGACCACGACATCACGCCAAATTTTGGCGCCGTTGCCGGGGACATTGGCAACTTTTATTTACATTTTCTTGTGTTATTTGTAGTTTTTGTGACTAACAGGTTCTGATGTGCTTCCTAGATTGTGTATGTCTGGCTGGTTGTTAAGGCATCAGAGATTAAGGAAGTTTGCTGCAGAGAACAGGGGACTGATAATCCCTCCGTACAATCCATTTTCACTTTCTCCTGTTGCCGCTCGAACAAGAGCACATCAACTTGAGCAAGCACGTTATACACCGTTACGGCTTAGTGATAGTTTTTCGTCATCAGAAGAAGAGTCAGGAGAAGAAATTGACTGTGAACAGCCTAAACTAATGGCTAATCGCACAATCAAAGAGTTGGTTGCACCGACTTTCAATGCGGATCTGCTTTGTATCACATATCCGGAAGAAACCACACCATGTGAAATTAAGCCTGGTTTAATACGAGCCCTTGCTACTTTCACTGGTTTTCGTGACAATAGTTCGCTTGGCAGTGGATATATCCATGATCCCTACAAGTTTTTGAAGGAGTTCCATATTGCTTGTCAAGGAATGAAGCCTACAGGGCTAGCCGTTGACACTCTGAAGTTGAAAGCATTCCCATTTGCATTAGCCGATGATGTTAAGGAGTGGTTGTATGATCTGCCAGCAGGTTCTATTACTACCAGGGGAGAAATGGAAAGAGCTTTCTTGGGAAAATATTTTCCAGCATCAAGGGCTACCATTATCAGGAAGGAAATTTGTGGGATTCGGCAAGAAAAAGACGAGTCTTTTCATGAATACTGGGAGAGATTCAAGAAGCTATGCAATAGTTGTCCGAACCATCAAATCAGTGAGCAATTATTAGTGCAGTATTTCTGTGATGGAATGTTGCCTATAAATCAGAACATGGTGGATGCTGCACGTGGTGGTGCATTGGTAGATAAAACTCCGACTGCAGCAAGGACATTGATTGCAAATATTGCATCTAACTCACAATACAGTAAGAGCAGAACCAACACATCGTCTTCACACCAAGTTAATGAAGTCAGCATTTCACATTTGGAACAACAAGTTGCTAACCTCACTTCATTGGTGCAACAAGTTGTGTCTGGAAAAGAGCAAGTCAAGGTGTGTGGGATATGTGCATTTCCGGGACATCCTACTGATATGTGCCCTTCATTGCAAAATGATCAGCAAGTGAATGCCATAGGAGGTCCTTAACAGCGGAAATATGACCCATACTCTTCAACATATAACCATGGTTGGAAAGATCATCCGAACCTGAGATATGGCAATACTCAACAGTCCGCAAATTCCAATTACAGACCACCTTTTCAGCAACAAAATTACTCTTCTCCACCTGGTTTTTATCTTCAGAGACCACCACAACAATCTTTACAGCAAAATCATGTGGCGTCTTTAGAAGAGGTGGTGCGGAACATGAGCAACTCTACCTTACAGTTTCAGCAAGAAACCAGAAATGGAATTAAAAATTTGGGGAGTCAAGTTAGTCATCTTGTCGAGACAGTAGGGAGGTTGCAATCTCAGAATTCGAATAAACTTCCTAGCCAACCAGAGCGAAATCCAAGGGAAAATGCCAATGCTATTACAATAAGGAGTGGCAAGAAGTTGGATGGTCCTAGTAGAGGTGTGAACGAGGCTGTGAAAGATAAGCAAGTCGAGGAAGAGATTGAAGAAGAAACTGTGGCAGAAAAAAACAATGAGGCAGTAACTTCTCAGGTACATTCTGATCCTCCTTTGAATACTAACAAAATTCCGGTTCAGGTGCCTTTTCTTAGCAGGTTAGCCAAGAATCAGAAAGTTGATCAAAACAAGGAGATTTTGGATGTTTTCCGCAAGGTGCATGTTAATATTCCATTGCTAGATGATATCAAGCAGGTGCCTCGTTACGCAAAGTTCTTAAAGGACTTGTGTGTGAACAAGAGGAAACTGAAGGTAGATGAAAAGGTAAGTGTGGGAGAGAATGTGCCTGCAGTTCTTCAAAGAAAACTTCCACCAAAATGCTCGGATCCAGGTATGTTCACTATCCCGTGTCGTATAGGTGATACAAGGTATGAACGGGCTATGCTAGACTTAGGTGCTTCAATAAATTCGATGCCTCTTTCTATTTATAAAGCACTTAATTTGGGTCCTTCGGTTGAAACTCGAGTTGTTATTTAGTTGGCTGATAAGTCAAATGCATACCCGGAGGGGGTTGTTGAAGATGTTTTAGTTCAAGTGAATGAACTTGTGTTTCCTGCTGACTTTTATGTATTAGATATGCATGATGACGAGTCTCTAATCACAACTCCAATTCTATTAAGAAGACCATTCCTCAAAACAGCCCGTACGAAAATTGATGTTCACAGTGGGTTTTTAACCATGGAATTTGATGGTGAAGTCATTCGTTTCAATATATTTGATGCCGTGAGATACCCTATTGATTTTGAGTCTGTTTTTGGGGTAGATGTGATTGATTCTCTGACTGAACAATGTTTTGATCTTAATTCTGATGATGCCTTAGAAACTGTTTTGACATCGTCAATTGAGGATCAGATTCATGCTAATTTGACAGAGAAGTTTGAGTTATGTGCAGAAATTGAGGAAGTTGTTTCCGATCTAAAAAGTCTTCCCTTAAAATCTGGAAAATATGCAAATCAATTTCTAGAACTACCTGTAAGTGCTAATCGTTTGTTACCATCAGTTGAGCAGGCCCCTGACGTGGAACTTAAACCCCTGCCAGATCATTTGAAGTACATGTTTTTAGGGGAAAACAAGACATTACCGATCATTGCAGCGAGTAATCTTTCTCTACTTCAGGAGGAGAAGTTACTTCAAGTCCTCCGTGACCATAAAACTGCTCTTGGATGGACCGCGGTTGATATAAAAGGAATAAGTCCCTCGATGTGTATGCAAAGGATATTGTTAGAAGAAGGGGCTAAATCTTGTGTGCAGGTGCAACGTTGTTTGAATCCACCCATGATGGATGTCGTGAAGAAAGAGGTTCTGAAACTTCTAGATGTAGGAGTTATTTACCCAATTTCCGACAGTAGATGGGTAAGCCCATTGCAGGTGGTACCAAAGAAGACAGGGATCACAGTTGTAGAGAATGACAAGGAAGAGAAAGCGCCTACTCGTGTGCAGAATGATTGGCGTGTCTGTGTCGACTATAGGAAGCTAAATTCAGAAACGAGAAAGGATCACTTCCCCTTGTCGTTTATTGATCAGATGATAGAGCGTTTGGTTGGTCATGAATTTTACTGATTTCTAGATGGTTATTCTGGATATTTGCAGGTACCAATAGCCCCTGAAGATCAAGAAAAGACGACGTTCACATGTCCCTATGGCACGTTTCCCTATCATCGTATGCCTTTCGGCTTGTGCAACGCACCAGCAACATTTCAAAGATGTATGGCCAGTATTTTTTCTGATTATCTAGAAAAATTCATTGAAGTTTTCATGGACGATTTCACAGTTCATGGAGATTCATTTGATCAATGTTTAGATAATCTCACCCTTATTCTCAAGCGATGTTTGGAAACTAACCTTGTTTTAAATTCAGAAAAATGTCACTTTATGGTCAAACAAGGCATAGTTCTAGGACACATTGTCTCATCTAGAGGAATTGAGGTCGATAAGGCCAAAATAGACTCTATTGCATCTTTGTCTTGCCCTGCCACACTGCGGGAGGTGCGTTCTTTCCTTGGACATGCAGGGTTCTACATAGGTTTACTGAGGGATTTTCAAAGATAGCACAGCCACTTTACAAACTTTTGCCAAAAAGACGTCGACTTTGTGTTTGATGAGGCGTGTAAGAAAGCATTTGATTGCTTGAAGGAGAAGCTGATCACATCCCCTATAACTGTGACGCCTCAAATTATGCTCTAGGTGCAGTTTTGGGACAGAGAATAGGAAAGACACCCCATGTCATATATTATGCTTCCCGAATCCTCAATTCTGCCCAAGCTAACTACACTACCACAGAAAAAGAACTTTTGGCTATAGTTTTTGCTTTGGAAAAATTCAGATCATACTTGTTAGGTACCAAAATCATGGTGTATACCGACCATTCAGCCTTGAAATACCTTTTATCCAAACAAGAAGCTAAGCCTAGACTAATTAGGTGGATTTTATTACTCCAAGACTTCGACATTGAGATCAAAGACAAGAAAGGAGTAGAGAATGGTGTAGCAAATAATTCGTTTGAGTAGGTTTCCTATGGGTGGTTCAGGTTACAATGCTCCGATAAGTGAAGAATTTCCAGATGAGCGATTGTATGCCATTGAGACTGAACTTCCTTGGTATGCTGATTTGGTGAATTTTCTGGTTACTCAACAATTTCCAGTTGGTTTCACTAAGGTAAAGAGGGATAGAATGAGAAGTCAGGCAAAGTACTACATATAGGACGAGCCCTATCTCTGGAAGTTTGGTGCCGATCATGTTATTAGGAGATGTGTTCCTGACAGTGAAGTACATTCTATACTGAGTTTATGTCATAGCTATGCTTGTGGCGATCACTTTGGTTCAAAGAGAACAGCACACGAGGTTCTCGACAGTGGTTTCTTCTGGCCAACATTATTCAAGGATGCTTATGATTTCTGTAAAACTTGTGAAGTGTCAGCGTACAAGTACCTTAGGCCCAAGAAATGAAATGCCACAGACGCCCATTTTGATTTGTGAAATATTTGATGTTTGGGGCATAGACTTTATGGGTCCTTTTCCGAATTATTTTGGTTTTGAGTATATTTTGCTAGCCGTTGATTATGTTTCGAAATGGGTGGAAGCTAAAGCCACCCGTACTAACGATTCAAAGGTTGTTGCAGAATTTCTGAAATCCAACATTTTTGCAAGGTTTGGGATGCCTAGAGCTGTCATAAGTGATAAAGGATCACATTTTTGTAGCAGGACAAGTGAGGCATTAATGCGCCAGTGCCATGTCCTTCATCGTGTCTCTACAGCCTACCATCCGCAAACGAATGGCCAGGCAGAAGTATCCAACAGGGAAGTCAAATCCATTTTAAAGAAAACCATCGGAAGGACTGGAGTCAGCGTCTAAATGATTCACTGTGGGCATATAGAACAACCTGTAAGACGCCAATTGGAATGTCTCCTTATCGACTAGTATATGATAAACCTTGCCATTTACCAGTCGAGATGGAACATAAAGCGTTTTGGGCAATCAAGCAATGTAATATGGACTGGGATGCTGCTGGTGATCATCGCAAACTTCAATTACAGGAACTTGAAGAAATCAGAAATGATGCCTTTGAGAACAGTCGAATTTATAAGGAGAAGACGAAAGCCTTTCATGATGATCATATTTCTTGAAAATCTTTCATTGTTGGTCAGAAGGTTCTCCTATATCATTCAATGGGTTGGTCCATTTGTAGTGACAAAGGTGTATGCTCATGGTGTTGTTGAGATAAAGAGTGAGAAAACTGGTAAAGAATTCAAGGTGAACGGTCATCGTCTGAACCCGTATTATGAAGGTTACCAGGTCCAAAATGTGGAAGTGATGGAACTTGAAGTTCCTGTGTATGCGGATCAGTGATCGTGGGTACTAAAGGGGTCAAGCTGTAGACCATAAACAAGCGCTTCGTGGGAGGCAACCCATGTCTTACTATTGTATTTTATTTCTGTGTGTTTGGAGTGCTGTTTTCTTATCAGTAATTTGAATTCTTTGTTATTAGTTTGATTTTCATTTATATACATTATTTCTGCAAATTAATTGTTGTTTTCCATCAGCATTAATTTGGGTCAGTGCAATTTTCATGGTGGTTGGCAGATTTCTGAGCAGCGGTCGTGATCATAGTGTCGACTTACTTACAGGGGCGACACGAATGGTGTTGTTGGCTGTTATATTGCTGGGTTTTCAGTTGTGGCCTTAGTGGCAGTGTTTTTAATTAATGTTGGTGTTTTGGTGGGTCTATGGAGTATGGATATACAAAAAAATCAACGGGTATGGTGCAACAGTACAGAGAAAATAAAATTCGAGGAAAAGAATGGAGACTTATCATTCCTCATTTGTTTTCGCCTGAGCCACAGCCCAGCCCGATCGGCCGACCTCCTCCGCCTGCCGTCGCTGCTCGCGCCTCCGCCTCCGATTCCACCCTCTGTATCCACCATCTACTTTACTCGCTTGATCCTCACCATCAGATCACCACGCCCCAATCCCGATGAAATCAGCTCCTTCCCCACTCGCATCCACCGCGACTTGGTTGCGCTATTTCTGAGTCGTGCCCTAGTCTGTGCAATGGGCAGGGCAACCCATGTGACCCTTTAGCCCGCCCTTATAAATTTAAGTCCAACCCATTTTACGTAAATATGGGTAGGGCTGATTTGGGTTGTCCATATAACCCATACTGCCTACAAAACCCATTTAGCAATAAAGAAACTAAAAAAAAAATTTCTGCCAACTATTCTATTGCACGACAATTCATTTTCTCATCTTTGCTCACTTCCTCTCTCCGACCATGCTCGTCGTCCCTATTTTACCGCCGCCGCATCGTCGCCACCGTATTTCCATCACCGCATGATTTTGTTAAGGTATCAACTCCTTAATTTTATTTCTGTATTTTATAATAACCCTAAATCGATTTGGGGAAAATGATTTCGGTAAATTCTTGGGTGAATTGACAGGTTAGTAATAATTACTAGTTCCATGATTCTTTGGCAATTGGTTGCAAGAGTAACGGAGTTGATGTACATCAGTAATTATGGATGCCAAACATGATGGCTCATGTTGCTTTCCTGTTTGAGCTAGTACTCGTAGAGCTAGTATTCATTTTCGTAAAAAAAAAAAAACTGTATAAAAATGTTTCAGGCCCATGGGCCAGTTCAGCCCATAATAATATGGGCCGGCCCAGTCCAGGCCATAGATATTTTATAGGAGCCCACACCCAGCCCACCTTTTTAAAACGCAGCCCTAACTCAGCCCAGCCCATCCATTGTACAGTTTTACCTTTGACCACCCCTAGCCACCTGGAACCACCTTATACCACCACTCCACCAGGTACCAGCCACCCTCGAAAATTGAAAAAAAGGAAAAATTCATTTTTCGTAATCTAAAAGCTTAATTACTATACTTAATATATTATACCCATCTTAATCCTTTTAACATTTGTAAACTCATCCCCCATGTTAATCAATTACTTTACTAATATCGTATTACCTTTTTCTCTAATGGTTAAAAGGGTTTTTTTCCAAGTGTAATTAGTATACTAATTGATATTTAGTGGGGTTAGATTAAGGGTAAAAAAAAATCGATTTTCAAGGGTGGCTAGCTAGTGGTGGTATAAGGCGGTTTCAGACTTTCAGGCGGCTAAAGGTGGTCAAAGGCGGTTTGGTGGAGGCCAAAGGACAATAGGCGGTGTTGGGTTCAGGGCAGCGGGCTCGTAGGAGTAAATTAGGAAGATGGGCCACAAGCCCAGTGAGGTTCCATCCTAAAACCAATTGGTGATAGGAGGAGTAACCCACTAGCTTATAAACCAATCTCCTCAACTTACTTCTACCGATGTGGAACAATACTTCTATGAACACACTTGGGAAACCCCAACAATCTCCCCCTTTTCACATGTGTGTGGCTGCAACTCCCCCTCTGACTAGTGCCCCTCCGCACCATGAATGACCGGTACTACTCCGCACCAGTGCCCCTCCGCACCATGAATGGTCAGCCGAGGCTCTAGAGTACAATCATCACATTACCCCTCGACTAGTGCTTCTCCGCACCACGTGTGTGCCCGATGTAACTATGCACCAGTGCTCCTCCGCACCATGATAGGGTGTCAAGGCTGGCACCGCCCCACATCGCACCTAGGTTGCCCCAAGCCGAACCATCGGCTCTGATACCACTTGTTGGGTCCAGGACAGCGGGCTCGTAGGAGTAAATTAGGAAGATGGGCCACAAGGCCAGTGAGGTTCCATCCTAAAACCAATTGGTGATAGGAGGAGTAACCCACTAGCTTATAAACCAATCTCCTCAACTTACTTCTACCGATGTGGGACAATACTTCTATGAACACACTTGGGAAACCCCAACAGGTGGTCTTACCAAGGCTTAGTAATTTGGATTTTTCTAACGTGTGCCCATAGGGCACATGATAACACTTCATTTATTTCCTTAATTAAGTGATATTCTCCTGAATTAATCAAAAAGATTCCACAATTTGTTTTTTCAAGTGAGAATATTAATTAATTAAGGAAGGAAATGAAGTTTTATCATGTGCCCTATGGGCACACGTTAGAAATCCCGTATTAATTTTATAAGGTGGTTCCTCGCAAAGACAATTTTAAAAGGTGGTTGTTTCCAAAATTCAGAAACTTAAAAGGTGGTTTTTTGCCAATTTTCCTATAATATAATATATAAAATAATTGGAAAATAAGAATCAAATAATATTTTAGTGTTAAAATTTACCGACAAAAAAAAAAGACTCGAATATGTATTTTCGACCCACTGGTCAACTCGTAACCCGACCCGACCCGTTTTGACCCTAACCCGAAATACACCCGACCCGAACCTACCCGAACCCAAAACCCACCCGCCCGCCCGCCCGACCCGTTTCACAGGTCTACCCATGGGCCATGGGCACCCAATAGAAAATCCCAAAATCAAAATACAATATACAGTATCATCAATGGCCTTTAGGATCCTGATCCATTCTAATCAGTATATAGTACTTTTTAACACAATCATTTGTAAAAGAAATCAGCCGCATTATATCTTGATAGCATTTCCTGTAGCAAAAGATCGTTCTTCCCAAAAATAGAATGCTTGACGCCTTATAAAAAGTGGAGAAATGTTGCACAAATGTCGTTCATTCTCATTGCTCAAATCAAACTCGCTTGTGTGACTAACTGACTATACAATATACTCCTATCATCTATGGCCTGTAGGAAGCTTGTACTCGTGAGTGTGCTTATGTTTTCGATGGTCCTCGTTCAACAATCTATAGGTACATGTCAAACTCGTCTACAAAATTAACCGTTTTATTAAAAACACTGAAGTTATTAAGAATTTGAGATATGGTTTAAAACTCGTCTAAAAATAGCCATTTAATCCTTGTTTTTGATTGGTCTTAGTATCAGTGGAGCAGCTAGATGTATGCCATTTTGCAGGTCCGTGCGCAACAGGAGAGGATTGCATGAAGACATGCTCGACCAAACCTGGTTACGGCGTTGGTACTTGTGGACATTACGGTGGTGGAACAAATATCTGTAAGTGTTGCCCTGGTCCTTCTACAAATAAGATTCATGATCCATTAGCTTAATTAGGTTTAATCATTCTAGATTATTAAGTTCTCTCTATGATTTTGAAACATACGATAATGTGATCCAGATCGTAATTAATAAAATGTTTGACCATCGATTTTTCTAGAACTTTTTGTATGGTCGTCTTAAATGCATAATCATTTTTAAAAGTTTGATTTTTATTGATCACCGTGTATTATACTACATTAGTGTGATATTAAGATAGCAAATAATCGGGTATGTATTAAGGAATAAGATTTTGCGTATATTTACCAAGACTAGTACGTATAGGAAATGTTCCGGTTGATTTAGCTACCAAAATTATGTACGTAGGTCTAGCTAGGTACTACTATAATTTGTGTTTTGGACCTTCTGGTGTTCTCATTCAACTTAATTTCTACAAGACATACAAGAGATATAACGAGAACTGTATGATGAGGTTCTCCCCCCACTTCGACAGTCCCCTTTCTGGTTAATTGTAAATTGTAATACGTACGCTACGACCATTCTAATTATGACATTACACAATCCCTTGAATATTCCATATAATATGAACCTTCACAACACAAATTTACGACATTTATTTACACAATAATGAACATCCCATACACGTTACACCTTTAAATCAAACCCTATTAATCTAATTTCGGAAATACATCGGGAATTCATTTAACATGATGACTTATTACCAAAATCGTAAACATCGATCACTTAAATAGTATAACATGTTGGCCTCATAGAATCGTCGTGATTAACATAAAAACGTACGTTTCAATTAAAAAGCGATTGTTCTCGAAAGCGCTAATTAAAGAGACATACTCCAATGGAATCCTAAATGTATGTTCATCATCAATTCATCATCAAGCACAAAATATCAGAATGTGAATAACACAAGAGTACTATCATAAGTTATTAACCTCATACGAAAATCCGAACATCATAGCTAAAACAAGACAATAGGATAAATGTCAATAAAACCTCATTCATACTCCTAATTAATTAAATTGTTCATCATCATACGAATACGCAAACAACATCTATCTCTGCCCAGAGATAGAACAAACGTAGCTTCATTAACAAGCTGCACCAAGTCACCCACAAAATCCTTCAAAAAAATAATCATCATCCTCATCATCACTGCTATCGTCTTCTTCTCCTTGTGGCAATTTCCAGTCGAGATGCAAGGTAGTCCATTCTACATAATCATCAAAATACAAACAAAAAAAAAATCATTATTATGAGGAACACATAAAAATAAATAAAATCATAAATAAACAAATTAATTAATTAATGAGATCAATAATTAACTACCTTTCCTGATCTTGTAGTGAAGCATCTTTTTGTTACCATCTGATAAAACGCTTCCATTATAACTCAGCACAGTCTCTTCCTTAGGGATTTCCACACCTTATAATAATCAATCATAATAATAATACACAAATCAGAATGAATAATTAGTAACTAAGAAGAATATACGTACAGATCGAAGTTAAATAGAGTAAATAACACGCTAATTAATGATACGAAAGAAGATTAGTAATAGAAATAAAAAGGCAACCTTTTATTTTCAAGACTTTGATCTTCACCTCGTCCACGGTAGCATTATCTTTATCAAGTTCCAGCCTAGTGCTACAACGTTGTTTTGGTGTTTTTACATAAACCACCAGCTTTCTGTAGCTCGCTGCCTTTTCCTTGCTGCACAAGTTTCAAAGAACCAACCAACAATTCTCATCATCATTATTATTATTGTTATTAATTAATTAATTGCTGCTAATATGTAAAAGAATAAATGAGTAATTTTCAGGAAAATTATTGTTATAACTATTACTACTGGAGAATTTACTACCTGCGGTGAATAGTCTGGACATTGTCGGAGGAGGAGGATTTTTGGTTTCCAGAAGCTCCTCTGTTTGCCTTGACATCTCTCCTCCCGAATCTCTGCATTTTCTCTCTCTCTTTCGTAGAGGCAGGTGAGGTGGGTAAATATATGAGAAAGTCTCAATGTACATTCATATACATTTCTAAACGTATATTCCTAATTTTTTATGCATATGTCCCATCATATTTCAATTCTCTCTCCTCAATCGCACCACATTAAAATACAAAACATACTCATATTACCCCCCATATATGTTTGATAATATATATCACATATACAAATAGCCCTACTCTAAATATACAGTGAATGAAGGTGGAAAGGGTGAAAAAAAAGAAACGAGGAGAAAACCCCTTCCTCAAGGCAGACCTATATATACGTGGCGGCTTGCTTACGAAGTTTTTGTGGGGAAAAACTGAATTTTGGCCTTAACGGAGAGTAACGGCGTTATAAATAAAATAGTTCTTGCTCCGCCGTTAGTTACTCTTAACCTTCTTTTTTTCTGTAACAAACTGTTTACAAAATTACGATTAAGCTATTTAAATGTGTCTATGTCTAGCTTACTATAGTTGGATAGCCGTACAACGAATTATTAAATCAAATGTCTAGCTTACTAGCTAAGAAAGAGTATGTAGTGTTGGAATAGTCAATAAAGTGCTAGCTACGTACATGCTATTGTGGTGAACTTGTGATTTAGGACACGGTGCATGTAAAATTAAGCCTTTAAAGACGAGAATCGGTGATAGTTAACCATAAATTTATCATTACATAATGAGGCAATTATAACCATAATTTGATAAGTACAAAACTTTTGTGTGAAAACTAGACTACCAGCGTTGCAAGTAGTACTTGCTCCCTGTTACCCTTGACCGTATAGTTTTTGGTTCGGTTTGGATATGTGGTTTAGATTGCGATATTTAGCATGTATTGACGAAAATACTACTCTCGGTCTCTTGTTGTGTCTAAGAATAGATATGTAGTGTGAGAAATAGTCGATACCGTGTCATTGTTACTATATGGATACGTCAAGGAATTGTAAAACTAAAGTCTTTTAAGGACGAGAATTGATGAAATTTATCATTATGTACATAAATCAAAGGTGAAGACCTATGCGAAAGTTTATCAGATCATACATTATCACATGACGAATTGATGACGAGGCAATTCAAACCATAATTTGATTTGATACGTACAAAATTCGATTTTGCATCAATGATATTTGCATGAGCAGATAGTATTTGTAATTATTCTGGAAATAGAGGGATAAGTAGGTGAAAAAGAAGCCTAGGATGCTTATTTATTGACTTTTTACTTATTACTTTTAGAGTAAGGCTATTTGTATATGTGATATACATTACAAAACATATATGAGGGATAATATGGGTATCTTTTATATTTTTATGTGGTGAAATTGAGGATAGAGAATTGGAATATAGTGGGACATATGAATAGAAAATTAGGAATATACATTTAGAAATGTATATGAATATACATAAAGACTTTCTCTTACTTTTACTCTGCTGACAGCTGCTATAGCTAGCTGGTGATAATTTCTCTATTTGTTTTGTTCCTATAACTAGAAAGATAAGCGCTGGTGCTGGCTCTTGCATTGCTGGTCCTTAGCTTGTTACTATCATCAAAATTCAAAATTCAAAGCAGTTGTACACTTGTACTTCCTCTAAAGTCTTAACTGCACGCGCCAGGCGAAACGTATTTGCGCACTCACTTTTTTCTCGTATAAAAATTGCATGTGAATATAAATGAGGTTTCTTAATTTATTTTTAGACTGTAATTACAATCGATCACTTTCGAATATGAATTACTCGTACGTCTAACAAGATATACAATGAGTTTTAGATAGAAATTTGAAGGGGCTTGGGAATAACTATTTTACGTATCAAGTTAACGATGTATTAAGTATTTCGTACCATGCGTAGGAAAACCTTCACAAATTAAAATGCGATAATATTATATGTGTGTAACGACTAATAATAAATGGGTGATGACTGCGTCCTAGGGATAGACTGCAGATACTGATACACTGATATATATACTCCTAATCAAACGTTCATCAAGCAGGTAACACTACAAATTACAAAATGAACCGTTAATTACAATTTATTACAAGCACACCTATGCATGATTAATTAGCTAGTAAATAGCATTTTTACGGTGGGCGGCACGGTAAAAGAGATCGAGGAGGAAAACCTTTGGCCAAGGCAGGGTGACGTGGCTGATTGACACAATTTTGCGAGTAAAAACAAAAATTTGTTTCACAGCTAAGATGGTCCTACCCCAAAAAAAAAAAAAAGGAGGTTGTCTAAGTCAATCACCGTGATTAGATGAATAGTGCCTAATCATTGATTCTTTTTTGCAGTTTAATCCCTGGTGTTTTTATTACTTGCTTTTGTTTGTTAAACGCTTGTAGAATACGATTAAGGTTGTAATACAACTGTTTAAAGACTCAACAATAGATTAACACAATATTTTTACAAATAAATTATCAAACTTAAATGCAAATTAGTTTAATAACGTAATTAAGGAGTGATTAGTGAAATAACGATTTGTCTTTATATAACTTTTTATGGTACTCACTATCATGCATCTACTACTTATGATAAACTTATAAGCCCACCATGCTCCGTGATTTAAGATAGATTAATTGGAGAGTTTCGACCAATACCTGAACTAAGTTAATTGGGTCCTCCGATATTATATAGCTTTCGGCTTTGCAGGGGTGGCTAATCCCAACCACGACTAACCTTAGATCAGGCACAGCACAGATTCGTCTCGTTTCCTACCTCGAATCGTAGTCTCCTTTTAAGATATCAGTTTTCAGAGTTGGATAATCTATATTTGATTAAATATCATAAGGTTCGAAAAGATAGTTTTCCCTTGGAAAAGAAACTTTCATTGATTACTGAAAGATTACACACTGGAAATTGAAATACATTTGATGCTCTCTCAAACTATGAAATTCTCAACAGAGTATTCTTGATCTAAGAGATATGGGAGTTCCCTATTGATCTCTCAGTTCTTGGATACTCTAACTGAAAGTTTCATCTAAAATTTTCTCTCTCTAAATTCTTAGTTTCTTGCTTGAGGCTTTGTTTGCTCTGATTTGCTGTGTCCTTCATCTGAAGCCAAGCTCTGCTTTTATAGAGGGGCTCTCTCTCTTGCTGTTGGGAGAGCACTCATCATAAAGACGTGAATAGTAAAAACACAAACCTACACCACACAAAATAAAGTTTACAACTGTAAAAATGAACTATTTTACATGTGATGGTAGGGATTTTATTCCATTAGCAGATTTTGCATGCCTTCATCTCCGATATTATTTTCCCATCCTTCAGCTTCTTCGTATTCTTGATAGATCGCATTATTGTCTTGGTCAGCACAAAGCTCTTGGACTGTTTTAGCAGCATATTCTTGATCCCATGTCATTAGGGTATCAAATAGAAAGTCATTTCCCTCATCAGACAAAAATGTTCCATATTCCAATTTAAACATGTAATCATGGATCGATTCAGACTTGTCAATTGCTTCTGAAAAGAGACTTGCGCATGCCATATCTTTCGGGAATATCAAAGTTGTATTACCTCAATGTATTATACGGTTTGGATATTTATCCCTCATCTTTACCAAAAAGTAGTCAATATTCTGGATTATGTAGAAAAATCCCATAACCCTTGCTTCTGTTGGATTTCTTATTCTTCTTCTGGGCTTGATACAAATAGGATCTTTCATCAGATCTCCATATCCTAGTATGATTAGATAATGCGCTGGGTACACTTTTCCGTTTACCATTTCGATATTTGCGCATGTGATGCGTTCAAAAATCAAATTCTTCATTTTATGAAGTCTACGAAATATGTACTTTTGAAAATTTGTCATTTCCTGAAATATTGATCCTTTAGGATCTAGTGGTTCTCTGAAATGGGTTATCATACCATACTTCCATGCCTTTAGGACATCATCACCTTCTCTAATGAAATTTGGTGGTATGGACAAAGTTCTTACTCCTGAGTTATTAGCATCATAGTAAAGCCAACTGCACCATCCTTCCCAAATGTCATAGTATGGAGTGTTTCCTCCTACCAGTTCCGAGTACCAAGCTCGAAAATTATTATCTTTTATTTTGTTTATTATCATTTGTTGAAGCTCGTGAGGTAGCATCAACATATTTATTATTATTATTAAGAACATGTGGACAACTCTATGTGCACTTTTAATTAAACCATCTCTCAATCTAGTTTTTGAGGATAGGATCAGGGCTTCTGTGAGAGCCCAACTGGAGGTGGAAACCCTCTTCATAGCTATATTGGTTTCATTCACTAGTTGCTTCCTTTCTGCAGATATTCGAATATTTTGTTCTGCAGAAGGTAGTTGACAGTTCTTCGATCTCTTTGCCATTTGCTAACTCTCTTGTGAGACTGTCAGCTAAGGAATTTTTCGACCCCTGTATATGTTCAACAGAAAACGAGAATTGGTTAAGCCATAATTGTCAACGCAAGAGCCTCCCTTGCGCTTGCATATTAGATAAATTCTTCTTAATAAATCCAAGAATGCCCTTGCAATCAGTTTTGACTAAAAATGCTTTTGGAGCTAAAAAGATTAGTAATTTTTCAATTCCTCTTATGACTACAAGGATTTCTTTCTCCATAGTGGGATAATTGCATTCAGCTTTATTAAAGCTTCCACTACAATATCTACACACTTTTTCTCCTTCCTTTATTTTTAATACTGCACCCCAATGTTCATCACTTGCATCTGTTTCAAGCACTAGATCATTTTGGTCAGTAGGTAAATTTAAAACTGGAAGATTTTGACATAGTTTCTTGAATTTTATAACTGATTCTGTATCCGACTGATTCCAATTCCATAGAGCTTCTTTTTTAAGTTTTTGTTGTAGAGGTTTTCGGAATTTAGCTAAATCCTGTATAAAATCAGAGGCATAGGTAAGACATCCTAGAAACCTTTCTAGTTGTTTTCTATTTTCGATTTTATCAGGGAAATTGCCGATCTTCTCAATGATGTGTTTCTGTAAGATTACTTGGCCTGCCTTGATTTCTAACCCAAGAAATTCAATTTCTTGTTCGGCATAATTGCATTTACTTTTACCAAAAATAATACCATGATCTACACATCTTTGAGTGACTGCTTTAACATCGCCCATGTGTTGCTCAAGAGTTTTTGAAAATATAAGAATATCATCTATGTAAACCAAGCAACAATGATTAAGGTCTTTGAAAATGTTATCCATCCTCTTTTGAAATATTTGAGGGGCATTCTCCAACCGAACGGCATAACAATCCATTCATAATGACCTTGAGGAGCACTAAAAGCAATTAAAGGAATGCTCTCTTCCTCCACTTTAATCTGCCAGTAGCCACTCTTACAATCCATTTTTGAGAACCAAGTGGCTCATTGTATTCTATTAAATAAGACTGTTTTATTAGGAATGTAATAACCATCAAAGATGGTATTATCATTTAGTTTTTTATAATTAATAACCATTCTAGCTTCTCCTCGTTTTTCTTCAGAATGATTTCTTACCATGAAAGCAGGACTAGTGTGAGAACTGTTGCTATTACGGATTAATTTTTTATCCAATAAATCCTGATCTGAATTTTGAATTCTTTAATATCCTGATAGGTGTAAACCATTTGTTTTACCCTAATAATAGTAGTAGGATTTGATAAAGTTATTTTAGCAACCGATCTATCTTTATCTCAATATTTAAGTGGGTTATCTGAATATAGCTCTTTACACAAATCTTCTTGCTGCTTTATAATTTTATCTTTTAATGATAATTCATGAACAGTGATTCGTAAAGCAACCTCTCTTTGTGTTGGAACAACCTTATCACCACGCTGGTTGCGCGTAAACTCAATTTTATTATGAGTATAGGCTTTACTCATCTTTTTAATCGGTACAGAATGACCATTTACCGTAAATATTAGATGATCAATTGTTCGAGTACATGGTGAATATACTTTTTGAAAACTATTCCCTATAAGCATATCGTGAGAAGGTTGGTCTATTGCCCATAATTTGGGTATTATGCATTGGACCCCGCCAATTTCTATAGGTAAATTTTCAATGATCTCGGTATGAGTCATTAGACTATTGTTAGCGATCTTAACATGCATAGGTTTAATTGCCTTTTTCCAGAGAAATTCTGGGAAAAGATCTCTCTTTCCGAAACAGCACGAACATCCACTATCTATGTAAGCACACAACTCAAATTTATTGTATCCTTCTAGGCATATATTTATCGGAATGTATATACTATTAGGATTTGTTCCGAAAACTTCCTGAGGTGTTTCTATTGTCATATTGACTTCATCAACCTCATCTTCATAAACAGGTTCACTTTTTGTGATAGTTCTATGGCCAATGATCTTTCTTTGATCAAAACTTGACCTTGGTGGTTCCTTAAGATCAAAACTCGATCTCGGTGGCTCCCGAAGATCAAAGCTTGCTCTAGGTGGTTCAATTGATTCTTTGCTACTTGATCCAATCTCATAGTGTTCGAAGCTTGTATCATATGAGTTAAATCATATTTTTGACCTAGATTTGCTAGTAACTTAATTATTTCTTCCTCTTCTTTAGGAATTTCGCTTTTAAAAAGGCTAAATCTAGAACTCCGACTTCTTGTAATAATTGGACCTCCCGGAATACGATCATTAGTAAATATTTTGCCAGTTTCGTCAATTGTTAATATATTTTTACTAACAGTAGCTGTATTCATAAATGATTCTACCCAAGTTTTCTTTAACCTAATGTCTTCAGGTCTTATTTTCTCAGGGCTAATTTTTTGTCTTGGGCGTCCTGATTCATATTTTTCTGCATGTACAATCCCTTTTTTCATTTTTTGATCTATTGTATTTTCCAGCTTATATATTACCTTCCACTTAATATGCAACGGACACGTTCCCTTATGCATATTTATTCCATCAGTTAATAATTTAATTGCCAGAAATTTTGGAGCGTAAGCATCGTAAAGACTTACATAGTATTTTGGTTCGCATATCCAAGTTACCGTTCCTTGGCTTAAATTGCAATTTGCTCCGCTTACTATCTGATCATAAAGTTCTTTGTGTCTAATGTCACAAATAAAACTTATGCATTGAACGTTTTTACCAAAATCTTGTAAAGGAGTTATGTATACTTGAATTGATCCAATATAAATATATTTATATTTATTATCTTTATTATGATTCTGGATATTTTTCCAATTTATAATATTTATTTCAGCAGCTTTTTTATCGCAATTCTTTACTTCAATATCTCCTTCCATTTCTTCACAAACATATTTGGTGGATAATTGTATAAAAGATGTCTTAAATATTTTATTTTTAGTAATACTAGGGAAATCTAACCCTCTATCGACCATTTCATTTAGTTGGTCTTCATCAATGGACATCTGTGCGCATAGTAATTGGGCTAAGCTTGACATTTCTTCTTCTTGATCGTCAAACTCTTCATTCATTTCGTTTAATTCTTCGTATTCTATTTTTTCTAATTCTTCTTCATCCTCGATGACTTCAATTATTCCCTTATTTTTTCCTAAAGCCAAGTTAACAGCTTCTTCTTCAGAAATTTCGAAATAATCAAAGCTTCCTATAGCCTCTATTGATTTGTTATTATTCTTTTTCTTGTAGTCGTTAGCATAGTGACCAATTTCACCACATGCCCAACATTTGCAATTATTTTTCTTCTCAGGACAATACGAAACTTTTCTGAAAAATCTTCTATTTTTGAAAGCAGGTTTTTTGAAATATTTTTTCTTATATTTTTCCCCTCGTTGTTTATTAAAACTTTTCTTTCTGTAATACTTTTTCTTTTTAATATCATAATTTTTTGTTCCATAATTATTGGGCATTTCCCAACAAGTAAGGAATTGTTTTTTCATGTGTTGAGTTCGTACGACTTCTCGACATTTTTTCTCAACCCATCTTCTTAGGAAAGACACTTTACTTCCTAATGTTTCTTTGGCGTTGTATTTTGATTTCCATTCTTTAAATTGTTCGCTAATTTCTTCATTTATAGCTCCTGGAAGTTTATCATAAAACATTCCTAAATTTGTAGTGTTCTCGCCAATCTTGTAATAATAATGTTCGAATTCGGCTATATAACTGTCCAAATATTTCATGTTATCCATTGTGAGGTTATTGATTTTTCTTTGCCACTCATTAATTTTACCTCTAGGTTCAGTTAGTATACCAATAAATTCATCTTCTATGTAGCCACATAATTGTCTGAACATTATATCTGGAGAAGCTAATTCTCGCAGTTCAGCTTTCTTTGTAGCTAATAGACCATCGTACCAGTCAGCAATGGAACCATAAAGACTGTGTTCGACGTAATTTAGAAATTGATCGGCTTCCCAAGTTGAATTTAAGTTTAGAACAGTAGTCATGCTTTTCTTCCATTGGGTTAAGACGTCCTCTCGATTTCTTACTCCATCTAGATTCAGTTTATAACCTGTATGACTAATACTCTCGAGTTCGATTTTTTCGGGTTTAGTCATTGGATTAGGCATAATCCTAGCATTAAAACGTGTCGATTTACCAAAAACCTCTCGAGGTCTCATACAACTTGTAGAACCTCTTTGATGGGTGATATTATTCTTGAAGAAATTATTTTCAGTAGGTAGTTCATCTTGAATGATTTCTTCTACTTCATTATTGTTAATTATTGGTTTTCCAAATTTCTTATCTAGACGCCTCTTAATTTCTTCAATAGGAATAGTTTCTAGATCATCCATTTTGAGTAATCCCATTTGATGATATAGATCTTCTTCTATTTGTGCATAATTATAATCTTCGTGATTACTATCGTCTACAATGTTTTGTTTTTCTGATATCATGCTCATGATTTTATTAAGTTTTTCTGGGTCTTTTTCCTTTTCGAACAGTTCTTGTAAGTTTGCCATAATGCAATCTTTAAGAATTGTTGTCATTATGCTTTTCTATTTTAATAGGATTTTTAGGATTATTAGCGGGTGTAGTAACTGTAAAGATTTTATTTTCGTTTTGATTTTGAAACGGGTATTTATACTTAAAAGATTCGTTCTTCTTAGAAGATCCTCCTTTGGCTTCTTAGTTAGTCGAATGTCTAATTTCGTTTATCAAAACGAGATGGTTTGCTCTTATGAGATGTTGTATTTCAAGTATATGTTCTCCAAGAGCTGTTTGAAGTTTAGCAGTTTCCGCTAGAGTATTTTTTATTGAAATTATTTCGTCAACTAAATAATTTAAAATGGGTCCTAAGGTTTTACTTCCGTCAGGACTATGCTGAATATGAGTATATTAAGGATTAGGACAAGAATCTGGCGGAGTAGCCAGTTTAATTCTTAATTTTGAGCCAAATGGCTCTGATACCAATTTGATTACTTACTAAAAAAATTAAGTAGATAAGAAGTTTAGATTAATAAAGGAAAGGGGAAGAGAAAAGAAGCAAATTAGACTAAGTAAGGAAGAAGGAAAGCAGAAGGATCAAAGTGCAAGAAAAGAAGTGAGGAAGGACTTAAAAGCAAATACTATTTGCAGTGATTAGAATGGCTATTCTAATCACCGTGATTGTTTTGGCAATACTAAAAAATAAGTGTACTGCTCGTCTGCTCCCATCACCAAACCACAGTTGATGGACGGTGACGATTTTCTTTCACACCGCGTTGATCGAAAATAGTACTACGTGGTCTTTCACTCTCATGCGAATTAGTACTCATCCCGTTGGATAGTTAATGTCGTCAAAAATAGTACCCTATATATTGAATGCAACGGTGAGTCATAGCATATACTCCCTCCATTTCAATAGATTTTTTACATAGGGAAAGTGAGGGGAAATCAAGGAGGGTAGACAGAGAAAGTGATTAGAAAATAGAGGGGTAGATATTAGAGAAAATTAATTAGTCTTAATATGTCTAAAGATCTCACTTTCATCTCATAACCACCACTTTTACAACCCCAAACCACCGCATAACCGTCGCCTTCTCTCCACACGTAACGCTGCCGCCCCTCCAATCCAACCGAAAAGAAACAAAAAAATACTTAAATTCATCAACATTCAAACACAAACTTAGGCTGTTAGATTAATAAGATGATTGGGTTGTTAGATTAATAAGATGGGGAAATACTAAAGAGTAATTGGGTTAGGTTGTTGGATTAATTAGTTAAGTGGCCCAATTAGAAGATGTGTTAGTGAAGTTAGTAAGGGTAGTTGCGGAAAAGTATGTCACAAATATTGGCCCGAAATAAAAACGTAAAGAATCAAAAGAAATTGCCAAAAGAGAAATACGTAAAGAATCAAAAGAAATGGAGGGAGTAGTCATACTCATATACGAGTCTGTATTCCCCTTGTTTTATGGCAAGCCATACAAAATTCATATGGTACGAGTACATTTTGTGTAACGGAACGTTCGATTGGTATGACATGCAGTATATATGTGTATTATTAGTTTTTTAGTGTATGTGTGTATATATGTGGTACATTATCACTAGTAGTAATAATGCTTTGGCAAAAGAGACGATGATTTAAGCATTGCGATGTTCTACCATTAAGTATCACGTACTCTTTCATGGATTGATAGTCAATGTCTTTTTCAGTATGATAAGATTTTGCTCTCTACTTGAAATACGATAAGTATTCCAAAGTCGATTAAAGAAGATGACCTTGAATACTAGCTCGTTGCCTTTTGAAATAAAGTGACATTATTGCCATGATATAAATCAAAATGTGACTTTAAACCCAATTTAAACAAGCTTAGTGAAAATGAACATAGATTGTATTTTTGATTTGGTTAAGACTTAAGACATTAGACATTTGAATTATATTTGGTTCACAATTTCCTGTCTTTTTTTTTTGCAAATGTTTTCATCATGGGAAATGTGAAAATGAAAACAGAAAGCAGTGAAATTACACAACGGAAGAGAGCATCGGGCACAGGCTAGCAATGTCGAGATGGAAATCTAATCCTCCCGAACATAACACATCAAAAGAACTTAAAACAGAACAAACTACTTTCTTCTTCTTCTAAGGGGTTGTTAGTAGAGGTTGGCACAAGGTTTTACGCTTGGTTAAGCAAGGAGCACTTCCAGCGAGGGTGACTTTGTTGTCTTGAGGTTGAAGACAACTTGCCTTGGGCCCCAAACTACGGTGTAGGCCAGAGTGGTAGAGTTGTGACGGAATGATGGGGTGAAAATATGTAAGGAGGTGTAAAGATCGAGGACTACCTTTTGTCGCTTCACGGGAACTAAGCATCCACTACGCCAAATAACGCATTAGACACCGGGTCAAAAACGAGGTAGACACCGGTAACACCCGGTGTTTGGATCGCCGAATTCTTAAGTTAGACACCGCCGGTTGCCTAAAAAATAAAAAGTGTCATATGTTACAATAAGACACCGGTTATAATAAAACCCGGTGTCAAATTAACACTCGGGGTGGACTTTGGTGGTCAAATGAAGGTACATATGACACCGTTATGGGCAAAACCGGTGTCATATGTGCACCAATTTTTCAAAAAAAAAAAAAATTAAAAGAAGAGGCATACGCATGTGAAACTTCCAGTTAACTATTATCGTTATCAAATTCAAAAATTAAACAAAGTTTATAGAGATCTGAAGCTTGATATGACAACACAATTGAAATTTTGCAATGAATTGGTTAATTCATTACTCGTTCGCTGGTAATATCTTCCGCGATTGTTGCTCTTGTTCTTGTTAAATAAGTTTTTGTTTATTTTTTTTTAATTATTTTTGGGAGCACGTAAGACACCGGTTTTTACAATAACCGGTGTCTTATGTGTTAAATGAGTTTCTATTATTTTTTATTTATTTTCGGGAGCACATAAGACACCGGTTTTCTAGAGACCCGGTGTCTTATGTTGCTTTTAACACTGGTTCTTCCTCGTAACTGATGTCTTACCTTTTTGTAACACCGGTTATTACCATTTCGGTATTATATGTTCCAGTATATATCTTATCCACTTTTTGGCGTAGTTGTGGTCTATGGCACCAATGGAGCATGTAAATCAAGGTTTGAATCATGGATAAAAGGGATCAAGGAAATAACACTCTCACGAGGGAGAGTACTAGTAGTGAAAGCCTCTACTTCACCCGATTCTAGGTCATGGGGGGCTTCCGTCTGAATTTGTTTTGAAGTGGTTCACAAATTTGATCTACTAGTATTAGTCGGAATTTAACATGGTGGCCAAATTTGATGTAGTACAATTGTATATTAAAGGAAAAATATACTAAGTGAAGTGAATTCCTGCCAAAAAAGGTATTTTTGGCTAATTAGGTAGTTAGTGTAATTTGTTTTTACCTATGTGTCGCCAATTTTTTTTTTTTTTACCAATTTGTCGTTTGCTCGCTACTTTTTTTACTAATAATTTGGTAGTTTGGCGTAACAAATTTATAGTACAAACCACAATGATATAGTATTAGTCGGAGTTCACTTTAATTAAAGACAATCTGTTATATTACGATCGGGTTTGGGCTACACCCAGACGAAGGAGAGAGTCAATTTCATAAATACAAGGGGGTTCTATCCTAAAATTAATGGCAATAGGAGGTGTAATTCATTGGTTTATAAAGGGTCGTAGATCAGGCTGAGCGAGCAGGGCCCCGAAATATTGGGGGCCCAAACATAGCAAAACATGATATATAATACACATCCCCTTTATACATCAACTGAATTATCGTGGCCCAGTGGTAGTAGTTATTGTCAAATTCCCATACAAACAGGGTTCCAAACCGTTCTTCTTTTCTCTTTGAAGCTTTTGGGATTTTTTTTTTCCTTCTCCTAATCAGCTACTTATAGTTGTGTTTAGTTTTTGCTTTTAAAGTATTTTAAGGGCCACGGAAATTATTTTTGTCATGAGCCTCGAACACAAATAGCGATGTTAATTTATTAGGGCCCTAAAATTTTCGTTTTAATATATTTGGCCCTGGCCCCCTCAAGTGCCCGCTACTATATATCCTGGGTTTGTATACAAATCAACTATCTCCTCTTTTTTCAATGTGTGACACTCACAGGTGCAGCTCACTTTAACACAATCAAATTAGTCATGATCGGGTTCAAAATAAAGATAAACTAATACTAAACACAACTTAGTTATAAAAAATTTGATATATAAGCCATTAGTAGTTATGTTTAGACACCTAGCCGGCAAAATGTAGACTACTCGAGATATAGAAAGTTGGAAACCAAAGTTTTTATTATACATATTGTTATTAGCTAAGCAAGCGTTCATACATATTCTCATTCATATACATAGAAATACCATGGTGACAAACTCGAGTGGCTACTATGGTGGTCATGGACGAGGTCGTAAACAAGGAAGAGGTGGAAATTACCCTTCCTTTAAGAAAGACAAGAATGCAGATAACAAATATGTCGGAGACAAGAAAACATTTGTATGCCAGGATGAGTCTAAGATACATTGTCATAGATGTGAACGGTTTGGACATTATGCATCAGAACGTTGAACCAAATTACACAACAATCAAGGTGAGCGAGCAAATGTTGCTGAAGGTGGAGGAAAGCTTAATTCTTGCTTGCAAAGATGGCCCTGATACCGAAATTGGCAATGTTGGTATTTAGACACAGAGTGTAGCAATCACATGACTGGACAAATGTAACTTTTCTCCTACCTTAATTAGTAAGAGGAGAAGTTAAATTTGGAAAGAAAAGTAAAGTTCCCATCAAAGGTAAAGGTAACATTAATATTCAGTCAAATAATGGAACTAATGTTACTATTGTTGATGTATATTATGTGCCTGGCATATTTTGGAATTTATTGAGCATTGGTTAATTGAGTACGAAGGGGCGTAAAATTCACATGGAAAATGGTACGTGTGAGATCAGAGGAAAAATAATAAAACTATCACTAAAGTAAAAATGACAAAGAATACGATTTTTCCTCTATGCCTTGAACCAAAAACCATTATGAATGTGCAGATAATGGTAAAGGATGATAATTCGTTATGGCATCTACGGTGTGGTCATATAAATTTTCGAGGTTTGAAGTTATTGGGTCAAAAGGACATGGTGACTGGTCTACCTCTTATCAATACTCTACACAACCTCTGTGAAGTTTGTATCCTTGGAAAGCATCATCGAGCCTTTTCCAATTGGGAAATCAAGATTAGACGTGCTACAAAGCTGTTGGAGTTAGTTCATACAGATATATGTGGACTTGTTGAGGTAGAATCTCTTGGTAAGAAGAGTTATTTTTTACTTTTTTTTTGTGGATAATTACAACAAATAATTGGATTTATTTTCTAAAGAAAAAATATGAAGCTTTTGAGAAGTTTAAGGAATTTAAGGTGTTTGTTGAGAAACAAAGTGGTTTCGCCTTAAAGACATTAAGGTTTGATAAAGGAAGAAATTTACATCCGATGAATTTTCTTATTATTGTAAGAAAGAAGGAATTCATCGACAATTGACAGCTAGTTATACACCACAACAAAACGGGGGTTTAGCTGAGAGAAGGAGTAGGACAATCTTTGAGATGGCAAGAACTGCCAAGAAGTGTGTTTAAAGCAAAATCTTTGCCAAAGCCGGTATGGGCAGATTCACTTTGTTGTGTTGCTTATTTGTTACATTTATTTCCTACAAAGAGTGTATGGAGAATGACTTCAAAGGAAGCTTGGAGTGAAGATAAGCCAGGCGTGTCTCATTTACGAGTATTTAGTTGTGTTGCCTGTGCACACATACCAGATCAAAGGAGAAAGAACCTAGATGATGATAATAGGGAAAATGGAAGGTGACGATATTACGAGATAATATCGAGAGATATTATGAACTAATATGGTCAACAATATATTATCATGTACGAATTTATGGTAATATCGTATATATAGTATATATCGAAATATTGTGAATATATACGAAGTACATATATGGTAGATTGTATTTAGGAATGTTGTATTACTTAGACGGTAAGACATCTACTTTGTACGTAGTATAAATAGGAGGTAATATTGATGAAATCAATGAGAAACTGAGAAAACATGTACGAACGATTGAGAAACATTGTTTCGAATATTCCGCTGCGTGTTATGTTTCTCCCCATGAACTAGTTTCATGGTACCGACCGACCCGAATCCGTAACATGGTATCAGAGCCTCGTTCCTGAGGACTCTCGAACCTAGCCGATCTGATCCGAAAAAAGAACCCTAAACCGAAATAGACCGAAATCCGAAAATCACGAAAAGAGACGAACGAATCTCATCACGAATGATGAGACCGGCCAAAGTCACGATGACTTGCCTTGAACCTGATGTTGGTTTTGACGATAAAACCAATTACTTGTCTTTACATGACAAGTAGCGGAGCCGAAGCACGAAGCGAACGAACATGCATGACCATCAGCTTGGTTGTGTGATCAGATGATCAATTGATCATGATCATAATTCATGTTTCCGAACGACGATCAATGGGACCTTGACGTTGGTCCCCCGATGTCAAAACGAACACAATGATCGAATGAAAGATGAACCTGCTCCGACCGGCGACCACGAACCGAAGACGCATTGACCCCGTACCGAAGACAATCTGACCACGACAACCATGAACCGAAGACTAACCAAGTTCTGTCCACGATGATCCGACCGCGACGAAACCGATTATGAAGAAGATCACCTGGCTGCGCAGGGGGGGCTCTTCTCCTTGCTCGAACCAATCACGACCCGAACCCGAACTCCACAATGCAGTTATGGAGTAGCATGATGGAGCCGAGTTGAACCCGAATTGGGTTTTAACGATCCGACCCGATGAAGAACCAGACCCGACCCAATATCGGGGTTTGTTGAACGATGGAGCATCGAGCATGACGATTGACGAAGCCAAGTTTTGACGAACGAGGCTGACCGAGCACGGCCGAATAGGCCCTGACCCAAAGCATGGCGAACGAATTATCGAACCCGACTCAGATGAAGACGACCCGACATAGGTGGGGCTCCATCTCCTCTCGCTTGTACGGATTATGACCGACCGACGACGATGTTGACGACCCGAACTCAAGCTCCGGATTGGGGCACGACGAAACTGAACTGAGGATTTGTGGCTGTCCGACGGTCCGACCCGACTCGACTTATAAAGAATCCGACCCGAATACCCAATTAATGGGTTGATGGACGACGGCGAACGATAATCCGAACGAACGATAGACCCGATGATGACGAACCTAGTTCCTGATTGGAGCACGATGAACCCGAGCGAGCCTGATCTGGGCTTTGATGAGTTATTGAGGTCTGTTTTGGCGGAAGTTAATGAGCACAAAGTGCTTTTGAGTGGTTTTTACTACTTTTGACGAGTCATGTGATGGTGGCTATTGTCCCACATGCATGACAGAAACGAAGTAATGTGGGAATTGTCCCACTCTGACGAATTCGAACCCGACCCGACGCAACTTGTGAATGGAACCGACCCGACTTGAAATTTGAACCCGATATGAAACCGACACGAGACCGAACCGATACCAACACGAGCGAACGACAATGAAGACGGCGAAATATGAAGGATGATACGACTATCAAGGAAAATTACCATTTTTTTTCTCTCTACCCTACTCCTTTCCGAACGAGTTTTGGCAAACCCATAGAAATTTTCGCCAATTACCATAAGTATTTTATCAAATTACCATGAGTTTGAGGGGGGTAATAGGGAAAATGGAAGGTGACGATATTACGAGATAATATCGAGAGATATTATGGAGTAATATGGTCAACAATATATTACCATGTACGAAGTTATGGTAATATCGTATATATAGTATATATCGGAATATTGTGAATATGTACGAAGTACATATATGGTAGATTGTATTTAGGAATGTTGTATTACTTAGACGGTAAGACATCTACTTTGTACGTAGTATAAATAGGATGTAATATTGATGAAATCAATGACAAACTGAGAAAACATGTACGAACGATTGAGAAACATTGTTTCGTATATTCCGCTGCGTGTTATGTTTCTCCCCATGAACTAGTTTCATGGTACCGACCGACCGACCCGAATCCGTAACAGATAGAAAGCCAAAAATGCATTTTTGTTAGCTATAGTGATTCCACTAAGGGTTATAAATTTTATGATCTTATCAAAGAAGAAATCATAATCAGCAGAGATGTTGAGTTCATGGACTAAGCATGAAAAGAATGGAAGTGGAACCAATCAAATGATATGGTTACTAGAGAGCGAGGCACCACTTAATGAAGCTACAAAAAAAGAATATTCCAATTGCAAATAGTCTTACATTAGAGGACCGACATATCCAGACACCACAAAGTGGTACGTCATCACCAACACTAGAATCTGGCAATTCTTCTTCAACAAAGTTGACACGTAGAAAGAACGTAATGCCATCAAAATTTAAGGATTTTGTAGTCACCAACGATGACAATGATATAGATGAAGATATAGTCAATGAGTCCTTGGTAAACTTTTGTCTATTTGCCGACTGTGAACCAGTGTTATATGAGGAAGCATCAACTGATGAAAGGTGGATCCAAGCAAAGAAAGAAGAAATGCATTCTATTGAAAAGAATGATACATGGGATCTTACTTCGTTACCACTCGAGAAGAAACCCATCGGTGTAAAATAGGTATACAAGACAAAACTCCAACCTAGTGGTGAGGTTGAGCGTAACAAAGCAACATTGGTAGTGAAAGGCTCCACTTGTAAGTGTCCCACATTGAGAAAAGAGGATAGAGTTGATATTTATATAAACCAAGGAGTTTATTACTCTTAAAATAAAGGGAGGAGATAAATGAATTGCCCAAGAAATATTGCACTTATAATTGCTCAAAGATTTGATGGTTCGGACAACTATTCTCCAACTTCTTGAATCTCTCGCAATATTCATGAAAAGACTCGTCTTTTTCTTGTCGAATCACACAAATTTCCTTCCGAATAATGGTAGCCCTTGATGCTGGACAATATTTTCCCAAGAAAGCTTGTTCCCTGCCATGTTGGGAGATCATACGACCACTCCTAAGCGGTATCAGCTAATGGGAATGCTTTCAACTTCAGAGTGTCAACGGCTAGCCCTGTAGGCTTCATTCCTTGACAAGCAATATGGAACTCTTTCAAGAACTTGTGAGGATCATGGATGTATCCACCGCCAAGCGAACTATTGTCACGAAAACCAGTGAAAGTAGGAAGGACTCGTATTAAACCAGGCTTGATTTCACATGGTGTGGTTTCTTTTGAATATGTGATACTCCATCCTGTTCTATATAATGTTTCACAAAGAAATAGCATGGAATTTTTTATAGGAAGTAAGATGTGGTGGAAAATGAAAGTGGGTGGGTCACAAATCATGGACCACAAAAAACCTTACAAATAAGGAAGGTAGAAGATCATTTAGAACTGAATTGGGAAGGAAACGAGAACATCATTCAGAACTGGAGGGAGTACAAAGCAAATTCGGATTGAAAGTTGGTGCTGCCAACTCTTTGATCGTGCGATTAGCCATTGGTTTAAACCGCTCACAGTCAGTTTCTTCACCAGACTCTTCATCTGATGCTGAAAAACTATCACTAAGCGTTAACCGTTTATAACGTGCTTGCTCAAGTTGATGTTCTCTTGTTCGAGCGGCCACTGGAATAAGTGAAAATGGATTGTACGGAGGGATTATCAGTCCCCTGTTTTGTGCAGCAAGTTTTTGTAATCTCTAGTGCCTTAACAACCTGCCAGACATGCACAATCTAGGAATCACATCAGAACCCATTAGTCACAAAAACTACAAATAACACAAGAAATTGTAAATAAAAGTTGCCAATGTCCCCGGCAACGACGCCAAAATTTGGGGTAATGTCGTGGTCACCCAAATTAATCCCAAAAATTAACTAGGAGTTAGAGTAAGCAGGAGTGGATCCCACGAAGGTGACACTTTTATGAACAAATTCCAATTTTATACACTCACCCTTTATATGAAATCTTCTAAACTAATAAAAGAACTAACAAACTACAAACTAGTTGAATCAACATCAATAACAATGAGACCAGGGAATATAAAATAGTATCAAAATAGCAATTGATCATCGTACCAAAATTGATTCACATACTTCTAAATATTGACCACGAATGTAGATAAGTTCGTGCATCATCTAATGTCCACAAAATTGATAAATCAAACAAGTTCTTCACATATCATTAAACCAAATATCAATCTAGAACATGCTCTCTAGAGTTGACTATTCAATTGCAACAATGGACACTCTAGGGTCAAATTAAGCCACAAATACACAAGCTCGATTTGTGCAACTTAAAGAATCAATAATTCTAGGAGATTAGACTAGTTTAAGTTACAAATCTAATGATCGGGTGCTACTCTGGTTTTTACAAATAACGATTATGGGTTAACGCACTAGCCTAACAATCAACTAATCGATCATACAAATGAAGACCAATCTACCATATAATCTATGAGTTACATCATGAAAATCATTATCAATCCAATTTAGAGAATATGTGATCGTCATACGAACACTAAAATTATGTTCTCACAATTCCGCTAATCGGACACTTACATATATTCCCTGATCTTAAATTTAGCCTACCATATTATACATAACAAGAATACACAAAATTCTATTGAATTTACACCTTAAAAAATGAAGTACAGAAGGAAAACGAAGACCAAATCCTGCATACCAATGCATAAAACGTAATGATAAAGAAGGAGATTAAATAGCATGGAACCTGATGATGTAGAAGTGTAGAACGTCAATGGAGATAAATTCTGACCAAAGATAAAACGCTACCGATGAATGTTATGGCCTAAATTCTGGCTTTAGTCCGACAGACCAGCCAGCAGGTCGAGTAATTCAGCAAGAGGTGTTCCATGTGTAGATCTGGTCGTTTGAACTTCTACAGACAGGTCGACATTAGGTCGGACAGACTTGGTCAGGCTGATACCCAGTCGGACAGACTGGGTTAGGCTGACCACCTATCGGACAGACCATATCAGACTAACAGGAGGGTAGTCGGACTGCCTAGGCATCTGTGATGGACTGCGGTTGGAAGACAAAGCGAAACAAAGTAAACTATTCTAGATATGCTGAACTACACAGCAAGTCCAGTTAGAGAGGAAGAAATAGTAAAAGATGCCTTATCTCCACCAGAATAGCAAGGGGTTATCTACCAGACCAGCTGAGTAGTAACAAATAGAACAACGAGTCAACAACTACCTCCTATATCCTCTCCAACAACTAAGACAACGTATAAAGATTGTCAAGAGTTAGTTAAAGACTTATTCCATAAGAAGCACTATCTCCTAAGAATACGAAGTCAAGTCAACAACAACTTCCACAAATATCCCTCTATGTGATCAAGTCAGGAGTCAGTTGATCAAGTCAGCAGTTAGTTGGTCAATTCAGCAGTTAGTTGGTCAACGGCTACATTTCAGGAGATCATGGGTGAAAATGCTCCTAAAAACGTGGGAAGTTGGGGAGACTTGAGAAACTCCCAAACGACATTATATAAGCTCTCAAAGCTATATATAGAAAAGGCATATGTCGTGAATCATCCCATGCCAAGCACTTATCTCATTTCCATAGCACTTAACCCTAAACAGTTAACCCATTTCCTTTACATTGAACCCTAATTTCACCATATGACTATAAAGTACCCTTCCCAATAAACCTACAGAGATCCATCTACATGTCTGTTCGACATAGTACACCTGACAGGGTAGACCTGTCTGTCCGACGGGGTCTACCCTACGACAGGTATATTGCCTGTCCAACGAGGTCTATTTGTTTGTCCTATGGAGTCTACTATCCAACAGAGTCTGTCTGCCGATATAATCTGTCCGTCTTCATACAGAGTGTGTACGTTTACCTGGTAGGGTCTACCTACCTAGCCTACAAGGTTGACCCGACAGAGTAAACCCGTCTACTTAGTATGGTGTGCCCGTCTAGCTGTTAGAGTCTATCCACTTGTCATTCATATAGTGATCCCGTCTAGAACTAGAGGTAGCAAGTTGGCTAGTTAACCCTTACATCAAGTCTGTCCACCGACAGATGAATTTTATTACCAGAACAATGAATGGTTGTGATGATGAAGTTATCAATTCATATCTTGCTAATTAATCACAGGCCTAGTTCTTTTAAAAAAAAATGAATCTATCAAATCTTCTCCTTGTACAAGTCTGGCCCTTTTCTAAAAACTAAAAAAACGTTAACTGTTCATACCAATTTTATTTTATCTTTTTATATTGCTCTGTGAATTCTAACTTCTAACTGACATCTCTCTTTTTGTTGTTCTGTCCAGGTGGTTTGTTTTTCGATTGATTAGCTTGCGCGATTCTCAAACTTGGGTCGAAGAATGAATGAGAGTGGGCTTGAATGTCGGGTTGGCCCAAGATTTTACTTTACATAAACAATCCTTCTCTCTTTGTCGTTTCTCGTACTAAAATCTTTCTTCCTGCATCAAAAATACAATTGCGATAGTAAACGGCTCTAGGGAAGAAAATTGTCGAAATATGTATGTGTCTTGAACATATCTAACCGATTTGGGTTGGCCGTGATCGTGTTCGAGGAGGGAGCTCGAGACACGTATGGTTGCGACAATATGGGTGTTGGAGCTATGTAAGGTCCATACTATATGGGTGGTATGGAGGTGTATCGCTCGTGAACAGAAAGGAGAATCGACAGA
This sequence comes from Spergularia bocconei, assembly GCA_963457585.1. NCBI lineage: Eukaryota > Viridiplantae > Streptophyta > Magnoliopsida > Caryophyllales > Caryophyllaceae > Spergularia > Spergularia bocconei. The sequence goes on from OY734959.1 coordinate 10,959,290, forward strand.
AACTTTGCGCAGTCCGCGGTGGTGAAGCCGCGGAGCGCGGCTTCGTTTCGAATCCGAGGAGGCGGTAACTTTTGGCGGCCCGCCGAGAGAGGTGGCGCGGGCCGCGGTGGGCTGGCGCAGTCCGCCGAGCTCTTGGCGCGGGCCACGCCCACTGGGCCGTGATTGACGGCCTTTGTCGGTTGTTTTTCTGTTTGACGCGGTTTGTTTCCTATTACATTTCGTTCGACTTAATTAGGTTTATTCTTATGGGGAGACTATTTAAACGCTCTAGTCCCCTCATAGCCTCCCCAAGCCAACAAAAGGTCGTCAGAAAGTTGAAGACCTAAGTCTACAAGCTAGGTCGGAAGACCTGAAGACCGAAGACACAAGATGGAGTGATTCTTTACCTATTATGGTACGCTGGGTCATGATATATAGAGGGTTTTTCTCTATGACGGTGACTTCATTGGTTTGCGAGGTTAGAGAGCGTTTGTTAGGTTCTTAGGTGATCGCAATAACTTTTGACTCCCTAGATCTCGTTCGTATTTGGTGAATTATTGTAACACTAAGGAATTTGAAAGTGATTTATGAAGTTGGTTTGTCCCATATTGAGAAAATAAGACTCATATGATCAGTTTTTAATATATTCCTACCATCATACTACCAACCACGCTTTCACCTTTTAGAGCCCAAGCGAGAATATATAGGCCTAATGGTTGACTTCCCATCTTATTGGGTTGTGTTGCGACGACAGTGGTTCGGGCTGTTACAGTTATTTTCAAGTTGAACTCACAACTTTGTATTGGCACTATTTATCCACATAGTAAAATTGGTTTCTGCTCTGTTAGGTGGTCGTAACTGGCAAATTGTTGGTGAACCACGTTAAGTCTGTTGTCTTTTCTTTACGTTCATACTGTTGTGTTATTGTTAAATATCACGTTGTTCATCTTCTCACACCTATCGAACAAGCATTGTTGGGACTGGACGCTTCTGTTCCAACAAAAATTAGCGTAAATCGATAAATTATACGACAAATGTTGCAAAATCAAGAGTGAAATTAATGAATATAACTGTGTTTATTAAACTCATCAGTTTGATTTCTTCACATTTTTCACGAAACTAACTAATGACGGAGGGTTTACTTATGGCCCCATACATGCATATAATGATCTTCAATCAATGAGTTAGTTATCAAGATCTGGCCTACCTTCTTCGTTAGCCTTGCGAGCCACAAAAGATGATACTTAGCCTCGCCATAGTCTTGATCACTAATCTGGCCCATTTGCAATTGCGGATAACCAATCTAGTAAGTAATTATATGAATAATGTAGTTAGTTAAGACTTCATTTACACCCTAGAAAATTACTCCCTCCGTTCCAGTTCAAACGCCCCATATTCCATTTTGACACATCCCACTTCAAACAGCCCATCTATTTTGGGACATATTTCTCTCTCATATTTTTATTAAATTATCACATAATCTCTGACACTATCTCTCCTACTTTAATTAATCCTCACATTCTCCCTCCTCAGTTTTCCTAATATTACCCCACTCAACTTATTATATCAATTTTTCTTATTCCACTACAAAAAATGCCCGGGGCGTTTGAACTGGGACGGAGGGAGTAGACAATAACTAGTTTGCGTGCCCGGTCCGCGTCCTGGCTACCTACTTTTATTGTTTATATACGTTTCATGATAAAAAAATGTAGGTTTATTTTTATAATAGTATTATTTGAAACGATGCTTTACATTATTTTTTTTCTTCCAACTTTGGTCATCCGTCATATTATATTATTATTTATTTCTACTAGTTCATCGTAATTTTATTTCCTTTCTACTTGCACATCATCCGTTATATTATTCCATTCATTCATATTCCATAGGTCGTTATACTATTTCATTTTCATTTCATTATCACGTCACCCGTTGTACTATTTCATTTTTTTTCACTATCCCATCACCCTTTATATCCAATAATATTTTAATTTATTACCATAAATTAGCTAACTTATCATTACCATAAATTATCATGTTTTCCATATATTAGTTGATAATTACTATATTATTTAATATTTTATAAAGTATTTCCATATCCTAAAGTTTAATAATATTTATTTAATTTCATCCAATATGATTGTGCCAAGTGTCCATCAATGAAGGGCTGTACTCTGCTTTTATTATATAGATATAAGCCCGTGTGTTGCACGAGTCTCTTAAAATGATATTCAATAAGTTGAAGCTATAAATATTTTACCCTTATATAAGAACTATAACAATATTACTTGTATTTTACTTAACTGGTAGACAATTATTTTCATTATATGACCATCATTTTACAAACTTGAAAACTTATATTTTCATTTTAACTTTGTCCAACATTTCGTTTCTAAACAGTAAACTTTAATTTCACATTGTTTCGCTACTTAAATGTTTCACTGTTGTAATGAACTAATGATGAATACTACTTCAGACAACACTTAATGCTAACATTTCTTCTAATAATTTAGCAAATGAGTGTTATTTTCTTATAAAAATCATACTTCATGGGTACTATGTACACAAACATCCGATTCCAGATGGCGTATAAAAGGGGGGAAATAGATAGTGAATTTCATTTTCAACTCAAAATTATTTTTTTATAAAGTATATTATCTGTATACTCTGTAGTTGTAAACAAATTAAAAAAAAACTATATATATGTATGGAGTATATGTTTTTTCCAACAAAGCACTACATTTAACCCTATTTTTTTTAACACTAAGGCCCTGTTTGATAGGACTTATTCTCAGATGAATTCAGATCAGATCAGAATAATTCAGATCAGATCGAAATCATTCAGATCAGATAAGACCAGATCAGAATCATCTAGATCAGATCAGTTCAGTTTAGAAATGTTCAAATAACTATCTATGTATTTGGTCCATAATTGATACTAATTCGTTGAAATTCAATCAAATTTTCAACCAATTCAGATCAGATCAGATCAGATCAGAATCATTCAATTCAGATCAGATCAGATAGAATCATTCATTTCAGATCAGATCAGAATCATTCAGATCAGATCAGTTCAGTTCAGAAAGATGCAGTCCTATCAAACAGGGCCTAACACTGACATAATTTGTTAACTTCAGTTATTCCAGTATAAACTACCTTAACTTTTTCATCTATATATGCCTCTATCCCCTCTCTCCGCATTTTCCTAAAACACTACATTACAACTGATAGATTAATGTTGTATTAGATTGACATATAGTAAAACGGATACCGAATGAGTATTTAGTTATGAAAACAACCTAATTTATAAGAAGAGCTCAGACACGGTCTCAAATACGTTCATTTTCTTTGTGATTATTAATTGTAACATAATGCCAAAAACAAATGTTTTTCTTTGAAAATTAGATGTCAATCTTAATTTTAATGGTTTTCCTTACAATATTTCTAATAAGTAATTCATTACTAACTTTAGCTTAATTACGCATTATGTGCCCAAACAAAAGAGTGAAATCTTCGATCGATAGATCAGCAAGTTTAACCTCACAATACGAACCAAAGGAAAATAGAAATTAAAAAAAAAAAGCTAGAATTGTTATATACGCCCAGGTTTTTGTACACTCGTATTCATATTCATAGTTTTATCGGTCGATAATGTTTGTAAACAATAACATCATTACACCAAAAGTCAGAAAGTTACATAAAATATTCACAAAGATATACGAAATATCCAAAAAGAATAAAAAATTCACACTGTAACATATAAAGAAAAGTCAGTACGGTGTGCATACACTCAGCGTGTATGGTACACATTATAAAAGAGTTTGTAAGAAGAATAATATCAGATTCAAGCTAAAGTATTATCTGTGAAATCGATTCGTGACCATGTAAAATACTAAAATTAGAATTGTTTTTTCACGATTGTGTTCTTTTTTTTAGTATATGTTACTTTGATATCATATATGCAGACAATATCTAAAATCGCGACACAATGTGCTATATACAGACATATACTCCGTATATAGTTATTGTGCATACAACGTTTTCAATTATGTCCAACTTTTTCAATTGATGTTCAATGGTAGTGAATTTTACTGACCATACCATGTATCATTCTTCCATTTTTTAATTATCATAACATGTATATAATTCTTATTTAATTATTTATCTACTTACCATATCATGTACGATTCATTTTTAATTATTTATTTGCTTTACAATTTTAGTTCTTGTAGGTTTTAAATACAATTTTTAAATATTTAACATAATGAATAGATAGTAGTAGTATATTATAACTCATATTGTATCACTGTATACTTTTAAAGTGGTGTAGATTAAGATAAGGGTGTCATTAATTATAAGTTTGTTGTATCATGGTATACTCCTAAAGTGCGTTGATTATGATAACAACTAATAACAACTGAAACTCTAATCCTATAAAGCTACAGATTCCTTAAAGTATAAAAGATAACTTAAAACTCTAATCCTATAATGTAAAAGACAATTTAAAACTCAAATCCTATAAAGCAGTGAATTCTCTTAAAGACAACTAATTACAACTCTAATCCTATAAAAATGTGGATTTTCTTACTTACTATAGAATTCGTATATAATTATATATCATGTAAAATTTATATTTAATTTCTTTATTCACTTACCATATCATATATTAATCTAGTTGATGTAAAATTAAATTAATTGTTCACTTACCATATTATGACTTAAATATTCAAATGTCCATATAAAATTGGACTCTCTAAAATCACTACAAACTTCCCTATTTTGACGTAGGATTCAAATTGAAAACCGTAAGAAAAGCAAGAACAATGTCTACACTTGCATTCTTTTTAGTCACCAATACAATATGCATGCATATACTTCACGTCCAAAAAAAAAAATCAATCCAATCCAAAATTCTAATAAAACAAACAATAATAATGTTTAAACTTGCCAATCAATACTTTAGTAGCTTATTATAGCCAGCCGAGTATATATGATCAGACATTATGATTGTGAATATTGATTTGGGACTTCAACTATTTATAGTTGGCTGATTGTGTTTAACTTCGATTAGGATTAGAAATATGATAGACAAGAATTAGGAAAATATACCATAATGATAGATTAGTTATATCATTTGTCAGTTTAACCTCGATTAGGATTAGAAATATGATGGAACATAACTAAAATAATATAATATTCAACAGTCCATAAAAAACCGGACTCTATAATATCACTCAGTCGTTGTGAGAGCTCAAAAAAGCCTCAAATAATAATATAATATTAATGACTAGTTTAAAGCTCGTGCATTGCACGGTGACATTAACAATATTTATATTGTATAGGCATTTTCCATTACTGAAATCATTATAATTATTGAAGTTAAATAATTTTTTTTAAGGTAACAACGAAATCAAGTTACCATTTATCTAGAATTATTTATTAATTCATTTTTTAAAATTGTCACACTATATACTTACATGACATTAATGTTCTACCTAATTCATTAACTTTTTTAATAAAACAATTTACTTCCATTACTTACTTTAACCAACCTTTATCGTTTTACGTGTTTATATCTCATGACAAAAGTATAAAGATGTCAATCCTAAACAAAACTTAACACAAACTGTGCAAGATATATACATTTATTACCTTAATAACAAATTGACAGATGTTGTTCTATAGTGGTTAAGATAGAGGTACCGAATACAATAAGTTTCCGTTTCGAATTTGTTCTCTATACTGAATACCGATTTCTAAGCTTATTACACTTAATGTTAGTAAGATTTTGTATGATTTAACTTATTCTTTTTAACATATTCGTATCACGAGAGTAAGATGTTGTAACTATAATTTCATAATTATGAAAATGTCATAACTTCATGGTTACCATAAGGTTATGAAACATTATGTAAAAAACATTTGGTTTTTGTATTTTACCAAATTATAGAAAATGTCGTATAGTTTTCTCTTATATTAAAATGTAGTTTTGACTTATTATCTTACCATAACTTAAAAAAGAAACTTTTATATTGATGTATTTTTTTTCAAAATTACCATAAACCTACATGTGGTATACTACATTTCCATAAGTAAAATATATGAATTTTATACATGATTACCATAAGCAAATTGATAGAGGTCTATAGTTTAGACAGAATTAATTTGTCTACAATGTAAAATTGAGCTAGTAGTAGTAAAATTGAGATTGTAATAGTAAAATTAATTATAGCAAAAACTTAAGGTAGTAAAATTAATTGTGTGAGTAGTAAAATTTTAATAGTGTAGTAAAATTATTACGGATTGTAGACACTTTTGGGTGTCTACACTTTAAACCTCTAGCATTGTCCTTACCATAAACTCACATATGGTATAACAACAATTCCATAACATATATTAATTCCTTATTCACTAGAAGCTCTAAGAAAATTCGAAAGGATGTAGACCTCTTCAATGCCCACGAAATAAGCTTCGTTTATAAACATATACTAGTTTACTGCCCGGACTACGCCCAGAATAGATTTTATCATTTTATTTCTTTGTGAACAAATAATTTTATAAATAAAATTTACCATTTATAAAACTTTCACTTTCAATATAGATGATGTGATTCTTCAAATAAATAATAAGGAAGATACAAAATAATAAGGTAAAGATGAAATCAATTAATAGTAAACATTGACTTTTTATAATAAAAAGATATTTGTGTTTTTTTAATATGGAAAACGTCGTTATACACTTTACAATAAAAGATATTTCAAATGAATTTTTTAAAAAAGAAAATTGAAGAGACATGATACGTGGCATTGCAGATGGCCTAATTGAAGCCGGTGAACGTGGTCGTTGCCTCTAACACAGCTTTTAATATATAGTATAAGATAAGATAAGACTAGTTTGCATGCCCGTGTGCCACGCCCGGGCTATATAAATATATTCTTTATACTCATTCTATAAGAAAAAATGTTGACTTATCTTTGTTCTAATAAATTAACATAATGATTATTTTTTTATAAATTAGCTAATACTATACTACACCTTATATTTGTTCTAATAAATTACCATAATAATTATTTTCCATAAAAAGCTATATTATGCTACTCTATGATAATTTATTACCATATCCTAACCGATAATTATATTTAAGTATTTTTATGTTCTATCCAATTAATAAATACCAAGTGTCATTCTAGGAAACACTTGTTTTCAGGTTTTAATATATAGTATTAGATATTAGATAAAGTCGTATTGATCGATCGATCGAACAGCTTTTATTGATTGGAGACTCATTTTGTCTACAATAATAGTTTTTTAATCTTGATTTGCCTATTTTATAAAGGTAATTAGAGGTAATCATTGTCCATTAGAACGCCTAGACTAATTGTGACACATGCATCATTGTCAATTAGAACATGGAACAATTGGATCTGAGACTTAAGAGGAGACTTGCCTTTTCATGTCGGTGCCATCTCAGTCCACACTATGTTCACTCATTAGCTTTCAACTAACTATACTACAACGTACAATCGTCCTGTTTGATACATCTTAAAAAACAGTTTATTCATAATAAATAAAATATTTAAATTAAATTAAATCAAACCAAATTCATTCAATTCAAAACAAATAAAATCATATCAGAATTATCCAAATAACAATGAATGGATCTCGTCTACAATTCTTATTGTTGATTTGTCTATATTCAGTTAATTTTTCAACACATTCAAATCAAATCGAATCAATTCAAATCAATTTAAAAAAATACAGTCATATCAAACAACGCTTAAATTAATAATGACATGTGAACAACTATATAACCTAGAGCATCCAACTTAGAACTATCTCCCATCTAACATTCACTAGTACCACCACTATCTTATTAGCCTCAACTTAACTACACATACACAGATAGAATGTCATCTCTTTCTTCCTTTCGGATATTGTTCTTCCCTTTGCTCCTCCTCATTGTAGTACCTTTGGTCTCAGGTAGTAACCCCTTAAAAACTCGATCGGTCTCTCTATATTGTTTCTCGTTCTTTGCGCGTTTTTACATAAAACCATTGATTAGGCCGCAACCATACATATACATATAACATAACCCCTTTACGGGTGGATTTAACGTTGCGTTTTTTGTTTGTGTGCAGGAGATGATGATTTGCCACCGCAATGGTGTGTGGTAGATGTGCAGACACCAGATGATGTGTTGCAAGGAACATTGAATTGGATATGTGGAGATGGAGGTGCAGACTGTAGTATGATCCAAGAGAACCAACCATGCTACTTGCCTAACACAGTACAAGACCATGCTTCTTACGCATTTAACAATTATTTCCAAAAGTTCAAGCATCAAGGTGCTAGTTGTTACTTCAATGGTGCTGCCATTATAACTGACCTCGATCCAAGTATGTTCTTCCTCCCATCTTTAATTACCTCTATCGTATCTCTTACTATGAAATCGCTACCAAAACCGTACCGTTACTTTTGTCGTACAGACCCTACGACGACTTTGTTAATTACTATGTTGCATTATAGTATTAAGGTGTAACTATATATGTTGCCCGGCCCGGATTTTATGTCCAAAAAACTAACTATATTACTCGGGTTCCGACCATTAACTTAGACTTTTGACTCATGTTGTTTTTATTGCGTGCACTAATGAGTTGAATTCATAGTAACCTTACGCATGATCATAAGTGACAGCTTCCATTAGCCACATACACTTGAAGTGTTACATACTGACTTTAGCTTAAGAAATGCTTAGTAATTAGTCTTTTATGCATGTGGTTGATGAACTTTAAAATGTAATTAATCTCAATAACGGAAAAAAATAATTAAGCAAAACGCCAAAACGTACAAGAAGAAAGATGGGTTGAACGGATGAATGAGAAAGTAGGAACTAGGAAAGCCTCATACAACATCACATTCACATGCATGGATTTAGTCGACAAAAAAAAGTCAAGATTTAATAGCATGTGAATGGAAAATGGCCATCCTGTCACATGCCTATTATAATTTCTAAAAATACACATCTGTACTATTTTGTTTTCTGATCTTCAACAAATCAAACATTATTTATCTTCTTTGCACAACTAGCTTAGCATTACGTGAAGACAATTTCATGCATTCTGATCAGTCACTGACTCTTCTACTGGTATATCTTGGTCTATGCGCGTCATCCTTGCGTAAGGCTCGTGTTTTCTCGCTTGCTGATTCTTCTACTTTGTATTTACCTGCAGGTCACGGCAACTGCCATTTCGAATCTCTTCCTTGAATTCACTCACAAGTAACAAGTCTGATTCATCTGCTTGAACGCTCACAAGAACTTTTTTTTGTTTAATCAATCACCTGCTATCATATGGAGTAATTTTTCTTCGCATTAAATTTTATCTCATACTGATCAAACGCCGTGTAATATCTGGGTCAGGAATCCCATATATACTGTGCTTACCAAAGGTAAACACATTGTTATGAATTGCAATGACCTGAATTAGGTCATTTGTATCGGCCCTCTTAGATTTCGCCATGGAATTACACATTTATATTGCAGATTCAATGATTACACTGGAATGTTTTAAGAGAACTTTACCATGTCAGGTATCAAGGTAGAGCAAGCAATGGGCCACGCTACAGTTCAAATGTTCTGATGTTCAATGCACAGAGCATGGCGAACCAAGCCATGCAGAGACATCATCTTTTGCATATAGGAATATAAGCAAAAGTAATACTTACCTAAAAGATACCCGTAGAAGCTTATTGTTGGGGATCAAACTGGACCTACCCTGGTTCTCTCCCCATGCCTGGTCCTAATTGTACATCAAGAAGAGCACCCATAAATAGTCTGGGAATAAGCCTCCTATAGGAGCTCCCCAGACCAGCTAACCAGCCTCCGCATGAGCTGGTAGCCTATCCGGACAAGCTGGTCAGAAGCTATGCCAGGCGAACTGGTCAGAGGCAGACCAGTTCAGGTGGTCAGAAGCACACCAGCTGAGAGCTGGTACGGACCCTGCCAGCCCACCAGGCAGGAGCTGGTACGGACCCTGCCAGCCCACCAGGTAGGAGCTGGTACGGACCCTGCCAGCTACAAGGTCCAGACCCCGTAGGGTCTGGACTCCATGACACCTCCCTGAGGTGGACCCCATTTCTGTATACTGATGACGTGGCCAAATGATGTCCACACATGTGCATTATTCACAACCACATAACTAAGCCAAAGTTAGTATAAGTACCCCATACTCAAAGGTATGAAGGGACAAGTCTCTCTCTCGATTCCTTACACAAATACTATCTAAACTGACTTAGGCATCGGAGGGGGCTTGCTCGGTCACCCCCCCCCCCCGAGGCTAGTTAACGTTTCTCTATGCAGGAGCAGGTCCGGAGGCTGGTCTGTACCTCCTCCAGGGCGTCCCAAAGGCGTCTTCCCAGGGTGCTGCCCGGACTTATCCGGAAACTCTATACATGGCTTCGGATTTCCGTCGAAGGGAGCTAATTAGACTTATCCGGCTACCCATTCATCCTTCCTTCGTCGATAGGTGTTCCTTAGTAGGAATCTTCTTTCTTGAATTGTGTGTATCATTTGACTAGAGATTATCCTTTTTAGAAGTCTTGCTACTTTCAAAGGATTTATAAGCCCCGAGCTTACTACGTTTAGGCCTCTTTTGCTAACGACCTCTTCTCTTCTATAACTTTCGTGTAACTTGACAGCAAGGATCTTATCTTTAGGTGTAGCTGCCAGCTTGGGCCGGTCGAGATCTTTTGCTAGGTGCTGGTGTATAGCTTGAGCGGACCGTACCATGTTAATGGTTTAGGGGTATAACTTTAGCTCACCGTACCTTATCTTTTGTAAAAGGTGCCAGCTGGAGCTAGTCTTAGCCTTCTGTCAGGTTTTGGTGTGTAGGTTGAGCTGACCGTACCACGTAAATGGTGTAGGTCTACAACTCTGGCTTACCGTACCTTATGCTTTGTAGAAGGTGCCAGCTGGGAGCTGGTTTTAGCCTTCTGGCAGGTTTTGGTGTGTAGATTGAGCTGACCGTACCATGTGAATGGTGTAGGTCTACAGCTCTGTCTAACCGTACCTTAATTGTAGAATGTGCCAGCTGGAGATGTTCTTAGCCTTCTGGAAGGTTTTGGTGTGTAGTTTGAGCTGACCGTACCATGTGAATGGTGTAGGTCTACAGCTCTGGCTTACCGTACCTTTATTGTAGAAAGTGTCAGCTGAGAGCTGGTCTTAGCCTTCTGGCAGGTTTTGGTGTGTAGCTTGAGCTGGCCGAACCATGTTAATGGTTTAGGTCTACAGCTCTGGCTTATCAAACCTTATTTGTAGAAGGTGCCAGCTAGGAGCTGGTCTTAGCCTTTTGGCAGGTATTGGTGTGTAGGTTGAGCTGACGGTACCATGTTAATGGTTTAGGTGAACAGCTTTTGCTTACCAAACCTTATTTGTAGAAGGTGCCAGCTCAGAGCTGGTCTTAGCCTTCTGGCAGGTTTTGGTGTGTAGTTTGAGCTGGCCGAACCATGTTAATGGTTTAGGTCTACAACCCTGGCTTACCAAACCTTATTTGTAGAAGGTGCCAGCTAGGAGCTGGTCTTAGCCTTCTAACAGGTGCTGGTGTATAGCTTGAGCTGACCGTACCATGTTAATGATGTAGGTGAACTTCTCTTGCTTACCAAACCTTATTTGTAGAAGGTGCCAACTAGAAGCTGGTATTAGCCTTCTGACAGGTGTTGGTGTATAGCTTGCGCTGGCCGTACCATGTTCTGGTGTAGGTCTATAGATCTTGCTTAGCAAACCTTATTGGTAGAAGGTGCAAGGTAGAAGCTGGTCTCAGCCTTCTGACAGGTGCTGGTGTATAGCTTGAGCTGGCCGTACCATGTTATGGTGTAGGTCTACAGGTCTTGCTTACCAACCCTTATTTGTAGAAGGTGTCATCTAGGAGCTGGTCTTAGCCTTCAGACAGGTGTTGATGTATGGCTTGAGCTGGCCGTACCATGTTCTGGTGTAGGGGAACAGCTCTTGCTTACCAAACCTTATTTGTAGAAGGTGCCAGCTAGGAGCTGGTCTTAGCCTTCTGACAGGTGTTGGTGTATAGTTTGAGTTGGTCGTACCATGTTTAGGTGTAGGTCTATAGGTTTTGCTTACCAAACCTTATTGGTAGAAGGTGCCAGCTAGGAGCTGGTCTTAGCCTTCTGGCAGGTGTTGGTGTATAGCTTGAGCTGGCCGTATCATGTTCTGGTTTAGGCCTATAGCTCTTGCTTACCAAACCTTATTGGTAGAAGGTGCCAGGTAGGAGCTGGTCTTAGCCTTCTGACAGGTGTTAGTGTATAGCTTGAGCTGGCCGTACCATGTTCTGGTGTAGATCTATAGCTCTTGCTTACCAAACCTTATTTGTAGAAGGGGCCAGGTAGGAGCTGGTCTCAACCTTCTGACAGGTGCTGGTGTATAGCTTGCGCTGGCCGCACCATGTTCTGGTGTAGGTCTAGAGCTCTTGCTTACCAAACCTTATTTGTAGAAGGTGCCAGGTAGGAGCTAGTCTTAGCCTTCTAACAGGTGTTGGTGTATAGCTTGAGCTGGCCGTACCATGTTATGGTGTAGGTCTACAGCTCTTTCTTACCAAACCTTATTTGTAGGAGGTGTCAGCTAGGAGCTGGTCCTAGCCTCTCTAATAGATCGCCTTTCTTTGATGAAGACTGCCTTTCCATTTAGCGTTTGATTTGGATAGCTGGTTCTTGTCTTGGGTTTCAGAGGAGGTCTTTCCTTTAGCTCTCAACCATCTCCCTGAGCTCCATAGCTATCAGTTGGAGCTGCTCCACGGCTGTCGGTTACTAGTTTAGCTGGACCGGCTCTCCTTTCCGTAACAAAAAGGACACTTTGAGCTGTCCATGTTGCTTAGATAGTCTCTTAGCTTTTCCGCTTCTTCCGCTTTCCATCTTGACTACTGGTGGCTTTAGGAGTATGCTTTTAAGCTACCCTAAGTGGTCCAAGATTACGTGGCCAGGTAGCAAGGAACTATGCCTGGCCTAGCCATTATTCTCCTACCAGCCTGATCGACACAGGTAGCACTAGCTGGGTTTGCCTGCTACCAGGTCTCCTTGATCACAGGCGGTGGTAGCAGGCCCTTGGCCATTTCGGGGTTTTGTTATCAGCAGGATCCTGTCTAACTGTATTCCTTTCCCCCTTACGTCTACCATTTGTGTGGGCTCCCAATGGTGTATAAAGCGACCCATGTGTGGAGCAGCTTTGGATAGCAGCCCGGACTAAGTGTGTGTTGGCTCATTGGTCTTCCCAGACCTAACCTATACACCTAGCTCCTTTAGGGAGTGAGTTAGTCCTCTGTTCCTTTTACCGTTAGTCGCCTGTTGCCGGGTTTCCGTTAAATTACAACGGACCCTCAAGCCAGACTAGGTATGTTTTTCTGAGTTTTCTGTTCTCTTTTGGGTCCCGCTAAGGTCTGGCAGGGGTACAACTGTGTGCCCGTGTTTTAGGGTATAGCTGTGTGTGCTGCGCAGCCGGTTTAGGTAGGGTACTCTCTTTCTTGTGATAGCTGCGTGTATCTTAGCGAGCTATCTGAAGATTGTTATTACCAGTCGTGTGCCCGTATTGTTGCATACGGGTGTGCCGGTTTTATCACTTGACAGCTTTGGTCTTGTGATTGAGCTGGCTTGCCAGGTAGCTTATTCCTGCTACGTGGCAGTTTGCCATGAGTTTGCTAGCCTGCCAAGTGGTTTGAATTTACCACTTGGCAGCTTGCCATGAGTTTGCTGGCTTGTCGGGTGGTTTGTATTTACCACGTCGCGGCTTGCCAAGGGATATTCTGACACCATAGGCTGGCTTGGTCTTCATGCTGGTAGAGGCAGCAGCTCGGCTGACCTGGTCTTCGTGCTGGTGGAGGTGCCAGCTCGGGCTGACCTGATCTTCTCATATGAGGCAAGCTGGTCTGACTTTCTTGCTGGTAGGGGTCGACCTGGCCTTCTAGCTGTCAGACACCGTTCACTTGAGATATTCTCTCTTTGGACCATATCGCGGTGAATTTATTTTGGTGGGCTAACTGCACTGTGCTACCCGGTAATTTCTTCCATTCTCGTCGTAATGCCTTTTTTGATTTCAAGCATCACTCGGAGTGGGCAGTATGATAGGTAGGACGTTAGCAAGGTTTTTTGTGGCTAATTTGTGGGTATGCTTATTTAGGAACAAGTATATTGATTTTGTTCTAGTATAGCACTTCCGCTCCAGCTCCTTGCATCTTAGCTCCAACTCTTGGGAGCTAACTCTTCATAATTTGCCGTGATCTTCCCGGTATCTCATGCCCCTTACTCTTTTGTTATCGTGTGCGATGATAAAGGAGTATAAGATTCAGGATACATTCCATGTGGGATCTGCCTTGACTTATCCGGAAGCTTAGCGCGGTTCCGGATGTTTGTCGAAGGACGCTGTCTCGATCCCTTATGGCTTTTCATTCCATTGTTGGGAGACTTGAGAAATCTTTTCGACGGCTCTCGTGACCTCTTCGGATAGTTGGAGGAGGTTCCGATCTTCTTCGTCGGCTACTTTACGAGCTTCGCGCCTTCTTTAACGGAGGCTATGGTGGCGACGGTCTGATCTTGAGGGACGTGATCTTGCTGAGTCCTCGGCTGCTAGGTGGCGCCACTCGAGGACTCTTAGCCGTTGGGCTCTATGGCGGCTTCGCTATCTCTGCTTCGGGACAGCTCCTTGGGGGCAGATCCATCAGCTTTTATGGGTTTGGCAGATTCATCCGCTCTTTCGAGGCTCATCTGCCAGCTCTTTGGAAGTAGGTCTGTCAGCCCCTATGAGGTAGGTTTGGCAGCTCTCTGGGGCTTAGCAGATTCACCAGGTCTTTCGAGGCTCATCTGCCATCTCCTTGGAGGTAGGTTTGCCAGCCCTTGTGAGGTAGGTCTGCCAGCTCCTTTGGGGCAGGTCTGCCAGTTCCTTGAAGGTTGTTTTCTCATGACTTATCGGGGTTGAAAAGTGAATCTTGTCACTGTCAAACTGCCCCTTAGTCTGGGTTTGTACCTTGTAGGAAACACAATGTGAATCGATGTAAGTACATGATCATTCTATTGTGACATGCAAACACAATATAAAGGAGGTGTTGTGCAATATTTTAATCCCATGTTTAGATTGATTAATCTGTTAAATAAGAAAGGACACTTAAGCTTCATAAGCAAGTAAGTTAAAATCCATTTTTAGGGGCGTTTAATCTTTGAGCTCTCCGAACTCGGCTTTAGAGACGTTTTGACAGCTCAAAAATTTTGCAAATCCCCTTCGGGTATTTGCCATCGCGTAGTTCTCGTCGAGATAAGCGATTTGAAAAAAAAAACATGTCTCAATCGGACATTCCAATCAAAAGTTTGGGCAAGACTTTTTCAGAAAACAGTGGACTGTTTGAGTTTAGGTAGATAAGTAGGAACACTTAGCTTTGCAAGAGATAAAGATTCATGCTCTCTTCAGCCTCTCGGCAGCTCTCTCCGTGGACTTTCTCCTACTTGTGGGGCGTTGATGATTTGATGAGTGTGGGCGTGCCCCTTACTTTGGAGTGCATAAATACCGTTGTGGATGGTCTCCTCAAGTTTCTCTAACTTCCCACGTTGCTAGGTCAAACTTCAACCACTATCCCCTATAAAATAGCAGGTATCTGACTGAATCACAGTGAACAGTTCCTATAATCAAGGAAGTGGTTCTTGACTTTGACTTCGTCTTCCTTGGAGATACTTTCCTTGCTGAATAAGTCCACAACTAACTCTTGGTAGCTCAATACGTGGTCTAGGTGGTTGGAGAGAAATAGAATGTTGTTGGAGAGAAAATAGGAGGTTGTAGTTGACTACTTCTATTATCGTAGACTTGCTCAAAGAGTCAACTCCTTGCTAATTTGATGGAGATCATGCAGCCTCACTAACACTTCTAACTGAATTTGTTGAGCATATTTAGGAGGATATAGTTCATATTTTGACTTATTCCGCATTTGTGGTTGCCACCGACGTGTGACGATCAATCTGACAGGATACTCGACAGGTTGATAGTTGAACTCGACAGGTCGATGGTTGACCTCGACAGGTCGATGATTGACCTCGATAGGTCGATGTTTGATATGTATGGCTCCTCGATGGGCTGTTTGGCTCCTCGATGGATTGTCTGGCTCTCTGATGAGCTGTCTGGCTCCTTGATGGACTGTCAGATTGAATGTCAGCTTCTATCAGACTGACTGTTTGTCTAATCAGACTGACTGATTATGTCATTTAGGCGTGCAAGATGTGTATCTACTCGATGACTTGACTTGATCGTTAGTCGATGCGACTATGTATTTGTCAATTTCTCCTTGTCGGACTAAAGCCAAAATTTAGGCCCAAACAATTGCCCCCAGTTTCTTTAAAGTGATGTCAATCAATTTAAAGAAACTAGTTCAAAGCTGGCGCATATCTAGATAAATCTACTAGTAAACTTGTATACATGTGCAGTTTGTAAGATTGTAGATGTACTTATAAATGTAGAGACGCATTTATACACGTTGCAACTCATGTAGTTGTGACACGAATGTGATGCAAATGTACATGTACTTGTTGATGCTGATACATTTGTCGATGATCTTGCAAAGTATCCTCGTAAGTGTTGATGTATTCATAGGTGGTGACGTACAAGCAAGTCCACGCATGCATATACGTAGATATACTTATGTTTGCGAGTGTACATGTAAGCATATATGTGTATGCAAGCGTTGATGTACATGGTGGTGTATACGCACATACTTGTCAACGTGGAGGTTTCCGTAAGTATAATGTACATGTAATTGTACTTGTTGACGACACTGTCGATATGTACGTGGACGTCAATGTAGATGTAGGAGTAATTTTTAATATATACGAGGTTTAGATGTGAATGTATGTGTATGTGTATATGGCCATAGTGTATTGTT
Organism: Spergularia bocconei; assembly: GCA_963457585.1. Taxonomy (NCBI): domain Eukaryota; kingdom Viridiplantae; phylum Streptophyta; class Magnoliopsida; order Caryophyllales; family Caryophyllaceae; genus Spergularia; species Spergularia bocconei. The sequence continues at coordinate 10,976,179 of OY734959.1, forward strand.
GTGTTTGTTTGTAAGACGTCTTTGTGTATGTGTATGTATGTGATAGCTAGCTTGTGTTTCCGTACCTGGAATGTGAGTGGATAGTGTATGTCCACTGGTTACGATGATGCATCCGTAGTGTATTGTGTTGTGGTCATCAGGTACTGTGATGCGCATCATGTAAGTGTGTTTGAAGTCGACTTGCGAGTGTGTGGTGCACGCACTTGAAATATTGTTTGATTGACCAAGACATGTCAATCAGATAGCAAAAAGAGACACCTAAATCGAATTTCTTGCGCCAACGATCCTTGACGGCTGATGCCCATGTTAGTTAGTAAAGTACTTGATGATGTACAAAACTTATAAATGAAAGGATAAAGGTAAGTTAAAGGTTTTGATTTAGGCAAATAAGACTAATAAATAGCTATCAAGTAGGAAAGAGACAAACACAAAATTTAGCATATATAATCTGGGTGATACTAGAACATTGACATATCAAGGTCTATTTGATAGAATTTGAGGCCTAGAAATCAAATTCTGGACGAAGATATAGATATCTGACAGATGCGAACGCAAGAATTTATACAACTACAAATTTTACTATCACGCAAGAAAAGCATAATGTAATCAAGTAGCAAATTTGTTAGCATTTGAAAGAGCATCTAGTAAACAAGCAAGTACTTCTTATTTAATTAAAATTTAAAGAAAACTGAATAATTGTACCGTCTCAGAATGACGAACTAGTTCCTCTATCACATCATGTTAAGATTCTGACCTATTTGCCCCCAGTCGGATAGGTGAGACAGTTTGTCGGACAAGTACCACATTCTATCGGATAGATAACCCTGTCAGTCGGACAAATAGCACAATCTGTCGGATAGGTGACTCTGTCAGTCAGACAAGTAGTACATTCTATCGGATAGATGACTCTGTCAGTCAGACAAGAAGTATGTTCTATCGGATAGATGACTCTGGGCTGCCTATCTGTCGGACAGGTCGACAGGCTATCAGGCAAGGTAGGAAAAGGTTGACAGTCTACTTGTAGGCGAACAAGAGGACATGCTATCATGCAAGTATGAACTTGAGTCATCTTGTACGAACTCATCCATCCAACATGATTCATCCTCGAGCCTTATGTATGCTAGCGCTTTGACATGCACATCTTCGAAAGTAATGCAAGGGTACCTTGTTAGTTCGTCATATAGTTTAGAACCTACCATCAACCCTTGGCGAAAGGCTTCTATTGCTGTCGGGGGATGACAATTAATGATTGAGATCTTCTCTTTGTTGAACCTACTTAGATAGTCCCTAAGAGGTTCATCATCTCCCTGAATAACTCTAAATAAATCACTTGTACGCTTTTTTAGTCTCCTACTACTTGCAAACTGTTGGTAGAACAAGTTAACAATTTGAGCAAAGCTTGAAATCTGTCCATTTGGCAAGTTGGTGAACCACATCAATGCTGGTCCTGTCAGTGTTGAACCGAATCTTCTACATAGAACATCTTCTAAAAGATGTGGTGCAATTGGTTGTGCACCCATCGCGACCTTGTAAGCTTGGATATGCTCCTCGGGATTTGTGACGCCGTGATACAAGATGTTGTCTGGTAATCGTGCTCCTTTTGGTATCATCTTTCGAGCGACGTCTTCCACGAATGGTGAATCAAGGTGGGATCCCGGAGCAGCTTGTCGGATTGGAGTTGCTTGTCCAGGTATCAGAGTGATCTGATCTTGCAGATCATGTAAGTCCTGCTTCAAAGATAGAAGAATCGGATTAATTTCTGTTAGTATATGAGAAACAATAGCCTTACATTGTACTGCATCTAGTTGGATGGACAGATCTGGTCCAACACATTGATTGATTTCAGCTTGATGGGCGTCCTTGTCATGTTGACAATTTCGATTTGGTATGGTTGATTCAAGTTGTGACTTCAAGATGTCGAGGGATTCTTCTAGCCTCTTGTTTTTTGCAATTTGTTCTTCAAGTTGACGATTTACCAATGCAAGCTCTTCAAGTAGCACAACTTCATCAAGTTGATGGATCTCGGATGGTCCTTGATTTCCAACGATACCTGACATCCTTAGAAATGAAACTTTGTTGAGATGTACAAGAGAGAACGTTTAGTAGACTCAACTGACTAATTGCCCCACGGTGGGCGCCAAATTGTTTTGGTAAAAAAACTACACGTATCGGATACACTTAGATTGAGAGTCAACTAGTCAATTAGCTACTACTCGTCCTAGATGAATTTTCTGTATGATGGATATCGGATAGACTCTATCAAGTAAATGGACAAACTTTATCAAGTAGACATGCAAACTTTACAAGGTTGATCCTATCGGACAGACAGGTAGACTATGTCGGATAAGTGCTATTGGACAGACATGTAAAATCTATTAGAGAGGTTCTATCGAGTATCGAGGATCGAGGACTGGACTAACTCTAAATGCGTTAAATACAAACATAAAATATTAAAACAATAGTCAATGCAAGAAAATAAGACAAAGAGAGACAAAAGATTTTTTGTACGTGGAAAACCCTGTGGATAAGGGAAAAATCACGGGGGGAGCTTGTTATCCCGCCAAGTGCTTTTAGTAGATCTTGTAGTAGTGTTTCGCCGTGTTGGGTACAATTGATGAATACATATACAATGACTAGTGATCTAACAATAACAATAATGATGTATCAATGAGACGATGGTTTAAAAAATGTATTTGGGTTCAAGATGTAATCAAGGATTCAATGGTGGAGTCTAGGTAGCGGTGATGGGTGATTGCGGTGGTGGCTATGATGTTGAGAAGAATGAAGGGATGAGTATTTAGGTCTAGAGAAATAGTATTAGTGGTTATACAGTAGAGTGGAGATGAATATGGAGGTGGTCATGTGAAGGAATAATGATGTGGGTTTTTATATATGATGAAGTTGTGAATGGTTTAATGTGTGGAAAAGTGTCAAAGTAATGGTGGAAGTGTCTAGGGTTTATATGAGTACGTCTTTATCTTCTTCTAGGGCTTTGGAGTGCATAAATACCGTTGTGGATGGTCTCCTCAAGTTTCTCTAACTTCCCACGTTGCTAGGTCAAACTTCAACCACTATCCCCTATAAAATAGCAGGTATCTGACTGAATCACAGTGAACAGTTCCTATAATCAAGGAAGTGGTTCTTGACTTTGACTTCGTCTTCCTTGGAGATACTTTCCTTGCTGAATAAGTCCACAACTAACTCTTGATAGCTCAATACGTGGTCTTGGTGGCTGGAGAGAAAATAGGATGTTGTTGGAGAGAAAATAGGAGGTTGTTGTTGACTACTTCTATTATCATAGACTTGGTCAAAGAGTCAACTCCTTGCTAATTTGATGGAGATCATGCAGCCTCACTAACACTTCTAACTGAATTTGTTGAGCATATTTAGGAGGATATAGTTCATATTTTGACTTATTCCGCATTTGTGGTTGCCATCGACGTGTGACGATCAATCTGACAGGATACTCGACAGGTTGATGGTTGACCTCGACAGGTTGAGGGTTGAACTCGAGAGGTCGGTGGTTGACCTCGACAGGTCGATGATTGACCTCGATAGGTCGATGTTTGATATGTATGGCTCCTCGATGGGCTGTTTGGCTCCTCGATGGATTGTCTGGCTCTCTGATGTGCTGTCTGGCTCCTTGATGGACTGTCAGATTGAATGTCAGCTTCTATCAGACTGACTATTTGTCTAATCAGACTGACTGATTATGTCATTTAGGCGTGCAAGATGTGTATCTACTCGATGACTTGACTTGATCGTTAGTCGATGCGACTATGTATTTGTCAATTTGTTCTTGTCGGACTAAAGCCAAAATTTAGGCCCAAACAAAGAGTATTCCCAAATTGCGTGCGTTACAATTCTATTATGGTATCAGAGCCTAAACCTGAGGTCTCAAGTTCGAATCCTGGTAGCCCCTTCCTTCGTTGTGTTGGAGCCTTAATAAAAAAGAGCTCAGTTTAATATTGTGTTTGTGGGCCAGTGAACTACCCACGCTTCAAGCCCAAGTGGGCCTTTGCGTGAGGGGGTGTGTTGAACTATAAAACCATTGTGGGTACTCTAACCACCAGTTTAGACTTTTGGCTCAGTTGGTTATCTAACATTACTTTATTGGTTTTGTACGTACAATTATACTGTATAGTCCGTATTATTTTAGAATTTTCTAACATATAATGGTCCTAACTAACTCAAACCCCCCCCTATTCTTTGTTTAATGCATGTATGTATTAGTTTGATTACACCCACCACTTTGCATAACAATCATGTACAACTACCTCCAACATAAACGTTACATAATCTCTAATTACTTGTTTCATTTAAGAAATGATTATTCTGTAATTTGACATTAATGGAATATATGCTTACTATATATACTGAGATTGCGGTTAAAATTGAAGAAATGATCAAATGTTGTTTCCAAATAACTTACTGTAGAATATATGGTAGTATAATTATCGGGCGAAATCTTTGCTTTTAAATTTGGACGAAATATTAGGAATTAATGTCCTTCATATATATATAACTGGCTAATAAAAGAATCAACAAAATATCAATTGACTTAGTGGTTGAAGTGTTACAATATAATCCTGAGGTCACAGGTTCAAGATTTTGTAGCATCATTTTTTCAGGATTGATTATGTTGCAGACAATAACGTGGTGATGACATAATCGCTGATGTGGATGACCTGAGATAGAAAATTATTTTTTATATATACCCAATCTAAGATCAAATAATATTTTTATTAGCTAGATAGATAGGTGTGTACAAAAATTTTAAATTTTTGGAAGTTACAATGTTAGACCTATAAAAAGTAACTCTATGAGAGACCCGTTCTCGAATACTCCCTCCGATCCAGATTAAACTTCCCGCTCCCTTTTGTGCACTTCAAAAGAAAAATTAATAAATAATTCTTAATGATTCATTTAGGAAATAAGGTTAAGCTAATTATCATCAACATCTTCATCTTGCCTCCCTAATTATTCACTCGACAAAAAAACCTAATAGTTTGGGAATGGGGAAGACAAAGTCGAAACCCTAAAAAAGAGGATTGGAAGTTTAATCTGGAGCGGAGGGAGTAATAAACATGTTTTCATGACTCACATCCCATATTGACCTAAACCCATTTTGACCCGCATATTTTTTTATCAAACCTAACCCGAGTTGTAGAGCCATTTTAACCATTCACCAAGACCAAAATTACGAAGGTTTAACCCTAAAATGCATAAGAAATATATATGGAGTATATATAATATAACAATGAAAAAACTTATTACGATTTTATGATTATATTTGAGCATCGAGAATTATAAGTATGATTGAAATATTGTTAGGGCACGGTCTTTTATTTTGGCCTAACTTTACACAGCCGTGATTTTTTAAGTTGTTTCTGAACTAATTCATATCTTACCAGACTCACCCATTTGACATGTCTACACGACATATATATAGTCGTTCACCCACGCAATATCAATTTTAATTGTTGACTCGTATAATATATAATATTAATTGTAGTTGATCACCCTTCCAAAATTACACTAATTCTTATATAATAATATAAACGGCAGTTGTTCGCTCTCATAAAGGCTTAAATATTGACACCCGAGTAACTCGACCAGTTTGACTCTCTTCTTCTAGTTCATGCATCCAGTCTTTGTGACCCCTGGCTCGTCCCGTCTCAAATCCATTTTCTATCCCCATATTTTGTGTTTTTTACTTGATTTGACCTGTTTATATATTAGCAGAGTATTCTGCAATCACATATAGTACAAAGAGATAGCATTTAAAAGTTTGGGTGAATGTTTTTATTGATAGTAGTCAAGTTGTCGTTTTGCGTTTGTATTTTAGGCCTTGATTTAATCTTTCGTGTCCCTTTGAAATGTCTTAATTGCACTCGAGATAAAGAATTATGCCCAGAAAATGAACTAGTAACAATCTTGTCCAATACATCAATGCACACATTTTAGTGTATTTCCGAACTTAAATTCATGGGATGTCACAACTAGATAAAAATGACCCAATTATTATGTTAATTCATGACAAAATGACAATCAAGTGATCAAAGCCCAAGAATGACAAATATTAGCTAACTAGCTCAAATTATTTGATAGACGACACTAAACACATTAAACTGATTCGGCCTAATTATATTAGTGTAATGTTCGGCTCAACTTGTCCCATTAAACTGGCTAATTTGTGTAATGTTCATCAAAATCTTTGTGATTCAAATATACAGTATTACATAACCTGTAGTATATCAATTGTTTAGCTTCTTTAAATATAAGCTTCAATTACCTGTAGTATGACGATCGACGAATCAAAAGATATATCATCTTGTAAATCGACCAAGCACCGGGTCATGAACTCGTTTCTATAAACAACTACAATATGATGAATAAAATTTTGTGAAAATTTATTGTAGTTATCGATCACTCATCGTGGTAATACCTTTACTTTTCCTTTTCACAAATAAGTATCATTGTTGTAATTAATTAAGAATCTTGAAATCAGTGAAAATTTGAGGTTATAAACCAAAAATTGTTTAATTTTATCGTGAAAATTGAACGGGAAGTATCGTAAGTATATATTTAATTGGTCATTTTTGGTTTTAACTAATTTCAAAATAGGATTCTAATTATCAACGTGTCCAAAAATTGGTCCGAATTATAAAACCTCTTGTCTTATTACGTTTTGTGTCACTTAATTAGACAGAATATAGCACAACAAAGTTGATAAGTTTGGTAAGACTTTCTCACAATTACTTTATGATGCTAAGTTTGCTTAGCTTGTTTTGTCTGATAAGTCTGTATGAGTCAAATTTTGGCTTTGGTATGTGTTTGATGTTGTGTAAGGTGCCATACTTTCATGAGATATGTCGCCAACATATTACTTCTTGAACTAATCGAACTTGTTAATAATCATTGTGGTGTTCAGTTGGTTTAAAGGTATGCCAAATCCTGAATTAGAACACAATTGAACGGAATCTATGTTAATACCATATCAAATTATCTAATTAACTACAGCTCACTACTCCCTCCCTCCCAGCTCAAACACCAAATTTTCTATTTCGGGACGTTCCACCTCAAACACCTCATCTATTTTGAAACATATTTCTCTCTCCCACTTTTATTAAAGTATTACATCTTGTCTCACATGACCACTTCTACTTTTATTAATTCTCACATCATCTCTCCTCCTTCTTCCTAATATTACCCCCACTCAACTTACCATATCAATTTTTCTTATATTACTACGAAAATTCCATGGGGCGTTTGAGTTGGGACGGAGGAAGTATACCTCTAGAGGGTAAGTTTAGAGGGACCTATTATAATACGATAAGACTAAATCGTAAAGCGAGAACAATATATTAAATGTTCAATATACATTTGTCGCACCATGATGTTTAATCTCTTCATATTCAGTGTGCATGTTGTTCCATTGGTATCTGTTATTCCATTTGTATCTGCTATTCCCTAAACACATAATCGTCAATTAGTGAACAAAATGTTAACAATGATTGTTAATTAATATACAATAACAACTAACAAGCAGGTATGACTAATGATATATAACGTACCTTATCTTTCTTTGCGTACGTATGAGGTTTCTGGAACTCAGAACTTACCTCTTCTCCTTATTATAATCCAAGCCTTTTAATTATCTACATGAGAAATTGTCATTCATAAAACAATAATCTTGGTTAGAAACTCATAACATCAGGAAAGCAAAATTATCAAGCCGAAAGCAAAAAAAAAAAAACAGAAGTTGAGATTTATCAAGAAAACCCATATGGAGAATATTTATATATAGTATTGTTGAGCACACAATATCTAGGTCATAGTTTCATTCATTGCGTAATGATATATTGATTGATTGCAAAGATTTTCATCAGTTGTATGTTTAACCACAAAAACGGATGGTATAATTTTTAATCTCGGAATTATTTGATTTAATAACCAGTGTGTGGCAGGTTGGAGTATTTCATATTACCGAAAACATAATCGTCTATTTGAGATAGCTAGATATGGAGAACACTTTTTTTCAGGATTCCGTATAATATCATATGATGATAATAATTTCATTAATAATATATCTACAGATAGTCTAAATACAACAACTAAAGAGGTTAAATACAACAACAAAAAACATAAAAAAGACATTTATATCCTTATTCACCATTCTCTCGCATCACATCGTATTCTTGTAACTTTTTACTCATCTCCGGGCATTCAATCAAACAACATACTTCATCACTGCATTTCTATCAAATTGAAATAACATCAGCTAATTCATTACTCAATATTTTCTTCAATAATTTGGGCTGTGTTTGGGGGCAAGAATATTGTTAAACTATGGCGAACTTATTGTGTAGTTAAAAAGCTGGTAAAAAATTTGAGCCTGACAATGGAGTTGGAGGGGTCAAATTTAGAGTCGACGAGAGGGGTGGGTGGGGGGTCGGAATTCTGAGTTGACGGGTGAGGGTGGGGGGTCCGAAATTTGAGGCGACGGGGTGTGTAGGGGGATCGCAATTTTGAGGCGATGAGGTGCAGTGGGTAGGGGGGTCGAAAATTTGAGGCACGGGGTGGATAGGGGTGGATAGGCACTGGTTAAAAGAAAATGGGTTTAGGGCCAAAATGAGAGTCGTTGGTCATAATGGCGTATAAATCATGCGTGTCAAAGGGGGTCAGATTAGTATGTCAACATTCAACATAGCGGGTGACTGACTAAAGAAAATGAGTTTAGGGCCAAGATGTGAGTCGTTGGTCATAATGACATAGAAAATTATGAGTGTCAAATGAGGTCAAATCAGTATGTCATAACATTGAACATAGCGGGTAACTGGCTAAAGAAAATGGGTCATGCTCTAAATTTACGGGCTCATAGGTTGGGACTAATTCGACGCAAAGTTATGTAGTTCAAAACCAATTCCAAATATTGTGGGTCATTGGTCATAAGTCACGGGGCCTTGACTCAAAGATTGCTGTTCTTGACTCAAACATAGCGGGTTACGAGTTTTAAAAAGCGAATATGTGACTCAAACATATTTTAACATGTCTCCCGTTGTTTTTTTAATTAAGGGTAATATTTTATTCGAATAATAAAAGATGAAGCATACAAACGAGTCACTACCTACATTACCTAACAACCCGGGTACATAAGCTAGTGTATAATGAAAACGGCATTGCTCAACTGTTTGAATGCATAGTCAAAGGGGATAATACAGAATCCATTTAACCATCCACCTCAACCCATTTCAAATAGATACCAACGGAATAATCATTGTTCTCCACTGCAAGGTGAGTTTCTCCGATGGCAAATGTCATAGATTCCATGAGGACAGGATTGGCTCCGATCTTCAGATTTACTTCAATAACAAGCGCAGACTTGAGCGGAACCACAACAGTAGCTCTATCTAGAGCTATGGAACCCGTGCTTACCGCATTATCCTCGTCCTTTTGAAATAGTATCACACGGTAAAACTCCTTGTTGTAACTAGACACATAGTCATAGTTATTGTAATGGGCTACAATTGAACCAGAGACCTTGGGAAGCATATCGGCACGTGCTCCATTTTTGGCAGTGCATACGACACCTATCTTAGCTTGTACAGCTTCCGGAAAAAGGGAATAGTGAACTGCGACAAAACCAACATCGCTCCGGAATACCGAGCACACTTGTGTGTTCAAAAGGTTCGTATCAAACTGAAGATCTCTATTATCCCAAGTGGCCCGACCTTTGACGTGAAAATGACTGTAGACATCACTAATGTCGACTTTGATCTTTAGTGATTCAAGATCACTATATAGTCGAGGTCCATCAAGTATGTGAAGGGTTTTGCAATGTTGAGGTAAGATAAACGCATCCCTAGCTTCTGCTTTGAACCCATAAGAAGAATTCATACCTCGCAATATTTCAATGGAACCATGAAGGTGCAATGCTCCAAACCCTTTACGACAAATGTAGACAGAAAAAATCTCTACTGCCGAAGCTGATATGGGTCTACTCATGTGCGGAAATAATTGCCTGAAAAGACAACATACACATCTTAAAATTATACCAACACATGGTATTGTTATAAAGAGAAAAACATGTTAAATTCAGGCAAACAAATGTGATATGACAATAATTTAGATGCACCGAGAAAATTTTAAAATCATGTGCTTGATTTCGGGAACTTTGACCAAAACAAGTACCCTAAACAACAGTAGGACAAATAGAAAACAACTTATTGAGAAAGGTAATAAGAAAGGTTGAGGTCATACCAAGGTTGTGGCATAAGAGCAGCTTGTGGCCTCGGCGAAAACCACGCAACATCTAAGATGACAAGGGTGCCGTTGACCATGAATTTGGGATTAGGGACTGTGCTATCTTTGACTCGAACCTCAACCCTTTCTTCAAGAAACTTAGAGTTGGATCCAAATTCCCATAATTGAAGATCAATAACTAGTGAAGAGTAAACGGGGACTGCTATCCAACTCCTGGACAACTCGAGACTTCCTTTCCCATCAATCATTGCAATATCAAATTCATTAGCATTTTTCTCAAAGAGTGTGCACTCTACGGAATTGCAGTTATCATATGTATTGCCATAACGGGCGACAATCTTTCCATAAAGATTGAGGGACCGTTGTGAGGGATGGTAGAAGAAAAGGCTCAAGCGGCCGTATACAGCAAAGGGCATGACAATGTAGCGGAGAGCAACAACACTATGTTCACCAAGAAGATATTCCACTCTAACATCCTCCATCTTACTTGTATCCTCAACACAATCAAATTTTGCAGCAAACCTTTCGATCCCATCAGAAATGTCTACCCCAATCTTTGTATCGTACGCGGGTAAACACAAATCAAAAGGACGATCAGGGCATATGAGATCTAATGAACGGTTCGGACCCAAAAGTTGAGCCTCGGAACAATCACGATCATAGACAGGAAGCACATTCGATTCTGTGGGACATTCAAGCTCTATCGTCCCGTAGACGCTACAAGGCTGCTGATCAGCTTGTGGGTTATGAGGTGAAACACTAACGGAAACAATTTGAGTTAACGGTCCTGACACAACACTTGTCCTACCCCGTTTTTTCTCGTTCTCCCTCCTAGTGTGAAGAAGACCCACTGTGGTCTCAAAATTTCCTTGATTAAAACTCGGATATTGAGAAGTTTCCCATATCTTGTTCAATTCATCCCGGGAAACATTATAATATCTTCTCTGCGAATCCTCCATACCCAAAATCCCAAATCAAACAACAACAACGACACCAGCAGCAATTTCTGTGTCACGCAACAACAACCACCACCACCCAAAAAAAAATTAAAACCTTAAATTTTACAAATTGATTAATTAGGATGAGACAACTATCAGGTAAGTAAGGCATGAGCATACCCTTTGACAGAGAAAAAAAAAACGACATGAGCATACAATACAATCTAAACTTTAATTCAGCCCAATTTTTTTCAAGCTCAAATTTAGCATCTATTAAAATATTACTCCTATAATAATGAGCAGAAATCAGGGGGAAGGATATAATATTTACCTGTCAAGTGGGAGGACTTTGATTTGTGCTATAAACCTACTCGAAATCTCTCTCCTGGGAGTCTTCCTTGTGAGCTTGTGTTGAAGGTTATTCAAAGGTATTGCAATTGCAAGTTTTATTAAATTCAATTAATCCCTCCGTCCAAGCTCAAACGGTCCGTAGGGTATTTATAATGGAATAACAAAATTTTGATATAGTAAATTGAGTGGGATAGTATTAGGAAAACGGAGGAGGCATTATGTGTTATGTCCCAATAGATGCGGTGTTTGAGGTGGGACGTCCCGAAATGAAATATGGGACGTTTGAGTTGGGACAGAGGTAATACTAATTATTTTTAAAAAATACTGATTAATTAGGGGTTAATCATATCAATTTTGGGTTTAATTGCAATACCATTGATTCAAAATTGACAAATTAATTGCAATCAAAGTAAAATTGAAAGTAAAAAAATTAATAAAATAAAAAACTTAACAGAGTAGTTCTGGTCTTGTGGATAGAGAGGTCGTACTAATTGAGCCCAATGCGCCATTATCGTTCCAAGCGAGATGAGGAGAAACTAATTACGTGATTGTGAAGGAAAAGCTGAGTCGGCAAATGTGAAGGAAAAGCTAGATAACGGATTTCATCAATGCCCTCGATCCAAGTACATAGAAGTATTGTTGTTACTAAGCATTTCCTAAGCTAAAGTCAGTGACACTTATTCTAGACGAGTAGACGACTTCAAGTGTGGCTAATGGGTTGCATGATATGCGGAAACTGGATACACTTGAGAGTTTTTCAACAGATGGTTGCTATCCAAATTCTGTCACTTATGATCATGCATAAGGTTACTATGGACTCAAGTCATTAGTTAGTGCAATAATAATTAATAAGATCGAACCACATCAGCCAATTAGTCTAAGTTAATGGTCTGAACCCGACAACCCGTTCAACTTTTTCTTTTTTCTTTCTATTTTCCACGAAACCCGGGCAACATTGTTTTAGTCGTAGAATTTGTTCGACAAAAACAATTGTTTTAGTAGCCAATGTTTACACTGGAATGTAAGAGAATTTTTCCAAATTATCAAGGTAGAGCAAGCAACGGGCCACGCTACAGTCCGAATGTTCAATGTACACACTAAGGGCCTGTTTGGCCAAGCTCCAACTTCTGCAGAACTACTTCTCAGAAACAGTTTCTGGAGGAGAAGCTCCAAATTGGAGCTTCTATTTCTGAAGAACAAATTTACACTAGAAGTGCTTCTCAGAAACCAGAAACAGTTTCTCAGTTTTGGGTGTTTGGCCAGTTTTCAGTTTCTAGGACCCAGAAACAGTTCAGAAACACTTCAGAAACTTGGCCAAACACACCCTAAGCAGCATGCAAACGAGACATCATCTTTTGCATATAGGAATATAAGCAAAAGTAATACTTTACCTAAAAGATACCTATAGAAGCTTATAACACTAAAATAACTCACTTTAAGCCACATATAATCGACTCTTCGTTGTTCTACGACTTGATTTACACAATTGGCAGAAGCACCCTCAAGAATGCTGTAGTATAGTCATGAATCATGATGATCCTTTATTATGCCAACACCAGCAGAATCATATGACTAGTGATTATCACAGTGATATATAAACAAACCCCGTACTGTCTCCATAGTCATGATCCTTCCAAGTCAGTTTGTTTTCTTCAAAAAAGTAAGCTAGCCCAGCCAGCTATGAAGGCAAAGCCACCAATGGGCGCTAGTGTCGAGTATTTTCTGTCTTCTAGAAGAGCCACAGCATAGCACCTGCAATATTATCAACTTATAAGAATTTTAGTCAAAAGATTAAGTCACTCTACAATCTTCTGCGAACTGCATATACAACTGAGGCTACAATTAGACTGTGAACCCGTACAGAAGCACATTCCAACAGAAATCATACTCTTATGTAACGAATAGCTGCTGCAGGGCATACCATTTGATTAGGTTCATTGGAAAAAAGAGCTTTCAGAAATATGATAGCATGTTAGGTTGCATAATGCATGTAATGAGCTACACAATGTAGTGAAGATTATTTAGTGTTACAAATTTACAATTAACAATCATTTCGTTAGACATGATCGTTCCACAAACTGTAAAAGTGTAAATAGCATTACTCCGAGTCATGTAGCAAATTGCAACACGTCAGGTGTTCAACCACGCTGCTCTAGTACTCAACCTGCTACTCCTCTCTCCCCCTTTATTCATATATATGTCTACTACACGGGTGTATCGAATTGCAATAGTTCTATCCAACTGTAAAAGTTCCACTCAAAGTTACCAACTTATATTGTTAAAGGAACCATCGATCATTTCAAGAAAAACGTTTGACCAAGTTGAACATCTTTTTTCCCCTCCCTTGTGAAGCTATTCTGCCGGCGGCTTATTCTTACAGAATGTTCCTGACTCGGGCTGCTTTCCCCTGTCAACTAAGAAATCCCAGTTTCAAAACTTTGGATATTGAATCTCACTGCCTAGGACGTGATCAGAGGAAATGTCACCCCAGGTAACTATTTTCCAATGGTATAATTGGTCAAAAAAGTGCCAGGCTCACTGAGCCAGTGTGCAATGCAACTGCAAACATACAAAAGAAAAAAGTCATAAAGGCTGTTAACATGCTCCCAACAGCCCTCCCCTCCTTGGTTCCAAATAAATGTCATCTTCACTACCCCAAAGCCTCCAAACACCCTTCTACTTCAAGCAGGGAAAGGGGGGTTTTAAAAGTACACAACCTTTCCCCTGGAATACCACAGAGGTGTCTTTCGATTAACCTTTAACCAATATGGGTTTTAAAAAAAAAACAAAAGTTTTCAAGAGCCAAGTTGATTTTGTCCACTATCCTGAAACCACAAAGCATCCTTTGCTCCACTAATTATGGATATTAGCTCACAACGCAACATGAGCAAAGAAAACGAATATGGAGTTCCGAAAGACTAGAAGATTATCAAGATCAAACTTAACTTCCAGCGCTCTGCAAGTACTGCCTTCATTTGGTGAACTATAAATAAAGCCAAACTGCACTGTTTATCCATCTGCGTGCTAAAATCCACCTTACCCATAGGCTCAGGCCACCCAACTTATTTCTGATATGAAAATCTGGCAACTAAACAGAACTATATATTGATGACTGGCAAACACAAGGATTACCCCTCAATAATCATATAAAAACTTTCTAAAAAAGAGCTGTAGTTTTTTACCACATAGGCAGCTTGGTCTTGAGCAAAAAATAGTGAAAGCGGCACAGGTTATAGGGTGCGCAAATTGTGCCTGGCATAAGGTCTCATAAAATTGTGCCTGCCATAAGGGGCAGTGCACTGCCAATGCGTTCATAAATGGTATAGTCATCCTAGTCTAGTGGTTTCATGTGGAAATAACTGAAAGACTACTCCTTTCAGGGGTAATTTTCAGCGTTTCATTCAACTTTTACAGGGCATAGTTGTTACAGGAAAGGAGAAAAGAATTTAAAAATAAAACTCAAAGGTGCTGAAACAAGTCAATTACACGGTTTCTGCAACTTTTCAACTTCATCAATTTCCTATATGAACTCTGTCATTTCCTTGGCTCTGAGTCCGTGGTTTATAGGAGTATGGATTAGTTATGTAGTCTTAATTAAAAAAAATGCAATATCCTTTAAGAAAAGTGAAGATTTATGAAGTCAAATGTTTAGGGGCCCTAGGAGAAGCTAAATGGAATCATTTACCAGTCAACCGCAACACCTAACCATCGAATTTAAATCACGGCAAAAATCAGTTCCGTTTAGGGTGTTTGATGGAATAGACTGAATGAGCTTCCTTCCAAGACCCAAGCCCTTTTTTTTTCAATGACCATGGGGGCTGGGGCATGAACACATGATATTACCATACAGACACTACCTATATGTATGAGCATGAATGCATGATATATTCGTGGCAGACACAGGACAAGCAATAAGAATACAAGAAACGAATTGACTTCTAATAAAAAAAAAGCAAATGTAATGCCTTAAATTGCGGGATGACAAAGACAACAAGCATAAGTAGGAGACACCCACAATATCACCCGAGCGACTCCTACCTATAGCGAGGTTAGGGGGGTTGGATGCAACACACTAATCATCAAATTGTAGTGCTTAGACTGCCTTAACTTCACTTAACTGGTACTATGCAAATCTCAGAATATCATGTTGAGAATATGAGATGTTCGAACACAGAGTAAGGACATAGCTGTTGCTTTTGACAAAGACCATTAACCTCAATTAGAGAGTATATGCCGCATCGAATGAGAATAAAAAATGCACCATGTCCCTTGAAAATATCAAGCACATAACACTTACATGACACTCTTGGGCCAAGAGCAGTTCAGGTTTATGCCTACAAAGGCTTTGGGAAGAGAATTTACCCAGATAACATAGTCCAACAAATACGTCACTTTCAGAAACAATCTTTGGACAGCCAAGTCCCTTTCATCTAAGCTCATAGTCACAGTAGGGGTTGGTCTATTGAAAGATGTTAAAAGAAAAAATAATCTAGTGGAAGCTTTCTCACTCTCCAAAGCCAAAACAAAGGTCATGGGGCCCTGGCCTGGAGCAATAGAGAGAGATGTTGCCCTAATTGCCTTGCAAGCTGACACCCTAAAGGAAAATCGTAAAATAACAGGCCAGGTGTGGGTATAAAGCAGCAAGGTTCAGATACCGGATAAGAATAATAAGTCATGCAACCAAAAACTAAGGGAAAACTCACAATCCAATCTCCCTCGTAGTAAGCAACCCGGAAATGTGAAGTACGATCGTTCCAAGTTCTTTATATATATCGGGTTCAAACATTGCCCGCAAGTGTAGCCATCCGGCCACCTACACCTCAAAATGCTTTTATTGTATATTAAGTCCTAGTTCACCTCTTTGCTGATAAAGACAAATAAATTCCATACAATTCATTTCACCAATTTGATAAACTTAACCCATTTGAAAGAGAGAGAGAGCACTAACAATATCTTGAAATAGATACCAATTCTAATGCAAGCGTAACAAGTTTCCATCTCTGAGAAGGTGGGTTTATGAGCCTGTCCACAATTCTTTAAGGAATGACTCTTACGGCTTACTGTGGAAATTTCTAACAAGAAAAGAAAGAGGAGCTCTAAAACAAGGAGAAGCCGAGACACTACCAATTAGTCTCAGAATCATGCGGTAATATATCATTACACTACAATACTACCCGAATTCTTGGCATGATAAAACTACACCAGATACTATACACGTAATACTTTGGCATACAAACAAGACCAGATTGAATTCTGATCAGAAAGAAGCAGTGGACAACAGGCGGGTTGTAGAAGATCGAGTGACATAATTAAAGTTAGAAACCTGACTTGAGAGGGATTACATGTTTGGGCACAGATGACTGATCATAATTTAATGACAATGTGAACATCTCCTAACATCCAAATTGATATCTGAACTATGCTTACAGCATTTGAAGTCAAATAGTCCAAAGATGAAAAGCCCAACAACTAGAGCCGTATGTCCACCCACTCCTTACCAGTTACTAGACACAAGCAATGCAGTTTTTAACCATTTCAAATAAAAGATCAGGAAGCTGTCAAGAGTTGGGGCACAAGAGTCAAAAATCATTAAGGAAACTCATATGGTTTTATGACGACGACTTTCCCCATATTGAAAGCTTTTCTATCTAACACAGAGCCAGCCACCAACTTGTGCAGCAGCATGAGAATCGTTCACAGTTATGCTCACTAACTACGAGATCATACTCACATTTTCATCTTTATCACGCCACATAACACTAATCAGAGGTTCATAATCAAACATTATTGACTTACTAAGTGAAAAATCACACCTAAAGCCTAAAGGGACAACTTTTATTCCAGAAATATAACCAGCAAAACAATTACTAGCACTCACAAGAAGACGGGGCTGAAAAACTTACGATCCAGAAAATAAGACTATTCCAGCACTCATAAGACCTCCAAACTGCAACAAAGAAGCAGAACTCATTAGAAGCAAAATTCCAACACCAGACTAGTGAACTAGTTTAGGGTGAGACAGCTTAACAACAAACAATGTGAGGCTTTTAAATTCATCAAATGTTCTATAAGACAATAAAGTGCGATAAGCTTTCAATAGTTAGGACTTAGGAGTGATTACTCAACTCAAACACTTGGAATTCTCACCCCTATCATACCATATAACCGGCATACCCAAGTTTTCGCCTTTACAACAAAAGGCTGAGTCTTTGAATAAATATAAAAACCAAATTGCAGAAAACAACAGCAATCCAACAAAAGATTCAGTCTTTCTTCAATAAGCATTATAACCAACTCAAACAATTATAATTATAGCCAAATTGGAAAAAAGCAACAGCAATCCAATTAGAATCAGATACATACAGTGTTGGGATGACTGGTGATGGGGGCAGCTAGCAAAGCAGCAGTGTGCACCAAATGATACAAAGAAGCTGTCTGCCAAACCTATCCAACAAACAAAGAAAAAGGAGCAGCAATATTCACATATGGGTTCGACAAAAACAATTGAAATTGATCAAATTACAAGAAAAAAAGAAGTGGGTAAGTTTGAAATGAACCTGTTTATAGGTGGATTCTTTGGGTTTGAATCCATGGGCACCATATGCCCCCAATCCAACAGCCAATATCCCTACAAAATTTGACAGTTTTTAGGACATAAAATCTACTCAAGGAAATCATAGAGTAGAGTGAATGATACGGAATTGGGAAATACCAGAGAGAGCAGCAGCTTTGTGCCAGACACGAGCGTCCATTATTTGTGTTTGTGATCTGACGCCCAGATTTCTGAGCAATGCTTGCTTTGTCATTTTCTGTCTCAGAACTCCGAGGTTATTAAGTCAACTCTTTCGAGATTGTACGAGTGTGTGGTCTTGACCAAGGCTACGAGTTCGACTAGGATTGAAGGCTTACTCAACTTGAGTAGTTCCAATTTGGACTCTCCAAAATTCGACTTAATTAGATGTCAAATGGATCTGATCTAACTTATGATGTCGAACTCTTATGACTAGACGGTGGCAGATTAACTCATACGGTCATACCCAAACATCCGACTTGAATGATTTAATCTAGACATCTAAACTTATGAAAATACCCTTGAGACACGCAGTTGTGCATGGTCCTGGAACCATAGTATAATTTGCGGCGTAACATTTTGTCTAAATATTTTTTTTCCTGAAGGGAACTCGTGTGTAACTTGGATATTTTGCAATAAAATTGTACCTTGATCACAATACCTCGTACTTTTGGATATTTGTTACCAATTGCTTCAGACATTTAAAAGTGATTTTTATTCACAAAATATTTTTTTTAGAATTTAAGTAAAGAATTTATTTTCATAAATACAATCATTATTTAAAAGAAAAATGGTTGTTTTACGCATGAGCAACTAAAAAGGGGACGTTGTCAAAAAAAAAAAAAAAAAAAGGGGGAAGAAATAGTACATCAAAGCATTTGCGCAACGATTTGAGGAATTCTAACACATCAAGCATTGGTGATAACTTCAATGTTACACCAGCAATGAGTCTATATGAGAAGCCGGCTTCTGTAAGGAAAAAGTCAATCAATTAAGAATTGAGATTGAGGTAAAATGCTACATAAAGCACAGCACCCACTCAATGACTAATGAACCCTCCAAAATCATTAGGGTTCAAAAGTTGTAGATTGGCTTTTGAACCACCAAAGCTAATTCTCTAAATTCCTATGGTGAACCCCTGACCTAAATATAAGATATGATATGATATTCTCTATGAGTATGTTATAACAGCTCAGACAACAGACGATCCGAAAACAATGCTTGTACAAGCATCCATCTACAGGTGTGTGGTGTGTCCGTTTTCATGTGTCTGCATTGCAGTGCTTTTCTTCAACCTCTACCCCATTTACTGGCTGGAGTTGATCGTCGCAACCCTTTTCTTCAGCCTGCGGTTCATTTACCGGCTGGAGTTGATTGTCACAACCCTTTTCTTCAACCTGCGGTTCACTTACCGGCTGAAGTAGATCATCTGGTGTCGCAGCAGGGTCTAGGTCCCAGCAACCTTCAGGCAAGTCATTGACTTCCTTGAGCAACCAAGATGGAACGGGGTGAGAGAACCTGACCATCTCCCTCCTTGTGATCCACTGCACTGCATCCTTGTCCGTTTTCCTCCTGTATACAGTCTTATAGCCTTCTACCTTGACAAGCGGAATAACGGAGACACCATAATCTTCAGAGTAATCATTAAGAATCTCAACCATTTCATATTGATGTCTGACATCGTATGGAGTTGACCTGTTCCAATCCGGTGACCAGTTGCGGTATACAGCCCATATGTCTCCACTTCTAGGAAAGATCCTAACGCATCCTCCCCGGCCTGCCCTCTCCTGGGTCAACGGATGAGAAAACATGTTGACCTGTTGAACGATATCCGTACTGGTTGCCCTGAAGTGTCCACAAGATTTAGTAAAACCAGAGTCAATCCAATTCACTGCTCCAAACTCGGTGTCTGTTTTAGAGCCCAAGTAGCTTATGTGGATTTTGAATGGATTTACTGAAAGAATCTGTCGTATCAGACAATAAAGGCGAGGCATGCCATCCTCTTCATCATACAGTGCCCATATCTGCTTTGGCTGGAAACAAACCTCTGTCCTGTCCTTGTCGAAATCATGGAAGTCAGAGTCAGGAACTGTAAGAGTGACGGGACCCAGTTTCTTGGGTTCCAAATAGGAGACACCAAAGTTGACCTTTTTCCTGGCCTCTCCGGATTTACCAGCTTCGCTTTGAGGGTTTTGGGCATTTTCAGCACAGAACAATTTTATCTCTTCCAGCGTCTTCTGGATTGTCGTTCTTGCCTTCCCGATCAATAAGCCCCTAATATCAACAGGTGGCTCCATAGGCCGCCTCACCGAAGATTCATTAGTGACAGAGAACTTGGGCACAGTGCATCCATTCCCATTGGGGGTTACTCCTTCTGTAACAATCTTACCACCTAGATCATTCCCATTCACACAAGGACCTCCAACTTCAACCTTTCTTCTCTTATATGGTCTTGTAACCTTTGGGCCAGATGGCTGACCAGAACCAGCTGAACCATTCCCACTTGAAGTCACTCCTACTTTTGGTTTCCTGCCCGGTTTATTCCGATGTCCATTACTCTTATAACTCGTATCAACCGTTGTGGTATATCCATTATGGCTAGCATAACCGGTAGATGTTCCAGTAGTAGTGCTCCACTGAAATGATACATTTGAAACATATTCAGAGCCATGTCCAGAATGATGGGTAGGTATCCCATTCCCCGAGACAATTACAGTACTTCCAGGAACAACCGTCACGTTGTTGTATCCGTGACCACTGTGCCCATTTTCAGGAGCAAAAGACCACTGCGTCGGAGAAACAGGATAAGCACCATTTATTGGAGCTGTTCCTAATTCCACAGCCATGAATGTACCACGACAGTTCTTACATGAAAGCCTCTTGTTAACATACTTTCGAAGATATTCATATTGAACCTGACAAGACGTGCAAACAGTCCAAAAGGTAGGAGGAACAAAAGACTTGCCACTGTGGTCAGCAAACGAAGCCCCAGTCACTACTGTAGAAGCCAATTGAACATTCCTCTTCCGATCATATGAAGCTCTCTTCGCCTTATCTGACAGATGAGTCCACGCCTCAGACACAAGTCTAAATGCCCCATCAGCTCCCACTGTTCTATTCTTATCTGGGTGTATCAGTACCGCCAACTTTTTATACTGTTTCTTGACCATAGACCTGTCAGCAGATGGTTTCAGCCCGAGAACTGAATAAAAATCACTCTCTCCATTAACCTTACCCTCGGTAGCAACATATATGTCAAATGTTGCAACCATCTGTGAAATGCCCTCTAATTCGGGACATATCATTTGAGCCTTCAAAGCGAAATTCTTGGCACCCACAAAGTCCTTCTCAGCAAATCGCTTCTCAGCATGCTGTTTGGCTACAAGTGCCTCTTCTTTCTTCGATTCCATGTCAATACTCAAAACCACAAATTCAAGACTTCAATCAAAATTAGGACCACAAACAGCTCCTACACACTGAAAGCGAATGACGATACCATCTCATCTCTACATTGTCTGCACTTAAATCAAACCCAAATGAAAGCATAAGACTCCATAAAAATAAAAAATAAAAACACCAGACATCATATCCAGTCCTTTTCGGTTGGTGAACTGGTAAAATCAAATAACAAAGACCACATAATCCCATCCACAAGAACAACATAAGTTCCAAAAATTCAAGCACAACAGAATCACAATTCTTATAAAATGCACAAAGCAGGCATACCAGAAACATCACATTTTTTTAAATTCAGATAAATTTTCGCACTTTAACGCAGTAACATCTAATCAAACTCGAACCAAGTTCCAAAGCTACCAAATTTCCATGCATATCCCAATAAAGTATACCAAACCCTCAATTTCAGATCTAGATTTGAACATCACGCAACATATAAACAACCCAAATTAACCAAAAAACCCCAGTCTGATCCAACTATTTACAAATATCCTAATTACAGCATTCGAAATCACATATAACTGAATTCCATCATAACAATCAACAACAGATATAAACCCAATACAACAATTTGCAAATGAACCAATAAAATTCAATAAAGTTGTCAACTTTCAGCAAGATCGAAGCTCAAAAAATTAACAGTAACAATGTAACAGAACCCCAGAATTTCAAAACCTTTAAACCCAACAAATAACAGAAATTATCTATTTTAACTGATAAATTTTAGCTAAAAAAAAAGAAACGTAAAATAAAAGTTTACTTCAACTTACTGACAGTCCAACAGCAGAGAAAAATGAACACACCATAGATCCTCTTCAAGACTTCACCAGATCAAAGTTTTAAGCTTTTTTATCCCCAAATCTGTGACCAACAAATATTTATTTTAATTTTTAAATAAAAATCCCAGAAAAACCCAGCTATTTTTCTTCCTTTTTATCCTTAATTAGTCCAAAAAAAAAAATCAAAGGAGCTAAAAATGAAAATGGAAATTTGGGTAAAAAAAAAAAAAAGGAATGAGAAACTCCGGCAACCGGACGGCAGGGTGAGATTAAAAAAGATGCTAAAAGAGAGAAAAAGGGGGAAAATAAACTTACCAAAATGAAATAAAAATGATAAGTTTGTGTAATGTTATAATCTGGTTAAAAAAAAGTAAGCGCAGTTTATGGTATTTATTTAAGTATATTTAATTGAAAGGTACTCTAAAATGCACACTAGTGTGTGATGCGCATACACCTATAAAAATATAAAATATTTATTAACAAAAATATTTATTATTTGTTGATATTGTACTATTTATATTAGTAGTAGACTTTTTTGGTAGTAAATTTGGTGATGGGTAGTTTTGTCCATCAAAATTATTGTGATGTCATTATATTATATAATCAAAATGATGATTTTTTTTTTAATTATTATGGTAAGCAATTATGCAAATAATTTTCTATTCTAATATGATTTGTTTACTTTATTTGTCAAGTTTGGTGGCCAATAAAGGATACACATTAATATTGCCATTAATTAAAATTTCAATCCTTCAAAAAAAAGGTGATATATTGTGATCCTCAAGATAAGTTTGCATATTGGGAAATTTACCTTTTTAGGAAGATATCAACAAGATAATGGAGTATTTACACTATTTACCTCCTTCAAACATTTCATAATGTTGAAGGTTTTTCACATAACTATAACAAAATGCTAATATGTTTTAACTTAGCTATGTTTGTGTAATTGTGCTTGTGTAGTTGTGTTTGAAGCATATGGTATATATATCTAGGCAGCCATGCATGGACATAATGCATATCAAGGAGATTGAGTAAACACTTCATTGTGTAATTTGTGTGTATGGATTGTTTGGAAAAGGTAGAGTTGGTACGTTCATCAAGAGTAAACAAGTGATCTTGTGAAATTGAATTAATTAGTTGTGTATGAAACCTATAGTGTGTTATAATAACATGAATAAGGTCTAACATTATTACCTTGTCTTATAAAGTTATATGAAGTATATAAGTTATAGTGTTGTGACTTTGGTCTAAATGGAACGAATTTAGAGTTTTTCATAAAATCCAATTCAAGCTTAATCCTTCTGAATTCCGTGAAATCTTTGACGACCCTGATTGTAGAATTGTAGGGTGTTCAAGGTGGCGATTTATGAAATTCGGCCTTAACTCCTTAACCCAATAATCTAAACTAAAATAACTCTGGCCCCAACTTTGAACACTGGTCCAAGAGTGACCAACTGACCATAACTCTAATCCTAGTACGACAATATTCACTCACCCTTGACCCTAACTATGTAAGTACATTGTAAATTTGCAATAATATACTCCGTATATGATAAACGTGCATCATATATTGTCTCTCAATGAATTCATCTTTATCATTTCAAAAAAAAAAATTCATCTTTATTCTTTATTTGAAGATAAGTTGTGGTAATATCAATTTAGACCGAGTAATCAGGATTAATGATGTCATAGTTATCCGTATATCGGATAATGGTACATCCACTTGATCATTAGCTAGACTGAGTTTGAAACAAAGCAAGTTTCAATACTCGTTTGGATTTGTAACCATCCCCCATTTTATCAGAAGAAACTCAATCTAAATTTTTAAGAATCAAGTATGCCTGTGATTTCGTTGGCGGTCATGGCGGATTGTTCGAATTGGCAAATTTTATCAAAAGAAAAAAGGTTCAATTGTTCACCTGTTGCGTAGCCGAACTATTAACGGGAACAAGGCGATTGTTGTGGCTGTTCTGCTGGACTTTGGTCAGTTGGTGCAGAGCATGGGGAAAAAGATCCTGAGCCAAACTGGACTACTTTGAAGTTCAGTGGGCCGGGCTGAGTCTTTGAATGGGAGCGGGCTTTGGTTGAAAGGCCCACTACGACCTTACTTGAAAGCTTCCCTAAAAAAAACATTACTTAAAAGCTATGAAGCACGGACACCTCTCCTAAATGACGTGTCCATGTCCAATACTGGTGTCGGACACGGACATCAGGAGGAGACCGGGAGGACACGTGTCAGACTCGGTCGGTCCAGTGTCCTGTTTATTCTTTTTAACACGGACACAAAACCCGGTTTTTTACACACAGGACACCGGTTGGACTTGGACACTTCTCGAGCACCTCTAGGACACAAAAAACAAACATTACGTAAGCATTTGGGCGAAATAAACATTCTTAATCTCGAATTTCTTAGCGTTTCCCTTAACATATTCAATGATCATGTGTGTAATATCTCCATTTGGAAATTGTTTTAAGTTTTAAAGTTATAAATTTTTATTCTTTTTAGGTTTTTTTGTGAAACCCTACCTTTAAAAGTCACGTTTTTGCGAAACCCTACCTTTTATAATATTTTTTGCGAGAAACTACCTTAAATTAAAAAAAAGTTTGCAAAACACTACCTTATTGGCCTTTTTCCGTTAGATTTAACACCAACTTCCCTTTGACCGTTAGTTGACTTTATTTAACTTCATCTCCTATCTCCATTTATACCCAAATGCCCCAATTATCAATTAAAAATTCACAATTATATGCTCAACTAGATTAATTTACCTCCACACTTAATTAAAAACCTACCCCAAGATTTCCCACTTCGTCAAATTAACCAAAAAATACCCAAATATTTGACCATGTGAGAAAATACAAGGAATCATGAGGAAAGATTCACAAAACCCATTTTAATTTTTATTTTTTTGAATAATTGGTAATGTTTTTAATTTTTTTTTAGAGTAGATTCTTGGGTATAATTGAATATGGGAGATGAAGGTAAATGAAGTCAACTAACGGTCAAAGGGGAGTAGATGTCAAATCTAACGGAAAAGGCCAACAAGGTAGTGTTTTGCAAACTTTTTTTAATTTACGGTAGTCTCTCGCAAAAAATATTATAAAATGTTGGATTTTGCAAAAACGGGGCTTTTAAAGGTAGGGTTTCGCAAAAAACCCTTGTTTTTATTAAAAAATATAATATTTATTTTATTTTAATATATTTATATTAAAAAATAATAGCGGTGCCGGTGTCCTAAATTTTGAGATTGAGGTGTCGTGGTGTCCGCGTCCTCCCGGTGTCGGTGTCCGTACTCGTGCAACATAGCTTAAAAGCCGAAAGCTCCCGGGCACTAACCACTTCAATTACCATAATAATAATAAAATGATCTGCCAAGTACATATGTGAGTCATGTATCCCACATTGGAAGCTGATAGCAAGTAGCTCTAATATATATACATATAGCTCACTCCTCCTATTATCAATTAGTTTTAAAAAATAACCTCATTTAGTTTAGGTTAATATTAGTGGGGCTCCGCTCCTCATCGCTTGTTATCTCCCCCAACAAGCGGTATCAGAGCCCGTGCTTCAACCTGGGCTTTGTGTCCACTTCTGTGACATTATTCTTTCTGTGTAATGGGCTTTTACAGCCTCGAGCCTTGTATAGTGATCCCTTACAGAGATTAACGACTCGGCTCAAATGCTCAATCATCCCAATTCTTCCGTCATGCCATTATGGGAGTTTTCTACTCATAGAATTAGGTGCCCCTTTGATTTGCCATTTTTTGAGGACACCATTTTTTCCGTGTAATGGGCTTTCGCAGCCTTGGGCCTTGTATGGTAATTCCCTTTAGAGATTAAAAAAAAGGCCCAATCATCCATGTTCTTCCGTCGTGCCACTCTAGGAGTTCTCCACTTGTAGGATTTGGTGCCCTTTGATTCGCCATGTTCAGTTTGAGAGGGAGGTTTATAAACTCACATCTAAGGCCCCAAATGTTAAGTTTATCCTACATTGGAGATGATAGTGTATAGCTCTAAAGCATAGGTTACTCTTTCCATTACCAATTGATTTTACGATAGTCACTCACTCACTCACTCACTCACTCACTCACTCACTCACTCACTCACTCACTCACTCAGGTCGTATTCATGACGCCTCGCTCCTCCCTTGTTATCTCCTAACAAGATCACTTATGTCTATGTTACTATAAACTTGTCCACAAATTCGGTAGACGTAGTATCCGGTAGTTGTTACCAATTTTGGTTGTGAAAATTAGCTATAACTTTAAAAGCAGCACCTTCACAAACCAAAATAAAACTAAAATGATCACAAAAAGGTATAAAAAGGGTCACAACAAAAACAATCGAGGTGGTCCAATAATAAGTTATTGAACATAAATGGTCTAATACAACACTTTTACAGTTCTAGTGGGTAAAACAAGTAGTGCGACGTGTTAATTAGGTTGGTTCGAATAAGGTCATTATTAGATCTAGTTAGTGAATGTCGTTAATAACTGTGTCATGTCAAAAATATGACAGTTCTGTCATAACAATATTGGTTAATTTATCTGTCTCTTTTTTATATCATTCATTTATATTATGCATAATGAGACTCCTATATACAAATCTACAACAGGTATCAAGACCAATCAAGTAATAAAATATAACGACAAACTCACACGGCTTAATTATATCAGATTGCGCGTGATGTCCCTGTTATTCAAAATAGTACAATTTGGTGCCCCTAAACTTTTCACTTTTGATATTGGTGCCCCTAATCCCCCGTTCCCTCAATACCATCAATTTTATGTCGTTAAATGACTAGGTGGCAATATTGTTAAAGGGATTAACATCCCTTAATCACAAGTAATAATTTTTTTTCTTTCTAAATCTAAACAAAAAAGTTCTCCCAAATTTCAATTTTCTTAAAAATCGCTATTTTTTTAATTTTGGAAAATGCATTATGGGGGCACCATGTACATTGTAATGTAAAGGTTCATGGGCACCAGTTGCACTAGAGGGTAAAGTTCTAGGGCACTAGGTGCACTACAGTTGGTATACTATATACCTGGGGGTAGTACCCCCGGCTGATGTCATGATGACATCATCTCAATATTAAAAAAAAAACTAATAAATTAAAGTAGTTTTGAAATTATCCGGAAAAAAAAAAACTGATTTCATACTAAACGTTTGTTATATTTTTTTTATTTTTTTTTACCCTACTATATAACTTCTCTCCTAATTATACGTAACTACCAATTCAAATCATATCAGGAAAACATTCATAAAAAGTTTACGCAGAGTTCTTCCAATTCACCAACATTGATCAAGGTATGGTGATTTTCACTTAGTCTGGTACCAAACTTCATCACTATTTATAGCAATATTCCAATTTTTACTTGTGTTTTGCAGTTTTATTAACAAATACTCAAGATTGAGCAACAAAAGAGCTTATCAACACCAAATTTTGTACCACGTTCAAAGGTGAGTTTGTTAATGTTAATTGAAATTCTATTTTGGCCTGTTTTTAATTCTTGAAATTATACATACAAGTATCAAATCTTAATAAGCATTAGAATTTTTTTTTAATGTATAATTTTGTAGTGTTCTACAAAGTTTCGGATTTAACATGGATGCTCGTGAGTTTGATACCAATACTAGTTAGTTTAACTTAAATGCTTGTTTTATGCATATGCTCATTATTTGGATATGAATACTCGTCAGTTTAGTGTGTATGCTCGTTAATTTGAAATATAAACTGTATGTAATGTAATGTGCATGTATTTTTTATGTAATGCTGATTTCATTAAATTTGCTCGTTATTTTGGTGTTGTATGCTCGTTGATTTGATATGAATACTAATTTGTCTGATCTAAATACTCGTTAGGTTTAATAATTTCATTTTTTATTACCTTTCTAATAATTTCAATTATGCTCGTTATATTTTGGAAAACTCTTACGTATTTAATAAATGCTACTCAAAAATTTATCATGTAATACACACTTATCTTCACATCTAATAATTAGTAATGCTCGTTAGTTTGACACCAATACTTGTTCGGTGAGTAGGAAGTTGCTTTTCAAAGATGAGGCTGTGAGAATAGGCGAGAAGTCGATTAGCAAGGGTCAAGAGAGGATTAGTTTGGCGCTGACACAGAGCACTGATCCTCCTTGTCGGGGTTCTTCTGGGGGTAGTGTGGGGGATTCCGAGAGTAGGGGGAAGGGAGCTGAGAAGGCTGGGAGTGTGAGTTTCGAAGAGGGGGAAGTTACTAACCATGCCGGGGGTGAGTCGGAAAGCCAGGATGTGGGTGAGCCGCTTAAATTTGTGGTAGGTAAGAAGGACGAAGGTGGAGTGCCTCGGAAATTCAGGCGAGTGGCTAGGAAGTTGCCAAAAACCACTGAGAGAGAGGGACTGGTCGAGGTGGGGAAACGTAAGGATGTGTTGATGGAGATTGATAGTGAGGGGAGTGGTGTTGTGGTGCCAAAAAAACCGAAGGCAGGTGGGGAGAATTTCACTGATGGTAGTGACGCTTTTGACAATTCTGTTATTTTATCGGCGGAGATTGCGGTGGAGCAATCCCGCCGATCGCCATGAGTCTGTTAGTATACAACTGTCGAGGGTTGGGCAGCACCCCGGCAACTGCGAGTTTGAGGAAGCTGCTTCGGAGAGAGGGGCCAGAGATGGTGATACTGGTCGAGACAAAGTTAAGTAGTAGTGAGATGGATACGGTTACAGATCGGTTGCGCGACTTTACAGGGGTCTATGCTGACTCCGAAGGTCGAAGTGGAGGGATCGCTATTCTTTGGAAGGAGGGGATTGATGTTTTACTCTTGGGGCTATCTGCACATCATATTGATGTGGAGGTGGATGGTTTGTTTGGGTGTGGGAAACTGACGGCTTTCTATGGTTGGGCGGAGAGGGATGATAAGTATTTATCTTGGGAGTTGTTGCGGGATATAAAGGGAGTGTCAGACTTACCGTGGTTGGTGGCCGGGGACTTCAACCAGATTTTGTTCGATGAGAAGAATAAGGGGGGCCCAGCGCGTCACTCTAGGGAACTTGAGGAGTTTCGAGAAGCATTGGATGATTGTTCACTCAAAGACTTGGGCTTCGACGGGACTCAGTTCACATGGTGGAATAAGAGAGCGGAACCAAACGATGTCTTCGAGAGGTTGGATAGAGCAGTGGCGTCGATGGAGTGGATCATCATGCATCCCCAGGTGGCGGTATACTACATTGACCGTGACAGATCGGACCATTGCCCGATAGTGCTAAAACATTTTGTCGGCGAGACGAGACGAAAGCGACAGTATAAGTTCGAGGACCTGTGGGTTACTTCGCCGGATTGAGCGCGTGTTATACGGGAGGCGTGGGGTGAGGAGGGGCAGCAGTTAAATGGGGCAGACACTTTGGAGAAAATTAGACGCGTGAGCAGAGGGCTATGGGAGTGGAGCAAATTGGAGTTTGGTGACATATCTAAGAAGCTGGAGGAGGCCAGGAAGAGGCTGATCCTGCTGGATGGATTTGCACCAAGCGAGGGGGTGGTGGCTGAGAGGAAGGAAGTGTGCAAGATGATGGATGATTTGCTGGTTAAGGAGGAAATTTATTGGAGATAGCGTTCGAGAGTTGCAAACTTCATGGAGGGTGATCGAAACACGAAGTTTTTCCACTCGAAAGCTTCACTTCGCCGAAGGAGAAATGAGATTGTCAGGCTCCGGGACAGTAATGGCTAGTGGGTGGAGGGCCAGGATAAGATAAGTGGGGTGGCTACATCGTACTTTCAGAAGTTGTTTACATCCTCACCCATGAGTGATGTCGAGCATGCCTTAGAGGGGATCGACTGCAAGGTCACGGCTGCTATGAATGAAGTTCTGACAGGACCAGTGAGAGAGGAGGAGGTGTGGGAGGCTTTACATCAGATGAGCCCGAGTAAGGCTCCTGGACCGGATGGGATGAATGCGAACTTTTACCAAAAGTTTTGGCATATTGTAGGGGGGGATGTTATAAAATACGTAGCGGCTTTGGTGGAGGGGGAGTGCCCGATAAATGTTGTAAACAAGATAAATATTGTTCTCATTCCGAAGGTGAACAAGCCGACTTGCATGACAGAGTTTCGACCCATAAGTTTATGTAACGTGCTGTATAAACTGGTTTCGAAGGTCCTGGCAAATAGGTTGAAAAGTTTCCTGCCAAGCATAGTGTCGGAGGCACAGCGCGCATTTACGCCGGGACGACTTATTACGGATAACGCCCTCCTCGCTTTCGAGGTCTTCCATTTTATGAGAACTCACCATAGCGGCGGGGCGGGTTTCTTGGGTTTTAAACTGGACATGAGTAATGCTTACGATAGGGTGGAGTGGCCTATCCTGTGTGCAGTTATGGAGAAGATGGGTTTCTGTGCTAAGTGGAGAGCGATGGTGATGAGGTGCATTGCAACGGTTGAGTCGTCGGTGCTTGTGAATGGGGTTCCGGCTCAACCTTTTATTCCACAACGGGGCTTGAGACAGGGAGACCCGATCTCCCCGTATTTGTTTATTTTATGCGCGGAGGCTCTGTCGGGACTCATAGCTAAGGCGATTGGGAGAAAAGCTCTTTATGGGGTCCGTATATGCAAACGGGTGCCGATCATTTCCCACTTGTTCTTTGCGGATGATAGCATTATATTTTGTCAGGCTAGGGAGGGAGATGTTCGGTGTGTAAGGGAGATCATTAAGGTGTATGAAAACGCGTCGGGGCAGAGGGTAAATCTCCAACAATTGGAGATCCCCTTTAGTGCGAATGTGGGCGAAGAGGATCGGGACAGGTTAGCAGGTCTCCTGGAGGCTACCCAAGTCGAGGTACATCACCGATATTTGGGGCTGCCGAGCGTGGTGGGTAGGAATAGGTGTGCGGCCTTCCGGATGATCAAAGATCGGGTGTGGAAGAAGTTGAAAGAGGGGAAGAGGAATTTAGTGTCCTTCGCAGGTAGAGAGGTCCTGATAAAGGCAGTGGCCCAAGCGATCCCTACCTATCACATGGGGTTATTCAAAATTCCTACAAGCCTTTGCAACGAAATCAATTCACTCGTTGCTCGTTTTTGGTGGGGTGCTAAGGAGGGAGAGAGGAAGATTCACTGGGTTTCGTGGGACAAGCTTTGTCGTTCCAAGGGTGAAGGGGGAGTGGGTTTTCGACATATCGAGGCTTTCAATGAGGCAATGCTAATGAAGCAAGCTTGGAGGCTCCTTCGGAATCCGGATACGCTAGTGGGTAGATTACTAAAGGCTCACTATTTCCCAAACGTGGGCTTTCTTGAGGCTGATTTAGGGCATCACCCAAGCTACGCGTGGCGTAGTATAGTCGGAGGGAAGAATGTTTTACGGGAAGGTTGTCGGTGGCTGATTGGAGATGGTAGGAGTGTGAGAGCTTGGGGTGATGGCTGGACTAGGAGAGCACCGACTTTCAGGCTGATTTCTCCCCGGGGTGACAGAGAAGATTGTTTTGTAGCTAGCTGGATTGACGAGGTAACGAGAGAGTGGAAGAGGGATGTTGTTAAGGAGGCGTTGCTAGATTTTGAAGCGGAAGAAATTTTAAGTGTGGCGATTTCCGAGAATGCTCACCCGGACAGAGTTGTGTGGCACAACGAAAGCGGGGAATATACGACGAAGTCTGGGTATCACTTCGTAAGAAATAGACTGAGATTGGCAAGTGGGGGTGAGGGGGGTAGTTCAAATGATAGGGGGGCGATGTTGTGGGCAAAAATTTGGAGTATGGATGTCCCGTCGAAGCTAAAGTCTTTCGCTTGGCGACTGTGTCGTGAAGCATTACCGACGAGAATGAACATTCAAAGGCGAATATCAGAGGCCGATTTAATTTGTTGTGTCCGAGGTGCAAACTACCGGCGGAGGATGCAGTGCACGCCTTGGTGGTCTGTTCCGCAATATCAGAGGTGTGGGAGTCAACGGGGGTGTACACTGACGGTTGGGAGAGGTGCAAGTCCGGGGCGGACTTGGTGGGGTTATGGTGTGAGGAGGGTGTGGAGTCTTTGGAGACCCTGATAGTTTTGGCGTGGGCTGTATGGAATGACAGGAACGATGTCGTTCACGGGGGTGCTGGGGCGGAGCCGGCTGTGGTGGCCCAACGAGCGAGAAGTTTTCTGAGGAGCTTTCGGGAAGCGGTGGAAGCAGGGGCCGGTGATTCAGAGGTTGTCGATGCTGGCTGTGATGGAAGTGTGTGGAAACTACCGCCGACAGTAGTGTCAGATCAATGTGGATGGCGCTACTCTAGGTGAATCGGGGTCCGGGTTAGGGGTGGTGATTAGAGGCAGTGAGGGGGAGGTGACGAGAGTTGCATGCCGCCAAGTTCGTGAACGATGGGATCCGAATGTAGTGGAAGCCAAGGCTGCTCTTCTTGGTCTACAACAAGCATGGCAGCAAGGTGCGGAGCGGGTGATCCTCGAATCGGACTCTATTCAACTTATCAATGCCTTGCGGTCGTCCTCTTTGGCGTCTAGCTATTTTGGTTTAGTTTCTTCGGATGTTTTTCAGTTTTCTCGTAATTTTGTGTCGTGTTCTTTTAGTCATATCCGTAGATCCGGGAATAAGGTGGCTCATATGATCGCCCATCTAGGACAGGTAGAGTATTCGACAAGAGTCTGGGTTGATTCAGGACCCTTAGTTGTACTTGATTTAGTGGCTGCGGATTTTGTTGCCGCAGTCACGTAAATCTTCCTTTCTAATGCAATTCCTCATTTCAAAAAAAAAAATACTTGTTAGATTAACATGAATGCTCGTTAGTTAAATTTGAATGCTCATTACATTTTTAATAATGCTCATTAGGTTTAAATGCATTGTTATTACCCAAACGTCTAATAGTTTCTAATGCTCGTTAAATTTTGTTGAATACTCATACGTTTTTAGTAAATACTCATTAACTTATTTTTGTTACAATACTCGTTGATTTGATGCCAATGCTCGTTAGTTTAACACTAATGCTCATTGAATTTTTAATATGTGCTCATTAGTTTGATCATTGTTGTGAAATGCTCGTTTGTTCGTTAGTTTAATGTGAAATGCTCAGTAATTTTGGGTACATGCTCATCGATTTAAAGCATATGCTCTTTAGCTTCACTTGTGGTCAAATGCTGTGTGAATTTGACGCTGTGTAACTAATTTCATTTTATTGATATCACTATGCTTACTAACTTTGGTTACGTTGCTAGCTATTAATTTTAGCAAGAGCATACTAGTTGGCTAGTTGTGATTTTCACCAATTAAACCATTATTTTTTTTTACTAGCTCAATACGTTTTGGTTATGTACTCGTCAAAAGTTTTACAATGCTCATTGATTTTGGTTAGATACTCATCAATTTTTACTAAATGCTCAGTATTTATATATATTTATTAATTTTCACTACTTACTCGATACGAGTATGCAGGAGATCGAAAAAATCAAACTAACGGCAATGAGATACGATTGTAAAAGGAAAAGGAGGTCAAAGAGTAACATACAAGGCTCAGATTTAGAGACAAGGGCTCCAAGTTATTAGAACATCGCGAATTTTACACATGCTTGTTAATTTTTTGTAATTCTTGCTAATTTCCCATGTAAACTCATAAATTTTTAAATTTTTGTGTAATACTCATTATTATTTTATATTAATCAGTGATTTTGATTATAAGCTCATTACTTTTCGTGTTTGAAATTCAATACTACATACCAATTCGATTTTTGTACACATGCTTATTGTTTTACTGAATGCACATTGATTCTCAATAATAATAATAATCGATAGATACTCGTTCATTTATTGGGTAAGCCTTAGCTTGGAGACAAGGGTTGCAAACTATACGAAACTTGAACTTGTATTACAACTTCAGCCCTTTTTCTATATGTTGGTGTTCTATATATATGACCGAGATCGACATAAGACTCGACTTGTTAGATATTTCGGAGGTTTAGTTAAAAGAATAATGTCAATTAGATTTCAAATTAAAGTTTGATGTAAATAATGGAAATAATATAAGAGAAAAAACATGATAAAATAGAATATAGTTATACCAATTCATCAATCAACCATTAAGAGTATAAAAAAGAAAAGAAAAAAAGAAAAAAAAGAGTAAACATCCAAATTTGTTAGGCGTAGAATTAGGAGTTGACAAAAGTAGTTTTTTTTTATATTTTTTTTTTAAAGTGAAAGTAATTTAGCAGCCAAAACTTAAAAAAAAAAAAAAAAAAAAAACAAAAAAAAGCTGACATCAGCATGACATCATCTTGGGGGTAGTACACCCGGGTGTATGTTAGTATTTTCCGGTGCACTAAGGCCCTGTGCGATTGGACTGCATTTTTCTTTTCTGATTGGATTTAATTTGAATTGAACTGATCTAATTTGATTTGAATAAACTTGATTTGATTTGATCTGAAGTAAATTAATTGATAAATTAACTGCAATTAGACGAATTAATAACTAGAAATAGCCTAGATTCATTGATTGTTATTTGGATAATTCTGATCTGATTTGATTTAATTTGAATAAAACTGATCTGAATGATTTGATTTGAATAAATCTGATCTGATTTGAAAACATTGTTGAATAAGTTGAATCGCACAGGGCGTAAGGGGGTAAAGTTCTTGGACACCTTTTGCACTGATCTTTGCAAGATCTTTGCAAAGTTGAAATTTTTTGTGAAAAGATTTCGTGTTTTTGAGAAAAAAAATACTTTATTTATTTATTATAATGAAATAATAAGTAATCCCTGATTAACTTTCCCCTCAACTGTTAATTACCGTCACGTTATCAGTTAACAACCATGGGACTGACTGCGTTAACAGAAATGGGTTGGAAGTAGGGGAGAGCGGAAACTCGGTCCGGACCGGCCGCTTAGGTCCGGACCTCGGTCTCGGTCCGGACCATGTTTAACTCGGTCCGGTCCTCGGTCCAACTTTTTTGGAAAAATTCACCTCGGGCTACTCGGTCCTAGGGACCGGACCGGACCGAATTGGACCGATGGTCATTTGGTCCGGTGCTCGGTTCACATTTTTTTGAGGCTCGGTCGTTGGTCCGGTCTGGGTCGGTCCGGTCCGGTCCTGGACCGATACTCACCCCTAGTTGGAAGGGCACCATGTGCCGATCGTCGATCGACAAAGGTAAAGTTAGAGAACACCACGCATACTCTGACATAATTCGGGATACCAAGTAAATGTACCGAAAATATAATAGTAGTTGTATAATCAACCTTCTCTTCATTCTAGTCTTGGCTCTGTTTTCGGACTTCGCATAATTCAAGGGAAAAGAAGTTCGGTTCTGCAAACTAAGAGGTGCATTTCTACCGATTGCTAAAGTAATAGCGTTAGTTAGATTGTTTAAAAAAATCAACGAAGTGTTAAAATCACGTCATACCAACTTATAACTTTATTTACTCCAACAATTTACCCAAAACGGTGGAAGAAACTTCAACAATTAACAATCAACTTTAAAAAAAACAATCGACAATCATCGCATTTTAGCTAAATGGCCGAGAAAGGCATACATATCTATATGTATGACCTTAAGAAAGACATATCTGCATGTATGTATAATATGGTGCTCCGTTAACATCTTTCTCTAATTGAGTTTGACGGCGGATATGTTCGGTAGACTTAGTCAATTTAATATCTGTTAGTTGTTTTGGTAGTAAGTAGCGGCATGTATGCGTTAGCAGTTTATTAGTAAATTGGTTGTTCTAAATTGCATGTTCGTCAATCTTAATCTTTGAAACATCAAAGGTATGAGAAATGACATTGAGGTATATTCGTAAAAATAAGATCTAAGGGCATATGTGGATGAAAAAAGAACAAAATAATGCTACTTTTAAGTTCAAACTATGACATGCTAGTTAAATCCTCAACTCAAAATCATGTCGCACCAACTTATAGCAGTTTTCTTGACGTACTATTCTAATAGTTTGCCCAAAACGGTGGAAGATACTTTGAAAAAAATCACCATATAATAAATGTACGTGATTGTGAAGCTCCATGGACATCTACATCTATACATATATAAACTATACTCCCTCCGTTCGGCTTTAAACTTCCTACTTTCTATTTAGGGGTGTTTATCTTTAAACTTCATACTTGGAATCTTTTTTATTTGTACATATAAATACCAAAACACCCTTATTTTTTTTATTAAAAGTGAAAGTGGAACATACCCCTATGTGTAATTTTACACCAAGTGGACCCTAAAACTCATTATTTATTCTACTTTTCTTAAAAACTGTGTTCCGACCCTACGCGTTTTATAGCCGAACGGAGGGAGTACTCCGTATGTGATGAATTAAGTTGAGCAGTTTTAATTGTAGCAATTTGGATCGTAGTCCCTTATTAATATTGATGGGCTGGTAATAAAACGATATGCACCTGTATTTCTTTCTTGTCTTGGATACTTTTGTCATATAGTTTTCAGCTAAATCTGCACGTTGTCTACGCCTTCGCCTAGATTCTCATTTGTCATACCTCTTCTTGTTCTTACTCTATCCTTTGCTTGTTGTTGACTTCATTCTCTTCTTCTTTTTCTATTCTCACTCACTCACTCACTCACCTGGATTTCTTGACTAATTTATTATTATTAATTATTAATTATTAATTATTATTATATTATGCTCAAAGGGGATAACCAACTATTAAACAAAGTTCAATCAAACGCAATCGAAAAATCACTTATGCATAATACGATCACATGATATTGTATGCTAACCAGTTCAATTAAACATGTGTTGAACTGTTAATATCACTATATGTAAAGTGGCTAGCTTACCAATCAATAATTCACTTCAGAGATCACTCTTATTATTTACAATGCATCAGTACACCTCGACCAGTCAAAAATACTAGGTAGTACGGAGTATATAATATGTATGGGGATATTTCTCGTTGGAGTGTACAAACTACAAATACGGTTATTCATTTAGAGACGGTAGATATCAAGACCATATCTTTAATTGAACAAACAAAACGACAAATGAATCAAATACTAATAAGAAAGTAAACTTTATTATTATTGGTACAACCTTGATAAATGGATGAATAAACCAACAACAATACTCGTAATTCAATAATGCTAGCATTATAATCATTTTTCCTAGCCCCACCTCCAGAAAAAGAGAAAAAAATAAACAATCAAATCATAAAATTCACTTAATAATAACGATAATAATAATAATAATGTAAAATCAAAATCAAAATCAAAATCAAACATTCACGGGCTTACACAAGAACATAAGTGAGCTCGGTGGGGTAGTCTTAGACGACGTCGTATCAGTCGTACCAAGAATAATCCCAGCACCACCATTTCCCAACTTCTCGTAATAATCCACGCAAAACAAGGACAACAAAAGCTGAGCCCCCTGCCTCGTCCACACTCGCCGAGTCAACTCGCCCTCCTCGGGCCTAACTCGCTTCCTCCCGACCCGGCCCATTACCGGCCTCACGCACACCATGTAAAGACGCTTGTACCCTCCTAACGCCCCAACCATTGCCCTCACCCCCGGCGGCGCCACGTGTCGAAAGCACACGTGCTCCCATATGCTGTCGTCCGACGTGGCCAGGTCGCACCATAGCCTGCACACGCACGCTGCCACCCCTAACGACCTCCCGTCTAACCTCTTGAGCACTTCCGTTAAAACATCCCTGTGCTCGTTTATACTAAACGTACTCCTATCATTTTTGGACCGTAGTCGTTTCATCATCATTTACTAATATACTATGCTGTAATAATATATAATGTACAAGATTATTGTTGGAGAGGAGTGATTAATACGCTTCCGCACTAAGACGAGTGAGTGAGATATGAAAAAGGAGGAAGCTAATAAGTATATACTCGTATGTTATATGGTAAGAAGTGATGGATATGTGTATAATATAAGGTGCGTGGGAGAGAATGACTAGAGTAATAATGATGATATAATTAAGCAAGTAGTATTTGACTTTTAATTAGTGAGAGAGGATGGAAGAGGGAGGAGAGAATCGAGGAGAGAGAGAGAAGGGGACAAGAGGAAAAGTTTAAGGGAGGTGAAGAACTCAAGGAATTGTAATGAAATGTGAAGAGTAAGACCAAAATAAATGGAGCTGGGCTGGTGTCGTGTTGAGTACTATTGTTTCTTACCAGTTTTAATGGAGAGAGGAGAGAGAGGGAAGAAAGAGAGATGTTTGTTTTTAAGTATTTGTTGCTTGTTTCTTGTTTCAGGGACGTTGCAGTTTTTAAGTTTTCTTTTCTTTTCTTGCATGTACTCCGTATGAGTTTATACACTCAGTGCCTCAGGCTGCTGCTCTTTCGTCTAGCTAGCCTTGTAAGTTTTGTTCGATCACTTCGTGGGAACTAGCTAGCTAAGTAGCTAGTACTATCCGGAGTATGTATGACATTAGTTGACTTCTTCTCGATCAATTGTATTTTTTTTTCTTATAAAGTTCGATCGGAGTTATTGTTTGGTTCCACCGTTCGATTTAGTTCGGATTTAAATCTGCTGGTACGGAATAGTTAGAAGACTTAGAACACCAAATGTAAGTCTTATAAGGTATTCCGTTTAATACTATTGTTTTTCCCTTCATGTGGTTAAGGTGTATGTATGTGGAATTTAAGGTGTATGTATGTGGAATTGAACAGAGGTATGATAATTTGCACATTTTACTAAAGATTGTCCCATGGCATTTTAAACTTGCTCTCAGGTGGGATCTATTCTAAAGGTTAGTTGAGTGCACATTTATATAAGAAGTCTGCACGTATAAAACTCTAGTTACTCATAGAGCTTTACCCCATGGATTGGTAAACGTCATTTGTGCCTTCACCTTGTAATACTTGCAACTTTGCTAATATATATATGTATGGGTGTCAAACCGCCAATCGTTTGGTTAAGTCAAACTCGTTTCAGTTTGGGTTGTGTTAAACGTCACTCGTGCCTTCACCTTGTAATACTTGCAAGTATATGTGTGTGTCAGACCGCTAATCGATCAGTTAAGTCAAACACGTCTCAGTTTGGGTTGTGTTGGATCAGGTCAATATCGAGTCCATCCAATATTGCGTTTTTAAGCTTAGGTCACACTTTAGGAGCGGAGATTATCGGCTCTTATCTCTTCGCAACCTTGTCAAATTACACTTTTTTTTTATTGTAACATTCTCATTTCAAATTCAAGTCTTTCACCATTTGTCATAGAATGGTTGTAAACAATATCAATATCAATATCAATTTCTAGTTACATCTCATTAAATCTTGATGTTTTGAATTTTTCAAGTGTGTACTAAGCTAGTTTATGAACTAGTGATGCACTACAATAGTCGATTAGTTTTAGAAGTAAAATCTCACTGGACTTGTGACTAATCTTCCTATATGCTTGTTGTGCTGGCCCAACAAATGGTAACAAATTTGACTTACTTTTTGAATTGTGCAAAGGAGCATACTAGTTTACCAAGTGTGTGCACAAAATATGTCCTACTAGGTAAAAGTATATTGGATACTAAGGCCAAGTGTGTATGTGTTTTTTTTTGTTGGATATAACATCATTGCCTCGAGCTTGTGGTCTGTCTTTCCAACCAACTTCCAATCTATAAGCATGCTGTGCTTGTTCATCATAAGTGGTGTTAAGATATAACCAATTATTGGGTTTCAACCATAAGTCTAAACTTTTGGTTGAGTTGTCTCTTTAACATGGTATCAGAGCCTCAGTGATCCTGAGGTCTCAAGTTCAAATCCTGAGAGCCCCCTCCTTTTCAAGTGGAATTTCAGCACAATGTTGTGCATTTATCATCCACATTTCAAGTGGTTTCAGTCCACGTTTCAAGCCCAAAGGGCTTGCACGTGAGGGGGAGTGTTAAGATATAACCAATTATTGGGCTTCAACCATAAGTCTAGACTTTTGGTTGAGTTGGCTCTTTAACAAGTGGAGTTAAGATAACTTTGAATCTGGTTGAGTTAGGATCTAGTCTAATCAAATCAAATGGTGCAAGAGAGCCGATAATTTGTTTGATTAATTGGAGTATAGGACTAATACTACTCCGTAGTATAGGAGTAGAAGCTAGGTTGTGTAATTGGTAGAGTTGGGAAAATTGTGATGAAAAAGGAGACGTAAACGTTAATTGGGTTCGGTAGGACCACAGTGAAAAAGGGACGAGGTAGGCTTTTACAAAAGCCTATGAGAGAGAGCCTTGAGAGGTGTACAAACTTTGAGACAAAATCTCTTTCCTGATTATAAGCATGTATGGGTTGGGTTAGCATGGGTGGTAAATTCCAACTCCAACGGTAAATTTTGACTTTTTCTTTACTATTCACGCCCCAACACACACAAATTGACACAATAGGGCGAAAATAATTACTGTACTCTTTTAACAAGTCAGTTTTTCTTTACCGTCTTGTATCCACATTTGGTATATTTTTCTTTGAGAAATGACTTATGGAGTTTACCTTAACGTTGGAGAAATGAGCAATGAAAACTCGGAGTATATTTTCACTATGCGTGATCGGAGGTGTCATGGCTGAAATTTGTGAAGTTCTAACTGAATGTTTCGTGTGGCAATAAAACAAAAACTCTAGAGTGACTGTCTAATAAAAAACATACCGAAATTACACGCAAGATTATTTCATAAGAAATGTACATTTCACGTTAAACAGTGTGATGGATAACCTGAATTGATAGTAGTTTTAGTCCTTTATATAAAAACCACTATAAGTTTGACCATTTACTGAAAGTTAACAATTTATTTAAACAAGCTTGTCATAAAGGATCCGTATTCCTACTCCAACACTGTTTACATGGTTTGGTTCCCTTCTTTTTTATTAAAAGTTTGGTTTCCTTTGTCTTCAGACTAAATGAACATAGAAACGACACAGATTCATACACATATTTGCCCGTTTGACTAACATAATAAGGTCCAAATATAACATATTGTCTTCTGATAGCCTTGTTAGATAAGTTAGTTTACTGAGTTTAATGGAGGAAACAAGACGGTAAGGGTAAGTAGAAGGTTTGACTCGACATGCATAAGCAACAAGTATCCTATGCTCATCAGTGAAACTACAACTACTTGCCCTATCTTTGAAAGTAAGAAGTGATTGTACATATTCGGTGTCGTATTTTACAACTTTCAGACAACAGTGCAACTGTTGTAGGTAAGGGCGAATATACAGGCTAGTCTAAACTCTGAAATGAACCGACTAGTCTAAGTTTCCAAAAAATAATTAAAACAGTGCGTAAAAAGTTTCAAAAAAATTAGAGAAAAATAAATGTATCTTGGGTAAATGATGTAGCGGATGTGAGGATCAAGGTTGACATGATAGTTATAAATTTAACATGTTTGGGGTTGTCTCGGTTTCGAATTCTCGTATTTTCTACCTCTGCAACATTAGCTGCTCCTCTAACGGAAAGAAAGAAGCAAAAGTACTCTTATAATGTTAAGTATAAAATGCTTAAAGCCAATTGTAAAAGATCGATCTAGTAAGACAATTATAGTGATTTAACCTAATTTTACGAGTAAGAATAACTTTTTCTATCACCATACCATAATTATACTGCTAGTACAATCAGTTTTATTATCAAGAATCAGTTATACTGCTAAATGTGGATACAACTTAACCTTTACCAACACTAATGTACTATCGACGAACGTTCATATTTAACGTAAACATTAAATCAGCTGATATTTGTAACCCCTAGCAAGTAACAACTACCTACAAAAGGAGCATCCCATCACATTTGTCCCATGGTGTTGGACTGTTGGGACTTTGATCTAACAAATGGAAGCACTACCCCAAGTCTAGTAGTAAGACAAAAAGCACATAAATTAGTATAATGAAGATTGAAATTTTACTTTAGTAGCTTCGAATTGACAATAGATCCTAGAAATAATTTTAGGGTGGTAGGTTAAAGAAAGAAGAGAAAAGCCTTAAGTTGTAGGGTATGTACCCCACCTCTAATGGTTGGGGAGATGTCATAGAGACTTGTTTTGTATTGGGTTGGAGTTGCATGTTGGGATACCATTTGAAAAGCATTTATCTGGAATCCAGCTCCCTCGCAATTTGATCAATTGCAACATTCCAAAAACCTAACTCTGTTTTCACTCACTTCCCAAACGTCTTCCACTTTTTGTACCTTTATTCTTGTTGCAACTCCTACCCCCTCTTATGTTTTTTGTGCTCCTTTCACCTCATTCATGTGCGTTTTATCTTTGGGAAAATCTGCAGCCTTCATGGCTGATTTTACGTGACATATACGTTCCTATCGTTTGAAAAACTCGGCACGGATCCGATTTGACTTAAGTTAGACCTGGTTTCATCTAAAGTGAGTTGTCCATTATCTGGTGTCGAACCAGTTTTGACTATTTTCCTGGTCTAAACTTCTAATATTATATTGAAAGTAGAACAAATAAGAAAATAAAACAAAATGTAATACAAAAAGTACAAAACACATTCACTGACTGCAACCACAATCACTGTCCAGTTTCCTCAAAGCTCTCATTAACTCAACAAAGGGCAAATAATTCACGATAAACCACAAAGTTAATAATCCAAAATAACGGATGGAATAAAAGAAGAAAGAAACATACAACCGGTCAACTAGATCCACTGGCCTGTTTCCTCCGGCGCTGAACTATCATTAACACAGCATGCACAAATAATTCCCGAAAAACCAGAGTTAAGAAAACCCGCACAATGAATCATCATAAAGAAGCCACCACTAAGTGGACTGGACCACAAGCAAAACCCCTGCTCAAGACCCTCGGATGGCTGATCCTATAACCTGCTCAAGCTGTACAGAACTACAGATGTACTACAGAAACGTGTTCAATAATGAAAACATTATTAGAGACTGGCTATCGAGCATGTTATAAGTTACAATAGTGTTAGAATACAGTACTTTCTCACGTATCTGCCAAGCCTGCGTCACAATGGTTGTACATTGCACCGTTTCATCCCTCACAAGTCACACCACCTGTAAGCCATGAACAGCATGACTGTATTCTTCGGTATGGTTTCCACTGTCAGTTAGTCAAGCAAGGATGCTTAGGTGCTTAGACAACAACCAGTATATATGCTCCAGAAGCTATTGATCCCCCATTAATCGTCGCCTGTTATTCATATGTTAGCTGTCACCTGCAGTGAACCAGTGATTTTCCCCTATTGCAGCCAATGCCATTTGAGTTTGAGTTTTTTTTTTTCTCCCAATGGTTTGACACCCCAAACCCTGAAAGTCATTGATACATACGTACTCTTTAAGATTTTGACTTATCAAGCATCCACATTTTGATGTCAATTACATATGACTCAATATAAACACAAGGCAGACTTCTCATTTTTTTTCTTTTCTTTTTTGGTAAGCACAAGACAGACTGCTCAACTTTTAACTTGACCAATTCAGGTCTAACTGAAAACATAGCCCTTGATAATCCTGCGTGGAGAATTCTGAGAACATAGCCCTTGATAAGCCTGCCCAGCTGAAGAAGGCTACGTATTTTATTGCATTGGAACATAGCACATAAGCGGCTGTGGGGGAAGGGCTGAGTGGAAATAACAACATATTATTAGGTCCCATGTTCAAGTCACTCCTCACTAGTCACCGTAATGTTTCTCTTATTGACTAAGCTTGGAATCAGATGAAAACCTTCTCTACTTGCGCATACTCCAAACAACCCCAATCTAAAAGTAAGGGCTGTGTCAACAAAATTGAGGACGAGAAGTAGAGGTTACAGCACTTTTGTAAAGAGTTCAGTGACAGCAAAATCATCCATACTAGAATCCATAAAAGTTAAAAAAAAAAGATTTACAATAGTAGCAACAACAAAGCCTTAATCCCGAATTTCCAAGGTGATTTGTGGTAGAAATGGAACCGTCAAAGGGGATAAGAAAGAGAAAGGAAATGAGGAGAGGATAAGATAGTAAGAGAAGTGAAGATAGGCAACAAAAAGTAGAGGTGTTATAAAACAAAGTCAAGTAGAGCCAACATATAGGTTATAGCTTTCTTTACTTTGAAGTTCACTCAGAATGGTGGAAGAAATTTTTTTAGTTCACCATATGTCAAGCTCCATCAACATCTCTCTAAGTTGAGCAGTTTAGTAGCACTTTGGAATTTCATCCATCAAAATGCTCTGCTTTGATGGGCTGGTAAAACGATAAGCACCTGTATTTCTTTCTTGTCCTGGATACTTTTGTCATGTAGTTTTCAGCTAATTCTGTGCAGGCTTTCACCTAGATTCTCATACTTCATGTTTTTCCGCCTATCTTTGCCTAATGCTGATACCATTCTCTTTTTATTTATGTATTATCCACCATAAATTCTCAAATGAT
The DNA here is from genome assembly GCA_963457585.1 of Spergularia bocconei. Taxonomy (NCBI): domain Eukaryota; kingdom Viridiplantae; phylum Streptophyta; class Magnoliopsida; order Caryophyllales; family Caryophyllaceae; genus Spergularia; species Spergularia bocconei. Next base: position 11,020,805 of record OY734959.1, read on the forward strand.
GTATTAATCTCAAGGATGCCAACTAACTATTAAAGAGAGCTAACCAGATAAACCAAACCCATGGAAAAAATCATTAAGATAGCCGCATTGCAATAATCATAAGAACATAAAGCATAGGACAACTAACCTCGGATTACAAAGGCCAGTGAAGATAATGCTTCTAGTTCCATCTTCATCACAGTAATAGCATTCAGTTTTCAAGTGCATAACGGCTCCTTAACTAAAAGATTCATCTTTTCCTGAAGAAATTTAAGTACATCTTGTCTCTCTTCTTTCAAAAGCAACTGCCTTAACTTTCGAAATGTCAACACTGGTGGTTGCAACCCTTTTTCAATCATCTCTTCCATATATACACATGCATCACTGACCTGATTCTTTTCACACAACCCATTTATAAGAACTGAATAGGTATGCATGCTTGGAACAAACTTTTTCAATATCATGTACTTCCAGACCTTTAAAGCCATATCCGACTGGTCTCTCTCAAAAAACATCTTTACCATTATAGTATATGTGTCTGCATCAGGGTCACACACTCTAATCATCCTTCTGAAAACCTTAAAAGCCTCATCGGTTTGCCCCTGCCCTATCAAACTGTTCAGAATTATATTGCAGGTCCTGGCATTAGGTGTAACCCCTTTACCATCCATCTCTTTCAAAACTCGGAAAACATTTTTGATTTTATTTACTTTACAGAATGCACTGACAAGAGCATTGTATACAACCACATCAGCCTCCACACCATTTTTGGCCATGTCCAAAAATGTATCTATGGCATCCTCTATCCGATTCTCTACACCATAGGTATGAACCAAAATACTGTAAATAAACGATGTAGGCTTACAGCCCTCATCATCCATGCTCCGCACAACTCCCACAGCTTCATCAACTCTACCTGCTTTACAAAGAATGTCCACCATTATACCATAGGTTACTATATCAGGATTGCAGCCTACATGAATCATTCGTCGAAAAATCTCTCTCGCCTTGGGCAGATTTGGTTCCCTACCCCAACCCTCGAGCAAGATGCTATAGGTTTTTGAGTCAGAATCAAATCTTTCTTTCATCTTATCAAAGATTTCTTGAGCCTTCCTGACATTCTTGGACTTGCACAAAGCACTTAAAAGACCATTAAATGCAGCTAGATTCGGAGAAACACCATATTTCTCCATAACATTGAACGTATAGAGTGCCTCATCAACTTTCTGCATCCTTGCATACTTTCGCATTATGATACAGAATGTCTCAACATTTAGAATACTCTTGCTCCTCATACTGTTTACGAGGTCCCACATAATCTCAAACTGCCTTATTTTAGCTAACGACTCAATCATAGTATGATATGCTTCAACACTATGCATGTAATTATGTTGCTTGCCAGCCCAGTCGAAGAAACAATATGAAATCATGCCAGCATTGCGAAACCGCTTCAGAACATTCTCAACCATATCCGGTGAAATCCTAACTCCACTGTGATCAAGCCTGACATCCAACCCAACCTTGGGACTGGACATCATGATTCTACATATCTGTTTAAATGCTGCATCAGCTAAATCTTTAGCAGCTGCATCTGAAGTGTACGGTCTAGAAAGCACAGCCCACGCCGAAGCTACTGTCTTGGAATGAAAGCGAGCTTTAACCATCTCTTTTATCACATCAATACAGGCAATACCAAAATCAATCTTCCATTTCTACAATCACGCTACACTCCAAGCTGTTTCCAACTTCTGAATCCTATATAAACTAAGATGATTAAATGCAATTTACAAGAGTGTCACAAACAGTGAAACAAATCAGATACACCCCAATCCTCTATACTAGAGGCAAAGCCAGGATTTTGGAAACCGGGGTTGCGAAAGCTATAAGTTACAGCAAACCTTCCACAATCCACACATGGAGATGGGAATTTCAATATAAATTCTAAACCTTTAACCATACATCTCATGCAAGAAGGTAAAATGGTAAAAACACGAGATTACTTGTGGTTACGAAACCTGATTTGTTATCCATACAACATCAACTGAATACAACTCCCCATTCTAATAACTCATCACCTAGATTATAGTAACTTTGATCATACATACACAATGAGTTCGCAATCGAAACACGAAAAGCATACCCACTAGTCTACTTCCATGAGTTTCATCTATCTATGATTATAACCATATTCTTACAAACAGATGATATAATATAATTTTTAGTCTATAGTCTGAAAAAGCATAGAACAAACTCAGATTATATGAAGCAACGAGTTGTGATATTTTGGGAATAATTAAAAAGTTCATCCAAACTAAACACTAGTAACACATGACATTTTTGGTAAATTGAGGTAACCAAATCAGCATTTTAGTACCAAAATGACAATCTCAAACTGTTTACAATCAGCAAGTCAAGATCATAAAAGTTCAATTAAGAAAATCAAGGAATATACCTAGGGAAATGATGGTTGGGGTGGCGTCTGGTGCGGTGGACTTGCCGGCCGGCAGCGGCGGGGAGAAGAGGAGAGAGGAAAGAGAATTTGTTGTTTTCTCTGTTAGCTTCAATTTTACTCCTCGCGGTCAGGTTCCTCAAGTTGGTGCTGTTTTGGGTTTTTGGGGACAACACAATGGCCTCATGAGTTTATTCCCATGCTCCTTTGGGTCGTCCACGCTTACCCAGTTTTTTTTGGGTCTAATTTTTTGAATTGTTTTTTAGTCTCTAAAACTAGGCAAATTGTTGTATGAGACGGTCTCACATGGTGGTGAGACCAGATCCAATACTAAAAGCCCAATAAACTATGCACAATCCTTTCAATTATTTTTATCTCACAATATTTCTCATATCTTTTGTGCATTTTTATGGTGATTACTAATTAAATTGAATCAAATATTTATATTAAGTATTCGAGAATTTATATTATGAGTTTAAAGATTTATATAAATATAAAACTCAAAAACTTATAACGAAAATTCATGGTTTAAATTAAATTAGAAATTTACATTAAAAACTCAAGCTTTTAAGTTCAAAACTCAAATGTTAGCATAAACATTTATAACTTGTAGTTTTGATTACAAAACTCAAGGTTATAACTTATTAACTCCTTTTTTTATTTTTTTTTCATTAATGGGCTATCTTCTTTTTGGGCCCTGATGAGACGGTCTCACAGGAGACTTGCTGGAAATTGTCTCATGGTTTTCTACTTGGACTATTTCAAGTATAAAATCGCGTTAACGCACTTATGTTGAACGTGTATGTATATACCGTATACGTCGAGTTTAGTTCCTATTAGAACTCCAAACATATGGAAATCATCATAATCATTCATATTCATGAGGTGAATGCCACACCATCCAATTCAAATTACTAATTGAAATTTTATAATTTTGACTACTTGTAAATTTTGTATTCGATAATTTGAAAAAGTAAATTTGGCGTAAAGTTGATTTTGAGCAAGAGTATATAATTTGATTTGTTCTACACATCTTCTAATTTCTTTTGTGATTGGATTTGTCTGAATTTTGGTTTATAGCCGGAGATTTGATACTGTTCGAAATGAAACTTTTATACCTCTTTACAAGATCGTGAAGATAGAGTTATATACTAATGAAAATAATTACATACTAAATACTAATGGATCCTACTTACAATTATCCGTTATCATTATGAGTTTTGGGATATTTCGACTGTGAGGAACGATCTTATAATGTTGATGGAGAAGATAGAGGTATTCTAAAACGGATTCAGAACTCGTGGAGTTATTTGTTCATTAGTGGGTCTCCTGTGAGACCGTCTCACAATAAGGTAGTGTGAGACGGATCCTATAACCCAGTTTCTATATTATTTATACTCATATAGAAAACAGTTTTTTTTTATAATAATGAATAAAAAAAATATTAAAATCCCTAGATTTTTTTCCACAATATTCTCAACTACTCTACTTTTCTCTCTCCTCTCTTTATACGTTTCTTCTTCCTTCTTCCTCCATTTTTCTTGTTACCCAAAATCTCACCATTTTGCATTGCTTAATTCAACCATTTTGCATTACTTAATTCAACCATTTTGCATTTTGGATTGAGATGGGGAAAAAAATTCACGACTCTATCTTTCTCTCTCTCTCCTCCCTTCCATTAAAAAGTGTGGGGAGAAAAGCATCGTTGTGAAGGTTCCATCGAAATGAAAGAGAGTTCCATCGAAATGAAAGAGATTATGTAGATCCAAAAATTCAAGGTTTGTAAGCTATTCATATGATTTTTCCCTAATTTGATTTATTTGTTGGGTAATTCAACTAATTGAAAACCACTTTTATTAAAATGTTGTTTGATTTTCTTGGTTGTGCTTTTGAATCAATGTGGATTTGTGTTGAAGTGCAACTGATTTCTATTTTTGAATTGCATGTATAATACAAATGATTGGTTACGTTTTCAGTATCATATTGTTACATAATCTGATTACGTTTTTGGATAAAGGGTTTACAATGAAACGCTACCTGGTTACCATCAAGAACCAACATTTAATAATCTAGATGTGCTTCATCGTAGTCTACTTTGGTCAAAACGTAAGTGTGATTGCACAAATATTACAGAAAGTGTAGAATTATTGATATTGTTTGAGAAAGCAAACGAATGCGAGTAATTGACAATCATGTAATGAGTGATAGTGTAAAAGAATCTCTAAGTAACTCCTAAAAGTTTTATTGTAGACCAGTTATTGTGAGTACTCGATACTATAAATTGTAGGTTGTCACCTAAGTATTTAAAGTAACGCTTAGAGATCATACTTTAGGTCACTTTACTTTTAACCATATTTAAAAAAAAAGGTTTACCATAAACTAGTTCTTGGTCACAATTTACGATTTCATATTTTTAACATTTCATCATATTACTAAAGGTTGAGTAACCTGTTTTTGCTTCTTCGTATCCCATTTAGAATTAAATGTATAGGTTTTTTTTTTTTTGTTACAATGTATAGTTATTGTCACAAGTCGTGATTTCATATTATGCAAGTTATCAAATTATACATTTGTTTAATCGTAATACACTTTGAATAAAGCGTAACACCTAAAAGTTGTAATTTAAGTTGGTTATTGTAAGTAGTACCGTTACCAAAATTGTTGCATGTGTAACCTATTTGTCTCTCATCGTAATCCACTTTGAATTAAGCGTATGGGGCATTATTGTAGGAGAATCATTACCCAATTTCTTAAAGTAATGTTTTCTAATCATATTGTAGTCCACTTAAATGTTACCCATTTTTTAGATAAAGGTTGTACTATAAACCGATTCTTGGTCACAAAGTCGTCATTTCAAGATTTTCACATTTCACCATATTACTAATCGTTGAGTAATTAACCTGCATTTGTTTCATCGTAATCCACTTTGAATTAAACGGAGTGATTATGGTACAAAAAGTATAGAAGTATTTGTCACTTATCACTAAACCGTAGTATATTGTATGCTGATATTTACTTTCTTTTAATGCAGATGAAACTCATCATTCTTCAGTTCAAGTGAGTAGACGTGCAGGGTAATTAGAAGTAGACGTACAACTTCTTATTCAACTAATCAAGGAGAGGGTTCGCACAAAGGGGTCAAAAGTGCATGCGGAAAGATATTTGCATAATTGTCGCATTGCGCACCTTGATCAACCTCAATTGGTCCTGCTAGACATAACCAATAGTTAGTTACCATCTTTTAACATATAGTAATCCTTAATCATGTATAAATTATACAAGTGTAGCCCTGAATACTACGTGTATGGTGACCCATATAAGTTGTAAAGTAAATAACTTTTGAGCAATCACACAATTCCTACCTTTGACACTCGTTTGGATTGTATTGCTCTTTTTAGAAGTATCACCACGAATTCATGTTCTGAAAATTAAAAGTAACCATTAAAGCGCTAATCGTGAATAGTTTAAATTACAACATAATCAGTCCAGTACACTGGTTAAATACAATCCTCTCCTTCAGTTCTATCACCATCTTTATCAGGTATTCTTTGCACGGTAATTTAGTTGATTAGTATTCATTAAATTTTTTAGTGACCCTTTTGTATTATATTGTACACCACTTAACAGTTAGCTTATGTTTAGATAAATGGTTCACTTTAAACGTGTTTTTGGTCACAATTTACAGTTTCGTACTTTTCCCATTTCGTAGTACTAATTTTTGTTGAGTAAACTCCATTTAATTTATCGTGTTCAATCTTTTTTTGTTCACTTTAACCGTTTTTTTGGTCACGATTTACAATTTCAACTCATGGTTACGAGCTACAACATGGTTTACGACCTCGAAATCTCCATCATCGTTTACTTTGAACCTCATAAAAGCTCCACATTCGATTCTTGTACGCGGCATCAACTTAAATTATAACGTAAATAGTATTAGTCGACAAGTAAATAGAATTGTCACACACCACATCTTAATCAACCTCAGGTACACTTGTTCGAAGTAACCCTTAATCATTTAAATGTATCCCTTAATATATATATCGTGATCAACTTAAATTATAATGTAAATAGTATTAGTCGCCGTGAATAGTTTAAATTAATAGCTACTTACATTAGTACGAACTTATACGACATGGAATAGGTAAAAAAAAAAAGCATGTACAAACAATATGAATAGCTACTTTCAACACTTGTCGGGATAATATTGTCCTCTTCATAAGTTTCACAACGATTACATCTGCTGAAAATTAAAAGTAACCATTAAAGCGCTAAACGTGAATAGTTTAAATTACAACGTAACCAGTTAACTATTAACATTTGTCGGTCCTGTACACTGGTGAATTACGATCCTCTCCTCCATTTCCATCGCCATTGTTATCGGGCATTCTTTGCATGGAACCACAAAAGAGTAGAAAACATCAATGTAATCCATCATAATCATCTCATTCAACGTCAAACAAAAATAAGAAGGGAACTACACATATAGAAATACATACCTGACAACTATCAATTGAAGAAGATCATTTTTGGTGGAGAAGAATACGTAGGAAATGAGTTTCTCCCATACACGCATACTAACTTTAATGAAGAAATATAAAATAATAAAAAAACAAAACAAAACTAGTCAATGCAAGCATACTAACTTTCCTACGTTTAAGGAAACAAGACTATAAATATTTAAAAAAAAACAGTCTTTTTTTTTGTTTTAAATAAAAACAGTTTTTTTTTTTAATATTAGAATTGTTTGGGTATTAGGTAAATGGGTTTTTCTCGATCCGTCTCACAATAAGTTATGGTGAGACCGTCTCACAATAAGTTATGGTGAGACCGTCTCATATGAGACTTGTTGTTTGTTCATAGAGTTAGTAGAGTTTACTACAAACGAAAAATATAATTGAAAATTTGTTTATGAAAGTAAGAAAATAATATACGTGGAATTATTTGTTCATAGAGTTAGTAGAGTTTACTATAAACGAAAAATATAATTGAAAATGTATTTATGAAATTAAAAAAACAATACACATGGTAGAGTTAATTTTCCTTTTTAAGTAAACTCTACCGTGTAGAGTTATATTTAAACTCCTGGGGATCTCAAATTCTTAATCCATTCTAAAACTACTATGTTACCTCCGTGAAGCAGAATATGTGGCTTCTTGAGATATGTTGAGTTCTCATCGATTGGGCAGTTCGCTGCAACAACATTGGGTGATTTTAGGCCGGGAAGACAACCTCTAATAACATTTTTAGCTTGCAACCTTATAGATTGTTAGTGAAACAGCTTATTTTGGAAAATCTACTCATGGCACCAATATATTGTTTTTAGTGATCCAGAAACGTAAACACCAATTTGTTGTTCTGTTTTTCAGGGTCAATATTTAAAGAAAGACTTTTATTAATTAGTTTACAATTTAAAAAAAAAAAAATATGAGAAATATTGTGAGATAAAAATAATTGAGAGGATAGTGTATAATTTATTGGGCTTTTAGTATTGGATCTGGTCTCACCATGTCTCATACAACAATTTGCCGACAATTTCTAATTAGGACTATAAATCTTGAACAATATCATGAAAGACAGAAGATGTCCTATACATAATGTTTATTTTCACGGCTCGGACTCAAGCATCAGCTAACTTTAAACGAGGAACAATGTTCATCGACTGGAGTTCCTGCAACATAAGAGCGTACAAATCTCGTTACTATATCAACCCAAACAATACTAACACAGGACACAACAGATAGAAAAGAGCCAAGAAGAGGATTAGATCTGTGGCCAAACTAAGGGATAATTTTCCTTCTGAACTCAAGGCTACCATATCTGATTCGGTACCTAATCTTTGTTTTCCGGAAACCAGACTTATAAAACAAGTCTGAAGGAGCTCTAAGTTCTAATATTTGCCCACTCGTGGAGGGACATCGACTCCACATCACGTCCTCTTCACTATTTGAATTCCACATTTGTTCTCTCTCATTAGCAAACACATGTTCCGAATGAATTGCGTCATCCGACCACCTTACCTTGTCATCGCGTCCAGCCGCGTCACCCTCATATCACTTTTAATCACACTCATCTAAGTCATATTGGGTCTTCCCCTACACTTTATGATGTTGTCACTTCCTTGCGCTTAAAGTCTTATAATCACCACGTCTATTGGCCGCCTCCTTACACGGCCACACACAAATGAGTATGAGTTGTTAGATTCTTAATACTGGAACAGGACAAAAATATTGAATGTACGTGCGCCTTACTTCGCCACGGTGTGTGCCTTCGCTTCACGCCTAAGGCATCAGGATCCTATTAAACCCTTAAGAATACTAGCGCTACTCTAACTGCCAATAGCTTGAGTGACCTAGTGGTTAGATTAGTGAGAAATACTGTGTTGGCGCATGGAAACAGTTGTGTGTGTGTGGCGGTAAGTTTGTTGGACTATGGTAGAACAAGTTGCGCTCTTTGAGGAAATACTTCTTGCAGCGTTCTCTCTAAGAATCTACTTCTATGTGCACCAAATAAATTAAGTCAACACTGAAATTAATGGTTGGAAATCCCTCACCAGGTGTCTCCTATGTATGCATACTTCGCCTTGAAAATCTACTTGTTCAGGATTTAAGAGTGAGCCATATTTTGGTTTTCTAAGAACGTAGGCTGTGGAGAACGAGGGTTGATTCCTTAGTTTAAGGAGGCGCGAGGCGCTTGGGGGCCGTTGCCGTGAGGCGCGAGGCGAAGGCGCACTCATTTAACGAACAAAATTCTATTTTTCAAAACCATATTTTGCAAAAATAACCCCTTTTTTGGTATTTAAAGAGGGCCAATGGGTAAATAAGTATAAACAAGGGATTAAGAGGCAAAGGGAAGGGAAGAAATAAGGTTACAAGAGAAAGAAAATTCGAAATTGCACAGCTGTGCGCCTCAGAACCTGCGCCTCGGTGCGCCTCAAGCTTCTGAGGCGATCCCAGCTGCGCCTAGGACTAAGGTTGATTCTAGGAAGACTAACATAGTCATTTGTGTTTTGTTAGCTTATTTGCCCGCGGATAAGCCTCCCTACTCGGTACAATATTGAGGTTTCTCATTTTTATGAATTAGACGGTGGTGGGTGGAGGGGGGGGGGGTTTATAATCTAACTCCCCGACACTGAATGAAGTGTCAACGTCAGAAATTTAGCACTACTTTAATTTAGTTGGAGCAAAGTCTGAACCTCAGACTCTAGCTTCAGACAAGTAGAAAAATGTTAGCTTTACTACTTTTGGAAAGAATACCTGAAAAAGAAGCTTGCATGCATATGGCAATTTCATGGTCGATATGTTGTCACCATTCTTACAGGCACTACATATACCAGCCTTCAACTTGTGGTTGTAGTACCCCAACAATCCACATACTCTACACACCTGCAGACAAACAATGTGCCAGAGTTAACCAAATCAATGGCACTGACATTTTAATCACAACTAAAGCACAGATCCGGCTTCTCCATGCCCCAAATGGTAAGGAAAAGAATATGACTACACAGGCCGTTGAAATGAGGCTAAAAGGCATTGAAATTTTGAAGCATCACATTCAAATGAGATCTTGAGTTGAAGTTGCACATTATTCAAGTACTAGAGATCATTAGTTTGTTACTAACGCCATCAAGATCAAAAGCTTTGTTTTTTAAATAACATACTACATCCTAAATTCTCAATTCTCCCAATGTATACAAAGATTTGGAATGAGCACAACTAATTTACAAGCCCATCAGAGGGACAAACTCATGACAGTTGGCAACTTCAACTCATTCCTTTTAGCATAATATATGTCCTATTTGATTCCTCATCACGCTTCTACACTTTCGTCTATGATTTGAGATCAAGGTCCACCCCAATCCATGGCACGTCGTAATCTCTTAGTTATTGACTTGTTTTTATAAAAAATAAATTCAATGGTTGTCGAGGCCTCGAAGGTGTCATTATAGGCTCCAAAAAATAAGTTACTTGCACATCTGTCATATGGCTAATAGTCCAAAGCAAAATGTATAAGGTATTTACCTGAATTGTAAACGGGTCACTTGATATCATCAAGCGCTCATATATCAAGTTGCTTGCACCGTAAGCAATCAAACAATCACGCTCCATTTCACCAACTCTTAGTCCTGATCAAGTAAGATGCGCCATAAAAACTCTCACATACAAAGGTTACACAACTCTTTAATCCTAATAACTGAACAACTGCCACACTCAAAATACAAATTTTGCATACCAAAGAGTCAGGTTCATACCTCCATTTTTACTTTTTCCTTCAGTAGGCTGCCTAGTTAACAAGGTACGGGGACCAAATCCTCGTGCATGCATCTTGTCTAGAACCTGTGTGCAACATAGAAAACGAGTGTATGAGAGACCACCTTTTACAAGGCCTTTTGTCTTCAAAAGCAATACTAGAATGCATCACTACGGAAAATAACCGATGACGCAAAGAGGAAACCAAAATATCTATGACCTGAAAACTTAAACTCAAATTGTGAGAAACTTTAAAAAACGTTAGCCCTTTTAGGCCCTCAAAGAAAAGATCGTGCTCACGCAGCTAATCTTTGTAATACGTATGAAGTGTTCCATTCATTTTACAGAAAACATAGGTGGCATGGGGAAAAATATACACCCTCCGTCCCCCTTTAAACACCCCATACCCAAAATACCCTTGTTTTGATGAGGGTGTACACGCAAATCGGTTGATGAAAGTTCCAAAAAAATTATTTGGTGAGTTAGATAAGAATCTTAGCAAAAGTTTCATGCAATTGTTTTGGAACTTTGATTAACCGATCAGTGTGTACACTCTCCTCAATAATGGTGCGTTTTGGATATGGGGTGTTTAAATGGGGACGGAGGGAGTAGAAGTGAAAATACAAAATGTTCTGGAGTTTGAAAGATCCACACACGAGCCAGCTCAGGAATGAACCACTATTAAAAATATTAATCTTCAAGTTTCCAACTTCTAAGGCGTTTGAAGCCTCAATACTCTTGTGTTTGAAGACTAAAAAGAAGAGAACTTTAATTCTTCACTTATCCTATCCAAGGAAGAACTGATATTAGGTTTAACCGAACAAGACATTGCTCTGTAAAATAACAAGACACCCTGATTGCCTAGAAAATACAGCAATCCTTGTAAAAGACATTTAGTTCCTAGAAAACCCAGTGTATCTGAAGAAAATTAACGTATTTTGACCTAATATATATGCAGTAAAGTCATGGTCTTCACATTTCTTTCCCAATAACAGTCAAGACAAGCCAAAGTTTATTAGAAGCCAAGTCAAATAGTTGTTATTCGTCTAGAACTTTTAGAAAAAGAAACAAAAGCCACGGACATGAAGTAAACTCCTCGTTCACTAAGATCTGGGTCTCATTGGCATAAGTACAAATGGTAGAAGATCTCACCATATGTTTTAATTTCTGGTAGTAAATTGGCCCCATGAACACATACGCTTGCAGTGGAGAACCAGTTATGCCTGAAGGAGAAACAGAACATTACACACACACCCACACACACAAGTTTGAGCAAATTTAAGGAGATAGATAGCAACACCATTAAGCACATCACAGTAACTGGTGTGTTCCATCAACGACTCACACCAGAAGAGACTAACTAAAATCAAGACATGGTGCATCTCCCAAAAGGCCACAACAATATCATAAACTAAGACGGGTCTTGAAATAAAATACTTGGTGCAGCAGTAATTCTTCCAAAAAAACTAAAATAGAATCTTCATATGGCAAAAACAATTATCGTAGACTGTAAGCAATCGCATTTCCCCTCATTGTGTAGAATGAGATGAGAACCCCCTCTGAAGCAATAAAATAAGATCATAAGGCTATGCACAATATATGTACTAATGTACACCACAATTCCTCTGTTTTAATATATCTAAAGCAATGTTTTCATAACCGGATTGGACATTGAACGGTAACCTCGGAGGTAAGAAAGTTCAACAGGTCCAACTGGTTCAAGAAATCCTATAATACATTAGTACATCTTTTAAATTAGAGGAGCAGAACATTGTTTTTGGATAAAATAGTACTTGAAAAAATCTAAAACAATCTCAAATAATAACAATTACCCCATATATGATTTCTAACAGTTTAATGGGTGACAACTCCCAAGGATGGAGATTTATGCCCATTTCTTTAACAAAAGAAATTAAGAAAGCAAATAATACTATGCTTGATTAAGAAGAGAAGTCATGACTCATAAGAAACATACAGAAGCAGTTCCCCAACTAAGAAACACTTCCATCCATCTGAAAAGAAACCCAAAGGAAAAACATAAACTGTCTTCTTACGAAAGACATAATGGCATACTGTTATTTATGTCTTCGACTAAGAATCACAGGTTCTCCAAGCAACTAAATTGTCTAATTTTGACTTTTAATGGCCTTTCAAGTACTCTTACAATTTAACACTACCGGTTATCAGTAGTTCTCACTCCCCGTTTCACTTTTATGACACCATTTAAAATTTGTGCTCAAAGTTGTGGAAGTTTGGTCATAGAATTCTCCAAAGCTGGATTGAGGTAATCTAGTCATCAATGAATACTAGTATATCATAATGTACCAGTAAAGTCAACTGAGCCAAAAAGAAAATGAAACGGACAGAGTATTTGCTAATAGATTACAACCACAACAATCTTCTTTCATGGCAACCAATACGTTCCACCCTCAATTTTTGTTAAGTATCCTATTCTTAAAATATACCTCAATGTGAAGAGAAAAGAAACGAAATTGAACAGCATGCATAAGTAACAATTATTTATCAGTTTTGCTACAATGCAAGATGGCAAAAGTGTAGTTACAGCCAAAAAAAAAAGAAAAAAAAGAAAAAAAAAACCTGAATAGAGAAGATCCTTTCCATTGTAGCTGAACCCATGCTTCACTAAGGTCTCACTAAGGAAAAGGAAAGAAAAAGTATTAAAAAAACAACTTTGGAGAAAACAAAATTGATTGTGCAACATAGAAGGGTTACATACCTAATGACTTCGACTGTGTCTGCATGACCACTTGGCTCACCAAAGGCACTTCCATAGTGAAACCGTCCACAAGAAACCCCGGCTTTGCCCCCTAGAAGCTCTATCATCTTACCTACAGTCATCCGACTGAAAAAAGAATCATAGGAACCAATTATAACCCTTGGAGAAGAGAGAGAGAGAGAGAGAGAGAGAGAGAGAGAGAGAGAGAGAGAGGGAGAGAGAGAGCGGCGGGAGAGAGAGGGAGAGGGGGAGAGAGAGGGAGAGGGAGAGAGAGAGAGAGAGAGAGAGAGAGAGAGAGAGAGAGAGAGAGAGAGTTAAATAACCATTCAATCAAAGTCACAAAGTTTACCAAGCGGGTTAAGTTAAATAATTGCACAAGTTTACCAGCCATATCATTAATGACACGCAACAGTTAACAGCCGTCCAGATGCGCCAAATTCAAGATTGGTTCCTACAGATTTTATAAAGTATGGTTCCTACCGGAACCTAAGTCTATATATAAGCATAGCAAACAGTTGTCCATCTCAGAATCATACCTTGGAAATCCATGAGGATTCATGATCAAATCAGGGGAGATGCCACGTTCTGAAAAGACAAAATCTTCCTGCTGGACAATAGTACCGCAGACACCTTTCTGCCCATGCCTGCTGCTGAACTTGTCTCCCACCTGTGCATTATACGGTCAGGAAATATACCTAAAATGAGAGCTTGACAAATTAATGAAGATCAGTGAAATTACCTCTGGTCGGCGAGTTTGTCGGATGATAAAATTGATGCACATATTGCCATTCTTGTCAGAGAAAAGTGCAGCTCGATCTACAACTGCTGTTTCTCCAGCCAGACCCCCATGTTTGACAGCAGTCGGCCTATATTGACTGAGCAAAGCATACGTTTTAATTCAGAGTTATAGCGCTCATATATATTTATAAATCAAAAGACATACTTTTTAAGATCTTAGGTTAAAAGAAACTTTCCAGATTGATATTAAGTGAAGTTTCTGGTACATATATAACTAGGAAGTTTTGTCAAACATTACCCAACATGTCCACTACTCTTTCTGAAAGTTACATAACAGGAGTAATATTTTTATACACTCTATCAGCAACATAAGTCTATTTTCTGTATTGATTTGCCAGAGTGCAATTGCCTTACCCATTCACACTTTTACTTTCCGCTCTCTACAGCTCATTTACCTTCAGTCCAACATTGAACCACTTTAAACTGGCCTTTTCTACGAGAAAGGGAAAACGTTGTTTTGTAGTTTCCGAGAATCAAAACCCAAATATCTATGACTAAGCTAAACAGAAAAAGGACTGGACATGACCCAAAGAAAGAAGTATTAGTGGAAAAAAAAAACTAGATTGCTCATGTAACCCCCCAAACCCCAGAAAGGTCATTCTCAAATGATGTGGAATTGACCTCGCGGTAAAATTTAAAAACTTGTCTAAATTATTATATATAACAACCTATCTAGCAATCCTCCTGGTAGACGAGGGCCCCTGGTAACTGATGGTGTTTGTTTGTTGACTAAAAAGTCATCTGGTCGAACTATCTGCCCCGGAGAAGCAATACCATCATCATCCAATGCCTGCATTTGTAATATTTTTAGGTGAGTGAACAGCATCAACATTAAAAAAAACACAACAACAACAACAACATTAAAAAAAAAAAAAAACAACAACAACAACATCTTAAACCCAGTGCCTTAAAGGCTCCCGCCACTAGGCCGGGTAAGGGGGGGTCGGATGCACGCACGTCTTACCCCAATTGAAACATAGAGAGGATGCGCACGGATGACCCAAAACGAAAAATAGTTTTGAGAATCGCACCGACTGACTGCTACTTCACAAAATTAGCACATATAGTTTTATGAGCATGGCGGACAATTAGAAGATATAAAAAAAAGAAAAAGTTTAAGCTTAACACATCCTCAATCAAAAAAAAATTTCATCCTATCCGCAAAAAAACACATGTACTGAACTAGGACACAAAGACAAATCATCAAACATTTATTTCGCACCTGCATTTTTTCTGCCAAATGCCCTTCTCTGTTCGGAAGTACTACTCTTTCAGAAGCACCATTATCATACGTCTGCAAAATTGCACTCTTCCTAACATATCAAAGGTAGATGTCAACTCCTGTATAAGATTGATCAAGAAATATATTGTTAATTGCAGAGAGCTGGGAAATACTTTTTCATCACTATACAACGTCCAAAACCTCGATCCAATGACGATTTGTTCATCACTATAGCATCCTCTATATCGTATCCACTGTAGCTCATTACAGCAACGGTTGCATTCTGACCGGCCCCAAGCTTATCATATTTAACCTGGAAAAAGGTGAAAGAAAATACAGACACAGAGAAATAAGTTAGCCATCTACCATGTTAGGTTATCTTATGTATATACGAGGCTAGGAAGCACAGACAGTGTCTAGGGTTTTCTTATTTCTATATTTTCCAGACACGTAAAGGACACATCTAACACGTGTAGGAACGTATCAGAACATATCATGCTCACGTATCCGTGTTTACTACATACAAGGGACGAGGTTAGGTTCATATAACACAATTAGTTAACAGTTAAAAAAAGTGTTTGAAATGCGAAGTAAACTAAAAAGCAGGGGGCTAGGATCAGTGAACAAACCAGTTCAATAGTCTTCGTCGTGAGCAAAGGCCGTTGAGGATATACTAAGAGATAGAGTAATGAGTCCATCCGGAACAGCTACAACACCATAAGAATAACAATTTTCAAGCAGCTTTTGACATATATAACAGCCAAAACATCAAAAGGATAGCTGACCCAAATTGCAAATATGATTATATAACCTTGGTCACTTAACTACAACAAACTATCTTATAAACTTCCAAAAATATAATTTTCGGTATATTTTGACTTTTGAGCTCAGCTCAAGCAACTGGAAGCCAAAATATAACATGATAGACAAAATAGTATGGTTTTGTTACTGCAATTAAGGGGATAGTTATTACTGACATATCAAAAGGACATATTGGACCCATAATTCATGAAAAGTTCGATACAACAACATTACCCCAAGGCCTTAAAGAGAATTGGTTTTGCAACTACTAACAGTTCACCAAGAACATCAGTGTGGTTGTTTCGAAGGACAAAATATTTGGCAGCCTTTTCACAGAAAGCATTTGAGTTAGAGTCGACTTCTTTGGACCAGCACTCTAGGATACATCAATAGGTAGTTCAGACACCTCAATGCGTAAGTCTTATGATGGATCTTTATCGGATTTTTTGTCAAACACTCCCTTATAAAAGGTCGGATTTGTCAAACACTCCCTTATATAATCTTTTTTGTCACACTCCCTTATATAACCAAGTTTTTGTCAAACACTCCCAAATGAACATTCCCGACAAAAAAAGTCAACTTTCCGGCAAGACTAACCTATTGCACGTGACTTTTGGTTTTTTCCTCCCTTTTGTGATTTCCCTCCAAATTTCCAGTTCACTATGTATTTTCCCTCCTTTTTAATTATTTTCAAATTATTCCTTTGTTTAATTATTTTCTCTTTTTCTTTCACTTTATCTTTCATTTCTCTTTCCCTCTTCCATTACTTTTCCTCCATACCTCTCCCTAAACAAAATCTGGTTTCAACAAAGACAACTATTTTGTACCAAACAAACAAATCCAACTAAATGAAATAAAGTGAAACAAGTGATGATTACATAAAGTTTCTAGAATCGTCTCACAAAATACATAGCTTCCCCTTACAAAGATTAGCCTTCGTAATAGCATATGGGGACTTCAAAAAACTAGCTTAGACTAAATGATATTCAAGACTTCCAATTTGGCTTCTTTTTCACGGCTCTCTTGGACTTTGACGGGAGAGGTACATTTCGAGAGCTTGTGACCAATGCCGTAGAGATTGATTGTGCATTTTCAACAGATTGTTGGATATTCAATTAACTAGGTGAGATTGATGATGATAACAATGATGAGCAGCCCAGACTTGAGGTTGGAGATTGGGAGTCTTAGGATGTTGGTGCTTCCATTAGAATAAAAAGAAAGGGGGGTAGGAGCAGTACAAACGTGAGAGGTGAGAATAAGAGAGTGGACTATTAAAATAAGGCAAAAAAACAAAAAGAAAAAAAAACAAAAAAAAAGGAGCCGATTGAAGTCACGTGCAATAGGTTGGTCTCGCCGGAAAGTTGACTTTTTTTGGTCGGGAATGTTCATTTGGGAGTGTTTGACAAAAACTTGGTTATATAAGGGAGTGTTTGACAAAAAAAAATTATGTAAGGGAGTGTTTGACAAATCCGACCTTTGATAAGGGAGTCTTTGACAAAAAATCCATCTTTATCAGATAGCAAGAATGAGACAATCAGCTCATTTGGGTTGATAGCATACAGGATAATAATGTCCACTTACTGAAATATATTTACCTTAATGCATGCGACTTACATATAAGACTTCAACATATAAGCAGAACTAACTAAGAATCTAAGATATATTGAATATAGTTGATACCTCTCAGCCAAACTAAAGAAAAAGAAAATGACTAAATTAAAACTATCCTAGAATGATAAGTTGATAACAATTTGAAACGGAAAACATTATTAAATTACATGTATATTAATTAACATCACAGACAATTAATTAACATTACAAACAAGAAAGAATCCTGCCCTGTGCTGTCACCAGCCATCCAAATCACATTTTTCAACAATCAAAACTACATTACATATAGGTCTACTCGCACAAGAAAAGGAACAATGAGAAAATGATATTCATGATAACAGGGAAAGGCTTTGGGCAGCTAAAAATTATTGAATAAAATTGCAATAACATTGTTAAGAGGAAAACCTGATTATATGCAATGTTTCCCATCGCTTGTTTACCCATGGCACACTAAGAGGAATGATAATTAAAACACAAATTAAAAAAAAGAATAAGAAAGAAATTATATAATTTTTCAAAGTCTACTACCTACGATTAAGTTATGCTATACAGTAAACTAAGGACAAAATTACATGCCTGATATGTATTTCTGGGTGACTGATTGTGGTGCGGATAAGGGATTAACCCAGCACAAACGCCTAATATTGTAAAGGGTTCAATTTCAAAATGAGTTGTGTCTGTTGTTGCATCTTCTTCATACAAAGCAATCTGAAGACCAATCATAACCATAAGTGTCATCTCATTAAAAAAAAAAAAGAGGAAATTAGAAAATCCTTTAATGATGTTGAAGCATGACACATACCAAGGCATTGTTTTCCTCGTTAACATCAAGATACTCAATCAAGCCTTCATGCAGAAAATCATCAAAGGTCATCGCTCCATCCTACAAGAGCATAACGATACAATTAAGATACTTTTGTTAACGCTATACAATGTTTTATCAAACTTTTCATCTAACTCACCGCCAACTCCTTCATATGATGTGGTTTGATTCTCGATACACCTTTATCAGCAATTACAAGCGGACGGCAGACGCGACCTCCATCAGATGCTATGTACACACAACGCTGCAAAAAAAATATTCAAAATGACAGGCTGACAGTGTAGTGAATTAAGTTCTGGATAAGCAACTAACCACCATAGATGTGTCATTCTAATTAGAGAAGAAATAAACTCTTTGAATCATAGAAGGAATAACATTGTAGCACCATCAACATGTCCAATGATTCCAGCATAACGCAGACCCATGACAGTCAAAACTCTGCCTTCCAACATAGTCCCTCCGTCCCGGTATGTTCTTTCCATTTTGGAATGACACAGACTAAAAAAACAATAGAAACAAAAAGCTTGTAGTTGGTGCTGGTGGGCTTAAGATTAGAGTAGATAGAAACTCATGGACCAAATAGAAGGGTGGTAATAGGTGTTGGTAGGCCAATAAAATTTGACAAAAATGGAAAGGGGAAGATCTTTCAACTGACCTAGAATAAAAATGGGAAGAACACACTGGGACAGAGGGAGCAACATAATTCATTTTTGTCATGCGGAAGGGGAGAGAAAAACACACCCCGCTATATAGTTGTTCACTATACAGCCCAACAAGGCGTGCAGTGCTGCAACACTGGAGGGGGAATTTATGAAACAAAAGGTAAACCACAGCCCAACGATAGCTTTAAAAGAAAGGAGAGGGAAGATAGTGATCGTGGAGTTGAAGAGACAAGAAAGGTTAAAGAGCCAGTGCAGCAGTGATGGCCAAAAACAGTGCTTGAAATGACACACTTGCTCAGGCATAGCACACATAGATTATTTGCCACCTTGCTTGGAGGCTATTCAGTGGTTCAAGGCGAAGCTCTATAGACTTGACTTGCAAGAAGAAAAAATATTCTATCCACATGCAAGTAGACTAACACTGTGATATTCTTGGTCTATTTACGATATCTAATTCAAGATTCCACATTCTGCAAATCCCTATTCCGTCAGTTTGACCTAGAATACATTGCCTCAACTCCTTCCTTGAATCATCCCGCTTTAGCTTCATCATATTCATCAGAAGTTTTGCTGCTCGGTTATCTCTCCTTAATTCCAAAAGAAATGGTATCAAACTGATCAACAGAAGTGGGCAGCAACCTATTTGCAACATCCACCTTAAAAAATATTTACCATCAGGATCCACCCAATTTATGGCCTGAATATCATAGCGCTACTGGTTTCATGACAGACATCCCAACAACTTCCTCAAACCTCCTCCTTTATTGCAAGTTTATTTTAGGTGTTTCTAGAACATAGATTAACCCTCCATATCCAACTCATCCAAAAGCAGGAACAAGGCACTATACCTCCTTAAAAAGACCTTCCATCATCAACTTATCATGCTGGGCCATTATAGAATGTTGCCACATGAATCTTTTCCTTCACCAGAAAATCATCTTGCTGGATTTTTAGATCCCATCTGTATGGCCAATAGTTGCAGATAGCTGCGATACTCCAAGCTCCTTGTCCTGATCATCAGCAATCTGTTTGTACCCCTCATAAAAGTAATCAACACACCCGCATACCCTCTTAAATAGACAATAAAGCCCAAAGAAGGTTACAACATATCCAAACAGAATTACTAATGAATTCATTCAAAACCTATTGAATGGCCTCCTTAATGGATTCTGTGAAATAGTTAAGACATATCACGTGGAACCTCACATGCTATCTCACGTACCACCTTACCACAGGGGTACTATAAATCTGTAGGTGGGAGGTGGTGACACACGACGAATCCTGAAAGACCACTCTTTCGTCTAAGGATGCCTAACCGCCACACCTAGCATTCGGGGGAATGCGGGACACTGCGACCTGAAGAACATTCCGGGTTAACACACAGCCTTTAGTTCATGGATGAAGCTTATGAGGAGAAAAGGCTCTGGCAAGAGTTTCAAAAGAAAGACCGGGCCGTCGGCTGGATAAGGGTCACACAAGAGCCTGAACAGCACCCAACAAACCTTCGCCAGCCCCAGAAGACAATTAGGAAGAAAAGCCAACCTGAGAACCAGGACTACTCCCACCAGCTTCGACCATTCATATCAGATTTTGGGGGTAATGTTGTCCACTCGAGTAAGAAAAAATTCCTAACCAGTCATCAGCCCCAACCCCTCTACTACCCATTCTGACCGGAAATCGCTAACGACCCCAACTTTCCGACGGCTATGAAGGGCGTGGTGAACCCAAAACCCAAAAAAGTTGAACAAAAAGGATTATGAAAGGTGAACAAAAAACAGATTAGGGCTCAGCTTCCCGGCGCCGCTACCGCGGCCCTGGAAAGTTGAACACTAAACCCTTTTCCAGTGAGCCAACCACATCTTGTGACCATTAACTCATTAAGGATGTTGGCTTGATAAAATTCGGATTCTTAATGGTCAACGATGATGGTGCTGCTTTAGGCGACGAAGTCAGCTTAAGCGATGATGATGGCAGATCTAGGTGATTAAATTACGCATGGGTGGAGGCAGTGGATGAGGATGGTAGTGGTGGTGATGGTGGTGGTGGTGGTCTGATGTTGATGAAGATGGATATTGTGGGCATTGATGTTGATGAATATGATTTTTGATCGGTGGTGAAGCAATAAAAGAGAGAAAAAGGAAAAAGAGAGTGGGGGTGGGGGAGTGACTGGCTACTTGTTCTCTCCCAGTTAAGAGGTCTTGTTTTGTGTCATTAGGTACTGTGCAATTGATGACAGTCAAAAATTTCCCGGCCCTTCGCCACTCCCTTCCTGATCTCTACCGTTGACCCAAACAAATAGGACATCTGGTGAAAAGGTTCATACTCTTAAATATTCAATTGCTGTCACAATATCATCAAACCAGCTTCTTCGGCAACCTACTAAAGGGCACCCAAGATTTGGCGTCCAGCCAAGCACGGACAGAGATCCTCAATAAACTATCCCTCCATGACCAGCCAGATTCAAAAATACCTACCTTTCAACTTCATTACTTCACCAATCCCAATGTTGCACCACAATACTTTTGCTTCTCTGCTCTACCATGGAAGAGGCGAACCAATGAAGTTAACCAACTAGCGAGCCATAGCCAAAGAAATAAAGGTCTAAAACAAGGCCCACTCGCTGCTTGTATTGGAATCGCGAGACAAACACAAAATTCCACTTCGTCAACATAGAGGATCTCAAAGATTTTGTTAGTATTTGAAGACTAATATCCTACTAGTTTGCATGCTCGTGCCACGCTCGGGCTATATATTTATATTGTTTATACTCATTGTATAAGAAAAATGTTGGCTTATCTTTGTTCAAATAAATTACAGTAATGATTATTTTCCATAAATTAGCTAATAATATAGTAATATACTACGGCTTATCTTAGTTCTAATAAATTAACATAATAATTATTTTCCATAAATTAGCTATATTATACTACTCTATGATAATTTATTACCATATCCTAACTGATAATTATATTTAATGCTATTTCTATGTTATATCCAATTAATGAATGTCAAGTGTCGTTCTAGGAAAGACTTGGTTTCAGGTTTTAGTATATAGTACTAGTTTGCATGCCCGGCCCGCATCCGGGTTGTATATCTATATTGTTAGCGTCCGGGTTGCATATCTATACTGTTATACTCATCTTATGAAATTGTTAGTTTATCTTTGTTATAATATTATTAGCAACACTGTTATTTTCCATAAATTATCTTACCACCATAATCACCATAAATTATATTATTTTCCATAAGTTAGCTAATAATTTCCATATTATGTAATTACTTAGCCCTATCCAATTAACGAATGCCAAGTGCTCTTCTAAGAAAGACTTGGTTTCAGGTTTTAATATATAGTATTAGATTAGATTAGATTGAATAAGATCTTATTTTTTTGGAAAGGCATCCCAGAACCACTCCCTTGAAAAAAAAAAAAGATCATTCAAATTAGGGTTTTTTGCGAAACCCTACCTTTAAAAGCTCCGACTTTGCGAAACCCTACCTTTTATAATTTTTTTTTTGTGTGAGACTACCTTAAAAGAAAAATTATTTCCAAAACACTACCCAGTCTCCTAATCCGTCTAATCTAACGTTTCTCCTACTTTGACTGTTAGTTGACATATTTTCCCTCCACACCTAATATGTGAATCACAATGATTTCCCCAAAAGAAAAAAAAAAATCTAATAATAATCTCCCCCAAACTTATCCCTCCACAGTCCACGCCTAATCACGACATTTTCCCTCCCAATATTTCACACCCAACTTGATTTACCAGCTACCCTTATAATCTCCCTCAAATTTTCTCACCTCCTTCAATCAACCCAGAAACCCCCAAATTTTTTCCCAGCTTCATCAATAAACCCAAAAATCTTACCTTTTACAATAACTCATCTCAAAATCGACAAAAACTGGGAACTCATCGGCTACGATCGCCGTCGTAGTTGGTGATGTACACACCATTCTTTTTCCGCGCAACCGATTTTTGAACCGAATTGATGAATTGAAGAAGGTCATGTAGATGGTACAAATTTCAATTTTTAAAGTGTGGTGACTTGGTGAGGAGGCATTTATTGAAACTTTTAATGGAGTATGCTTATTAATGGAGTATACTAGTATAGAGGGGAGAGAGAAAGCTTAGTGAAATAAGAGAAAGATGATCTGGGAGGAGTGTCATGATAGAAAGAACTTTTTTTTCTTTTTCTTTTTTTTAGACTACGTACTGATTAGCATATTAGGTGTGGAGGGAAAAGATGTCAACTTAACAGTCAAAGTAGGAGAAACATTAGATTAGACGGAATTAGGAGACTGGGTAGTGTTTTGCAAATAATTTTTTTTAAGGTAGTCTTTCACAAAATGTTTTATAAAAGGTAGAGTTTCGCAAAGTCGGAGCTTTTAAAGGTAGGGTTTCGCAAAAAACCCTTCAAATTATCCACTAAGAAATTTATGGTAGAATCCATAGGTGTTTCTTTATCTCTTAATGTATATGGAAGCACCTCTTCATCTTAGATCGACTAAATTGTTGTTTTGCTTCTTGTTGGAAGCTAAAGGTATGTGAGGATATGTGTGACTTCAGTCAATGGTATGATAGCCTCCCCTTTTTTATGAATACCCATCACAAAGATGCACAGAGGAACAAAACGAACTTCATATATCTCTTTTCTGCAACGTCCAGTTTCATGCTACCTGATGGCACACAGTTCACAATACCATCCCTCCAAGGACAACAAGGCCCAATCCTTCCAGTTCTCTTTTTTTTTCAACGAATTGAAATGAATCATCCATATACACACTCGAATGCATCACAAGGTCTATTAGTCAGGATTGACCACTTGGGAAAGAGAATAAAGCAAAAGTACGAATATATTAACTGAAACAAAGCAGAATAAGTATTCAAATTCAATATTAAGAGAAGCCGGGTAAAATGTAAATATCAAAATCTATGAGTAGAAACATGCCTGTTTTTCGTTTACAAACACACTGACAAATTCGCCAATCTTTCCTGCCCTCCGCAATCTTCTCAAGGCAATGGCAAAATTCTGGTCAAGAAAGGGCCACAATCAAATTCTACCTTAAACTTTAAAACTCTGGCAATGCATGCATAGTAACATATAACTGTGAGGAAAATCATCTCCAGTCTTATTTCTTGTTACTACGAATTCAAAAGCTCAATCATGCCTGTGTGCTGGTAAAGAATAATTGGGATTGGCTTCTATTGTAAGGGGCTCAAGGTTCAAATCAGTTGTCATCAATGAGAGTTATTGATATTACCTGTGGCATTCTATGCTTCCCAAGAATGAGCCCATTAAATATCACAAGGAAAGAATTTGAGGAATGCAATTCTTCGGGAGACAGTAGCTCAAGGTTCTCGACTCCCAAGCAATAACACTGAGAAAAAACAAACATTCAATGAAGAACAATAATCCAAAAAGACGAAGCAAAACACGGACTACTATCATTCAGATAATTGATACGTAGATGGTAAAAGAAAGAGTAAATGCTCCCTCCCTACGGAAAGAAAAGTTGACAACACTTCATTTTAGCTTGTCACACCAAAATGGTTGATATTTTCCTACACTTTTATAAGTTAAATTAGTCACATTATCATATTAAT
Source organism: Spergularia bocconei (assembly GCA_963457585.1). Classification (NCBI taxonomy): domain Eukaryota; kingdom Viridiplantae; phylum Streptophyta; class Magnoliopsida; order Caryophyllales; family Caryophyllaceae; genus Spergularia; species Spergularia bocconei. The sequence goes on from OY734959.1 coordinate 11,045,739, forward strand.
CTCAATCAAATGAAGCATTTAGAGTTGCATCATGATAACAAAGGTCTTCCACATTGCATTAAAGCGAAGCTCTGTTAGCCAATCTTCATGAGGACGCCCATTATGCAACAGCTTAAGATACACAGAATAGCTCTAGCACTGACTTCTATCTTTTTAAAAGTTTAAACTTGACATGGACCACAGAATTTTGCATAATTTTTTCTGGTTCACTTCAAGTTTAAACTTTCAAATAGATAAAAGTCAGAGTTCTATTCTAACTATCTAAATCCATATAAGACACCAAGATGATTCGTGCAAAATAAACAGTTTCTCCCAACATCTCAACACAATGAAGCTCATTTTACTAAATATTGGACAAGTAGATTAAATGTCACTCTTATATGCTTCATTTGAAATCAGACTTGTAAATCAGGATCAAAGTTATTTTTGTTTGATTATTAGCTCATAACCTTGCTCTCCTATGTACCTCGCTAGGCTAATACGCCTTTAAATAATGTAGGGTTGCCATATTCTGAGTTCTTTTACACGTCGCCACTTTGAATTGTTTTGTATTTTAGTCTATATTTCCTTTCACTTTTTTAATACTATATCCCCAAAAAATCCATAAAAGGCAGAAGCAAAAACAAAGGCATGCCCTACACCATCAAATTAATTTTATCCACAAAAGGATGCAACGACAAATGTAGCCGGACAAAATCACTCCAATTATGCTTTTTTTTTTATAAGTTTAGGCTATCAATATATTTAAATGACAACAAGGGGGTAACTCGACTAACTCCCATATACAAAAAGACACCTATGGAGGTGACGCCCACATACAAAAGAGAGCTAATCAAGTTCTTAGATTATCTTGAGATATTTTATCCACACGAAGATACAAACCCATCTCAATTATACAACAATCTCAAAAAGGGAAATCAACTTCCTAACAAGTACACTCTTTGCCCCAAAAAATACGTAGGTTCACCACTTCCCCTCCTTCCAAATAAATCATTAGATGCCCTTCCATACAGCAATAACTGAAAACTTTATCTTAAGTAAAGTACACTGTACAGAAACTATGATACTTCTCCCATATCTTGTTTCCCAGTCTTTTCTCAATGAACAGCTGACATTATATGGTTTAAAGAAAAAGATATATACTAGGGATTATATACAAAATATTTAAAAAAAAAAAAAAACTAGTACAATAAAAGAACAAAGTATCAAACAAACAAAAACGGAACAATAGGGGCGTGCATTTTGCTTGTGTCACTCATTGCTGAAAGAGAAGTCTAAGCATTCATAATTTGGTGCTATATACAAGGCCCACTGACTAGTATTACACAACACGACAATTTTTCACAAATTTAGAACAATACCAGTCAATGACAGCATACGAAATGCGAGAATGCCATATCAAGAAAGAACGGTTACCAGAGACATTAATGGGCCTTCTTCATCGTCAGTAGTAACATGAGTCATCAATGCTAAATTCTTTACTAGTCCACAAGATTCACCTTCAGGTGTATCACATGGGCAGAGCATTCCCCACTGTACGCATGAACCAGTATACTCTTAATATCGACAGCTTTCGCATATATATGCACTCAAGCTGATAGACAGAAGCAGTACCTGACTAGGTTGCAAAGCTCTGGGTCCACTAGCTTTTCTCGATTTCTCAAACTGAGGTTGAATTTTTGTGAGGAAACCCAAAGCTTGAATGTAAGAAAGCCTCGCGAGCACCTGGCATGGTAGTGTAGATCAATACTGGCAGATGTTAACATGTGCAACGAAGGAAAAGAGAAGAAATTTTACCTGTGTCACACCTTTCCTATCTACCCTGAACCTTTTGGCACACCAGTTGCCAGTTGAAATAGCTCGCTCTAAGCCGTCAGTTATGAGTTCTGTAGCTATACACTGCACAGGGAAAACAAAAAGAATAACCATACAATAAATACACTCTTCTTTTAATCAGATTTCAAACAGCTCAAATAATCCAAACTTTTAGCCGAGTTGTCTCCTTCTGCACAAGCCTTCATTCTCATGCATCGTTTGGTACAGTAAACATAGGAAAATTGATAACAACAATAATGTTAGCCCGTGCCTCAAAGGCTCCCAGTCTCCCACCTTATGGCAAGGTAAGGGGGATTGCATGTACGGAAGCCTTACCCCTGTATTGAAAACATAAAGAGGTTGCTTTGGATGAACAAGGGAAATTGATGCAAAAAAAAAAAAAAAAAAATTACATTGACAAAAGGTACCGCCGAAGTATAACTAAAACATTGGATTAGTTGAGGAAATTGAAACTCGACATTATTTTAAGAAGACGAGTGAAAGTTGGGGATTTCAGCATATTTTCCTTTTTCTTTTATGATATGTACCTCCAAATACTATTTCATACACTAGATTTTGCCACAAAAAAAAAAAAAGACGGAAAGCTTCATCATAAAGGTGACCGATGGTAGGGTTTAAGATTATTTTTTTAATAGGTAAATTTATCAAAAATATAGTTAATTAAAAAGAACAATATGAACAAGAGAGGACTGTCCATGCCCAACCACAAACCACAACGAGATCATCACCGCGCCACTTCAAATTACTGTCATAAATGAAACTGGAGTTCAGATTTTCAACTTCAGATGTTTTTATTTCTCCTAGAATACACCAGAGTTGCTTTGTCTGCTTAGGTAAGCTAGGCTTTTCCATGGAGATGGCTTTTCACTGCTTTCAGGCTCCACGAGCTCCCAAATGTATTTAGCGCTCTCCCCTTCACCCTCAGAAATAACGTTTGCAGCAACCAAATCATTGAAAGTGAAAGGAGGAAAAAAGGGCACTCTGAGCTTCAAAAATTTGAGGTGGAGCCTCAGAAACAACACCCATGGACAAGTCTGCTTCCACCTTTAACCGACAATAAGTTTTGATATCCTTCACCATAAGATTACACTCACTAGCTCCTCAAAAAGTTTGTCACTTTCACATTCAGAACACGAACCTAAGTCCTCAAGAGAGAGTGAAAGCCCAACCATGTCCATATTCCCAAGCCATATGAAGTAAACAAAATATCTCCGGACACAGAATCTTATCGTCCAAAACCTCCACAACACAAAGATGAGTCATTGATGTTCCAGCTGCAAGCACCCCTGATCATCGACTTCAGAGTCATCTCATGTAAAAGAGAGGTGATATTACGCTCGCCCACCAAGGGGAACCGAGCAACTCCAGTTTGCTTAGTTCTATGAGAAACTGTTTCTTCAACAAAATTAAAACACGTCAACAGATCCACCAATTTCTCTACCTCAACGCCACTACATTCGCCACCTCTGTCGCCACCTCACGTGTTACACCACGAGCCACCTCTGACGCCACCTCAAGCACCACTTCCTAAATCCACACACGTGACTCCTCACATGCTACATGGACAGACTATTCACACGCTTACTGATAGTGTCCAAACACCCATCAACCCTAGGAATGGAAACCCCTTCAACAGCCTTCAGAGGTTGTTCGATATACCCAGGGACAGAAGCTCGGACATCTCTTTAGCTCCTATATTTGCATCCCATATCACTAGCTTTCCCTAGAGAAGATGTGAAAACAGGTCATTGCATCGTCTTGATGTTTGCAGCTCTAAAACCCACCTAGGGAGCCGTCATCCCTCTGGCGGCCTTACCCCACATTGACCAGAGACGCCTTCCCCCACATTCAGAATTTCAGACCCCTCCGGCCCTTAGAGTTCAATCATACCTTAATCCACCCATCTAAGTGCCCAAAATGCTTCTTTGTGCCATAAACAAAAATCAATGTGCTCAGAAAACCTAATAAATCCCCCACCCACAATTGCATTCCAAACACCCTTCTCTGAAATCTGTGGCAATACATTAGGAAGTACAAAGTGATCTTACTGAGTCAATTCTGCAACTGTGAGTCTATACGCAGACCTTGAAAAGGAGTCAATAAACAAAGGCAGAACCCCATAAAATGGAGCACAACAAGTCATAATGAGAGTTCTATAAATTAAAAACATCGTAGTTTATCATATGGGTTGCCTTGTGTACTTCTACATAATTGTCGATAATGATCTCATAAACAAATGATTGAACATGCATGATTGTTACATAACCTATAGCAGTTCCTGAGACACCTAGAATAAGCAGAAAATAGCAATCAAAAGCCAAATGCTTGTGAAAAAAGCAAACCAACCAAACCATTCCATCCGATTATTGGTACGAAAGACCGGATATAAGATCCAAGAAAAAAATAAGAAAAAGCTGGACCAGATGTGTGTATTGAGAAATAAAAGAAAAGGAAGAATAGAAAAACTGAAACTGAATAGGCATGGATATCAGTCTTGGGATTTTTGTCTCTGTTACTTATCCAAAGTCGTTAATTTTTTCTTTAAATTTCTTCCTATGTCCTATCCGTATACCAGTCGGGCAGTGTATGTGAGACATAAATATTGTTTGTTGTTATTGACTTGATAATTGAGAGTAAGAAATAAGTAGAAGTACTACTGAGGGGTAAAGGATTAAAGTCATAATAATACCAACTTCCAATCACTGAGATGCTTTTAATAGTTTAACAACATGCACCCAAACCTCTAGCGCCCTTCATCCTTACATCTTGGACCAAGACCCAAATAGAGTTGCAGTACTTTCTCTCTCAACCTCAGACCATAAATAGTCCACAATCAGTCTCTTTAATTCATCTGAAGTAGCCACCGGCCCACCAGAATGGCAGAATCCTAAAAGAAGGTGATTTGGAGAAAAGTTGGGCAAGATAATGATTACTCCCTCCGTCCCAGCTCTAACGCCCCATGGGGTTTTTGTAGTGGAATAAGAAAAATTGATATAGTAAGTTGAGTGGGGTAATATTAGGAAAAAGGAGGAGAGAGAATGTGAGGATTAATAAAAGTAGGAGAGATAATGTGAGAGAAGATATAATAATTTAATAAAAGTAATATGTCCCAAAATAGATGGGGTGTTTGAGGTGGGACGTTCCGAAATGGAAAATGGGGCGTTTGAGCTGGGACGGAGGGAGTATACTCCAATCCTACCCCACCTACCTTCAATAGGAAGCTGCTTTGACCCATCACACTTATTTGATATTTTCTTCACTACAAGATCTCTAATAGACAGTGACTTTACAACTAGAATCCACAAAGGCTCCAAATAAAGAGAGGAGTTTAATAGAAGTATAGCACACAAGCCCCCAAGGAAGAAATTAATTCACAGAACTGACATTAGTCCAAACAGAAAAGGACATATATAAAGCATGCACATGGACAGTAATGAGGTTACCTGAGCAAGGTCCGCTTTGCCATGAGATGTCTTGGCTAGTTTATCATCGAACTTCTTGCTAGCAACGGCCAACATTGTCTTGAATAAATCCTACATAGCGAAACGTACCCGAATGTTGTAGAGATATTGAAATCAAAGAAAGTACATACGTAAGCATTCAAAGTTGTTCAAAAATACCTCAAAAAGCAAAGAAAGCAGCTGGCCCGAGAGTTCATAACGCTTATTTCCAACATAATCCTAGAAACATACATCATAGAATTGACTGACGTGATTAGGTATAACAAGTTGAGATAAGAATTATCGACCCACATCAAGAATATTCTTCCAGCCAATAGGCCAAAAAGATTGAGCTGCAGGAGCTACACACATAATAAGCTCATAGAAAGCTAATAAACCCACCTTGTCGTCCACTGCATCTTTATTCAAGTGTGCCTCTAACATGCGTCTCAGCATTACAGCAGCATATATACATTTGGCTCGGAAGTTGTTTTTGCTTACCTATAAAGACCAATGGGCAACAGTCACAAAGGTAATGAACTAAAAAGAAGATTACTTTTATGCTTTCATAAAAATAAAATAAAAAGTAAAATAAAAAAAACAGAAAATGCAAGAAGCTGAAAGAAGCTGAAAGAAATTAAAGTTTCGAAGATGTAATTAGAAAAGCTAACCGGAACATGAGCAATAAACACATCTCGAAGAATCCCCAATGCTCTATTTTCCTGCAAGTATAAAAAGTATTCTGTCAGGGAAGACCGAGGCAGCATAAGAACATTTAAATGGATCAAAGTTGCAGAGCTGCACCTCGGGCGAAGAACGAGCATATGTTGGATTTCTCACCTGGAAAAAGAAGACAAAACTGAGCTATGTTACTTCGATACTCCATATACTTATCGAGTTATCTGTCACATGATAGATACGACACTTGTCCAACACGACACAGCACATCGAACACATCAACTGAGACGGACTATGAAAAAGTTTCGCAGAAAGCCATGCCAGACGCTACGACACGTACCCGTGCTCGACACTTACAACCGAGTCTGAGTAACATAGTGTATGAGCAGGCAAAAAGAGTGCACTCATAAGTGCCTAGGCCATGGATTGAAGGACAATATAACCGCTTTAAAACTCCAACATATGGCAAAAGTAATACACACATTTATCGTGATAAAAAAAACTACATGACGCCCAGAAGTAAATGCTTCACATGCCAGTTCTCATATTTACAAATATCTTCAGAAAAAAACTGCAGAAAGCACAGTGTAGAAAAAAAGTGTTGGGAAATGGAAAAATAAGGGGTTACTCCAGTGACATGTATATTTTCACAACGGATAAGCATAAGCCTAGACTTAATCAAGTAAATCAACAAACAACTAACACAAGTAGTAACTAATATACACATGAACCAGTTGCTGATATTAATTGAGTTCCTCCGGATAACAGCGACGGAGCACAATAACACAATTACGAATGAGCATTTAAGATTTAAGAACTCCCCAAACAGCCAATATTCTATATTAAGAAGTAACACATGATTCTGGCTAACCACAAAACTGACGAACAAAACAGAAACAAGGTATTCCAGAAGAAGGACCCAGATTATTAAATATTAATACACAGAATCTGCAGTCCTTTTCATGTAGAAACGAGTGTACAAACCTTTCTCTCAAGGAACTCTAGAGCCTGTCGTTGTGTATGTACACCTTCCATTACACATTCCTGAGGCACAAAATATAGAAATAACCAAACAAAAGAAAAGGAATCAAATTAAATAATTCACAATTTCACACATCAAAATTGCTGCCTAGTTGATATTCGCGACAGATATATAGCAGACTTTCGACAAAATGCAGAAATTATATGTGATGATCTGATCTTAGATACATAACAGTTCAACCAAAAACCAACAAGGACATTTACTGAAACTGCTATACTTTGATGGAGCAAACTAACCCTTCACTTTACTCAGTTACAAATAATAGTGAGAATATTCGCTTCACAAATTTATCTTACCTCTATTGAAGGCAGGAGTAGTGAGCTATAACGCGGATCTCGTCCAATCATTTGAACAACTTCCTGGTCACTCTCCATACCCATAGCCTTCATCACTACCATGATAGGAACCTAATTGCAAAATTCACAAGATATAGACCTTCAATATTAATAAAGTAAAAAAAGGTACCACACCACTTCAAGCTGAAGATTACAGAACATGGAGATTATACCTTTGTCTGGAATGAATTAAGCTGCAAATATATTCTCTCTTTTTCCAGGACTATTACAGTTTTACTCCTTAGGGCGGCAGTGCAGCTTGTGACAGATGCAATCAAACTGAGACACAGAAATCTCAAGTGAGACAATCTCCAAAGGATTGATGTTTAAAGTTTCATCCAAATACGCAGGTAATGACTTAAAAGTGCTTTAATAATCAAACTATGTCGTCAAAAGGGGAGAGGACAATATGTAGAGACATAAGCAAGTAGTAACAACTTTTAAAAGAAAAATATGACTTCTTTGTACATTATTCAAAGCATGGATCACGCTGATCAAAATGATCTGTACTAGGAGGTCCAGCTTTCAAGCAACTTTCCACTTCATTGTATTTTATCCTAGCTGTTGCTCATTGCACAAAACTCCGCCTGTGAGTGTTTTTTGTGGCATTCACTGCCGGTCTCAAGCCCGGATAAAGGAGGAGAGTTGCGGTAGGTTTGTGGCGGCCAGCGTAAAACAAGCCACATCTTTATGGACATGAATCGAAATTTAATAACCGTGGGGGCGTCCCCTTCACAGCAACGCGCTACACTTCCTGGACTCGGGTGTGGTGATAAGTATGCAAGGGTCTCTAGGTCGTCGCCCCGAAGCGACGCGCCACTCCGCCGCCCGGGGGTGGTGTCAAATATGCAAGGTCGCGCTACACTTCCTAGACCTGGGTGTAGTGAAAAATATGCAAGAGTTGTTAGGTCGTCACCCCGATGTGACGCGCCACTCCGGCTCCCAGGGGTGGTGTCAAATGTGCAAAGGTTCTCAAATCATGGGCGGGAGCGAGTAAGGAAGCTTATTCATAACGGTAAGGGTAGTAGGCTTAGGTTTGGAACGTGGAACATCGGGTCTTTGACAGGTAGATCTTCGGAGGTGGTGGAGGTTATGAGGAGGACAAGGATTCACATTATGTGTTTACAAGAGACGAAATGGGTTGGAGCGAAAGCTAAGGAAATCACACCATGGGGTTATAAGCTTTGGTACTATGGAAAGGATAAGAGTAGGAATGGAGTTGGTATCATTATTGATAAGGAGTACATAGATGATGTGGTGGAGGTTTCGAGGAAGAGCGATCGCATTATGACTGTGAGGTTGGTGATTGGGAATGATATTATGACGGTTGTAAGTACCTATGCACCTCAAATTGGATTGGATGCATCTATTCGTCAGGAATTTTAGGAGGAGCTAGAAGAGGTGGTGCAAGGGGTCCCTAGTGGGGAGAAGTTGATTATTGGTGGGGACCTTAATGGGCATGTGGGATCAACGAGACACGGTTTTGAAAGCGTGCATGGAGGTTTTGGCTATGGGTCGAAAAATGAAGGCGGAACGAGCATTTTGGATTTTGCGTTGGCATATGACTTGGGTATAATGAACACGTGGTTTGAGAAGAGAGAGTCTCACTTGGTGACGTACAGGAGCGGAAGTAATGCGAGTCAGATTGACTTCTTTTTGGTAAGGAATGCTTGGCGTAAGAGCTTTACGGATTGCAAGGTGATACCTGGGGAGAGTGCGGCTACGCAACATAGACTGGTGGTACTGGATTTCAGAGCTAAGGGTGGCCTTGGGAAGAGGCGGCCACAAGTAGAGGCAAAGATCAAATGGTGGAAACTTGAAGGGGAGCACAAGGAGGCTTTCTTGGAGAAGATGGCTGGGACAGATGTTTGGGCAACTAGTGTGGAAAGAGATGTAGACTCGTTATGGGTCACTATGGCGCATAAGGTAAAGGAGGTGGCAAACGAGGTTCTCGGTGAATCTAAGGGGAAAGCTCTACCGAGTAAGGATACATCTTGATGGAATGAGGAAGTGCAACAAGCAATAAGGGACAAGCGAAAATGATATAAGAGTTTAGAGAAAGATAGAAGTGAGGAGAATTTCGAGAAGTATAAGGATGCAAAAAGAGCAGCAAAGAAAGCTGTAAGAGATGCAAGAGGAAAGGTGAACCAAGACCTCTACACAAGATTGGATACTAGAGAAGGAGAGAAAGAGATCTACAAAATTGCGCGCATCAGGGAAAGGAGGACTCGGGACATTGGTAGGGTGAAATGCGTCAAAGATGTCGATCAAAAAGTCCTTGTTGACGATAAGGAGATTACGGAGAGATGGAGATCGTACTTTGATACCTTGTTCAACGGTGATCGAGTGAAAGATATTGGAAATGTGGACATTCATCCAGGTATTGTTAATCGAGAGTTCATGCGGAGGATTCAGAAGGGAGAGGTGAGGATGGCCTTGAAGAAAGCCGTGGGCCCAGACGGCATACTTATTGAGGTTTGGAGGTGTCTTGGAGACAAAGGTGTGGAATGGTTGACGACGCTTTTCAATATGATTTGGAGAGGTAATAAGATGCCGGTGGAGTGGAGGAAGAGCACTTTGGTCCCTTTGTACAAGAACAAAGGAGATGTTCAGGAGTGTGTCAACTATCGCAGGATCAAGTTGATGAGTCATACAATGAAACTTTGGGAACGAGTGATCGAGCATAGATTAAGAAGAAGCGTGAAGATTTCGGAGAACCAATTTGGATTTATGCCGGGGAGGTCAACTATGGAGGCAATCCATCTCATAAGACAGACAATGGAAACTTATCGGGATAGGAAGAAGGACCTACATATGGTGTTCATTGATTTGGAGAAGGCGTATGACAAGGTACCAAGGGAAGTGCTTTGGTGGGCTCTAACTAAGAAAGGAGTTCCGCAAAAATATATTAACATCATTAAGGACATGTATGAGGGAGCTAGCACGAGTGTACGGACTAGTGTAGGGAAGTCAGAAGAGTTCCCTATTACAATTGGAGTGCACCAAGGGTCTGCACTTAGCCCGTTTCTCTTCGCTATAGTCATGGACGAATTGACGAGGTCAATCCAGGATGATATACCGTGGTGCATGATGTTTGCAGATGATATAGTGTTGAATTCAGAAACGAAAGAAGATTTGGAGAGGAGGTTGGAACTATGGAGGCACACTTTGGAGTCGAGAGGGTTTCGGTTGAGCCGGAGTAAGACCGAGTATTTGGAGTGTAAGTTCAGCGGCAGTAGGCAAACGGAGACGGGAACGATCAATTTGGATGGTGAGATTGTTCAGGGATCTGAGTTTTTTCGATATTTGGGATCGATTCTTCAAAAGGATGGAGAATTAGATGGAGATGTGGCCCATACTCAGTTTAAAAAAGCGCGCCTCGAGGCGCAGCTGCCAACGCCTCAGAAGCCTGAGGCGCACAAGTGTGCATGAGGCGCACATGAGGCGCACCGAGGCGCAGGCCCTGAGGCGCACGCGCAGGCCCTGAGGCGCACGCGAGGCGCATGACTCTGCAATTTCCAGTTTTCTTTCTCTTGTAATCTTATTTTTACCCTTCCCTTTGCCCCTTAATCCCTTGTTTATACTTCTTTACCCATAGGCCCTTTTTAAATACCACAAAAGGGGTAATTTTCTGCAAATTGTGGTTAAAATAGAATTTTGTTTGCTAAATGAGTGCGCCTCGTTAATCCCTTGTTTATACTTCTTTACCCATAGGCCCTTTTTAAATACCACAAAAGGGGTAATTTTCTGCAAATTGTGGTTTCAAAAAATAGAATTTTGTTTGCTAAATGAGTGCGCCTCGTGTGCATGTGGCGTGCGCCTTCGCCTCGCGCCTCATCGCAACGGCCCCCCAGCGCCTCGGTGCGCCTCGCGCCTCCTTAAACTAAGGGCCCATAGGATCAAATCAGGTTGGATGAAGTGGAAGAATGCCACAGGACTTCTGTGTGATCGAGGAATGCCCAATAAGTTGAAGGGTAAGTTTTATCGAACGGCAATTAGGCCGGCACTGTTATATGGCACGGAATGTTGGGCCGTAAAACAGTGTCACGTTCATAAGATGAGTGTGACGGAGATGCGCATGATACGGTGGATGTGTGGGCATACAAGACGTGATAGGTTAAGAAATGAAGTTATTAGGGAGAAAGTAGGGGTTGCACCCATCGGGGATAAGATGATGGAGAACCGACTGAAATGGTATGGTCACGTGAGGAGGAGGCCTAGTGACGCGCCGGTTAAAAGAGTAGAAGGGTGGGGAAGTGGTAATATTAGTAGGGGTCGGGGAAGACCTAAGATGACTTGGATGAGGGTGATTAGAAGTGATATGAGCTTCCTAGGGCTTGAAGAGAGTATGGTGTTGGATAGGGCGAGGTGGAGAGACTCTATACATGCGGCGGACTTAATCTGACTCCTTTGATTTATTTGTTTGGTGTCCCTAACTCTTTTCCCAAAACTTTTTTTTTTTTTTGTAAATCTTTTGAATTTATTTTGACGACTTTATAAAACTTCCTTTGAAAATATTTAATTACTCCAAAAAGGTTTACAACGTTTTGGAATTTCATGGCGTACACAAGACGGTTACTAAATGACGATTCATGTTAGCCGACCCCAAATCATTTTGGGAATAAGGCTTGGTTGTTGTTGTTGTTGCTGCTGCTCATTGCACAAAATTTTCCATATAGAGAGAGAAATCGCTTCCATATAGACAAAAAAAAAAGTAGCTCTTGTTACCTATTAAAATGTCCTCATAGACACATATATGTGCCAGAATAGCTAGTGCTAATACCTGTTTTATGGGGAACATCACATTCATTGCTAAATTTCCTCATTGCCTGTAGTCCAGTTTTCTTGGTCTGAAAGTTGCTAAGTGTGGATAAATGTGTCACGTAGGGAGCTGTATTTAAGCAAAAATTTGGCCTTTTTCCAGTACCAATCCATACTAGAACCTACCACTAGCTATTCTGGCACATATATGTTAGGATATGAATATATTAAAAGGACACCGAGGGGGTGACTCGCATATACAAATAGATACCTAAGGGGGTGACGCCCATATATACAAAACTACAAAGAGAGCTAATCAAGCTCTTAGACTATCTTGAAAAAGTTTATCCACAAAAAGAAGAAAAGTCTAAGTGTCGGTGGGTTAAGCTGGTTTCATCCTTGTGAGCTGAAACATATTCTCGTGCTAGGAAAAGAAGAATGAAAAAAGGTTAGATAGCTGAAGTTTAAAACATTGTTCTACAATTCCACTAGTTGTCTGGTGGTGCACTTGGATGAGAGGAATCATCGCATTAGATAAAATTGAATCCTACACGTCAAGAGTTCCAAACTTGCTTTTTAGTTGGATCACTGTTAGATCTCAACAACGATTGACATTTATCCTTTCTGTACATACAAGTACGATAAGCTTAAGGCCTAAATACCAACTCTTCTTTCGTTTATGGGTGTCTCCGACATGGTGGCTGTTTGTATATGTGTCACTCCTTGGGTTCTCCTTCAAAATATATTAAATTCCTCTCTAATAAGTATGTCATAAAGAAGGGCTACAGTAATCGGAGAGAGACACCTCATAGGCCTCTTCTTTTGTCTAAACATGTGATTAGTATAAATCCTTGTCCTTGTTTTCCTATGTTAGATGGAAAAATATAAATTACATAATTATCACAAAATCATCACAGGACAAGTCCATCAAGCTACACACAATATAAACGTCTAGATACACCACTGGACCCTGAAAAACACAATAAATTCCGCTCATACCAAAGACACCAAAATACAGCTAGGAAAGCACATATTTCACAGGAGTATGTAATCCTGCCCTAACCTACAAGCTTGATATGTACCCTTTGTTCTCTTTATTCTTTTTTCATTATTCTCCTGGAGAACCAAAATTGCATGTGCAACATTTCTAGAGCTAAAATGCATAACCATGAAACTTAATCAAGAGCCTACAGAAGAATGCCAACAATATATATGAGAACAAACAGCCTAGAACAAAACACTTACTTTCGTTTTTGATCAAAATCAATGATTATTCTGTTATTTGAAAGTTGCTCCTGGATCAAAATCACCTGGGATATAAAATCAGGGACACAACGCATCAGAATTGGAATAACATAACCACCAAATTTTGTAATCTTACGCAGGAAGAAAGAGAAGTAAACCAGTGAACAATTAACATATTTTCTTTCAGAAAAAAGCTGTGCCATAATAATCAATCAAAGAGACTAAAATATTGAACATAAATCACTCAAACACTGAATAAATAATTAGCTTAATTATTGAGAGGTTTAAACGCAAGCTGGGATCCATGCGTGATCTAATTCAAGCAGAACAAATTCTGAGGATAAATTCTTTTGTTTCTTCAATAAAAAGATTCTAAGGACAAACGTGTCAAGTGGCTCAGCTCATTGGCAATCCTCTGTTTCTTTTGTGGTAAGTAATTATCATTATATTCAATTGGACACCACGGGGTTGACTCCCAAATACAAAAAGACACCAATAGGGGGGACGCCTATATACAAAAGAGAGCTTATCAAACTCTTAAACTACCTTGAGAAATGAATAATGCAAACACTTGAAATACTTTTGCCAAAACTACCAAGTATGAGGTAATAGAAATATTCTCTCTCTTTTATACATATTTTATATTGTTACAACCAAAGTCTACTTTTTATTCATAATTCATAATTTCATACTATTTATTACGGAACATCTACGTGTAGAGCTGCATTATCTAATTAAGGCAAATGTACAAGTCCTTATAATCCGAGTTTATAATATACAAAAAAGCAGCCCGAGGAGGGGCTGGGCACGCAAACTAGTTATATTCAAAAGGACACCACGGGGATGGCTCCCAATACAAAAGACACCAAATTGGGGGGGGGGGGGAGGCACCCATATACAAAAGAGAGCTAATCAAACTCTGAAACTATCTAGAGAATTTTTATCCACAAAAAGAAGGAAAGAGAAGTGTCTGTAAGAACCTAAGACTTGGCTCCAACTATACAACAGCCTCATAAAAGCAAAACCTGAAGTCTTACAGCTCGTTTGGGAAGTGGGATGGGATTATATGGGATAAGATGGTGGGATAAGAGGTAGGATTAGAGTGGGACAGTTTCAATCCCTTGTTTGGATTGGCAATGCGAACTCCTTGGGATCAAATTGGGTATATCTATCAACTTTACAATTATACCCCCATCTAAATATTAGATAACAAATTACACATCTTTATCATACACTCCTTTTTTTAAGAGGGTAGTTTGGTATTTTAGTTTAATTAAGTTATCCCATTGTCTTATACCTCCCCTCCCCCCCCCCCCCCCCGGGTATTATTTTGGTGGGAAAACTTATCCCCATCCCACCTTAATCCCATTACCCAATCCCCCTTGCCAAACATGGGATTGTGCACTATTGGGATAAATAATCCCATCCCACCCTCTAATCCCACAAAACAGACAACCCCTTATAGTGTGTTCAAGCAATATTATCACCAATGTGATGATTTCTTTCCTTCCATATACACCACAATATACTAATGGTAACATCTTCCAAACTTCAGCAAACCACCCTTTCTTCATACTCCTTTTCCAGACTTCCAACTCATTGGCAATCTCACCAGCACGTAGTGAAAATCTCTCTAACACAATCACATTAGCGGATCGAAACCCTCAAACCCAAGTATAGAGATAATGGTGATGCATGGACGAGGTAGTGGATGGGAAAGCGTTCAACAAATCATATTCATCTCAAAATAAATACTAGGTAACTTCAATCATGTTAAAGTGTCAAGTACTTTTTAACCTCTATTTATAAAATACTGCAATACGGGTTTGTAGTAAAATATGAAATCACCTTCCTGAAGGAGCCAAAAGCTCATCATTCCTTTTACTTTCTGATTTAATGGGGAAGCCTAAAAATTAACCTTAAGAGCATACTTTTTTCGTAAAATAGGCAATTGAAAGCAGTCTCTCCCTTATCAAAACGGAAAAGCAGCACACCATCCCCACCTTGCTTAGTGTGAGAGACTGAGAGCATCACTTGAGGCACTGGGTAATGAGAATGAAGCAACACCAACATGGTCACCAGGATAATGGATAACACGGATGCAAGTTATAGCTTTCCTTGTGATGGACACAGCGGGAGGGAGTGGGTGACGCACCACCCAACCAAAAGACACCCAACTGACCTGTTTATCAATTTATAGGATACTGTAGAAACATTAGCAGATCTATCTAAACTGTTGACGACGCAAATACTTATTCTTTTAAACAGGTTGCCCTCGATCTGTTGTTATGGTCAGGCAAAGACGGATACAAAAAGGGACACCAAGATTCTAACCACCACCCGTGAAGGCGATATCTGACCAAAGGCTATGATCACATCATGCACACGTCCATTTGATCCCTTCCAATGCTATTGCCCAAAATACATTGGTAAATTCCAAAAAAAAAACAATAGTTTTCTTCCATTTGCGGGATATAAATCTCACCCATACATTAGAGCGCACCCAAGCCATACCTTTAAACCATCTATTAGAATTACATAACGACACAAGTCCAGAAAAAGTAGACCTAACATCGAACAGAGTCTCTGAAAAAGAAATTGATAGGAAACTGAAACTACTATTGTCACTTCTCTTTTTTAGGTCAACCCCAAACTTTTAAATGCAGTGGTCTTTACTGCCTCCGGTGGTTGACTATCTCCAAATGAAGTTTGTGGATACGGGTGCTAGTAAAAGGGAAGTTGCTTCAAATAGTGATGTGTATATATACTCGACTATTTTTCTAGTGCATTTTTGTAATTGTTTTTTTAAGGACAATGTGAACACGTCATCATTACTTGCTTCGTTAATTATACTAATGAGTTAATTTTTTTATGTACACAAAAAAACAAAAACAAAAAGACGCTGAATATACACAAAACTCCACAACAATACATTTGTCATCCAGCATTAAAAGATACAAGTCCAAAATTTCCTAACCAACTCCCATCTATACTGAAAATTATATAGCAACAAGAAGAATTACCTTTTCAGTCCCTTTCACTATAAAGTAACCTCCAGGATCAAGTGGGCATTCGCCTAGGCAATAAAAATCAATAACATGAGAGTCATGAGAAAGTTATTGGACAAGGGGAACCTAAAACATACAAATACACAATCCAACCATATTTCGCTAGCTCAGTTTCGTCCTTCCCATATAAAATACAGCAACAACTTCGCAACATCACAGGTATTCTCCCTATGGTTACACCTGTCTGTCATACATGCACAATGGTAAAATCAGTAATGATAACTAAGTTGTTGTAGCCTACAAGCACATATACACGACTTATCCATGATGTAGCACACGTACCTTTGAAAGTACATCACCTTTAGAACTTGCATTTGTGTATTCAATATCAGCTAGAATAGGCGCTGCATAGCTGGTACAGAACAATAATAAAAAAAGCAGCAATTAACATTTTCGCTCTTGGAGGGATCACAACATAACGTAAAGACCAAGTCAAATTCGTAAGTACTACAGGACGTGAAAACTCAAGTAACAAATTACGTTGCCCCTGACACTGCCACCCTTCACATAGCTGTCAAAGAAAGTCAACTCTAGAAAATTGTCGTCAAAACTCAACATATGGAGTATACAAATATCAACAGAATATATACCTTTATTTTGTGGAAGAGGAGCCTTGGCACACCGATAAAGGTGTTGCCGTGTGATCGATAGGTCACGGGTTCAAGTTTTGGGAGCAGCCTCTTGTCAAATAAATTGACAAGGGAAGGCTTGCCCTCATTACACCCTTGTGGTGGGACCCTTCCCCGGACCCTCGCTTAGCGGGGACGCCAATGTGAGCCGGGCTGCCCTTTATATACCTTTATTTTGTGGTCAGGCCCCCTAATTGTATCGTCCCAACTTTCCTCATTATAATCACAGAATCCTAGCATATATATTCTTACTTTGTGTAACATGTTGGAAAATTTGATAAAAAAAATAAAAAAAAAAAAAAACTTTGTAAAAAGAATACGCTTGTCATAGTATAGTATGGTTAGCCAAAAGATTAACATCTAAGATAATTACCACGTGCATAAGAACAAAACATAAAGATGTCAATCAGTGGCAAATACCAGACTAACACATGCAATATTGATCTAATCACACAACATATAGCCGTAAAGCCAAAGAATAGCAGTAGTAACAGTGGCAGATATAATATGAACAGTAACTATAACAGAAAATTGGTGTTCATTGTTCAAAGATAATGAAGAAGGTGTCAAGGGCACTAACGTTAGGTCTGAGAGCCTGCAAGTCTGAGGGTAATATTTACCAATCGCCATAGCATCTGTCTTAAGGACTGGTTTACCAACCTTTACCTCTTTAAACCTGTACAAGTCCAAACCCAAGTCAGAAACCTAAGAACAACATATATGTAATACACGGTAACCAAACGGAGCACTTCATAATCAACTGGAGATGGCAAAACTCTTCACAATGTCACAAATGGCAAACATCTACAACGAAAATTTCAGGCATTATTTTAGAGCTTTTTCAACTTTCTATATCACACCTTCGGTCAATTTGCATCACAAAAGATGAAGAAACTTGAAGAGCTGTTGTCCCATGTAAAAAAGCACAAAATTTCCATTTAAGCTACAAGGGAAAGAATGATACCTGAGGAATATTTCTGGATGAACGGATGATCTGACTATATCGTTGACTTGAACAATCTTCTCGATGCCCGTAGTAATGAAATAATTATAGGAATCGAGATGTTCCTTCACTATCCCTCTCACCTAAAAGTTATAAAAAGAAAAAACATACAGATTTCCGTGTAAGCTTACCTAGATCACAATATTCACCCACTAATTCAATTAAACGGACTTCTGAAGATCACTTTTTCAAGCCTTGATCTTACAACAATAATCCAGTATTACGGCAACCTATAGAGGATAAATCTACCTGATACCCAAAGAACCCTTCACATTGCGGGGCTGTCACAAAAACAGTCCCAACCAGTATCTTAGATCAACACTCTTGAATTTGGATCAATAATTCATCATCCTAGACTGTTATTTATCAAGCTAAATGGCAGCGGGCGTGAACATGATTGACCCGAGAATCAGGCTCTCGCTGCTAATCCTCGGGTAATTTGGTATTGCTCACAAGGTATGACATGCACTAAGCATATTCAAATAACATACAACAACAACGTCTTTAACCCCAGTGCCTTAAAGGCTCCCGCCATAGAAAGGCGAAAATACAAAAACATACGCATTACCTTCAAGAATTCCGGGATGAGTTGATATTTATCCACCGTGGATTTAATTGGGGCTGTGAGTAACTCTCTGTCCATACTGAACAACATTTAAACAAACAAACAAACATACAAAATCAACATCCGCAGCAAAAACGTACTCAACCTAAATATTACGAAAACCTATGTGCAACAACCAAGAAAACGATAAAGTTCTCTACTTTTATCACGTTGCATATAATTTTACTCAAATTTGAAACGTCTTGTACAAGTTTGAAAAAGGTTTACCTTCCGAAACACAAGCACCAAAACAGCACTAATCACGGAAAATATCGTCGTCCAGATTTTGGCCGGGAAGAAGGACGGCCGCGGCTGGGCGAGGCGGTAGACGGGGTGGTTGTTCGCACGGCAGAGGAAGCAGGGAAAGAAGAAAATTAAAAAGAAGTGGGGGGTTTGGGTTTTGGGGTTTATGGAGTTCCTGACTCGTGAGAGAGGTGAGTTTTTTTTTCTTCTTTTTTGGTCTTTTCTTTTTCTTTTCTAGTTTGGTCGGTTTTGTTTTGGGTTGGGTTTTAGCCTTTTAGCTTGAGTTGTTTTCGCTAGTATGGAAAATGGGTTAAACTACCAAATTGGTAAAAATAAAAATTTTAGAGTGAACAAGGAAAAAAAATAACTCCGGTGATAAATTAGTTAAAAAAAAAGTGAGACTATACCCCAAAATGGCCAAAAATGTTGGTTTCTCCGATAACATGTGTCCTCATCTCTAATATTTTCATTTACATAATTATAATAGCTTTATAAATGCAAAACAAAATTCAAAGGAAAAAAAAACAATTGAAAGTGATATGTTCATCCAGTGGCGGAACTTGGATGATAATGAGAGGGGGGCCATTTCAAATATAACAGTCACCAATTAATTACACCGATAAAAGAAAAAAAATTCAATTTTTCTAACTTTCAAAAACTAATTATACAATATTCATAAACCCATAAATTTGATTTCCTACAAATTAAACAACACTCGACGTTCTTTGACCGACACAAAATCATCAATTATTGAGTCTATACTAAAAGATTTTGCCATCTCCCTTTCAATATAAATTGATAGACTGTCAGCGAGAAAATCATCTTCCATCTTGTTGCGGAGCCTCGTCTTCATAATTTTCATTGCTGAAAATGCTCTTTCAGTTGTAGCCGTAGAGACAGGGAGAGTCAAAACACGGCGTATCAACCTATCTAAGAGATTATACACATCCGATTTTCCTGTATAAGATAAATGTTCACAAAGCTTCTGCAACGTTGGTATATTTCTCAACTTATCATCAACTTGTGCTTCACAAATGAAATGTTGCAATTGATATCTCAAATTAATCATCTCCTGTGCTGTGAAATCGGATGGATAATACTTATCCGCAAGAGTGTAAATTTGATCAACATCAAAAGTCCTATAACATTCTTTCGGTTCCAAAGCTGAGGTGAGAGTAAGTAGCTCCAATGCCCTCTCACTGAACCGACTATTTAACTCTTGTAATTGTTTGTCAATAATAACATAGAATATATCGACACGATAAAAATGCTCGATTGTAATTTGATCTTGTTGACGGCGAGCTCGACCTTTACGAGCTATATATTGAGCATTCATATCAGGTATCAAAATATCATGTTTCTGACAAAACAAACTCACATCCTCCACAAAGCTATCCCACCGATATTCCCGTAATTGTTGAATAAGAGTTTTGGTCGTTGACACTAATTTCACAGCATTGACAATATCTTGAGATTTCTTTTGTAAAGCTTGACATAGAAGATCAGCAATCTCAAGTATCTCTTTCACCAAGTGAGAGATAAACACAAATTCATAGGAAATTATGAGATTAAAAGCAACATCAGCATCCCCACGTTGATTAGAATTGCAAGATTTATCAGCCATAATACGTTCTAAAACTGCAATTGTCGCATCAAACATGTTTAGTACACTACGGATTGATTGAAGATGTGAACCCCATCGAGTGTCCCCAGCTCGTTTCAATGTGCCGACTTGATTAGCTCCCCTACCCGTTTCAAGTTCACCAATAGATACCAAGAATTGAATCTCATCTGCTTTGCTTGCTTGTAACTCATCATGTCGCTTTGGAGAAGCACCAACAACATTGATAATAAAATTCAAATTCGAAAAAAATTGATGAACTTGACTTACCTCTCTAGCCGCAGCAACCAAAGCAAGTTGTAACCGATGAGCAAAACAATGAACATAATATGCACTTGGACATTAGGCTAGAAATAATGCTTGAAGTCCATTCCATTCCCCTCTCATGTTACTTGCACCATCATAGCCTTGACCACGAATATTTTTAACATCTAACTTATGGCGTTTAAGAACAAGAGATATCTCATTTTTAAGTGTTGCTGCAGAGGTGTCGCTAACATGTACGAGTTGGAAAAAACGTTCTTGAATTGATCCACGATTGTCAACAAACCTCAAAACAATGGCCATTTGTTCTCTCTTGGCCTCATCGCGAGCCTCGTCCACCATGAGACAAAATTTGGAATCCCCAATTTCATCTCGGATATAATCACGAACTTTGGCTGAAATAATCTTGAGTATCTCTTTTTGAATTGTAGGTGAGGTGTATTTAGCATTGTAAGTAACATTTTCGATAGCTTTCGAAACTTCTTCACTATATCTGGCGAAAGCTTTTCGAAACTCAAGAAAATTGCCACAGTTCTCTGAATCCTCTGACTCATTATGACCTCTTAAGGGGCAAGACTGTAGTGTTAGAAGCCGCACAACATCAATAGATGTCTCAAGACGCAATCGATTTTCTCTTGATTTGTTCCTCCGATCCCCTTGAGCAGCAAAACCATAACGAATGTGTCCTTTATCTTTCAAAATGTCTTTTAGCATTCATAGAGTTGTTATGCGCTGAACAAGGGCCTTCTCCAACATGAGTAATAAAGGGGCAATTGCGACCAACACTAACCTTCTTCCAGTTGCAAAACCCCGTCATAGTAAAAGTCTGCGTATGAGGATTTGGTTTTTCTGCAAATAAATAACACACCAAACAAAATGCGGCATCCTTGGAAGGTGAATATTCTAGCAAGTCGCGAAAGTTTTTATACCAAGCAGGCTGAAATCGTCGTCGATGAGTATCAGGACCGGAAAATGGAAAACTTTTTAATATAGGCTGATAAGGCTTCAACTTCGGATATGCCCTACGAATTTCATCCCGCTTCTCGGTTGGATAATGCCACATTGGTCGGCGTAGTCCAGGATCACGCTCCAATGAGACAAGAAGGTACGATTCAATTAATTGCTTTTCGGGTAGGTTTTGTTCATGTTCATGGGCTGATGATTCAGGTACACTATCTTCAAGAATTATGGGTGTATCGCTTTCTGGCGCTTGGAAAGGACAAAAATTTTGTTTGTTTGCTCATCTTATACCTAAAATTATCAACATGTTTCCTAATTAAAATCACGCTATAATCGACTAAATTGAACTCTTCATCAAATAAATGACAATGCAAATTAAGTAAATCAATGACAATGCAAATCAGACACGACATACATGAAGCAATTAACTAATTAAGAACACAATTAGTCAATTAAAATTAAAACAATATAAAAAGACTACAACCGTAGTGACGTAGTGTAGACTGACCTTAAAAAAAAAGTGTAGACTACTTACCGGCGCTGTACAGTAGAGTACTGTAGAATTGAATATACGAATGATTGAATGAAGGACCAAACGACAAAGACCAGTAAGAACTCTTGGTTGGGAAATTGCAACACACTTTTAATTTTGGCTTTTCCGTAAACACAAACAGTTGTAATTGTAGGCTATATATATTATTAAACAATTAGGTTAGTGGGGCACTAGGGCTAGATTCCTAGGGATTATACTTGCTATAAAGTAGCAAAGTGAATAAGTGATCCGGGAAATATGTGAATACATTAACAAGCGGGGCATGTACTTGCAATATTTTACTATTATTCATTATTGAAGTTTGTTTTCTTTCTTTTACTAGTTAGGCAAATAAGTAAGAGGGGGCAGTCCATCTAATTTCTGAGTTTTTACATGGGCTTCTCGGAATTCCAGCCCAAAGTTAGGGGGGCCTGGCCCTGGCCCAGGTAGCCTATGCTCCGCCACTGTGTTCATCAATTTGTGCATCAATTTCTTGTTAGCATGAAAAAAAAGGAACAATTTTCGGATAAATCCATTGATTCAAAGTTTCGCTTGCAAAAATGTTAGTCATAAAGTTATCAAACATTTCTCATTTAGAATTTTTGTGTGGTATAGAATCGTACTATTTTCAACCTAGTGAATTGTCCAGCATGTCTCAGCTACGTGAGAAAGATTTTCCAAGCGATAAACACTGGAACGCGAAAGATTGTACACTGTTTATGTCATGCTAGAAAATATTTATAAACGGATAAATACATTTTTAATTTGTTTATTTTAAATTTCGTATTATTAAGGTTAAAAATGAGATTAAATGATGAGAAAACTAATAATAATAACAATGGTAATAATATAAATCATAAATAATATAATAAACCTATTTTATTTTTCGAAAATCAAAACCCGATATCAAATTGCAACTCATTTCATTTAAAATATAATTATGAAATTTCATAAAAATTCGGGATATTACACGGGCTATCACACTTGTGCTCATACTTTAAAGTATCAGGTTGTTGATCGAGTCTTTTATTTGTAGTTATGTTTAGAGCTCTTTTCTCCTTCTTTAGTTGTCATGGCCCATTTTCTCATCTCTAACTATTGATTTTATTGATAAGCCTAGTAGTATGATTTGTTGGGTAGCCGTGGCAACTTGGTAGTAGAAGTAAGATTGACAGTTTTGACAAAGGGAAGAGACAAAAGAACAAAGAAGCTTATGGAGTTTGCGTGGGGTTTCACCCAAATTTTGGCTTTTTTCTCTTAAAATGAGGAACACCATGGCTGCTGTAGACACCCTACTCGGGGGCTTCCTATTTATTAACGCCCGATGATGAGATGGATAGTGGATGGCGGCGAAAGGTTCGTTTGCCCGACTATAATTTTTGATCTTGACCCGAGTTACGATTTAGCCCAATGTCTACCCTATTTGGTCCATGGCAGTGTGCTTTCCAATTTTGGGTTTGTGTGGACTATTTATTAATTACGGGGCAATAAACATAACCCATACATTTGTACGTACGAAAACAAATCCATTTTAGAGTACCATACTTAGCATTGGCAACTCGTTGGCATCTCACCAAGTAGGTTGCATTTCACTTACGCATGGACTCTTTCGTTAGCTTTATCCCTATCTTTTGTACACCTTATTAGACAAATAGTGCAACTCATATTATCTTATGATCTTATCTCTTTAGCTAGATAAAATTACCGTAAGATATTTGAGTTATCAAAAAACTCTCTTTTATGGCTTGCTCCCCAAGATCATTTTCATTGGATACATACAAGACTCTACACCCTAACACCATATCCTATATATAGCCACGACATTTCTCTCACAAAAGGGGGGACACACAAGAGCCATACTAAACACACAAACTAAGATATAGCTTACCAAGTAGCCCCGAAATCCATATCCTACGTACAACACTAATACATACAACACACACAACAGCCCTAGGATTGGCATTCATAATAACACAATAGTCATAATCGAGACTAGGTCATTAGCTAGCTTGTATCCAAAGGTCAAGACCAAAGGCCGGAGGCGTTGGCGATCGAAACCGAGATCCGCGCGGCGTCGGTAATACATCCACCTGAGGGCCTCAAATAATTTCAAAACGATCTTCAAAATTATTATAGTTTCTCGTAAGTTTAATTTTTCAGGTTTGTCTATCTGTTATCATTAATGTGGTGCCGTTTGGAACACTTTTCTCAGCATAAGTGATATGAGATATTGTTGCCATATACTCCCTCCGTTCGGCTTTAAACTTCCTACTTTCCATTTAGGGGTGTTCATCTTTAAATTTCATACTTGGAATCTTTCCTTATTTGTACATATAAATACCAAAACACCCTTACTTTTTTATTAAAAGTGGAAGTGGGACATACCCTTATGTGTAATTTTACACCAAATGGACCCTAAAACTCATTCTTTATTCTACTTTTCTTAAAAACTATGTTCCGACCCTATGCGTTTTATAGCCGAACGGAGGGAGTAGTTGCCATTCACGTCGGCTTGATCTCCTTGTGTATAGTCATGCTTGTTGTCGTGAGTCATATGCTTGTTGCTCTTAGAAAATCATTGTTGCATGCATGCTCGTACATTGTTATTGTTATTTTTATCACTATGATCCTAACATGCGTTCTTGTAATACGTGAAATTAATTTGTTACATTATGGCTAGTTTATAAAATAACATTATTACTATGGTTATTGTACATACATAATTGCATGCTATTTGCTATATGATTCCGTCGTCGATTATAAACTTTATATTTATTTTGGATCAATTAGTAGAGGCCGTCCTCGGACGGGGGATTTGGGTGGCTAACACCTTCCCAAATCGTACCTTGCAAAGGACCCATTCTAGGTTCATAGGATCCTATAAAAAATCCTGCTGGCGACTCCAATTCCAATAAAAAATAGCAAGACCCAATCGGTCCACCCCTAGGCCGGTACGGTATCTCACAGTGGCGACTCCACTGGGGACTTTGCTAACTCGAAAACTGATCCACTATAAATGTTTACTTCATAATCGGCATTGCATTTTTTTTCCGTATAGCATTTTCGATTGCATGCCACGTTAGTACGGAGGCGTATAAAGACTAAACCCAATTTTTAACCCTAGGATGCACAGACTATATACGCGTTGGGCCCATTCAGCTTTCATGACGTGTAGTATGGTCGACGTCCGCCTTAAACAGTACTCATCTATTTAGGTGAAGTACAGGAGGACCTTCTATTGCCACGGCTTCCGACAGCAAATCAATAGAAGCAACCTCTGTTTGGGTTCCAATTGACCACCCTATACCTACTCGAATTTGTGTACCTAAAAAAAAATATGACGGTACCATCATAATGTGCTCTTAATGTGTCGTATATATATTGGTTTTACTCATATGCATGCGATGTGATTATGTGATTAGTTGCGGCATTGAGTAGCTAAATTAGGACCACTCTGTATCACGTCCTTCCCTAGAGTCAGCTTGTGTCATTTGTTTTAAAACAGTTAGCAGCTCCTCGCCGTAAAGTGTTTGCCTTCCATTTCTACGTACCACACTTGTGTCTAGGACAATTTTCTTTTTCTTTCTTTTTGTGCCAAACTCATATTATAATCCTAGGATTTATTGTCCTTCATTTCTTGGTCACCTTCATAGTGCTTCTTCGGCCTTAGCAACTCCATGTCATCTTAGGTTGTTAGTGCTTCTAATGATTAGGTCATTTCCGACGTGTAGACTCTGTCACTTGGTTAGTTTAGTAGTGCTAATAGCACTACGCCAAAAATTGCATTTTACACCGGTACATATGACACCGGAAAGTTAAAAACCGGTGTGAGAAATATTTTCGACACCGGTTTTATGTCACCCGGTGTCATATGTATTAAAAAAAAATTACTAAATATGCGAGATAGATAAGAAAAAAAAAACAAAAAAACAAAAAAAAAACAGAGAGAACATATGACACCGGTTCTATGGAAAACCGGTGTCTAATGTCCTTCAATTAATGTTGTTCATCTTTACTAGCAACACATCTTACTCCGGTTTATCATACCCGGTGTTATATGTGTGGTTGACTATTCTTTTTTATTTTTTAATTTTTTTTTGTTTTATAAGTTGCCTCTATTTGCGCTGTCCTACTTTTGCTTGCTTGATTCTCCGCCACGCCATTCCCCAAGTCCCAATTAATTCTTATAACTCCTCTTCTCCTCTCTCTTTCTCTCCTCTCAAACTCCTAACTCCCTCCTTAGATCAATTATAATTAAACCCAACTTTCTCCTCCCAAAGTTCTAATCCAGAAACGCAACAAACCACAACACACACAAATAATATACAACAACAACAAAACTATATCTTGTCATGTTCTTCGAGTTCGATCAATTCCTTCGAATTGAATTTCCTTTTATTTTTCTTTCTACTTGAAACCAGATTTACAAAGGAACATGTAGTGCTTACTCTTGAATTTTGGTGACGAGATTCTGCTATTATATGCCAATAACGATACCAAAATTCAAGATTTTGCCCTAGTAACGAAGATTGGAGGAGCCTAAAATTATATATGCTGGATTTCAACTGATTGATCTTTTAGGTAGGCGTTGTTTTCGTTAATAATTTTTTGTTATGTTGGATTTGTTGTAGTTTGGGGGATTTTTTAGGGTTAAGATCTGGGCATTTTTATGTTATGTCTTGTATGATTTTTGCATTCTTGTTATGTCTTGTAAGGTTTATGCATTATTGTTAAGATCTGGGGGATTTTTTTGAGGTTGAGATTTTGGGATATTTTTTAAGGGTCAAGTGTTTGTATAATTTTTTTTATTTAGATTTAGAATTATATTATTTTCTTTAATTCCAGATCTGACCTAACCACGATTAGTATAGGAGCAACGATTAGAAGCTGCATGTTCAAATTTTAATTGTGCTTGAGGTTTTACTGTTCGGTTTCAGATATATCAGCTAGAGGAAATGGAGAATTCGATATTAAGATGAGATGGAGAAAAACAAGAATGAGGCGGAGGGAGAAGATTTGGAAGAACAAGAGGCGCTGTCGATGAAATCTAAAATATTGGAGCTGGAACCCAAATTTAAAAAAAAAATGGTTACATAAGACACCGGTTGGCCATATAACCGGTGTCTTATGTGTGTTCAAAGTGCACCAGAATTGACACATATAAGACACCGGTTTTTTCTAAAACCGGTGTTGTATGTGCTTCCTTTAACACCGGGTGTCTTTGGCTAAACCGGTGTCTTAGGCTAAGACACCGGCAGTCCAGACACCGGGTACAACCGGTGTCTGGTTGATTTAGGACCCGGTGTCATATGTATTTTTTGGCGTAGTGTAGGATGCTAGCTAGTTGTTTTATCCATCTAAAGTCATAATCAAAGCAAAATTATCCAAGGGGTATGAGTATCTGAATGGGCATATACGTATACTTTCCTATGTCGTCAATCATACGTATCTGGCAACTATTCGGCATCTAGGAATTTGTCTCTAGGATTACCTTCGAACTCGAGCATCGGTTTTGGCAATCTCATGGCATTTAATATACTATGAGTTTTAAAGATGGTCGATTCTAATCTTCCACCGTGTCAAAGGCCTTTATATGACTTGAAGAATTATCGTTGGTGACCTTTCGACATCTATGATATTTAACCTTTGCAATGAGATTTTTACGTAATAACAACGCTTGTTAGCAACTAGTAAATTTTAACTAGCTCATTTTCAGCTAAACAAAACATTGACTAGCAACTAGCATAGTGCAAGTTAATCGACGGTCTATTGAAAAATGAAAAAAAATAATTCAATTCTTTGAGCGTTAAGTTGATAAATACATTGTTATTGCAATTTAATGAATTCATAACATATATTTATCATCCAATTACGCCAAAGTATTTTTAGACGATTAACCCTCCACGCATAGCCAAGCAAAAAAAATCATGAACGAGAATTCGACTATGTGCAAAGGGATAATCGTCCAAAGGCCATTTACTCTGATCCAATACGAGCAAGAAGAGTTTACACTCGAATTTGAAGACGAGTTCTACCTCTCAAGCTCAACAAAGAGGACAACTTGCATTCGTATGGCTCATTTCAACCTAGATCATTCAAGAAGTGGAAGATTCATATTGAAAGAATGATTATATTGATTTCAACTACGATCATTATCCGAGGAAGAAATTTCATATGTTCAATTTTAAATTGTTCGACAATCGGATCTGAAATGTTATTATTTGTAATACTGGATTTCAATGGTCATAATTTGATTGTATCTTCTTGTTTGTATACCTATTCCAAGACTAGAGTAGGAAATATTTAGTGCCATATACTTATACGATTTTTTTGTCTATCCACAAATGATCTCGAATGCCAAAATATTTGTCCAAACAATATCCATTTCTTTTGAGACACGATGAGCATAATTTAATCAAACTTGTTCCCTACATTGCCATTAATCAAACAAATTTCATATTTTGATCACATTTTATACTGTGTGGAACATATTCGCCCTTGAGAATCCCATAGCATGATTGTTTATTTTTGTTATTTTGTTCCAGGGATGTCCACCACCCAAAGATCCGAAAGCATTAACTGATTTTGTAATAAGTATGTTAACAAAAAGACTACCTTGAAACAGTTTGTCCAGATATACAGTTTAGCATTGTAGGATCGAGAAGAAGCTGAAGAACAAACAAACTTTAAGACTTGGAATGTAGAGCCTGTAGTCAAATCTCCATCTCCCTTCGAAAAACAAATGTCAAAAATTTGCACTCATGAGGTCTTCAAAAAGTTTCAAGATGAAGTAGCCGGAGCATTTGGGTGTTACGTTACTAAGGATTCAGATGGGCCAACTATTATTTTCAAGACTAAAGACTTTGATAAGAATGACAACCATTTTCTTTGTTAATAAGTGGAATGCGAACCAACAAGAGGTTTCGTGCATATGTCGCTCCTTTGAATTTAAAGAGTATCTCTGTGATTCACTATTTGTTCTCTATTACTCAGGTATAAACCTTGTACTAAGTCTTATATATTGTTTTAATTGCGAAAACTGACATATATAAATTTTCCAATATTACAAGGTGTATTTGTTATTCCATCTTGCTATATTATGAAAAGATGGTGTCAAGATGCCAAGCCAAAGAGTCTCCGGGTAATAAGTTCAAAAGAGATTGTTAGGAAACAACAACGCTTTGATGACTTGTTTGATAAAGCTACAATACTAAGCAAAGAAGGAGCAATTTGTCAACAAAGTTATAATATAGCATCTCGTGTTATAAAGAGGGCTCTGGAACAGTGTAAGGAAATCAATGATTCTCAGCCAATGAAAGATGACTAAGCGAACACTATTGATAGTTCTGTGGTTCGTAATGTGTCATTACTTGCTCCCAATGTGTCAATCACAAAAGTGTCAAAAAGGATAAAACCAGGAATCGAAAGGGCAAAAAAGGGGAGTGGAACTCAAACCAAAAGAGTAAGTACTTCTTACTTTGATTTTCGTGTAGTTAGTTTGATCAGAGTATTCGAGGCATTAGTTTATAACGAACATTTATAGCGGGCTAAGTCTAAACCCATCGGAACTAAGAAGAGAAGTCTTTTGAGTAACTTGGTAAATTTTCTAGATCAAATAGTTTGCAATTATGCTAAAGTTAATGTTTTTTTGTTGTTGGTAATGTTAATGTCTTATATTGCTACTGATATGCAGGACCAAAACAACCAAGTACTGTACCCTTGCCCAGAACTATAAGTGAGCATCCATCTTTAGATAATTTTGACGATGTGCGAACAATGGGTAATCAATGTTAACATACTAGTGTTTTCATAAACATGATAGTTATATTTTGTTAGTTAATTTAGATTCAAATAGCTCATATAATTTTGTGTTTGTACATGTATCAACAGGTTTCGTGGATTTACTATTGAGCTGAGTTGAGGAGTTGAAGAATCTGGGCACCTCTTGATTGCTTGCGTTAACTGGTTCTTATTGAACTTCTATGGGAGCTCTCTTTTGTCTGTACACCATGTGGGTGTGCTTAATGATTGGACTTATTCCAAGTTTCTGTTGCAATATTAGGTTCACATTATGAAGCCTAGACTTTATATCATAGTGCAATATAGCTAATTCATGCAATTTTCCCTCCATAATTTCTAAAGATTCCATCTAGAATATTTTTATTTACAAGAATAACTTATTTTCTATAAATAAGTTGAAATAATGACTTTCCAATTTACGTTTTTGGTTAAGATATAAGGATAATAAACAACCAATAAAACAGAGAGTGCTAATTTGCAGTCTCCTAAGGCAACTGCAGCTAGCATTTCTCTATGATATTGATATTCTCTGATCTTCCTGCTAAAAAAACTGAGATAGCCTACATTTCAAAGTTTTGCAGGTTTTATTTGATTTTTGAATTTTGCTTTGAGTCATCATGTTACTAGATGGGAACAATGGCCAATGGATTATATAGATGAGACCAAACTTACGAATGAATTGGAGGTTTGCAAGCAATCTTATTCAACGATCAACGCAATTTCAAACAGAGGATAAAGCCTTTACGAAATGAGAGTTGTTGTAACAACCCACCATAGGTCGCAGTACAACCGAATGAGATGAAAAGCTAAGTTACGCACCACTTAAACCCATATATAATTTCTTGTACTTAAAAGGTGAAGCCCTTGTTACTAACATGGTGGGCGAAATCTATTATAAATAGCTGATAAACTTCTCAAATCTCCAATGAGGGACAAATCAATTTACATAAACCTTGGTATGAGGAATCGAATTCATAATCATCGAGGGTAGAAGGAAGGCCCATAGAAGCTACGTCTAGTAGTGCTTGGACTATTAATGACCCATCCATTTTGAAGAGGATGAGTTATGTGAGCATGAGACAACAACGAAGGATGTTACAAGAAAATAAATTTCGATAAGGAAGCTCATTCATCTTGTGCGAGTCACATTGAGATTTACAACAAGAGCTTATTGCTTTTATAGAACGCACTACCCTTTTAGGTACAAAGGCTTGCACTTACATGCCCAATAAACCATCGTGAGACGACCCTCCACCAGTCCATGGCTAAGTTGTGTGAGAAGCATAGGTCTCCAAACATTCCCAATAGGATAGAGTCTAGAATAGCCAAACTCATTATGGCCCTACTTTAGCCCTAATGATGCTGATGACTAGGATGTTGCCTTCGGCTAATAATTCTAGCAGTTCTGTGGATGCAGAGGTTTCCCCGTCCCAAAATGTTGCGATGCCCTTAGTAGTATGGCCCGTGATGCAGAGCTTTTCCCAAATTTATGCATTATTCGATTCTCAAAACCAAATGATTATCAATTGGACATGGACTCTAAGTTTCTAACAAACCATTAGAGAATGATAACTTTAATTTGTTTGTTTCAAGTTTGTATCTCATGCTAAATGATGCACTCACTTGTACATTGATAATTAGGGATACTACTAATAATAATAATTTGTATAATAATCTCAAACTGGATAACTGAATTATTGCATAATCATGAGAGTTCAACAAGCTATTTTCGAGGATATGGATTTTAGGTGTTATTAATAATGGAAACTAATTCACTCGTAACAATCTCTTCGACCTGTGCTTAAACAAACAATCGAGAATTCCGTCCCGATATGGACCCGTTTTAAGATTGATTTCTCTATCAAAATCCAAGAACTAGGCTGACTTATTTAGGATATGACTCCCCTAAATAACCTGACCCAAGGTAGGAAAGAATCCTCACTTATTTGAGATAAACACATTCACAGAGATTCAGACGCCAATGAACTCACTCACCCTGCTCCTAACTAAGTGTTTACACTAGCTATAAGACTCACTCTTACTGAAATTACTGATATTCAACTTGAGAATAATTTAAAGAGGAGAGCTCTTTGTATAGGCTAATATTGTCGAACAGAAATAATAAACAAAGAGAAAAGGAAACTAGCTTATCAGAAGAAAGCTGAGCAAGCTTGACCCTTTAGAAAAGTAAGAGGCTTTCCTTGGAGCTAAGTTATATACATCCCCTTATTTAATTGTTGCTTGCTTGGTAATTCAGGCGCCTAAACAGAAGGAAACCCTCGTGTGAGGGTTTACTTGATTTCTTTGCGAAATTTGACAAAACCCGTGCCCATGGGTTTGTCATTGCTTATGGATGAAATAAGCGACTAACAAAAGTCACTCCTTTGACGTACGTCTTCAGATTAGCACTTAACATAACTAATGATTGCATTAGTTTGTTAATGTCGACTTGATCAGTTCCATGATTAATTATTAGTTGCTCTGCATCACTAAATTTCAATCGTTCTCGCTTTCAGTCCCTCAGTTTATCTTCTTCAAGGAATTGATCCTCGTGATGTACAGCATCAAGAAGGCGAAAATGAAGAGGATGCCCCCTCATACTTGCAATCGAAAGGGTCCTAGAGTTATGTTGTTCGATGTTTGGTTTTGTTAAAACAAAAATGTTGTGTGTCTAGTAGTAAGTCTGTTAGTGTTACTGGTGGTTTACGAAGCGTCAAGCCTAATTGTGTTTATTAGCTTACTTCGGGTCTTCATTGTACATGTATGTTAACCTCTATTCTTGTAACAAGTCGACTCACCATGCATCGCAACACAATTCAATAAGATGGAGAAGACACCCCTTAAAGCCAGTAAATCTTTTTTTGGGCTTAAATTGTGAAGATCTTATTGTTAGTATAGTAGGTGGAGTCTATTATAAACATATCTGTAGATCTTCAAATTCCCAATGTGGAACCATCAAATTTCTATACAAACTTGGGGTGTTACAATTTTCATTTACCCTACGACCAAAAATATTATTCAAATCCAAGGTCGCACACATGACCATAAGTGTTTAGGGCTTGGGCCACTCTAAGTTCAAAAAGTTTCGTTGATCATCCCAGAGAGAGCCCGAGTCATATTAGGGTCAGGTTCGAGCCAAACTCATGAGTCAAAACCTGGACTTTGGCCCGACCCAGTCGCATATTAAA
This sequence comes from Spergularia bocconei, assembly GCA_963457585.1. Classification (NCBI taxonomy): domain Eukaryota; kingdom Viridiplantae; phylum Streptophyta; class Magnoliopsida; order Caryophyllales; family Caryophyllaceae; genus Spergularia; species Spergularia bocconei. Next base: position 11,078,988 of record OY734959.1, read on the forward strand.
TTAAGAAACATCCAATATAAATATATATAAGCATATTTACCTATGGGTCAACTATTATTACATCTTCAGTTACATTTTTCAAGTTTGATATAAAAAATATTTTGAATAATACGCATGGTTAACACCAAACTAGTGACTACTTTAATTTATTTTTGTTTTGTTTATAGTGTGATTCAACATTTCCAATTGAATAAAACTCTTCTTTAGCGGTTCCATTTGAAAAACACGACTACAATTCCAAAATTCCATCTTAATGAAGCATGTGATGAATTCCAATGAGTTCCAAATTCAATTATATTTCGAAGATTATATATTAAATAACATGACACTCGCTCTAATTTCACTTCACTTTACTACTTTCCCGGCCAATCATTATTCGAAATCAATAGATTTCTATAATGGTTCACTTAGATAGTTAGATGTCTCCTTATAAACTTTACCATGTTGTTATGATGTCCGCCTAGTGACAGTCTGGTAGAGCTTGGAAAATTTCTTTTTTTGGGGGGTCGGGAAGGGGATATTAAATACAATAATGGAAAATAACAACAACATTTGAAAATAATCAGGTCTTACACACATAAATGCAAACACGATAATTAAAATCAAGTTAAGGTTTTTCTAGATAAAATGAATGTATAAAAAAAGTAAAGCGATGAAATGTAAGCTAACTTAATGTACAAAATGTTATACATCAAAAATAAAATGACATGAGCATATAATAAAACTTAAACCAATAAATCTCATTGTTTACGAAAGTCAAATGTCTAATCGAGAGTGTTCACAATATAAATATTTACTTAATTTACCTTGATAATTGCAAGCTTAAAGTTGAAATGTTTGGATTACTAGTTTACCTTAATTCAACATTGGCATATTGTTAGCCTTGTCAGATCAGAATAACTGACAATATACGCATCCTTGTATCTTATCTAGACTAAGAATAATAGACGCACAACTAGATACTTATCTAAACCGAAATAAATGACGAGAATCCAAACTCAAGTCCAATGAGAGGATCAACAGAAATAACGACTTTTTTTTTACTTATATAAATAAATGTAGATACAAAATTTACATCAAATTAAACATTAAGATAACCGCCAACAACCATAAATTGGGACTAATCGCAATTGGTCATACATAGCATAGGAACCAAACGTGAAAAACTTAGTAAATTATATACGCATCATCAATATGTCGTATCTATAATATATGCTCTACTAGACACTCATCTAAACTTGAAAAGAATGACGAGTATCCAAACATAAGTCTAAGAAAAGGATCAACAAAGAAACGACAATATTTTATCATCTACGTAAATGTAGAAACAAAATTTTATTCAAATTAACTATTCAGATAACCGATGATAAATGTAAGTAGGAACTAGCCACGAATCACAATAACTCACACACCCTACACCGTAGGAACCAAACGAGAAAAACTTAGTGAATTATATATGCATCAATCAGCCGTATCTGTAATGATAACACAACTACACACTCAACTGGACTTGAAAAATGACGAGAATCCAAAAAGAAGTCTAACAAGAGGATCATCAAAGAAATGACGATTTGTTGCCATCTACTTATATGTAAAAACAAAATTAAAATCAAAATAACCATTTAGATAACCGATGATAACCGCAAGTAGGAACTAGCCATGACTCATGATAGCTCACTCACACACCCTACACTCAACTCCCTATTGCACAGTACGAGGATCACCAAAAGTGACGATCTCTTATCATCATCTACTTAAATGTAGAAACCGAACTCAACCGGATTAAGCATTAAGATAACTGACGATAACGGTAAGTCCGGACCAGTCCCCAACTCCACTCCCTGTCAAGAGAAGCAAGAAATGAACAAAAGTGCCTCTCTTTCATCATCTATTTGAATGTAGAAACCGTATTTAATCAAATTTTCAAGCATTAAGATAACTGACGGTAACAATAAGTTAGGAGCTGGGGATCAGACCCCAACTCCCCCATAGCATAGGTCACACCTACTCACACACCAAGGACCCAAAAAAACAGAATCCGAAAAGGGTAGCAACGGACAGAAAATCCATTAATTGGGAGCTTATAAAAAGCGCGCTCGCTTGAAATTTGTTGCCTAAATTCGGCGATACTTTCAGATATCAGTCACTGTATCTCTCCCCCCTTTCACAACACACTGCCTTCCCCTTTCCCTCTGCTTTAAATACCCCCTCCTTTCATTTCACCCCCAATTTCCCCAGATTATTTCATTCCAAATCAATTTTATTCACTTGTTCTTACATTTCTAGGGCACATTTCTCCCTTTTCTCTCCGAATTTCGATACCGGGATGGGTCGGTCTCGTGCTGTTCCCGTCTTTAACGATGACGATCCTTCCCAAAGGTCTGTCCTCTTTTTCCCTGTTTTCCCCGTTTGTGAATCTTGTTGATTAAGTTTTACATTTTTACATATGTGTTGCACTTGTAAATTCAGCATTTTTGTATAGTTTTGATGTTTTGTTTGGTGCTTATGTGATTGGTGGCTGAATTCTGTTAATTAGAATAGAAATTATTAAGTATTGTGTGTGGTTTTTCATGTTTTAATATTAATTCTTTGTGTTTGATCAGGGTTTATGATTATCCTAGTAATTTGTGTGGTAAACTTTTGTTTTTGGACGATTTGCCTTGTGTTATTAATGTGTATATCTGAATGGTGGTTGGATTTTGTTATGGATTGTGATTTTTGAGCAGTTTGAGTAGATTTTCGGGCGATAATTGGCGTCTTTGTGTTTAATTAGGGTTTACTGATTATCCTAAAACTGTTTTGTAGTAATTTCATTTTGTTTTGGATAATTTGCTTGTGTTATAAACTTATAAATGTGAATCTGAGAATGGTGGTTGAATTTTATTATTTTAACAGTGATTATGGAGTAGTGTATGCAGTTTTTCGTGCGTTAATTCAGGTTTTTGGGTTTGATTAGTTTTTTTTAACCTATCCTAACAATGTTGTGTACTAATGATTTTTGGTTGATTTGCTTGTGCTATAAATGCATATTTGAATGGTGGTTGAATTTTGGTATCTTGATAGTGATTACCGAGAAGTGTTTGTAGTTTTTCGCGCGTTAATTGAAGTCGTGGTGTTAGATTAGGGTTTAATGATTATCCAAAGTTTGAGTAGTTTTCCTTTTTCTTTCTCTTTTTTTTTTTTGGATAATTTGCTTGGGTTATAAATTATTTGAAGTGGATGAGTTTTCGTATCTTGATAGTGATATTCAGCAGTGTATGTCATTTTTTTGGTGCGTTAATCTGAGTCTTTGTGTTTGATCAAGGTTTAATGATTGGAACTTGGGCTTGAAAGTGGTGGCGAAAGGAACTGTAGATTTCTGAAAGCTTTTTCTTTGTGTGTGTGATAAATTTGTAGTTATTTATCCAATAAGGGAATAGATTGCTCTAAAGTTTATAGAGGAGTCAAACTTGTTTTTTAGGGATTGGTTATAGTTAAATTTGGAAGTGAAACTCCTTGCGAACAGAGTTGGAGTAATTTCTTTCCGGAATGAGAGAGTTAATTTCCGGGATCAACTTGGGTACAAAATGGTAGGTGTTACGACCTGATGTGGAAGGTGTGAACAGATTTGGGTATAAATAGTCAGACACCAAATATAATGATATTCTGTATGTACGGAGAAAGTACAGAAGAATCATCATTCTGAGTGGTCTAGTATCTAGTGAGTGATGGGTGATTGAATCTCTGTGTTTGGAAATTGACAAGTGAGTAATAACATTGTGAAATAGTGAAGTAGCAGTTAGGAGCTGTTATAGGATGTGTAGTAAAGATTTCTTTGCTAAATCGTTGGATGACGTCGTAAATGACAATGTTGAGTTTTTGGAGAGTAAATATATGTTTGACACGTGTGATTTAGTTTGTCACATAGTTAAGATTAAGGTTATTCTGTGGAAATGGTTTACCGAGAGCACAATCCGATACAGTAGTATTTAACATCATTGCCTAATGTCTAGAATTTGACTGTCTCATTTGTATAATTTAGGCATTTTTTTAGCAAATCAATATGATGATCTTTTCATATGTAGGTCTATGCTTGATACATTATAAGGTAAAAAGAAAAATTATCTACAGATTTATGAACTATTTCTGAAATGCCTTTAAGATGAAAAGTCGGGCTATTACGCGGTTGCCAAATAAAGATCTTATTGGAGATTTTTTTTCATCAGATTTAGATGTCTATCCTCCTCTGTGATAACTATCTCATTTTATAAGGTGTGCTTTGAGTTTCTCTATGTATCCCCAATATTTTTAGATGTTTATTTCTTACCCTAAAAGATGGCACGCCGCTGGTGGTTTGAATTAGAGCTGCTTTCATCATTGATTTTTGAGGGTTCAAAGTTTAAACATTTCGCCCTTCCTCGAAGGGAAAGCTGCAACTTGCCGGTCTAAACTCATGAGTCATTGGTGAAATTAACTTATTGTTCAATGTTCTCAACGTAATGCATTATGAAAAGAAAGTATGTGAGTAACCGTGAAGTAGCAACCTTGTTGAAGTATTTTATTCTCATGTTCCTTAGGTCAGCTGCAAAATTAGTATCATCATGCATTCAAGCTATGGACTTCTTCCACTAGTAACTTATTTTAGTTACGGAGTGTTTAAATTTCAGTTGGGGTGGGAAGGGGGGGGGGGTGGGAAAATTGATGGGAAGGGAAGGGATTTATCTCTCTTAACAATGAGATGGCAGAATAGAGAAGGGAATGTGGGAGGGAGACACTCTGTGGAGTGGTGGATGACAAAAGATATGGCTAGGAATTCGGGAGAAGGTTGCTTCAAGTTTTGCCCTGATCCTGGAAAGGTTAGGTGAATTGCAACATTAAAGATGAACATTTGATGAGATAAAATACAAGATTTTGGAGCAATAAGTGTGAGAGGAAAACAGTCCTGGATGTAGCAAGAGACAAATGAAAGGTTGCTTTCTGTTTTACTTATATTCTGTACAAAGTGAGGAGGCGCCTGTTGTTCCAATAGCGGGGGGGGGGGGGGGGGGGGGGAGTGTTGCAATCTTTCTCCTTTCGAGTCACTCATTATCCAACGGACATTGCATTTACGGGTCCCCAGTCATCCAGTTCCCCTCGTGATTCATAATAAGGTGAAACAAAGTTTACAAGTTTCATAATGTGGCCATTTAAAAGGTATTTTTAAGCCATTCATCTCTCTGCTTTGGTTAGTAGGTTCGAGAAGGAAATTTATTGGTAAGAAATCATTGATTTGGGGTGTTAAGGAAAACTGTCCTGGTAAAACTTATCTATCTGGTTGGCCAAGTAGGTTCTTTGACTGTTGAGAGACTGAGGATTTAGTTTTGTTCATTGTGGATGGGAATAGTTGATGACGATTCATGTTAGCCGACCCCAAATCATTTTGGAAATAAGGCGTGGTTGTAGTTTGTGGATGGGAATAATTGATTTTCGAAATGTAAAGCTTACAACTTCAAGTGAACTTGAATTCTTGGAATTTTTTTTAGTTACGGGGTTTTTGGGGGGCATGTGCACAAATTACAGACAATGATCTTGGACACTTGTTGTTCTGGCCTATGATTTATTTGCTGGATCAAGTGCCTTGCTTTTCCTTATAAAGTTAATTCTATATTCATGTATTATCACCCTTATTCCTGGTGGAATTTGGAAGTCCAATGATACTCTCCTATATTTGTTTTAAATGGTTCACTGAATTTTGAGGAGGATTTGACAAGTTAAGGAACTATATCCACCCCCAAAAGATCTTTCCCCTTTTAGTGTTAATTTTTTGATATCCACCACGATTATAAATAATTGAGAGTCAGGGTGGACAACCAAAGAAGCATTGTTTTCCAAAGAAAAGGAAGAGGTTTAGCAATCAAAAACGCATTAGAGTGAGATCCTTCCCAGGATATCCACCCTTCTATACCATTTGAAAATTGACTTGTTTCTCATTTTCTTCATGGACATATGTGACCATTTAGCGCAGGGTGTCAATATGCAAAACCTTCTCCAGGCAAATGAGGATAGGTGTGTTGCTCAGATTCGTCCCCTTTTAATTTTTATGTAGCTTGTTAGTTTGAATATGGTGTTGGATTATGTGGTGTGGGTAGACAGAATTCCTGCGGAGGATGGAGTTTGATTTATACTATTTTTTTTGCTTTTGTTTGTCTTTCATTTGATGTCCAAACTATCTTCTATTTTGTTTCGCTACTTTTTTCTCTAAACCTTTTCTAAACCCCCCCCCCCCTTTCTTTATGTTTTGGTTTAGAACATTTTTTTGTGATGTTTCACTGCTCTTTTGCTTGGTCTTTCAGTATTTTTTTTTTTTGTGTTTTTTATTTATTTTCAACTATTCAAGTTATGTTAGTCAACCATATCAATTTGGGACAAAGGTTTTGAATCCTTAATACATATGGAATGTGCTTTGAAGGATCAATCTTTCTTAGATATGAGTTTCTTGAAATTATTTTTTTAAATATAGTTGAAATTGTTGTTATCATCATTACTCTTTTCTTTTAGAACATTCTGTGTTCATAATTCAGTTGATGTGCTTGCTAGATTAAGAGATTGGTTACCTTTTGTTCTCCTTGCTTCCTGAGGGGGGGGGGGGGGCTTAAAACAGCGTTGGTATGGCTACGAAAGGGTGTGAAAGATGCATCATTATACATGCTGTCTTTCTTTGAATCTTGTCTTTTCGCAAATTGCCTAATTAAAAAGAATCTTATATAGGATTTCCTTGGTGAAATTGTTTTTGACATTCGTTATGCTGTCTCTCGCCTGTTATTTGCTTCATTTGGTACTTCGTAGTTGTACTTACGGAGCGCAATGCACTAGTTTCCAGTATGTTAACTGATCTTCCTTATTCCCATCAAAAAATAAATTGATCTCTCTTATCTCCTTTTGTTCAATTTTTTCTTGGCATTCTTTATCTGATTTGAATTGCCATAATGAAAGAGCTTGATTCATATGCATTGGATCATTTTTGCCGTTCTTCATGTTGCTCTAGTGTTACCTTGGGGTAAGGTCTTTTCAGAAATAAGGTGTTTTCACAAGTATAGTCAGTCCACTGTGACAGAAGTGCCAGTGCTGCTGTTATCTTGAGGTGGCCTCACTAGTTTAGATATTCCACTGTTACAAAAATGCTAGTGCTGCTTCCATTTATTCTTACTTCGTGTATGTTTTGTTCCTTTTTTAAATGCTAGTTCTCGCATGATGTTTACATAGTCAATTTTGGTCAGAGATGGTGAATGATGGCACTCTGGTACCTTCACACCTAAGAACTACCATTGAGGTTGTAGTTTCCTTCTGAGGTATTTGGTGGGTAGAGCAGCTATTAGCCCAGTTTCACAGGGAGACTAGGGAAGGGAAAGGGATAGTGGTTTATGGGACAGGATACCAACCGTACATGAGTTCCTTCTTTGAAACCCCAAGAGAAGTAGAAATATGATAGGAAAAGCACCAGCACTTGAAGAGCTATGTGAAAAGGTGATAATAGTACTGGAGATACAGTTAACAAGGCAGAGGTAGAAAACCTGAGGTGATAGGTTTGGACTGTGTAAGAAAGGAACTAGAAGGATGTTAATACAAGAGTTGGGTTGCATGTATTTTCTTCCTGATATGTGGTGGTGCTGATCTGTTCTACAGTATTTTGTTGAGCAAAATATATCAGTCAGCTCAGGTGAAACAATTTTTGCCACCAAGAGAAGTTGAAGGAAATTTCATTCCTACACTCTTGTGCGTTTCTTGAAAACGAAGTTTGTTGATATATGTGGGAGGAATGGAGGAAAGTTTCTTTGGATATGTGCAATTTTAGTTCTATACTAATGTGTTTGGGCTGAACAGACATTCTCAGAATGTCACTCTTGGGACTATGCTTGGGGAAGAGTTGTATTCTAGCCTCACTTTGGGGGTAAGGCACTAAGGAATCTGCTAGTTTTAGCGGGTTCTGTATCGCTTTCCTTCAAATGATTTAGAAACATTTAACTTCTTAAGCTTGACGTACATTTTGATGAAAGTTTTTCTTTTGTGTAGAAGTAAAGATAAACTAGTACTCTGCACTTGCAGGCTGTTTATCCCTTTTCTTTTCAGTTTCAAAGAGGCAGTAATAATTTAGCCATATTAGAGAGATGGGGTGTGAGTAGAAGTAGAAACTAGGAGGCTGATTGTTTAAGGTGTCCGAAAAGATCTTGAAGGATGTGCAATAGAAGAGTTTTGTGCATATATTTTCTTCCCAACTTGCTTATGTAAGGTGATTGATGATTCTGCTGATCTGTGTAAGAGGTTGAAATTAAAGCTTCTGCCGCTGCTGTCGTTTAAGTTTAAGGCGTAGAAAGGGCTGAGATGCTAGGCGGAATCGTTGCCTTAGAGCAATTTGTCTCTTATGGCTGTTATTTGCCAACTTGTAGCCATTTGTCTTTGTTGTGGATAAGATTTTGCTATAGTACCTTGAATCACTCAGTTAGTCACTTAGGCCTGAAGAAGTGAGTGTCATTCTTTTTTTGAGCTGTGATATGGCCCTGTGCAATTCTCGTCGCAACTTTTCAACATAGGGGTTAGGCTTGAGTACATCTGACACCCCCGTACCCCACCGTAGACGGGAGCCTTTGAGGCACTGAGGTACTGTTGTTGTTGTGGTGATATGGCCCTGTGGCGGTGGAACCCCATGACTATGCAGGCCCCTTGTTTATCGGGGCCGTTTTAAAAACTTATATGCAGATCTCTGGCAAGGTGAGATGCCATCCTTTTTCTTAAGTCCGCGTTATCTTCGCAAGACTATTCTCTGAAAGGAAACACGTTAGCAAATGGCTACTGCCCTGCCCCAATAGTAAATTTAGGGCAGACAACGGCTCAACCAGGGTGGTTCATGCCTGGAAGATGGAACATAAGAGATGATTCAACCAGGACAATACGGGTTGGACTGTTGACTGATCGACCATATGAAATTCTTTATAAATTAAGGTTACTTACATTTCAATTATAGTTGCTGACTTACAGGCCCAACAAAGTTGTACTAGCTTATTCTCATGGTGAGGAATCTTTTGGAGACCAAGGTTTTTCATATTATGAATGCTATCCCGTGGGTTATTGTGTGATTGAGGGGCTTTTGTTGTGCATCTGCAAACAAAGTTGGTTTATGCTGCTTGTGCACAAATGTGACATTGTGCCTGAAGGCTTCATTGGCAATGTGGTCTTGTTGCGTGTGTATGCTTGCATTGTGTTTTTTCTTGCTTTAGTAGATGTGTTATGTAGAATTTAAGGAGGATCTGATCTTAGAGATAGACGCACTAATTGTAGTGGCAGTCCCTTATTATGTTTGTTTAGATTTCGGTTCCTGCTAGTTTGACCCATTACTTTCATTCTTTTGGGAATTCTAGTAGTTCACTCATTGCGAGAAAGAGAAAATTTGTTTCCTTTTGATGATTTTATACTCAACAATTGGATTTATGTGCCCTTCATCTCCTTGTCGCTCTGTTTTTATCATTCTCCAGCAAATCGAAGAGAAAAAGGACACCCTCTAGTGCAGAAAATGTGGAGTCCGTAACAGCAGGTATTGTGATGAGTTGATGACCCAATATGCATGCTGAATATGCTTTTTTTTTTTTCCGAGAATAATATGACAATGCTCATTTTTTGTGTCAGGTCAAAGTTCAAATGAGGCGAAGAAGGCCCTTTATCATTGTAATTATTGCAACAAAGATATTTCTGGAATTATCCGCATCAAGTGTGTAATATGTCCAGATTTTGATCTGTGCGTTGAGTGCTATTCTGTTGGCGCCGTGATTTATCCTCACGAAGCAAACCATCCGTACAGGGTTATGGTAAGTGATGCTCTTTTATAGAACTTTTGAGCCATCTTGATGTATAGACTATCTTTCTTGTTTAATGATTCATCTTCAGATGGCAAATGAAACTATCTTTTTCCAATTTTTTGCTACACTGTCACATTACAGGATAACTTGTCATTTCCGCTCTTATGTCCTGATTGGAATGCTGATGAAGAGACATTGCTCCTAGAGGTATTCTTATATTGTTAACTTCTGCTTATGATGAGCACTTGTGATGATTGCTACTACCATGCTGGTACTCTTATATGGCTGGCTGTATGCTTTTGATATAGGATGGAAGCTTTTTATGTTAAGCACTCAAGAGATTTTTTTTCTGATCAGCCTTTTGACTCACATGTTTAGGGAATCGAAATGTACGGACTTGGAAACTGGGCTGAAGTAGCAGAACATGTCGGAACAAAAAGTAAAACAGAATGTATTCATCACTACAATTCTTTTTACATGGAGTCTCCTTGCTTTCCTCTTCCAGTATGATCACAAGGCTCAATCTCAGTACTCTCAATTCTAAAAAAGTGAAACCTCATAGTCAAATTCATATCGTGACTTATCATCTTTATGTGATCGCAGGACCTGTCTCGTGTTGTTGGGAAAAGTAGAGAGGAACTTCTTGCTATGGCGAAGGAACACAACGATATAAAAAATGGTCAGTAAATAAAATTATGAAATCTTTGATTTACTTGTTTTGGAAGTTCCTGATCTGAGGACTGCGTAACTGAAATTAGAACTTTTGAATTGGACATTTCCCTTGTAACTGGAGAGAATGTCAACTTCACGCCTCACTGTACTTTTATTTCTTCCGACTCCCTCCATTTTTGATGTAACAAGTAATAGACTCTGGTTGCCTGTTCAAGAATTCCTCTTCACATATTCAAACCAAACGTAAACAATCTAAAGAAATGGAGTATTCTAGTTAGGAGTTTTGGCTTTACACAAAACACTGTAATACCTCCTGGGGATCTTAATACGATAACAAATAGTTCGGTTTTCTTAAAGTTTGGGTTAGCTAAGATTTACAATATTGGAGGATCTGTTTTGTAAAAACTTCTCATAATTGTTCTTGACTGTCTCAGTGTCCCTCACAAATAACAGTTTACTAAATACTTTTGACAACCTTTTGCAACAACTAGAAAACTTTGACTTGACAATGAGGGATGAGAGCTGCGCTGTCATATGACACGGAGTTTCGAGAGACGTGAAAGAGGGCCACCTTCATAAGAAGAATTGGGCAGAGATGCTACGCTCTGTTGCAGCTTTTCGCCTAGAAGTGAAGATGAGGGGAATCGTCTTGACTCTTTCATAATATTTTCTCAAAAGAAAAACGAAAAAAAATCTCCACACTTTTTTCCCCCTTTCTACTTCCTCCTATTTTTCTTCCTTTCACTTTGCTCTGTAGTCTGTATACTCCCTTCTTCCTTTTCTTACCACTTCAGATTGACGATTTATGTTAGGGGCCCCAAGTAATTGAGCGAGAAGGTTTTCATTGTAAAACGACTTCCCTTACAAATTTACTGTTTAGTAAGCTATCTTCTAACTTACTGAGATGGTTTATAATCTCTCTTGATTGTAATCCATGTTTAGGCTTTATTTATAAAAGAAATGGTAGAATGGGACTCTAACTACTTAAATATATCTTATTTGCACTTTTAATTGGAAGATTGCGCTGATCTACTGATAACTTCATCTTTAAGAATGAGGCCCTGAAATCATCTTGTTTTTCTCGGTTATTTCTGTAGTCTGGATTGTTAAGTTCTTAAGTTCTTAACTGCTTCTCTTTTACTTTCTGGATCCCTCTTGCTCCAGCTCTCGAAGAAGTCACATTGAAAGAAGAGTGCCCTTCTGCAAAAGTCAAGTATGGCCTAATTTTTCTCTGTTATGTGTTCTGTTCGTAAATGCATTTCCATCTTGTCATTATGCTTACACTGTGCTTTTTGTCAAGCCATGAATACCCAAAAGAAGCTTCAGGTAGCCAGTCGTTACAGCCTGGTATGTATTTCTCATTAAACTCTTTCTTTCTGGTTGTGAGTCTGTCCTCACCAACTCGAGTTTGATTTTTCTCTGTATAATAGGGGCGGACTCTGCTGTGGCTTCTAGTTCTACCACAGCAGGGGCTGTTAAGAAGCCTTCTTCTGCTCCTGTGGTCAAGGATGGTAGTGATGGTATCAAAGTTGAAGGTGCGATATAGAACACATATCTTTAGTTGTTTCTCTTGTCTGTCCAGAAACTCTACTCTCTTTTTTACTGGAAAGGTAGCGTTCGGAAATCATTAGGATGTAAGTAAGATTTTTTATTGCTATGGTTGTGCAGATACTCACTCAGATAGGAAAGTAGGAGAAAAGAAGCCAAAAAAGGATGAGGGGCCTTCTGTTACAGATTTGAGCGGGTACAACCCTAAGAGACAGGAGTTCGAGATTGAATATGACAACGATGCTGAACAGTTACTAGCAGATATGGAATTTAAAGACACTGACACAGAAGCCGAGCGTGATTTGAAGCTCAGAGTGCTGCATATCTACAATCGAAGGTTTTACTTCAGATTGCTTTGTGTTTCTTTTTCCTAGTGTCTCTTTTGTGAACTTGTGAACTGTTTTTCGGGTTCTCAAATGACAAGTGAGGTTATCACTTTATCTAAATTTGAAACTTTGTGCCATTAGCTCTAATTGATGCCCCTAGGCAGACTATATCAATATGGTCTAAGATGCTTGGATTCTGGTAGAAACTGATTATATGAATTGCAGTAGTCCTTCACTTGCGGTTAATTATGACAACTTCATTATGAACATTTGAAATATAAATTGTTGAAGTTGTGGCTAGGTGTAGTAAACGTGCTATTTCGTCTTCTGAATTCTGGTATCATGCTATGGCAATTTTGCTTGAATTTGGTCAAATATTGCAATTTGCAAGTAATGTGAATGTATTTTGCAATGGACAGTTATGCACTTATGGTTATCTTTGCTGAATGATACTGTTAGTTGCCATTTGACATTTATATCATATTACTATATTAGCATTTGAGTGTCTTTTAACTCTTATCTATCTCTCATCCATGCCTTGGGGTTGATATCAGGCTTGACGAGAGGAAGCGTCGGAAGGATTTTATCCTTGAAAGGAATCTATTGTACCCAGATCCTTTCGAGAAGAACTTAACACCTGAAGAGAGGCAACTCTGCCAGCGGTATAGGGTTTTCATGCGGTTCCATTCAAAAGAAGAGCACCAGGAACTGCTGGAAACTGTTATTAACGAACATCGTATTCGCAAGAGAATACAGGATCTGCAGGTTCGACTTTAGTTCACTGTGTTTCCTTCAGTAGCCACAGCTAGGTTTACTCTTTTATGTTTTTTTTCATTGTGCTTGAACTGTAGTAATGCTTCAATGTGCTTGCATTTGTTAGCCTGTCAAGTGTTGGGAGTTTTTTCTGCCCCTATTTCAGTGGTGGGTTATGTTCTTCAGAAAAGTGACAAAGTAATTACATATTTACACTGCAGGAAGCCAAAGCTGCTGGCTGTCGCACATCTGCTGAAGCAGATAGATATCTTGGGCAAAAGAGAAAGAGAGAGGTAGAAGAAAGAGCATGTAAAGCGAAGGAGATCGCTGAGGCTGGTTCAGGCGGTAAAGTTTTGCTGAGGACAAGTAGTCATCGAGACTCTGGCCCTAAGGACTCATCTTCAACGGCTGCTGGACAGCCAACAACAAGCTCTCTCGATGACTGGGATGTCACCGGGTTTCCAGGAGCCGAAATGCTATCAGAAAATGTAAGCTGCACTCTTTGTTATTTCTTCTGAGCACTATGTGGCTTTCTATCTTGCCAAAAATTTAGTTTCTTCAGTTGTAACACAGTTGCTTTTTACAGGAAAAGAAGCTATGTAGGGAGATAAGGATATTACCTTCACATTATATGCACATGCTCGAGATCATGTCAATGGAAGTGATGAAGGGGAATCTCACCCAGAAATCGGATGCACAGAAGTTGTTCCAAGTTGACCCAAGCAAAGTCGATAGAGTCTATGATATGCTTCTGAGGAAGGGACTTGGTCCGTAATAAGCTGTATTGTATGTTTCCAGCTCCATGTCAACAAAAACTTGTACATTGAAAATTTAAAAACTACCTCTCTCCCCCCCTCTTTTACCTGAGAACAGTAGCCATACACCCTAGTGAAAGACAGAACTTGAAGATTTATTCCTAGAGGGTCAGGGCGCTATAAAAATATAGCCCACATTTTAGAGACCAACCATGTTTTGATGATCGTGTTGCATGTCCTAAATTGTTTTAGTCGTTTCGCACTTAAAACATACGGAGTAAATAGAAACAGTTTCGGGACAAAGGTAGCAGGAACCAGGAAGAGTAAGGTTGGCCCGGAACATATAACATATGACGAGGCCATACGAAATCAGGTATTACTCATCAATAGACGGGCATAGAGAATACAATAATGGAGCACGAGTTGTAGACAGAGTTCGAAAAAGGTTGTAGTAAAATCTTGGGAACTGCATCTAACCCCATAAATACAACACAAATTCAGTCAAGAACTTGAGATAGTCTTGCTTTATGGCTGAAGAGAGCAAGGCGCTTTTCCGTGGTAAACAACACATTCATTTAAAGTAGTTATTATAACTTTGCTAGGTGCTAGAACTTATGATCTTTGATTTGGTGGAATAACACAAATTATTAACCTAGAGCTACGTACCCCCGTTTAATTGTTAACTCATTATATACCACACTATAGTCATTATATATTTTCACTCATTATTTTACAATTTTCACTCATTACATACTTTCACTCATTATTTTACAATTTTTACTCATTATTTCTCAATTTTCATTCATTATCTTCCGATTTTCACTCATTATATATAACATTATAGTCATTATTTCTGAATTTCCAATCATTATATACAACTTTATTCCAATTATTATTTCCCAAATTTCACTCATTATTTCCCAAATTCCACTCATTAGTTTTCAATTTTCACTCATTATATACCACTTGAACCGTGGGTACCTAGAGCTACGTACCCCCGGGATACCATATACCGATTGGTGGAATAACACTCAGACCACTACACTAAACTCTTGGGAGGTTACTTACCTCACCTTTCATTGACCACAAATGATGGTTCCTTTATATTAACTAGAGCTGGTAACTAGTTGGGTCAGATTGGTTTTTGGTCAGGTCATATCGGGTTCGAATCCTGCAGTGTCAACATGAATATTCTAGTCGAGTTTTTGGTTCGGTTTGCGGTTTTGTCGGGTATATTTGTGAGCTCGATTTTAGGTCGAGACTAGTTATTGATGGTTATTAATTCGTGTCATTTCTGTTTTGGTCAATATTTTTTTTATTTTATGGGCAAATTAGGTGAAATTATTTAGTTAGTAAGTTAAAACCCAAAATTCATACTATATTGATTTAATTTGGATCATTATTAAGCTTAACTTTTGTCCAACAATAAAAAAAAGTCGAGTCATTATTGCGTAATGGGTCGCTATGGACCGGGTGGGAGCAATGCACGCAGTAGTACTGCTCGCGAGCAGCTAGGAGTCTATGGGCGACCACTACCCTGCCCGAAAACTCCGGTCAAGCAGGGAACCCAAACCCCCACGTTCTGTTAAGCTTGTGCTGCGTCATTATTGGGTTGGACATTACCGGGTTGTGTCGGGTCATAAATCATTACTAGGTGGGGTTTTGAGGGTAAATATGCGTGGTTAAGGTTGCCGCTCTAATCTTAACCTATCTTCTTGTTACCTTGCAAATTATTTTGATTGTAAATAGAATTTTAACTAATCACAATTTTGGAGGCCCTTTACCGATTTTGTGAATTAGCAAACTTGACACTCCACATGTTCCCTGACACTCCTACTCGCTTGTTTTTAATTTTTGTGTTAAAAGAAAATTATAGTTAGCAGGAATCCTAGAGAATTCTCATGCAGTGCTTGTAGGTTATAGTATTTTCAGTGAAACTAGTTTTTTTACCCGTGCAAATGCACGGGAATTGTAAATGTTTAATTAAAATATTACTGCTATGTCATGTTACTTTTGAAATATTAAAAAATCGACGTATTAACACTAAATATTTATAAATATAAATATAATAAAATTTATTAATGTAATAATAACACTGATGAGAATTCAAAACACCAAAAACAATGCACCCTTCGTTTTTCTTTAAACACCCTATGCCAAAATGCCCTTATGTTTTTTTTAGGGGCAAAATACCCTTATGTTAAGGAGGGGGTACACAATAATCGGTAATCCTTGTTTCAAAAAAAAAAAATTACATAGCGAGGTAAATAAGAATCTTAGCAAATTAAAATTTCAATGCAATTTTTTTAACTCAAGTTAATTGATTAGTGTGTACACCTTCCCCAACGTTTTGCGCATGGGGTGTTTAAACAAATACAGAGGGAGTATTGGGTCTGTATATTTTCTGTAGACCCGCCAAAACCTATTGCGACTCACTAATCTCTAGTTCATGAACCATTTTCCTGACTCGGATCCATTTGCTACCCATATTTGTTGGTCAAACACGAATCGACTCCTTAACTCGTATTTAAAACAAAATTAGGACAAATATTAATCTTATGGTTGATTCTATAAAAATATTTTTTGAGAGAAGTTTCAGTAGAAAACTAAAAGTTCAAGCGCGACCCAAACCTGTATTTGATCCGATCTATACCGAACTGGCTAATATTTTACCTGATTCAACCTGTTTAATAGGTCTACTTGCCTGTGATCTTATTTGTTTTAAAAAGTAAGTAAAATCTAAAATTCAGAAATCCTCGTTCACTTACCTAACCTCTTATCAACTTATTTGATCTCCTACTCGACCCCTTCAACATACACATGTTGACTATTGTACTCGAAAACCCTTATGATGCTATTAGTTGACTCCCTCCCCTTCACCACCCATTGACTATTGTACTCGACAATCCTTGGTTATCTCGTATACACATACCTCAACATTATAACTCTAACCCATGTTACGAACTTTCACAGCCGCACTTCACCTACTTCCTTAGCTAACACCCATATGACTCGACATCATTTTATTTCACACTCAATCAAATGTTTTAGCCAACCCTTAATTTTCGCAAACTTCTTACCTGAACTCCTTAATCTTTTTTTTTTTTTTTGAAATGTAAGAATTTTATAGCTCAACCAAAAAACCACTCTACAAATTTACTAAGGGGCATACCCCAGGCTTACAATCTCAAAGTTTCAAAACAAATCATTCCATCACATTACATTAGCAATTTTGATCTTAGCCAGTTAGCCTCCTCTAACTCGATGTCCCAAAGTTACACTTCTTATTCTACTTCTAACTTCACTCATTACATCTCCACTCAGCTTTCCCGACCTACTAACAAAACCCTCTAACCGACACGTGTTTCTACTCCACTAGATATGATAGATCAGGCTGCAAATCACAGCTCCACATGCTTGTTTCCTTATTCTTGATCCCCACCTTTTCTTTACACACCAAATGAATGTGTCCTTTTCAGGAAACTTGATACCTGTTCTTTTGCTGATCTCCTCCAAGCATTTCATAATGTAGGCACAGTTAAAGAGTAGATGCTCAAAAGTCTCTGATCCTTGTTGGCACAAAAGGCAGGAATCTTCACTGCATACTCCGATCCTCATCAGTTTATCCTTCAACATCAGTCTCTCCCTGAGTGCAATCCAGGTTATAAACCCTGCCCTGGTGTGCCTGCACCATAGTAGCCCTCCCCATTCCACCTTAGAAAGTGCACCCTTTATCCACTCATATCCTTCTGCCAATGAGTACTCTCTACTTTTCCAAAGGCCCTGAGTGAATTGCTGTTTAGAGTCATTCTTGATCTTGTATACCTGCTTCCAATACCATCTTGTGTCTTGTTGTGGGAAATAATTTTCCCATTGATCCTCCTTGATATAAATGCTATGTATCCATTTCACCCACAGCTTATCAGCTTTCTCAAAAATCCACCCCACATATTTGTTGATGCATGCCTTATTCCAGAGCATGACATCTCTCAATCCAAGCCCCCCCCCCCCCCCCCAGCTCTTTTAAGAGTACAAACATCCTCCCAAGCTACCATAGGGCTCCTAATCATGTGCTCACATCCATCCCACAAGTAATTTCTACAAACAACCACAATCATTCTAATCACAGCTTTTGGAAGTAAAAACACCCTTGCCCAATAAGAATGAATATTTATCAACACCAATTGAACCAAGGTTAATCTACCAGCATAAGACAACTTCTTTGACCCCAAGGCTATAACTTATCCACTATTCTTTCAAACAGCATATTACACTCCATCACAGAGATCTTTCCTGCAGTTATAGGCACTCCCAAGTACTTGAAAGGGAGATTCCTCTGCCTAAACTGAGAGAATTGCAATATCTTTTGAATGAATGCATTTCTCACACCTGCAAAATACATCTCTGACTTGGTAATGTTAGAGCATAATCCCAATGCCTTAGAGAATGTTGAGAACCCTCTCAACATCAGGACAACTGATTTTACCTCCCTTTTGCAAAATAGGAGAAGATCATCAGCAAAACATAAATGTGTCAGTTGAGTTTTGCTGCATAGGCGGTTGTATCTAAACTCCTCTTTTTCAGCCACCACCATCATAATTCTCGACAAATACTCCATGCAAATAGTCAATAACAGTGGGGATAGAGGGTCTCCCTGTCTTAAGCCCCTTTTTTCTGGAAAGAATCCAAAATGATTCCCATTGAGGGCTATAGTATATGAAGTAGTCGTGACACACTGCATTACAAGCTCTATGGTCTGCTCAGGAAACTGTAAAGCCTCAAACATTTCTCTAACAAAAGATCACTCAATTCTGTCATAGGCTTTCCTCAAATCTATCTTCATAAAGCATCTTGGAGAAATGCATTCATGTTGTATTTCCTCACAATATCTTGGCGTACCATTATATTCTCCACTATGTCTCTCCCTTTCACAAAAGCACTCTGATTTTGACTTATAATTTTGGGGAGGACTTTACCAATTCTGTTACAGATCAGTTTTGAAATGCACTTGTAGATTGTATTGCAACATGCAGTTGGTCTATACTCTAATACTGAAACAGGCTGCTTGGTCTTTGGCACTAATGTCAAGATAATGTTGTTTACATGCTTCAAACTTTTTCCTGATCTGAACACATATTGGATTGCATTACACACATCCGACCCCACTGTGCTCCAGTTATCTTTGAAGAATTGACTAGAGTATGCATCTGGACCCGGACTCTTATTTCCTAGGATTGAGAACATAACCCCTTTAATTTCCTCCTTAGTGACCGGATTGAGAAGCTCTTTTTTCATTTCCTCATCGATTACTGGACCTTTCTTAACTGTATTGGTATGGACCTTACAATCTTCTCCTGATCTTCCTAAAAGGTCCTGATAAAACTCCAAGAATGCTTGCTGGATCCCTTTGATATCAGAGTACAAGTTGCCTTTAATATCTTGTATTTGAGATACACAGTTCCTATCCCTTCGAGCTGTAATGGAACAATGAAAGTATGTTGTGTTAGCATCCCCTTCCTGAATCCAATGCATCTTACTCTTTTGACTCAGATCAGATAGCTCACCCTTGCCTTAAGTACCTATACTGTTCAGCCTGCATTCTCTCTTTTGCTCTGATCTCAGCATTATTTGGGTCTCCTTGCAGCTGTTTCTGAGTCTCCACTAGCTTGTAGAAAGCCTCACTTGCAGCTGCTTCAACATTAGATAGCTTATTCTTGCTTAATTGCTACAGAGGCCCCTTAAGAGCTTTTAATTTCTTTATGATCTGAAACATCTTAGTACCTGCTACCTCTGTGTTCCACTCCTTATCAATTATCTCTCCATAACCATGAATTTTGCTCCACATATTAAAATATTTAAAGTTTTTCCTCCCCATTTGTCTTCTGATTACCAAGCTAATTGTACATGGACAATGATCAAAAAGCCCTTATGTATGAAAATAGGCAAAGCTATCATGAAATTGAATCAACCACTCATCATTGATTAGAGCTCTATCAATCTTGCTGAAAACTCTATTCTCTCCCTCTTGCTTATTGTTCCAGGTGTAGAAACTACCCCTAGTTTCAATATCAACAATTTCACTCAAGTGAGTACAGTTCTGAAAGTTTGCAATTTCTGATTGGGTAACTCTACTCCCTACTCTCTCATCAGCCTTGAGGACATTATTAAAGCCCCCGTAACAATCCAAGCCTTATTAGTGACCCTACTAATATCCAAAATAGCTTTCCAGAGTTGTTCCCTATCCTTGCTATCATTGAAACCATAGACCAAAGTGATGTTAAAATTCCTCTTAGCACTCCTATCATGCACTTGCATACCTCCTTAATCTGCACTCCAACACTCGTCATATTTTCTAAATGGTATTCAAATTGTGGTTCAATTTTCTTGATCAACTTTAAGTTTGAAACAAAGGGTACTTAAAACAACGCAACATAAATCGTAGGAATGGATAAGAAAAAGCCATATATATGTGATGTAACGAATTCTTGATACATTTTTCAAGAAAAAAAAAAAGCTATTAAGAAAGGGGCTTAACTACATCATGACATTTTTAAAAGACAATTAATGTGTTCAATATCACACCACTTTTAACAAAAGAAAAGATATCGCACTCCCTCCATAAAAAAAATATTAGTCATTCTCTTTGTTCGAGAAAGGGGTTTGACTGCCTTATATGTCAATTTAGTTTATATTACTAAACTCTATTTGGGTGTAAATTTAATGTAAATAAAAAAATACAGAACGTTCATACGGCCTATTATATTATGTATGTGGAGTGATGTAATTAGGGGTTGATCATAAAATATCACTCCACATACATAATGTAATGAGTCGTATGAATTGCCTGTATTTTTTTAAATTAAATTCACACCACAATATTTTATAGGTTCATACTC
Organism: Spergularia bocconei; assembly: GCA_963457585.1. Taxonomy (NCBI): domain Eukaryota; kingdom Viridiplantae; phylum Streptophyta; class Magnoliopsida; order Caryophyllales; family Caryophyllaceae; genus Spergularia; species Spergularia bocconei. The sequence goes on from OY734959.1 coordinate 11,099,744, forward strand.
ACATATGGAATATGGAAAGACCAATATATTGGAAGTTAATGTATACTGTCATTAATTTCATTTTTTCTTCCATAATTCGTCAATATTTCCAAAAATCAAAGATTTGCTCATCTACATTCATTTGGACGAGTTCTTTCTTTTTATAGAATGAATTGTAAAAACATGCATGACGTAGCGGATAGCACATTGGTAATGCGATAAAAAAGTAAATGAGAGGTCAATGGTTCAAATATTGGCTCATACATTTATGGCTGATTTACCGATGAGCATACTAACGTCTTGAAGGATTGCTGACATGTCAATTGTATGTTGAAGCTTGCCAACTCAGTTTTTTTTCCCGCAATTATTAAAAGTAGGCAAATTGTTGTATGATGCGGTCTCACAGAAGGCTTCTTGTTAAAAGTAATAGATTCCATTGCAAGAACTTGAACATGTTTGAATTTATTTTTTATTTATTTTTGTAAATATATTTGATTTATTTTTAAATCACCAATTATCTCGAAAGATAAATAAAAAAACTATAACTATTTATTATCTTCATACTCCCTGCGATTCAAAGAGATTTTCCTATTTCATTCTTTTTGCAGTTTTGCGTTGCCATTTTAGGAATCAATTTTAGACCAAATGAAAAACCATTTTGCCTTAAAATCAAGTAGAGTTGGTAGACTGCAATGCATAATGTAATATTTACTACTTTTTGCAGCAAGTGAACAATTCGTTTGGTCTAAAAATAGACCCCAACATGGCATCTCAAAACTGCAAATTGAAATAGGAAAATCTCTTTGGGTCAGAGGGAGTAAATAATAAACAAACCACTAATTACTACAAGTCTTCAACAATTATAAATAAACCACCTTAGTTACAAAATTATAAAAAAAAAAATCTCACCACCTTAACTTTAGTGAAAAAAAGACATAGAGTTGTTTGAAGAAAGACATAGGGATCGGACTTTTATATATTTGAGACTATGCTCCATATTGTATTATTGTGTACTCCGTCCGTTGCATCTCAAACGCCCCGGGCGATAATTATTGTGGAATAACAAAAATTGATATAGTAAGTTGAGTGGGGTAATATTAGGAAATTAGAAGGAAAGAGAATGTGAGGAATAGAGGATTAATAAAAGTCGGAGAGATAATGTGAGAGAGGATGTGATCATCTAATAAAAGTAGGAGAGATAAATATGTTCCAAAATAGATAGGGTGTTTGAGGTGGGACGTGTCGAAATGGAATATGAGGCGTTTGAGATGGGACAAAGGGAGTATGTTAAGACTATATTATACCCCTGACAAAATTTAGCCGACGCGCTGCTTTCCTGTAACATGTCCTACTTTAACGTAAGATTGATACATGTCATAAATAGATTAAGTAAAATTAAAAAAACTTAAGTGCCCGTTTGGTTCACTTTGTTCCCGTATCAGGAATGGGGTTTGATTCAACAAACCCGAAACATGTGTTTGATTTAGCATGTTGAACCCCATTCCTAGCGTGTCCATGAACCCGCTTGGAATCGGGTTCCCTCTCCTCATCTCCCACCGGGATGAAATTGATACCTGGAGATTCAATTCCTACTTTTATTTTTTTTTAATTTCTTTTAAAGCAAGAGATATTCTCTCCGTACAATCAGATTTAAAACCATTGTTATGAAACTGGACAGACATATGGCCCTCCATTGTTGTCGGTCGCCACAACGAATGAAGAGTAAGAAGATAGATAAATTCGTGGCCTTCGACGATCGGAGAGAGAGAGAGATGAACAATTGTATTTGCGACCTTTTGAAATAGATCTGAAAACTTCTCGACTGCCATTAATGTGGCCATTTAGGTGTGGAAGCAGTAGCAATTGATGTTTGAAGAAAAATCAATTCTTCTGGGTTGGCGAGGTGATTAGTTCTTGATACTTCTGCGATACTCATACTTCTGCCATTGTTGCAAACCTGCAACTTTCAAAATTTGACCTTTTTTTTTAATTGTGAATTATTTCAGGCGTTATTTCAATTGGAGTAAACAAAACACCAAACTTTAGGAATGAGGTTCCTACCCGATATCAGGCAAACCCGATTCCTCATCCCAACCCGATACCATTTTTTGAACCAAACGAGGCCTAAATGAGTTTAATTAATACCAACGTATTAGTTTAACCCCATCATTTGTCAATTATGGGTCCTCACTTTTAGATTAGAAATGATAATATATACTCCCTCCGTCCCCCTTAAACCACTCAGTTTCCTCTTCGGGGTGTCTTTCTTTTAAACACCCAATTTCAAAACTTTTTAAATGGGGTAAGTTTTCACCACACATCAACCATCCACTATCTCCAAAAACAATAAACAAACCACCCATTATCTCCAAAAACAATAAACAAACCACCCATTCTTTCCAAAAACAATAAACAAACCACCAATTATCTCCGAAAATAATAAACAAACCATCCATTATGTCCAACAATAATAATCAAAACACACCACCTTAATGCACGTGAAAAAAGGACTGGGGTGTTTAAAGGGGGACGGAGGGAGTAAAAACAAAAAGTATCTTACGACCATTAGCCTATAAGAATAGGTAGGTAAGGTACCAATTCCTTTCGTTGTGCTATAGAAAAAACACTGACTCAAAACATCTTCCTTCCTGTTATTGCCTACCCAAGAGTTCATGTCCATTAACCACGGAGGCCTAGGAATCTAGAATACCAAGAAGAATGAATCCTATAATACGAACTTTCAATCATGTCATCATCAGTCACTATGTCATTATCATTGCTTTTTTCTTCTAAAATTGTGAACATTAGAATTTATTCTAAAAATTAAGAAGACTGAGAACCAACCAGAGTTTATCTCCAGGATCTTTTCCCCACTAGATTGCTGATCTGGGCACTTCTGACCACAAGATCAACACGCGGTCGCATGGTTGCTCTGATACCATTTGTAACACCCCGACTCAACGCATGAACCTGAATTAGTCACCTATGGCATCTTGGTAGGCTTTGTACGGACCTCACAGGCCAACACGGGTCTTTCCGCCGCACTTTGACTTCACTCGTGCGCACCGTGGGAATCTTCCCAGGAGGTTACCCATCCTGAAACTACTCGCAATCAAGCATGCATAACTGTGTATTTCTTATCACATGACCTTCCTAAAAGGAAAGTCGACTTTGTTGGTATGAGTAGCATTATCAATCCGTTTAAACACCTCATATGAACCTTTAATTTCTTAGGTACCTCCTCTGAAATCTGGAATATTACATGTAATATGGTTTGTACTCATATATATTAGTTTGAAATGAGTTTTTAGTCAAAGTTTAACGATTATTGAAAACATTGACCTCACATTTTTTTTATATGAGAATATTTCATATGAGACCGTCTCAGACATATTATTGTTCGTGGTAAAACTTGTCAACACTAAAAGTGACCCGGTGATAGTTTGATGACGCGCTCGATGTGTTTCACCGGATTATGGAGGGAAACTGTGATGATATTTCTGCCCTCGGACTCATGAAGAAACTGATATATATATATATATATATGCGGGTTCAGATTAGTCCGCCTACTCTGGTGAGTCCGTGAGTCCTCATCTCAGCCGTCCGATGCAGTCTGATAAACGGCCACGATGAATAACAAAAACGTGACTACAAAGATGGAGCAGGGGTGGAAACCCATCCTTCATTTCTTTCTCGCTCTTTCTCTTTCTTCTGCTCTTTCTCGCTCTTTCTCTCTCTTCTGCTCTTTCTCTCTCTTTTCTCTAAATTCCCAGTTTTTCCCCAAAATCAAAATAATTGCCCCAATTCGGCAATTCCACATACAACTCCAACCGCGCCACTACATTTCCAACTTCTCTCTCAAATCAATTTCAAATTCTCTCTCTTCTCCTCCACAAAAATGTCAGCTAAAGGTAAGAGAAAGGACGCTGGCGATTCTTACGCCTCCGACGGCGGTGGCGAAGGTGGCGGCGGCGACTCTCCTCCCAAGCAGACCGCCAAAAGTCGACACCGACGATGACGACAACATCGTCGTCTGCGAGGTTCATTTTTTTTACTCTCTCTTTCTTTAATTTAACCTCTAAATATTTACCGTGATGAAGTGAATTAGGTTTTTATTGACGCTCGATTTTTCAATTGGATTTGCAATCGCACTGCATTGACGATTTTTAGATAGAATATGCAATCTCACAGTATTGTTGATTGAATCACACATGTTCTCATTCAATTTCAATTTTCCAATAGAATTTGCAATCACACATTATTGGTTATTAAATCACACATGTTCTCCCTATTAGTTAGTGTGTGTGATTTTATTTGATAGGGTGTGTGATGTTATTTGATAGGGTCTGATTTTATTCGAGAGGGTGTGTGATTCAATTTGCTAGTGCGAGTGATTCTCTTTGGATAGTGTGTGTGATTCTTTAGGATAGTGTGTGTGATTGTATTCGACAGTGTGTGTGATTTTATTCAAAGTGTGTATGATTTAATTCGTTAGCGTTTGTGATTGTATTTGCTAGTATGTATGATTTCATTGGTTAGTAAGTGTTGTTAGTGTGTGCGATTCTTTTTGTAAGTGTTCTATGTAAGTGTGATTCTATGTGTTAATTAGTATGATTCAATGTGTTAATGTGTGATTCCATTTGTAAGCGTGTGTGATTCAATTTGTTAGTTTATGTGATTCTATTAGTTAGTGTGTGTGATTATATTAGTTAGGGTGTGTGATTCTATTAGTTAGTGTGTGTGACTTTATTTGAAAGTGTGTGTGATTCTATTAGTAAGTGTGTGTGATTCTATTAATTAGGGTGTGTGATTCAATTTGTTAGAGTGTGTGACTTTACGTGATAGCGTGTGTAATTCAATTTGTTAGCGTGTGTGAGATTAGATTGATTCATCCAAGACAATTGAAGAAGAAATATAATCTTACCATGTGTTTCTGCTATGATTACTTGATTACTGTATGTCAATTACCTACACATCATGATTGCGTCTTTTGCACTTAAATTACCTGTTTTCTTGGCATCACTGTTTTTTTTATACTGTGTTTCACAGATACTGGCTTTCTTGACTCTTTTACAGTCAGAGTCATGTGCATACTCTTATGTTGGTTAAACTGTGTATCTTTATATCTAGTCTAATACCTGTAAATACGATGTGCTGGCTGCGATTTGTTGATTGTTGATACTACTCCATTCTCTTGTTTTCATAGATATATGCAACTATTGATAACTTACATGATGGTCAAGTGATTAGCATGCTAGCTATGTAGTTGTCGTTTCTATTAGTACTTCAAAAACAGCTCTGCTAGTTTCACCCGAAGGGGTAGCTCAATCTGGGCCATCTGGAAACCAGGGGTATGGCAAACTCAAAGACAGGATTTCGAGTATGCCGACCGTCTAGAAATCAACTCTTGGCCAAGTGAATAGAATTCCGACTCCAAGAAATGACAAGATAATTCCTAGCCTTCCTAGTTTGAGAATTTCTAGGTATGTTATTCTTAGTTTTAACTGATTTTTACATGTCAGTCACTGGTCAAATCTTGACTCCATGGAATACGTGATAAAAATGAAAAAAAAAGTATTTTCTTCTCAAAGCCGATTAGCTCAAATTGGAAGAGCGTTGTGCGACGCACAAGGTGTGGGTTCAATTCCCATGCCGGCTGATCTTTTTGAGGTTTTGCTTTTTAGCAAACTATATGCCCAACCTTTTTTTCTCTTGGTTTTGAATGTACCGTAATGTCAGTTTCACAGTAGTGTAGCTGTATTTAAGAGCATAAAAGTAGGCATCATTAGACGTAGTTGCTCGCTGCTTGCGAATGCTACAGTTTGCAACTTTGAGCTTGCTATAATGTCAAATCTATAATGTCAGTTTCAAGTGACTAAAGTCAGCTTTCTAAAAGTTGCACTTTGCCAAAGGAGGAAAGAGATGCCAAAGGAGGCCTGACTACATGCTCAAGTGGCTCATTTAGAGCTCTCTCTTCATAGTTAAACCTCACATTTGAACATAGAAAATTATTACTACAAGACATGTTTATCACCTTTAAGTAAGCTAATCATATGAGGCAACAACAACAAACCATTATCTTGGCTATGTGGGAATTGAACCCACACATTTGTGCCATCTTGCACAACGCTCTACCGTTGAGCTAATAGCCATTTTAATTGATACCTGGTCACCTACATATATTACAAAAAAAACCAGCTCCATAATCTTGCAAGGCTAATGTGCTCCTCTCGTATTAATTTCTATATGCTAAGGTGCATTTACACTAATTGTGGAGTTGATTAACACTCAAACCCTGCAACATCATGTTCTCAACACCACACAAACCTGGGTGTTCAATATAATCAGATTGGAGCCCCCATCTAGTGAAGGGCCTCCCTAGTTCTGTCAACAAACGCATCAGAAAACCACTCGATACTCACGTATCAGGTTCATCTCAATCTGAAAATACGAGACATGCCAAACGGAATCAAAAGCAACTTTCTGAGTACAACTTGCAAGGAGCAAACTCGCCTAACGTCATAACAGTGCCTAAGAACAATTAGTATTCCTTATAGTATGAACACAACAAATTATAGTCTCCACCAAACAAAATTTACAAACAAAAATCGTTAGGACTGCACCAACCTGTCACATAATATGAGTATCTGTAATGAGTGTAATCTCACCTGTGATAAGTTTTGAAAGCACTCATACGATTTCTAACTCTTGGAAACTCACCATTCCTGTCACACCCGCTACAGGGAATCAGAAACAAGTACAGTGGTGGGATTTAATAGCTGAAACACTCAAATAATCATAGTAACCTAGTCTACCTAGACTGTCAGAGTGCCAGTACATCAACTTTCACAGTTCATGACACTGCTAACATTAAAAAAAAACATTTCAACCGCGACCTCACATATTAATAGATTGCAGAACTAATGAAACCTCTAGAGCATTTCGCTTACATGTTTAAACCACCATAACACAAAATCAGAGCAACAGAACATCAGCTAAGTTTTCACGTTAGCTACGTTAATTAGCAAAAGGTTCGCATAAAAACGTTCTATAAGAAAACAAGCAATGTCATGCCAACCAAATCCCTCACAGATTCTGCATTCCCTATTTACTCTCTATCATAGTTCTCTTCTCTCTTCTTCCTCTTCTTTCCATGTTTAACAGCAAAAAAATCACACACAATAGCTAATACAATCACACACGATACCAGATACAATCACACACTTGAAGATTGAATCACAGACAATAACTAATACAATCACACACGATACCAAATTCAATCACACTAACAGATTGAATCACACACCATACCAAATAGAATCACACATTAACAAATTGAATCAAACTAAAATTTAACTAAATCAAACTAAAATTGCAACATTAGAATCACAGCTGCGGCGAGAATCGAGAATACGTGCTTTAGTGAGATGAAGGTCAAGGATACATGAGAAATAGATCGCGAATAGAAATATCGCCGTCGCCGGAGCCTCAGGTCGCCATCGTCGGCGAATTGAGAGTCAGAGAGTGAATATAACAACGGAACAATCACAAAAAAAAAGAGTAAAAATCACACAAAAATATAACAACATAGATCAATAAATGAGGACAAATCACTACGAAATCACAAAAATTAGGAGAAATCAACAGCAAGGTAGAAATAATACCTGATGGTTGCATGCGACGGGATAAAATCTGGCGCTACTTCGAAAGCGCGGGAGTTTTCCGCCGCCACATCGCCGCCGAAATTGGTCGACGCAGTTGCTCGCAGGTCGGATCGCCGCCGTATTTGCTTCGATTTCTGAAATGGGTTATATACAACGACATTTTATATATATATCAAAAATAAATGGGTTATATACAACGACATTTCAGAATATAACCCTCCTAAATTCAACCCAAAATAAACAAATCAACATCAACTTATAACAAAAATTCATTAGAAATTCAAAATAATTAATTTAATCAAATCAAACCCTAATAATCGAGGAATTTGTTGTTAAATTCATCAAATTATACCTTCATTATAGATGCGCCACAAATGAGAAAAATATTGTACACCGAAGACGAGCAGAGGGCGGTGGATAGAGGCGGCGGAGCGGTGGAGATCGACGGCGAATAGGTGGAGATCGGCGGCGAAGTGGAGGAGAGAGAAAGAAGAATTAATGAGAAGTTGGGGAAACGAAGGATGAAGAGAGAGAAATCAAAACTGTCAAAATGAGGAGGAAGCGTTTGATTCGTGGTTTTATATTTCTGAATTAATTGACATTTTTACCCCTATAGCGCGCTGCAAATATGGAGCGTAGGATCTTGAGCGATGAATGGCTGAGATGAGGACTCACGGACTCATCTAACCCTATAAGACTCACTTGAACCTATTTATATATATATATATATATATATATATATATATATATACATTTCATGCGGGTTACTCCAATTGCTGCCTCTATTTTCTCTCTCACACCACGTTAGTTGGCTTTGTGGCATTCACTTCAAGGTGAGCATTGTTCGAATTGGTTTCGGGTGGTCCCGATTTCAGGCTTAGGGCAGACCATGAATGGCCGGACTTGTCTTTGTGTCCTTTGCTATCACATGGGTCCCTTTGTTCTCTTTGGACCGGCCTTGTTCTCCTTGTTCGCGGATTTTCGGTGATGTTTTTGGGGACCATGGGGTATCGCGTGCAGGTGTCGTGGGCATCAAACATCGTCACAATGTGTTCGCGACACATTTTGTAGACATTTGCTTTTGGTCCGAGAGTTCAGCTGACAATGAGATCGATATTGGGCTTGTCATCTTCGTCGTGCGAATGTGTTTTTTATATTCGTGGGATAGTGGGCGTGACATGTGAGTCGATTTCACTGGTTCTCGCCCTTAAGGGTCTGTTTGGTCAAACTTGTCAAAACGAGTTTCTCCTTGTAACACCCCACAATTTTTGGAACTTTAATTAATTAGGGTGTTGTGTTTATTAATCATTTTGAGGGAATTAATAAGAGTTATTTTGGGAATTTGGTGAATTCGGACTATTTTACCAATTGGGTAATTGTATTTTTGAAAGTTCTATAATTGGTTTATTGGACTTGGTTCGGGTTGCATCATTATTCACAGTCCTCTTGGAAAACACAAACCCGATTGTTTTTTTATATCTTATACGTACAACACAAAATAACAAACCCTACCTTCCCCTCAATTTATTCGGCCTCCCTCCATCTTCTCTACATGTCTCTTTCGTTTTTCCTCCACCCGCTGAACATCTCAGCAGGACAACATCAACTTCAAACACACACAATTCTCTCATAAAATCTTTGATTAGAGATTGATTGGTGGTGTTAGAACTGTGCTTTCGATAAGAATCCAGGAATATGTGGACCGTGCCAAGATTCCATCGGATACTACTTGTGGAGGTGTTTTTAGTGGAGCTGTGTCTATCTGCCCAAGAATCTGTTCCGCCCCTCAATATTTTAAGGATTTCCGTCGACTTCTAAGGAATTCGAGGACGAAATTTTGTGGAGATGTTTCTTACTCTAGCATTGACAATATATAAAAAAAATTGGTAAGACCTAGATCTGTGGATAAAAAGTTATATTATATTTTGTGGGTAAACCCTAATTCGTGTTTATGTTCCAGTGTGAGATCGATTTCCGTTGATGCACTTGGATTTTGTGGACGAAATTTAGAGGAAACGTTCCTGACATTACCCTTTATGTCATACTAAATTTTGGTGGTCATATGATGTCGGAGGTAGGAGTTATATATGTTTCAATACCACTGTCTTCTTTTAGATTCATGATATATTAGTTAATTTGTGAGATTATGGCTGATGGTTATACCTTGTGAATTAGGGGATCATCGATTGAGTTTGTGATAAATTGGGCGTCGAGATTGTGGATTCTAGGAGGTGTAGTTCATTGACTTGGTTATAAGAGTTTAATTTAAGAATTAGCGTTGAAAGGTAAGAACGTGATCACGATCCTTTTGGCTAACCTGAATGCTTGTTGACTCATCATTATATTTATTCGTCGCTTTACCTTTGACTTATGTGCTCATTCTTGATCATTGTTTCACCTCTATCTATTTTATAATATCAGCATATTATTATTTGAATTGCTATTCGATTTACAGCCCTTCCGCTTCTCTTGCTCTCGGCCTCTCGGCCTTTCACGACTCTCGGCCTCTTGGCCCTTGTTGACCGCATGCACCACTCGGCCTCTCGGCCGGGTGGCTCTTTGTTGTTTTTATTTGGCTCATGTTTTGTTTCATTTGTCTATCAATTAAGATCGATTCAATTTGGATTATCAAATTATACACATTCGAATAATGTATTAACGTTTGGTTTAAATCAAAAGAAAATGAAATGACACCACCTAGAGTACGATGATGCGGATTGACCGATCATCGTTTGATATACCTCTGATCAAGGTACTTTTGGGTCGGATTAGCTACCGACTTCCTAATAGTCTTTCTCCTAGACGGGAATCTCGTCCTACCAATCCATCTTGCGAGGGGTGTGCACACTCGGGGTTATTAGGGGCGATACTTACAACTCTAGATCGAACTAAGTTCGTTAATGTGAGGGCTGTGGGGTAGGACCCTGGCCGAAAAGTATGAATAAATAATCTGTATTTTGAGCGGCGATGCTCATTCGATACTAATTTGTATATTGAGCGGCGATGCTCATTCGATACTTCGTTCTACTGTTGTTGATACTCCTTACTTATATCATCAATCTGTTTTTGTTAGCTACGCGCCTTGAGGCGCGTATCTTAATTGTTATTCTTATGTTTAATATTTCTTACTCAGCCTATGCTGACGTTCTGTTTTCTGGTTTGTCCCTACCTTATTCTGGGGCCTATGTCATTCTTCGATGGCATAGTTGACAGGTTTTGATGATTTGGATGCATGGTTAAGAAGTCGTGCATGTTGGGGTTTTCAAAGACATTTATTGAGTCTCATTTTGAATAGGTTGTAATTTGGTTATGGTTTTGAGAACTGTAGTTCGACTAGAAAGTCTTCCGCTGCTGTTTAATTAATTAGCTAGTTATTTATGTTAGATTATTGATTTTTTAAGCCTACCGATTGACTCGGTCAATTGCGGCGTAACAACTCTTTATTTACCGGTTTTTATTTTAACGAAAATTTAGGGTTGTTACACTCCTCTTGAGAAGTGCTTTTGGAGAAACTGTTTTTGCAGGAATTTTTGGAGTGTGCGACATATATAATATGAAATGAATTGTCGGATCACAAAATTTGATAATCCAAAGTCAGATGGAAATCTACAAATGATTTCCTTATACAACAACTTCGATGGATGTAAATACCTAATAATTTTATTTATTGTTTTTGTAAATTTTTTAATATTATTTGATTTTTCAAATCATTTATGCCTAACGAAAAATGTTTAAGTTAACATATCTTAAATATAAAAAAAATTACAATTCCCTCATCTATGCTATTTTACCCTATAACCACTTTGATTAATTAGCTAAATACGAAAACCTCGCTCTATTGTGTTGGTTTTATCAAATATCTTATAGAATGCGTAGATTCAAGATAAAATAAAATTATATGGGATTACATGCTCAGATGATGGTTTTTGGAGGAAGATGATGAGTTGTGGGAGATGCATGTGTTGGTGGGGGTTTGTGGTGAAGAAAAGTTGAGTGGAGACACAAAAATAGGTACGGAGGGAAAGAATAAAACTGAATTCAAAGAGATAAATTGGTACCTTTGTCCGACGCGTCGAGTAACCAAGAGTACATCGGTGGTTGTGCACTATGGGGAGCCAGGGAAGGTAGTAAAGGCAGTGAGAATATATGTGATTTCTATATACTAAGGGGACATGGGATTCATTACGGGAAAGTAAGCGCAAACATAACTTCAAGTAGGGGCAAATACAATTGGTTCAGGAGTGTTATAATTATTCCTCCATAACTAATATAGAGATAGTTGAACTAAAATGATTTTATATATGGTGAGTCGTTCATTGTGTGATATTATTCTTTGATTATTCTTAATACGATTAAGTTAATTAACACTTATTTTCATTTTCTTTTTAAGGTAAATACTCACTTTTCAATTTAGACATTGAGATTGTTTATATATAGAAAATTAGTTGAGAACATTTATATAGAAAGAGAGATGTTTGTTACTCTTCTACTGTTTTAAAGAAAGTTTGTCATGAATAATCACCCTAAGATATTGATAATGAACACGATAGTTACGCAGAAATTGTATTATAATCGACGGTGACTCTCATCGCCATGTTCGAAAATTCCAATTCATTTTTTCTTTGATTTTGAAGTAAACAAAAAATCGTAATTCATGGGATGCGTATTATATTATTTTTCTCTTAAGACGGTAATCACTCATAATTTTTAGCAGTCACGTGAATTCACGGGGGCAAAAACTAGTTTATTATTTATTCTTTTGGAGTGCGCAAAAGGGTGAAGAAAGTTTAAATAGGACTGGAGGGAGTAATGGAGAGGAGAGAGGGGGAAAGGAGAATGTAAAGATGGAGAAACAATAGAAATGTACTTCAATATAAGATACATTCGCACAATGGCGTGAGGCGAAATATTCCCTCTGAGTCCGTACACCATTTTCATCATCAAAAAAGCTCCAAGCCATGGCCAAACGTGGACATCCGCCGAAACCAAAGCTACCACCGGATCCCCCGCAACAAGACGACGATAGTGGTACTAATTTTGAGAATAAAGAGTCAGAATCGGAGTCGGCAACTAAAACCCAGCTCAACGAAGAACCAAGATCACCGGTGTTTCTACAAGATGTCATCGGAGATGCATTCCGGAAGTCAGGTAACGCTATTTCTACCTCTCCTAAGCCTAATAGCTCTGGTTTACATGGAATTTCTGCTACTGTTGTGAATGATGAAATTTCTGGGCCAAATGTTGAAAAACCTCTGTCTAATGAGTCGATGCCTGAGAAAATTAATGCTACTAAAACTTGGAGTCATGTTGTTAGTAGTAAGCCAAAGATTGGGATGAGTTTGCATATGCATAAGGATGTTAACCTGGAGGAGGCAATTGTAATAGAGGAGGATGATATTGGGGAGGAACTTGAAAGATGGAAATGTACTCTAGTGGGTAATGGTTTGGGAGCAAAACCACAGGTGAAGGAGATGAAGGAATTTGTGAGTAAAAATTGGGGAATAATTGCTTCTCCTGATGTGCAGTATTTCAAAAGGGGATGGTTTACTTTCAGATTTCACACAAAATCTGATATGGATGCAGTAATGAAGGCAGGACCATGGAAATTGGGGAATAACTCTCTGATTCTCAAGCATTGGTCACCTTCTTTTTCTCAGGAAATAGATTCAATCTCCCATATACTTGTTTGGGTTTTATTTCCTAATCTTGACCCCTGGTTCTGGACTGAGAAGGCTCTAAGTAAAATCTCCAGCAAAATTGGGACACCAATGTATGCTGATTATACGACAACTCATAAGGATAGGCTGTCATTTGCTCGGGTGTTGATCGAGGTGGATGTTTCCCAACAGCTGCCAGAATATGTAACCTTGCGTACACCTTTTGCTGAGACTATGGAGCTGAAGGTTGAGTATGAATGGGTTCCGTATTATTGTCAAGGCTGCAAGAAACTTGGTCATGAATTACAGACTTGTAGGAAGAGTAAGCCAAAAATTCAGGAGAAAAAAACCAAGCAAGTCTATAGACCTGTTGAGAAAGCTGTGGAAAAACCAGTGGAGAGTAATGAAGCAACAATGCAGGTCACTATTCCAATTGAACAGGCGACAGAGGCTCATGTTCAGGAACAAGTGATTGTAGAGGACCATGAACATGAAAGTCCAACCTCTCCTGAAGTTGTGGAGGAGATGGGGTTTCATAAAGTCAGTTCAACTGCTAAAAAACCTAGTTCTTCAACTTTGGTTATTCCTACTGTGTTAAAAAACAGGTTTGATTCTCTAAGTGTTGGGCTGTCTAATGCCATATGGGTGGGAAATGAGCAGATGGATGTTGTAGGGGAGGACAAGCCCCCTGATCCTGAATGATTATTGTCGCATAGAATGTGAGGGGGATGAATAGCCCCTCAAACAGTGTGAGGTCAAGGACCTCATGCTGAAGTATAGAGTAAATATAATGGGCATATTAGAAACAAGAGTAAAAGTCAGGAAATCTGATAGTATTATGAAGAAGAGGTTTGGTAATTATAAGGTTGTAACCAACTACTCCACACACTATAATGGAAGAATCTGGGTTGTTTGGAACACTCAGCATGTGGAGGTGGATATTAAGGAGATTCATGCTTAGTTCATTCATTGTGAAGTGAAGCACAGAATTTCACATAAAGAAATGGACATAACTTTTACTTATGGCAGTAATGATGCTCTGGAGAGAGAGGAGTTATGGAGTAATTTAGAGAGACTTAGAGTTCTTCAAAAACCATGGATAGTTATTGGGGACTTTAATGTCATCAGATATGCATCAGAAAAATCAGGCTGTTTTGCACCTGTGCAGAGAGATATGGATGACTTTAATGCTTGCATATCAACCTGTAATCTGATGGATATGCACAGTCAAGGGCAAGTCCTTACTTGGACTAACAACCAAGATGGGGATAGAAGAACTTGGACTAAGTTGGACAGAGCACTGATCAATAAGGAGTGGCTGCTTTAATACCCTGATTCAGTTGCAGACTTTCTACCCTCTGGAATGTCTGATCATTCTCCTTGTGTAGTGACCTTTTTTCCTCCTCCTACAATTAGGAAAAATTTCAGATACCTGAATTGCTGGGCAATGCATCCAAATTTTCTAGAAACAGTGAAGCAGGCATGGTCACAGGCAGTAAATGGAGATAGTATGGCCAAATTATTTCAGAAACTCAAGCTCACTAAGCATGCCCTCTCTATGTTGCATAAAACTTCCTTCTCTAATCTCTCTGAGCAAGTTAGGAGGTGCAAAAATGAACTCCTGAAACATCAGGAGGAACTGAGTGGAGTTAGAAATGATCCTAATAAAGAAAAAGTTGTGGAGGAAGCTAAAATGGAGTATTGCAGGGTTAAGATGGCTGAGTTAAGCATGCTGGGGCAAAGGGCTAAGATCACACACATTAATAACTCTGACTGTAGCACCAGCTATTTCTTCTCAAGAATCAGAGAAAGACAGCATCAAAACATGATTGGGAAAATAATGGATATGAATGGAGTGAATCAAGAAACTCCAGCAGCAATCTCTAAGGCTTTTATTGATTTCTATGTGAATTTAATTGGTAAGGAGAAACCAATTCAGGCTTTAGATACTGATATTATAAGAAGAGGGACTTGTCTAAATCAGCAGCAGTCAGATACTCTTATTCAACCTGTAAAAAAGGAAGAAATCAAGGTGGCTCTTTTTAGTATGGATTCAAATAAATCTCCTGGCCAAGATGGGTTCTCAGCTGGCTTCTTTCAAGAGTCTTGGGAGATAATTGAGAGGGATTTTTGTCAGGTCATTTGGGAATTTTTCAGAACCAGCAGGATGTCTAAGCAAGCTAACACTACCATGGTCACTCTGATTCCAAAAAAGGATCATCCATCAAGTGTAGCAGACTTTAGACCAATCTCATGTTGTTCAGTGGTTTATAAAACCATTACTAAGATCATTGCCAACAGAATTCAAGATGTGATGACAAGTCTGGTGGGTAAAGAACAGGCAGCCTTTGTTAGAGGTAGGAATATTTTTGACAATGTGGCACTTTCTCAAACTATAGTGAAGGGTTACAATCAAAAGCAAGTCTCCCCAAGATGCCTAATCAAGGTTGATATTAAGAAGGCTTTTGATTCTGTCAATTAGGAATTTATCAGATCTATTTTGCAGGCCCTGAATTTTCCTGAGAAGTTTGTAAAATGGATCATGAGTTGCATCTCTAACACTTGGTTTTCACTGAAAGTAAATGGGAATTATGAGGGGTTCTTTCCAGGCAAATGTGGAATTAGACAGGGAGACCCTTTATCCCCTTATCTATTTGTGTTGAGCATGGAAATTCTCTCGAGATATTTAAGGGGGATGCCAGAGAAAGACCAGTTTAGCTTTCACCCAAAGTGTACTAGAATCAGACTCACACATCTTACTTTTGCTGATGATCTTATGATCTTCATAAGAGGGGATGTGCCCTCTATGTAGGCTGTGGTTGAG
This sequence comes from Spergularia bocconei, assembly GCA_963457585.1. Taxonomy (NCBI): domain Eukaryota; kingdom Viridiplantae; phylum Streptophyta; class Magnoliopsida; order Caryophyllales; family Caryophyllaceae; genus Spergularia; species Spergularia bocconei. The sequence goes on from OY734959.1 coordinate 11,115,868, forward strand.
TGCTTAAAACTCTTTGCTGACATCTCAGGGCTGGAGGCAAACCAAGCTAAGACTGATGTCTATTTTGGAGGTGTTAGACAGGAGGTCAAACGCATCTCAGGCTTCACTGAAGGATGTTTTCCATTCAGATATTTAGGAATTCCTTTGAACTCTGCCAGGCTAAAAAAGGATATGTTTAGCTCTCTAATCAATAAAATCAAACACTCTTTGAATCACTGGTCCTCAATTATGCTCTCCTATGCAGGTAAGGTGCAATTGATCAACTCAGTGATCTTTGGCCTTGAAAATTATTGGTGTGCTAGCTTATTATTGCCAAAAGGAATTATCAAGTAGATCAATAAGCTGCGTAAAGACTTTTTGTGGAACATTGAGGCTGGTAAAAGGAAAATGGTCTATAAAAGTTGGGAGGGTCTTTGTACTCTCAAAAAGGAGGGTGGCCTGAATATCAAAGAGGTATTGTAATGGAATAAGGCAATGATAGCTAAGTGGTTTTGGCAGCTCCAATCAGAGAATCAGGGTGCTTGGTTTTGTTGGATTAAGGAGTATAAATTGAAAGAGAAAAGCATCTGGCAGGTCACTAGGAAAACAGGGGATGCTGAAACTTGGAAAGACATTCTCACTGTTAGAGATGAGATTTTACTAGCAGCTGGAACTGCTGCAGCTGCTACTGATCTATTGCAGAATTGGCAGAGGAATGGGAGATATAATGCAGCAAAGAGCTATCAACATTTCAGGAAGAAACACCAGGAAAATAAGTGGCATAAGGTGGTATGGAAAGCAATCAATCTTCCAAAACACAGCTTTGTTACAGCCCTGGCAATTCAGAAATCTTTGGCAACTGTGGATAATATTTGTGCAAGAGCTATGGTCTTAGTAAATAGATGTTGCTGATACGACCCACTTAGTTGTGGGTAATGTTGGGTTTTAATGCTAGAAAATGATAGCTTTTGGATCGGTTTATTGGCTAATTCGATTATTTGATTATTTGTGCTTTAATCTAAGAATTAGTGGTTTTTGAATGTATTTATGGCCTCAAGATTGACGTGCAAGTGTGTGGAAAGACAATGAGGCGATAAAAGAGGATCCAAGCAGCGAGATGCCAAGTTTTGGACAAGTTTTGGAGGAATTTCAGTCCAATTACGGAAGATCAACTTTGAAGCTTCATAACTTTCAAATAGCTTTGAATTTTGCAGTGAAACTAATAGCATATTAAAGCTCATGATCTTAGCTTTCCAGGAAGTGGTCACACGTTCTCATAGGCCGAGTAACGAAGAAGTTATGACCGTTTGAAAAATATCGTCAGAGCCAGTCCGTGGCAGACGACTCGTCTAGAGTCAGACGGACGACTCGTCCCGGTCCAGACGACTCATGCAGAGACTGAAGCAAAATCCACATAAGGTGCCAGACGACTCGTCTACAGGAAGACGAGTCGTCCCGATCCGGACGACTCGTCCGCTGCTGTGTCGGCGTATTGACGGGTTTCCTAATCCCGTTTTGTAATTTTTTAGTATTTATACTTTAAACTTTCGGTAGTTTTAATCATTCAGTATTCAGAACTTTTAGAGATTATTTTCAAGACTATGCAAGGCTAAAGACCTTTATTCTCGGATCGATTAATCGAAACTATTATTTACCGACAATTGTGAGTTTGATTCTAATTCCTTTATTCGTTTGAGTATTGGTTATTCTCTCATGCTTATTGTTATTGATTGATTTATTGCTCAATTGGGTTGCAAACTAATTAGACCTAAATCTATCATATTGCTAGATTAACAATTTAAGGACTAATTGTTAGATTGTTGATCCACTAGTAGCAATTAGCCTAGTATTTATATGCTGAACATCGGTATTAGGTTAGAGAGAATAAACATATTAATTGAAGATCGAAACCGCGTGTGTCTAGATCTTGTTAATCTTAGTTGATATCGTTTAATTGCTTTATGCTTTCGCTGGATTGAATTTAGGCGCGCGTCTTTGTTATCCACCGATTAGGGCTATTAGGTAGGGTTGATCTCTCCTCTTAGCTACAATTAAGAAACGATAGGAAATTATATTTCTACAATTAAGTACTCAACGAATTAGGATTAGTTGATAATTATGACCAATTAGGTGAATGATAGTGGACATTAATTGACCGAGATTCTTTTCCCCAATTGTTTACGAATTACTCTCTTGCATTTTGAATAATTGATCATATACACTCACAAAACCCCCCAATTGGTTACTTTACATATTTAGACGATTACCGTTCTCTGTGGATACGAACCTTGTTTCCCTTTTACTACGTTTTAGGTTAGCATTGGTAATTTATATTTGTAGGCATACTGTCAGTTGCTTATGTAAAGGAGGCGCAGAAGATCATAGGCATCTGTTTTTTTAATGTTCATATGCTAATGAGATTTGGAAGAGTATACTGAATTGGCTTACAATAAAAAGGCCACCGAAATGCTTGGATAAGGAGGTGAAATGGTTGAATCAGAGGAGGCATAGAAGACATTGGAAACACCAATGGTTGATTTGTAGTCTGATAGCTACAGTTTACATGATTTGGCAAGAAAGAAATGCTCGGCTGTTTGGGGGTATTGAACATGAGGCAGCTTGGATTGTAAGAAATGTCAAAGAAATTGTTAGCATTAGGGTGTATGCTTGGGTAAAGAATTGTGATAGTGTAGAAGTAGCTGAGTGTCTAAATTCCTAATGTAATTCACTTTCCCGTTTGTTTGAACTCTAGTGGTGTCCCTTTGTAAGTTTTTTCCCCTTTTATTCCCTTTATGGATGAATTAAAGATCACAATCTTACAAAAAAAAAAAAGATGGAGAAACAACTCCTGGAGAAACAGTTTAAATGGTAAGCATATTAAGTATGGGGCTCGGTGCGAAGTATGAGGGTCAGTACACTTCTTTGGGTTATGGCTTCCTCCCTTTCTCCTTCTATTCGTAAGGAGAATCGGACCCAGGTGATATTGCTTTCTGTTACAGCGGTATTTTAGGACGCATGACATTGGTGCGCAGGATATGCCACATATTTTCACTCGTATTGGTTTTTGTTATAGACAAGGGTGTGGGGATACATATTGTGTCGCGGCTCCCTGCCAACTTCTTGTAATTTCTTATTTATAATTAATATATAGAAATTGTATCAAGTTAGAAAGTACCCTTAATTAACGTCAGAAGTTAGAAGTGATAATTCTACCTACTAAACTACCTAACTAACTCTCATAATTCCTATAACTCTATAACTCCACCAACTATACCAACTCACTCCACCACCACCCCAACCCAACCATCGCCCCACCGCATCAACCACCATCGTTGGTGGTAGTCAACGGTGGTTGGTGGTACAACGACGGTTCGGTGGTGGTCGACGTTGGTGGCTTTCACAGTTAGTTGAATTATGTTTGTGAAGTTTGTGGAGTTATTAGAGTTAATTGATCGGAGCTAGACTATTTAGTAGTGAAGTTAAAATTTTTAACTTATGACAATAAGATTAATTCTGACCGGATGCAGCCCCTTATGATAAACTCTCTCCTACCCACTAAGATTTCCCCATTTATTTTCTATTTTGAATAGTTATGTCCGAGCTACTTTTAGACCAAATAAAAGACCTGCTTACCTTGAAATTAAGTGGAGTTGGCAGAATGCAATGCAGAATAGAATATGTAGTAATTTTTACAACACATGAACAATTCATTTGGTCTAAAAATAACTCTAAACATGGCTACCCAAAATTTATTTTCGAAAGAGTGAGATTTTTATAGGTAGGAGAGAGTATATATATGCCGTTATTTAAAAGTAAAGAGTTCCTGCTTTCTTAATTTCCGTCCCTAAAGAAATAAGCTACCACTAGAGAGTTGGCAAATGGAGTAAGACTAGGACTAAGTAACGTGTACGTGGCCAGTAACACATGAGAATATGAGAGCAAACTTCACAGGGTCTCACACAAAGTGCAAACTCACCTCAAAACTCAAGATCATAGACAAAAATACAAGACAAAATAACCCCTTTTTTTAGTTTTTACAATGCTCCCCTCTTCCAAGAGAAAATAATATTAAAAAAAGTTTAGGGTGCATTTTGTCCTTTTTATGTACCTCATAGAAGAACAAAATCTAAACACAAACATCTTGAGACATTTCTCCTTTTGGGCCCTCCCTTTACTTTTATATAATATATACAGTAATATTCTTTTATTAATTCATATCTTTTTGATATTATTTCTAGTAGAATTTCCCCACTTCTAACCCAAAATCTTTTAGGACATCAAAAAATTTCTTACTTATTTTGTCAATCTCTCTTCCCCACCAAATAAAAAACATTCCTTTCTTTTTCATCTTGTTACATTTTAGTATTTTTCTAGCTTTGACTTGCATAATAACTTGAAAAAAATAAAAAAAACATTATTGATGTCTTCATCACCTCCTTCTCACACACACCATGTCGATGATCATGAGGCCTCTTCTTCTTCTTCTAGAGGAATAAGAAGGAATGGGAATGGAGGGAATGGGAATGGGAATGGGAGTGAGAGTAGTAGGAGAAGGAGGAGAAGGAGAAGAAGACCTCCAACTCCACCACCATTACTACCACCACAACAACCACCAACACATTTTTACTATGAAGAAGCGTCAACTTCAAGTTATTATGATATGAACGGAGGTGTTTGGCCGGAACCCTTTGTTGAAGCACTTGCCATACAAGTTGCTCTTGATGCTTCTCTTTCTCATGGTGGCCGCCTTGCTGTTGCTCCTGCCCTTGCCATTCTCTTCCAGGTTTCATTCCCTTTCCCTTGAATTATGCATTGCATTATAACATTAATTTTGCCATTCTTTTCTTTCATTCCCTTTCCCTACCTTAGCTACTACTTTTCATTAATACTAAAAGTGCCTTTCCATAACTATTGTATTATTTTTGGCAATTTATCAATATCTTTTTGGATGATTATATCCCATATTAATTCTAAAATGTACTCCATTTGATATTTATTTTATTTTTAAATAATACCAATTATGTTTATATATGAGGATAAATTAAGAGATTGAATTGATGGGTCATATCTAAGGATTTTGAAAATGAAAATAAAAGAAGTAAGAAAGAATGCCATAATCATCATCATCTGTTGTCCTAGTAATTATTCATGTCAAGTGTGATTAGACAGTTTGGAACAGTGGTTCTGATATGTGCTCTCCATGCTTTGGTTAATTAAATATGTTAAAACTATGTCACACCTCATATCATAAGTAGCTAGCTAGGCTAAGCTTGAAGCTACATGTACTTGATTGTTTTTTTTTCTTAAAGAGTGGTGGAAATTTCTGACATTGACCAAGGGATTTATCATTATTACTCTTAGGATTATGTTATTTACCCTCAATTTATTATAATAAAATTAATTATTATTTTTATCAATATTATTGCTATATTTTTTTTATTGTATAAGTCAATGAGTATTTGGAAAGATGTTTAGCATATAAAACTGGGATTATTAGTTCTAGAAAATTTCAAGGGTTATAAAAGTAAGGACTGGCCATTGTATCTGGCCATGTATCATGATGGCACTATTTAATTGTTAATTGTTACCCATGCTTGTAGAAATAAATTTTTTTTTTTCATGGGTTTGTCAAGTTTGAAACCATTATTAGTAAGTTAGTTAAACCATAGTGTAATTAAAAATGTAAAAGTATTTGCCAAATTGCTAATTGCAATGTGGCTTAGTGAATGAAATTAAAGCTTGAAATATACGAAAAGGTTAGTTGAAACCATTACAAGAATGTAAAAATCACGGTCGAGAAACCATTGCAAGAATGTAAAATTCACCTAGAGAGGTGAAACAAATGAGAAAGGCAGTGTCTGGTTTCTTCCAAATTGTGGAAATTTCTACTTTTGGGTAGTTTGTTGAACATAATCAGAAAACTCTTGACAAAAAAGCTATCAAAAAGCTATGTTTTTTTTACCCATTTGACTTCACACCAAAATAAGGTCACTGGAAAATCCAATTCTTGTCTGACTTGCTCTTACCAAGTATTTAAGTGACTGCAAAATTGCTATTTTTGGGCAACTCTAACAAAACAGAAACCTAACCTTATTTGAATCAAATTGAGGCCTAGTCTAGGTTTGCATATAATAGCGACACTTTTACGTACTAACATGAAATAGATTGATCATATAGTAAAAATTTAAGAAGGTGAAATTATTTCTAATGTGACATATATAGTACACTACTGTTGTGTAAGTTATGGTTTAATGTCCAAGGTTTATTCGGGGTGATCTTTGGGAAAGGGGTGTGTTATGGACTTATGGACCATCAGTCAAGATCACTATGAAGTATGAACTATGGTGCTCCCCAATGCTTAATCAACATCTTCTTGTTCTCATATTTCTTTACTCTTGACTCTTAGTGATGAGACTTGGGGACGAAGTACGGAGTGTAAGATTCAGAGTTCGGGGTAACAACATTCGGTGTAATAGTGAAATACTCCGTATCTATGTTAAAGAGTTACGTTTCTCTCGCTGAATTTTCTTTTATTGAGATAACCAGGCTTGAAAACTTGTAATGCTGTTCTTCGGACAAGCAAGTAAGGTTTTGCAACACCGTACATGCCCCCTACTTGAAGGCGTATTTCTTAGAGGTGACATGGGTTGAAAGGGTGTAATTTATCATATAGAGTTAGGAAAGCAGAACGCCTCGGCTTCAATATGATATCGAGATCATTGAGAAATGTGATATTTTTCTGATAAAATGGTAGCCGGGTGAAGGAGTAAGATCGTTGCCTTGTTATGTTATACGGTTATACGAGTACGATACTATTTGTAACATTTTCTTGGGGTTGGGCATGATGGAGTGTACTATGCATGTAGAGATGGTGAATTGGCGACTGAATGACTAATGAGTAGAATACAAAATTAAGTTTGTAATAATCAGAAGGATGGCATTGGCATATATAAGACTGAAATGGTACAAGAGAGAGGGAGCAGTCAAAGGGTACAAAGGATAAGAGACAGAGGTCTTTGTGGGGGGTCAGGAGGCTTTTAGGTTAAGCTGGGATGGGATGGCTGTATATAGGTATCATAGATTCCTTGCTTTATACGAGACAACCCTTTAGACCTTCCTTTCTTGGAAATGAAAGAGAGAGTAAAAAGAGATATAAAAAGGAGAGAGATTAACGCAGGCCACCATGGTAATTGGTAATAATATTGCTCCGTTACTCTTAGTTAGTGTCGAGATTAACGCAGGCCACCATGTTAATTGGAATTAGTATACCTGAACAACCTAATTGGACTAGAAATGACCGTCCGAGTTCAAACCAAATTCCAAAATGACTCAACTTGATTCGAGTTAAGTTTGACTCAATGCTGACCAAACTAAACACGACTCAATTCGAATTGACCTTCAAATGACTAGGATGAACCAACCAAGAGTCTACCATATCACTTATTCAATTACTCAAATTATTTACAAAAGTTGAATTCAAGATATAATGTGACTAAACGGCTTTTAAGAGATTTGACATAGATTCGATTTGTAGTTGACCAATTTGAAATGGCTTTGCAATGGCCGGAGTTGAATTGCCTCAATTCGAATTTGATCCGTAGGTCACCAGCCCGAATTAGACCAAAACTAAATTAACCTAATTCAAATCCGAAATTGACTTAAAATATTAGTGATTTGATAGTGAGCCGAGGCTAATTGACCCGTCATATTAGTCATCCGATAGTGACCAATCCGAATTGACTGGATTCTAATTTCATCTGATTGACCCATTTACTAAGCCTAATGATGACCGTTATGGTTTTGTTTATTTATTTATTTTTTGTTTAGGTCACTAATGGTGAGTGTTACTTAGTGTATAACTCTAAAGAGACAAATACTCCTTCCATTCGCCTATAAAACGCGTAGCCATTCGCCTATAAAACGCGTAGGATCAGAACACATTTTTTAAGAAAAATAAAATTACGAGTGGGTTTTAGAGTCCACTTGGTGTAAAATTACAACATAGGGGCTATGCTCCACTAACTTTATCAATAAACAAATTAAGGGGTCGTTCGGTATCACTGCCGTTTTCTGTTTTGGGTTTTTTGTGTCACAAAATTTCGTTAAATAAGTTACTAAATGAATATCCAATTTAGTTGGTTCAATAATAAACATATAGAAAATGAAAACTGACAACTAAAAACAGAAAACCACTTTTTCTGGTTTAAAAAAACGGGGCTTTGTTTTAAAAAAAAAAAAAACTGAAAACTGAAAACAAAAAGGTGTTTTGGTCTTGTTTTAGTATTCACAAGTACAAATCAGGAAAGATTATAAGTAAGAAGTTTCAAAATGAACACCCAAGATAAAAATTAGGAAATTTAATTTGTTTTGGAACAATGTAGGTTTTCTGTCTTATTCATGTTGTACGAGATTATAGCGAAGTTACTTACAGTTTACGATTAGTGTTAAAGACGGTTTAATTCCTATGATCGAATATTTATTTTGGTCTAATGATACAGAATTATAGATACACTAGTGATCCAATCATATTCATTATCGAACGGGAGTCCCTTTAAGATACCGAATTGACATTTATGAAATTATGAGTATTCGATTGTAGTGGGTTAGGTGAGTTTTGCCATAGTATCCAATTTGCAGTTGGAGGAGTGCATGAAATCTGAGAGATTTAACAAGACAAGTCGAGAGTGAGCATGGTTGAAAAAATAGAGCACAATATTCCACACGCGCAATTTTTAGTATGTGTCACTGTCATATCCGTGGCTCTGAGATTGAGTGTGACTTGAAGAAGAAGAAAGGCAGAAAGAAGAGAGAGAGTGAATCTCCTGAGTACTGATGAAGCTACTTATTGTAGGCTTCTGCAAACCCTACTCTACTCTCTGCATCCCCTCTGCTCTGCTATCTTGTGCTACACCAGTCTTTAATTTTATTTTTTATTTTATCTCATGTACTTTCACTTCTTTCTCTTTCAAACCCTTGACTCTTCTCTCGAGATCAAAGATTTTAAAATTATTAGATAGCTGGGCCGGGGAACGATTTTCGCACTCTCTCATATTGATCTTTACACTCTTTGTTATGAATTTTTTTACAAACCTTAACTTGAAACCGAACATATATTTAAAAACACGCCCCGAGACCCCGTTTAGACCAAAATATAATCAATTACATTAGAAAGTGGGAATGTAATTTTTACATTAGTTAGGAGTCACCCTACTCCAATTACGTTGCAATTTCACGCATCTCATAAAGAGGATTAGAGTAGATCGATTTTCGTAGTGCAAAATTCCCAAAGAGGATTGTAGTGATCTAATTTTCAATCCTCGTAACTATGATCATTTGATTTGTTCTTCAGAAACTTTCTTAATTAAAGATGACCTAGTGTGCGTGGATCATAGTTAGGGCCGGGCTCATCTTTGATCCGTCTTAGGGCCGAGTGGCAGCCTCGACCAGCTCACCAAGTTCTAGGGCGGGCTATATATGGTTAGACCGAGTGTTAGATGTGCATTGAGATGATCCTAACATGGCTAAGGTAGAATTAGGCACATGATCTAGCCAACTATGTTAGAGCTAGAGACTTAGAGTCGAGTAATCGAGTTAGAATGTGTCAAGGGTGGGTTGCGCTTACTTAAAGTATATAAGGCTTCTAGTTGTAAGATTTGAGGTTTCTAGGTGATTAAGAATAAGGGTGGATCTAAAAATAATATGACGAGTTTCATAAAATGAGTTTTGAGAATTTGGTTTTTTGAATGGTAATTTGGTGGAGTTTAGTCGTGTCACTCTCCAAATTGAATTTATAACACTCTCCTATAACAATGTAGTAGGGAAGTAAGGTTCAAATCTACGGGGGAACTAATGGGTTATTTGTAATTAAATACGTGATTAAATAGTGGTAACAATTGGGGGATTTTGATTGATTGAATTGTGAATTAAACTAATGGATTAAAATAATGAATTAAAGGGTAATTTATCGATTAATTACGGCTAGTGATACTAACAATTTATCCTACTTCCAATTCGGTTCTCTTCCTCTTAATTACTCTATTGTGGAATTATAATTCTTATTGATCCTTAGTGATTGGTTATTAAGCGTGGACACTACTCTAACAACCCTAATTATCAAACGCTCTAAAATAAACGGTTAGACTCGATTCATTAACAACAATACGACTTAAAACAATATCAATAGAGAGTCGGGCGAATAAACTCAGTAGTATTAAATTTTTGTCAACTATGTTTTTCTCTCTTTAATCTAATAACGATGAGCACAAATTAATATATCAAAATTGTTTACTTTACTAGATTAATTAAACAAGCGATTACTAATAAGGCAAGTGTGGAATTGTAAATCCTAGGTGATCAATCTAGAACATGCAATTCATAAACGTTAAATCAGAGAAGCAACAAGAATTAAGATTAAGAAAAGAGAATTAAGAACTCATAGCTTTGATTAATCAAACAAGGATGAAGAATTAGTTCTCCATACAAAAGTGTACTGAAAGTTACAAGAATATTGAATGATTGAATTCTAATACAAGAGTCTTGAGTTTGAGAACATAGATTAGGAAAGGAGGATCAAGAAGCCTATCACGTAAACGGTCGTCAAGTAGTTTTCAAACAGTCGTATCTCCTTCGTTACTTGACAAATTAGGTGTACGACCATTTCCCGAAAAGCTAAGGTCATAAAGTTTGATCTCCAAGTGGTGACACAGTAACTTTACAAGTAGTTTGAGAGATATGAGCTTTCAGAGCCGACCCTTGCGCAAATCAGCTCAAAATTCATTCTAATGGCCACATTTTCTATCAAAACGTTTCTAAATCTCAATATATAAAATGTGAGACATAATGAACACAATATTCTCCTAATCTTCATGTAAATCGTATAAAATAGCACTCGAAATCGTAACACATCATCGTTCATTAGACATCAAATAGGAAACTTTCAAAGTATAACATGAATAAAATACGTAGTAATGAATTTAACAAACGATGGTTTGTCGTTGTGGAGTTGTGGACTTGTGGTTATATCTTAGGAGTATATATATGTCAAAATCTAAAAGTTATAGGTCTAAAGTTAGACGTAATTAAATTGTCTATTTCAAATGTGATACTCCGTAGTAGAATTAAGTTATTGTAATTTTAAGTTAGTGATCGTAAATTAAAATAGCAGTAGAAATCTAGCATACCTGTTGAAATTCTAGGTAATGTATGTCTACGTTAGTTACTATTGACCATTAGAATTTTAGTATTTTGCTCTTTGTTATTTTTTTCTTTAATCTGTTCTTAAAAGTTTACACTATAAATTTCGTAAAATTTTCATATTCTAACGATGATTTTCGGTAGTAAATTAATCGCGTTAATAGTAGAAAAAGAAGTTGGTTTGTTTTTGTGAAATGTTCGATTAATATTCGTTGTTGCATGATAAAACAGGTATGTACAACATGGGGAGCAGTGTCACGGTCCCAACTCCTATGGCAAAACCTCGTACGTATTGTATGGAATCACACCAATCTTAATCACCACCCTACATGGCGTCATCAGTTCATGTACCACCACCGCACCGCCCGAAACTTCCGTGTCTACCGCTGCTCTCACGGTGTCCTCCACCTTTCTGACCACCCCCCTACCGCCGTCCCTGATGAACAAGGCGGGGCTGCTGACCAGCTTCCCCTCTTCTGCCTTCGCCTTGCACTCTCGAACAACCACCTCGCTGCTGGTTTTTCCGATGGCTCGGTCCGGGTTTTCGACCTCATTAACCACCTTCACCTCCGCACCATCCACCCTCTCCTCCGTGACCGCCTTGGCCTCTACTCTCGAGCTGTCTCCGGGATAATTTTCCACACTGCTGTTGACCGCCTTGTATTTGCCTCCCTTGACGGTGACATCCATGTTGCCTTGCCACAGGCGGGAGCCGGCCCGGCCAGAAGGGCCTACTTGGGAGACGTGGTGAATGACGGAGCTTTGATGGACTTTGCTGGTTGTCAAAGGTTTTGGATCGGGCTCTACGCGGGTGTACCCGGTAGGGCTTTTCGGGTTTGGGATGCGGAGTCTGAGGAGCTTCTGTTCGTTGGTGGGTCACTAACTGATCCGGAGTCCGTCATGGGCTGGCACATGCTCACTGAGCTTCGGCCCACGGAGTTAGTGGGTCGGGTTCGGGTACTAAGGAGTGGGCTTGCTGTTGGGGTCACCAGCCTTAGAGTGCTGGCCTTGGACCTAGAGGAACAAGCTGTGGTCTTAGGAGACGAAGCTCCCCGACGTGGGATCATTGTGGGGTCCGTGGGTGCAAGTAACGACACGTTTGCCATCGTAGACACACGTGGAGTGGCGAGTGTACGACGTGCACGGACACTAGAGGAAGTGTGCAGGTTTGCAGTGGCACCCAGGGGTGCTGGAGCTGTGTCACTTAGGGGACTGATAGGGTGCATGAATAGCATGTACCTAATTATATGTGTAGGTGGCTTAATAAGGGTTTGGGATTCCGAGCATGGTGAATATTTGTACAGTTTAAGGGAAACATTAGAGGAGGCAAGTGCGATTGCTGCGAGTGATAGGTATGTTGTGGCTTCTTGTAACACAACTATACACTTGTGGGATTTTGGTGCCTAAACTTGATCGAGTTACTTCTAACCTGGGTCCGAAGGAGTTACAAAAGACGATAATGATGTGTCCGAATTTTAGACATCGAATGTAACCATGGAATCTGTAAGTTGGCTTATTAGTTGTTGATTGTGCAAAAGTGGTAGTAATAATAAGGATGGGGTATATAGAGACACTAATAATTGTATTGTTATTGTATATGTACTCGTCATTATTTGAGATGAAGCAATTGATTATTGGAAATGGTCTAAATTAGGGCTTTTTATTTTTCTTGTAGTGTGGGTGTTATTGTGTTAATGTTAGTTTTAGGGTTTTTGATACCAGTGTTTTCGATTGGATTTGTTTTTGTGGGGTTTTGATTGTGATGGAGGAGAAAAGTGCAAGTACAACTTTTTGAGTTCATATCATTTTCGTCTGTGGGGCAGATTTTGTTTGCTTTTTGTTGACTCCCATGTAAATTCTTTGTTCATCCTCTCGACTCTCGAGTAGTAGGTTTTCATTTTTCATGGTGGTTTATTACATCCTTTAATAATTTGGTTCATAGATGGCTCACAATACGGTAGTTGATAAGTAAAAAAACTCCATAAACAATGGAGTAATTGGATAGAGGGAGTAACTTCTGATGGATATCAATCTATTCGAGTTAGTTTTTCAAAATAAGGTGTACTAAGTCATATTTCATCTATTTTATTAGGTTTTTTACGTTTCATTTGAATATGCAAGTAATTAAAAAATTCAACGAAACGTAAATAACCTAAGAAACGGAAGGAATATGTAAGAACTTTCTTCTTTGTACCTTTTAACATAGGGAGGATTGTTTGAAACCGAATGTTAATAACTCAAGCTACAATCGACACCATAATCAACTAAGAAAAGTGTGAATGAAGGCTACAGAATTTACAAAGAATAGCCAGAAAAGTTGGAGTTGCACCATGTAATCAAGTCCCATAGCTAGACTAAACTAGATTTAGACACTGAAGGAAAATAGAGGGAACGAGCGACAAGATTTTGAACCCAACCAAGAAGCTGTAAGGCCTGTAACATATAAAAGATCATAGTCACACCAGTACATCTACTTACTGTAAGCAAGAACTTCGAAGTGATTCAGAAGCTTGCGATTTACATACAACGTTGAATCTGTACAACCAAGATGTTAATGCCGGAAGAAACGTCTGACAGATACTTGTTTCTATACTCATTTGGACAGCAAGTTAGTCATGCCTAAAAATTGCGTCTCGAGAAACTACCCTTCTGTCTCTGTTTCTCCACCAATCTGCAACACCCAGCACCAAGTGCGATTAGGAGCTAATTTCACAGGTAGCACATAAGCATGTAAGGATGACTTGAAACAACACAACACAACACAACACAGCCATATGTTTTTCGAAATTTAAAGCAGGCAATGATGATTAACAGCCACAAACTTTATTTTTCAATCCACTAGTGTTTCTGACTCTATATTACTGTATATATCTCCCCCTGCGGGCTTAGCTCTTCCTACTTACATGACAGCAAGATGTTAAACACCTCAATCACTAGTATTCCACTTGATGCTGCATACGTGCACTCAAGGATATGGCCATGGGCATGTACACACTTGGAATATGTATGTTTCAGTTCCGCCCCCATATGGCTGAAGAACTTAAGATGGTCTTTTAAGCTACTATTATTGACTCTTTTTTGTGGTTTCAAATTTAATCAAGCTATCATATCAGTATGACAGTTTATTTGATATATAAGGCCAGTAATATGCATGTGTAAATCAAGTGAGTTAGTTTATGATTTTGGGCAGTTTTTCCATCAAACACTGAACCAAATACTTTCAGGGTCGTGTTGTGAGTACCTCTTAGAACGTTCGATGAATTCACTTGGAATATCTTTCCCTTTGTAAGAAGCAAGAACTCCTCTTATGTCAGGTTTCTGTTCACCGACAACTGTTCAGCAAATAAACACAGGAAGACAAGAGTGAGGAGAGTTTACAGGTTGCAGTAGCGCACAAGCCAATAGCAATTATCATACATATAGATACTCACAAGAAAGAAACGGGATGAGGTCAATCAGTGTTGTATCATCCAGTTCCTTATTCCATGGTTTGATAGGAATACAGTTCTCAGGCTGAAGGCAATTATCAAGTGCATGTCCACTCACATAGATAATCCTCGAAGGATCTCTGTTTAACTTGGAAAGATCCTGCAAAGAGTAGCAACGAACTTAAGTACTACCAGGACTTGCATCATTATTACAAGTATATGAAACAAAGAAGGTCGACCGCCCCCATAAAGAGCAGCCCGGCGCACATTGGCGTCCCCGCTAAGCGAGGGTCCGGGGAAGGGTCCCACCACAAGGGTGTAATGAGGGCAAGCCTTCCCTTGTCAATTTATTTGACAAGAGTCTGCTCCCAGGACTTGAACCCGTGACCTATCGATCACACGGCAACACCTTTACCGGTGTGCCAAGGCTCCCCTTCGTCGACCGCCCCCATATTGAAGAAAAAGAACGAAGAGTAGAAGGCTGATATTTTCAGATCGGAAAACTGGGTGACTTTAGCACAGATACAACTTGAAAAAAAGAAAACCCCGACGCCTCTACAATTCCAACATACTACTTTAAGCAAGGGGCCTCTACCTACCCTCCCAAGTCCCTACTGCAGCATAAATGACAATGCGGAAGTAAAGATTCAAACATAAAAGATAAATATGGGAGGACCAAGCAGTTTCTGCATAACAGGAAATAAATTGTCTAGAGTGCCACAACACTTCTCTTCAGCTCACAGTTCAAATATGTAAATAACATTCAGATGACCGAAAATCACCTCTCATCTCTTCTTATCCAGATATGACGGAAATACGAAACAAAAAGAACAATGATAAGAATTACAAAGAATACCTACCCGGTAATGCTTTGCATCCTGATATTTTGTGTCTTTCCTTGTTAAGTAATGGGCCACACCTCTCTCACCGAGCTTCTCGAACAATGCTTGATCTTGAAACTTAAGCCAGAAACATGATCATCATGTGTGTTGCGTATGTACATATAATTGTCCAAACAGCGATATTAAGAAAATGACTTTACAGCTACAAGGATGTTTATCTTACCTGGTCATCGCTATATACGACAACCTCATAATATTGAGCCATGTTCCCCAAGAAAGCGTCGAGTCCTGGTCTCTTATAAGTAGACCAACCTGTTTCCCTCTATAGATCAAGAGAGAAAGCAACAATTCAGAGGCTCCAGTGTTACTCAATGTTAATGTTACCCTGTTAGGGATAGGTACACTAAAATAAAAATCTGTCATCATCTAAGTCTAGTGTATCCCAACTGCCACTACTGAAGCAGTGCCAGCCAAAGTCAATCTGAAGCATAAAGGAATGGAACTGAGTGGACAATGGCATCTAGGGCTGCCAAATTATCTAAGGACTAAGGGTACATTTGATAGAAAAAAAAGGTTACCTTCCATTCATTATATATCAGTGTTCCTCTCAAGTCCAGAACAAGTGTCATAATTCCAAATTGTTGAGCGCCTTCGTCCATGTCTGGAAGAAGTTTATCATCAACAGGTTCTGCCAAGAGCTGAAACAAATGTATGCATATGGTGTTTAGCCAATAGAACAAGTGAAAGATTGATATGTTCAAAAGGAAAAGTAAAGCTTAAAAGAGTGACCTGCACACGTTCTTCAATTAACTTCCTCAGATCCAGGTACGTATTGACAGCTTTAGAAGGAACTAAATAAGTAGGTATTGAAAAGAAAACATAAAGTAAGTGGGGATAGAAGTAAATATCAAGAAAAATGGGAGATAATAATTATAACGATGCAAAGTTTACACAATCGGAACTAAATTTCTACATAATAACCATATTCCCCAACTAAGTTCATGAGCAATTTGCAAACAAAACCAGTTTCTCTGTTAATCAGAATATATGGACAGTAATTATAATACCCCGTATTACACATTGGAGGACAAATACTCTGAAGACTAGGTTAGGTGAAAGGGATACATTCGCTTCAAAATACATACAACCATAACTAAAGCCAAGGTAAAAGATTGGCTACCTACAAGAATAACTGTATCAGAATTCATCAAAGCTTCTCCTAAGATCAAATGAGTATTTCATTAACTCCACAGCTAAATGAAGCATTAATAGAAAAAGAACCGACTTACAAAGCAGAAACAAGAGGAAAATTCAAACTCAGGAAAGCCTTACCTGACATGAAGGCAGTATAGACCAGCTGTGGAAGATTCTGGTAGAGGAAAGAAGGAAAATCAGTCTAGCAGCTGGAAGTCAACGTGTACAAAGATACTTCACGAGTTCACGGCATAAGTTGGCACAAATTACTACTATATCTTTGATTAGTAGCCTGTGATTAACCCAAATTATTATGAAATATGGGCAAGCTAGTGGATATCTCTTTTAAAATAGTCAAATCGACTTGTGGTGAAATGATTTATTGAAATGCTCAGTGATAGCTTATGAAATACTACATAGAATAGGGGTTCTATCTCAACCTCCTCTCTACAGTCCCTATTGACTTCATCTTCATGCCCCCACCCTTCCTGAGGCTTTGCCAAAACCTCTTCGTCCACGACACTCTCGCACGTCTCAGCCTCGGGGTACAGCCGAGGAAAGTATGCTATTTAATGATGCTTGATAGTTAATGCAAAGAGAAAAGAGGGTATCGTTGTAGGTCATTGCAGTCAGATGCTTCATTCAGAGAGTAATTGACTAATTGATATGTTTCTCATACGGAAACAAGGGGATATTTCTCAAACATCATGCCACATGTTCATAAATACCCTCTCCCCCAATAAATAAGACTCCAAAGACCAAAGCCCAGGGTCTTTGACAATCATTTCAAAGCCGGAAAGAGACAAAATGACACCGATATGACACCGAGTGTTATTCAAACAACATTGTAACCTCCAACTAGAATACAAAGTACAAACTAATGGATATGAAATTGGGGAATGGCTGACGAGAAAAAGGAGGACAAACATTGTGAACAGAGGGTACGAATTTCCTTATTCTAGGGTTTGTCAAAAGCTCGATTAATGACATCTCACCCCCCATCTAGTGCGATGGCAACATTCTCTGCAGATGGATAAGAAAGAGAACCTATGCGGAAAGACTTAAAGTGCTACTTAATAGAAACCGGAACCGTTGTATAAAAATCTGAGGATGTTTCTAAGAAACTACACAATGGCAGATTAGAAATTCCGGTAGTTAACAACACCATCCTAAATCTTCTACAGAGGCTTCCATCTTGGCCGAAAGAGGTCCCAACTATCCGATACTTTACAATAGAAAAAAAGGCACAGTTCGATGAGCCACCCAATAATTTCTTCACAGACAAGGAATTCGAATTAACGAATTAAAAAGATTACGTAGAACAAGGATAGGGCAATAATCTTAAGCAAGACGTTATACATAGATGGTATCTTCAAACTTACTTCAACAGTAGCAGCACTATCCACTAAGGGATGCTTTGTTAATGACCGAAAGCTCTTGGTCTTCTCATCAACTTCATCAACAGTGTATGCTACACCAATAAAAAAAATGTTGAAGAACTTAGTTGAAGATAAAAACAAGGTTAAATTCAAAAAGCATGGAAGAAAAAGTTCCTTTCTGAGCATGAAATATTGGTACAAGCAGCTTATACAAGGAAAAGTAAAATAGTTACACAATTATACAGATGGAAAAAAGAAAGGTAAGAAGGAAACCATGTCACCAGAATGTATTAATCGATAAACTTTTTCAGCCACTTCATTCACACGGGAACTTAATTGAATTGATTAAGTTACAGTTTCACTAGGAGGAAATTTTTTTCAACAGAAAACTACTATTAATCTTATGTAATCCAAAGTTGGCTACCACATACAACTTTATTTGATACAGAAGGGAGAATAATTGGCATCCAAAGTTCAGGATAGAACCTACGGGGAAAGGGATAGTGTCGATTTTCTTCTCTTTCCCATTTGGCCATTTCTTCATTCACCCAAACCAAACAATACTATAGGCTCACTTTTTAGATCAAACAGAGCTTGGATGTACTGATATACATACCGGTATACCACCAAGCTTCATTGGTCATTACTATCTTAAGCCACAGGCAACGGGTGTTCAAGCGCTGCCTAGTTTGACACCACAACAACTAAAATTCATATTGCATGAACTACATGATGTACATTGTCCATAAAGATCAAGTGTCAGCATTCATCAGATCCACTACCTAGAATATCTACACCGGACACTATAGTTTCTACAGAACAGTCTAAAATGAATGGGTTTCAACGCATACTAACATTGACAGAGGTATACTTCAAGAATATCCTGTAAAAGATCCAACTAAACAACGATGGTTTCATCCTTTTAAGACAATAGCATCGGCAACTACAATCTAACAATACACCTCTATTTGGGGATTGCCTCGACAATCATCAGAGAAACACAAGTGCATCATTCTCTATGAAATGTGTCCTATAACCAGTTGTTAAATCACCCGAGCAGCTTAACCACAGCTTTGCTAAAAGAGCGAATGATTTGGCTTAGCTAGTTAGCTACTACACAATCTTCCAGGATGAATGGAGGTCTATCCATCTATCCCCCGTAAATTTGGTACCATTCGCAATCATAAAAACTTCCTATCGGTTCCTAAAGTTCGTGATCCTTATTTCTACATCGAATTTTTCTGTTACGGTCAGCATCTAGGTTTAATTTCACACAGAATGTCTGTCAAATTCAAAACAACCGGTAACAATTACTATCCGAAGAGTACATAGGAATCAGAAATTACAAAGCAAATCCAATCATCAATTCTAAGTTAATTTAACAAACAAGCTCCTCCCTCAATTTCACTCTAATCGGAGCAATATCAACAGAAAAGCGTCAGCAGCTAGATGTTCAATAGTCGCGAAACAAACAAATTGTGGTACTTAAAAAATTGTATCATCATCGCACAATAACTTACACTATAAGTTTCATATTAAATTAAATTAAGAAAACGAAGGAGAACATGAGAAATAAAGAGTGAGAGAGAGAGAGAGAGGCATTCGAACCGTAGGTGGCGTAGCCAGCGGTGCCGAGAGTAGCGGCGACGGCGGAGTAGGCGGCGAATTTGAGGACAGAGAAAAGTGCACGGCCGGTGGAGGAGGAGGGGGGAGTTACGGGAGGAGGAGTTGACGGTGCGGAATATGACGCCGCCGCGGCCGCAGCCGGTGTCGCCGACGTTGTAGAAGAGAAGAACTCATTTGATTTAGCAGCGGACTGGAAGGTTCGAGCCGCCGGTGTCACCGAAGATGGCGTAGATGAGAAGAAATCTTTGGATTCGGAAGCGGACTGAAAGCGCCGACTAAAACGCTGCGTTTTGGGGCGGGTTAGACGAGGAGAAGAACGAGTTATGGCGCGTAGCAGCATCATCAGGTGGTGTTTTTGTGAGTGAGGAGGAAAAAGACAAAGATGAGAGGGTTTTAGCAATACGGAGGTTTTTTGGTTTATTGTACTACAAGAAATCTCCCTCTCACTCCTTTCCTACAGTCTCGAATTTCTTCGTTATATTATGGGGGAAGGCGATTTTGCATGCGTTTAATCGTCGTCTGATCGAGGCGAGAGGGGAAGGAGGTGGTCTTTCTATGTTGTTGGCAGACTTTATAAATACCTTTAACTTGGTAAATCAGATTGCTATGCTTCGGGAGGTTCGGGTCCGTTGCCCTATAGTCTTTTGCGTTGGGTTGAGTTTTGTTATTCGAGTCCATTATGGGGAGCACACACTCTGTTTTTGTCAGGGGGTGCAGCAGGGCGATCCTCTTGGGTCGTTGTTCTTTGCCCTCGTGTTGCATCCCTTGGTTTGTCAGATTTGGGATTACTTCGATTTGTCCCTACACGCTTGGTATTGGATGATAATACTATTGTTGGCGATACCTTGGTTGTTAGTCAGGTCAGACATAGGTGTTTTGGCCTCGTGATGATCCTCGGAGTACGATCGACGGTATTTTCCCTCCTAATATTGCTAGGCCTCACCGTGGGGTTAAGCTTCTAGGTGGGCCGGTTAGTGCGAATCTTAACTTTTGCAGTTCTCTTGTTTTGGACCAGGTTACCAAAACCATTGCGCTTATGGATGCGGTTGCAACACTTCGCGATCCGCAGTGTGAATTGTTGTTACTTCGGACTTGTACCGGTGTGTCTAAGCTTTACTTTGCTTTGCGCACTTGTCCACCCCGTGTCTTTGAGTCGACTCAGGGTGTTTTGATGCAGCAATCCGTTCCTCCTTACAGCGTATTGTTATTGTTTCGGGGGTCAGGTTTTGGTGATTGGCAGTGGAGGCTAGCCAACTTGCCTTTTTCTCATGGGGGGCTTGGTGTTTATTCGGCTGGTGATACTGTCCATTATGCGTTCTTAGCTTCTCGTCTTCAATCCGCTGACTTGCAGGATATGCTTTTTTCGGCGTGTTGATGTTGTGTCTTCTGACCCATGTTTTGATGATGCTCTCAGTGTGATTAATCAGGCTATGGAGGTTGATATTTTGAGTAATTCTAGTGATATTGCTGCCCCCGACTCATGTAGAAATTGGCAGATATATATATTAAGAGAGCCACTCAGACTGCTGCCTCTGTTTTCTCTCTCACACCGCGTTAGTTGGCCTTGTGGCATTCACAGCAGGGTGAGCACTGTTCGGATTGGCTCTCAGGTGGTCCCTATTTCTGGCTTGGGGCAGACAATGAATAGTCGGACTTATCTTTGTGTCTTGTGTTATCATTTGGGGGTCCCTTTGTTCTCTTTGGACCGGCCGTGTTCAGCTTGTTCTCGAACTTTCGCTGGGGATATTTTTGGGGACCATGTAGTTTCGTGTGCCGAGATTGTGGGCATCAAGCATCTTCATAATGCTGTTCGTGACACCTTGGTGGACGTCTGTTATCGGTCCCGGATTTCAGCAGGCAAGGAGGTGAATATTGGGATGATCGGCATTGATGGCATGCCTCTTCGTCCGGCGGATGTGCTATTATATTCGTGGGATGGTAGGCGTGACGTATGTCGATTTGATTGGTTCATCGCCCTTAACTCAGTCTGGCTTGGTCGGTTTGAGCCGGGCGGGGTTGTGCGTGCTTTGGCTGATCGTAAGCGTACTAAGTATAATGATCTGTGCGCTTCTTTGGGTTATGGCTTCCTCCCTTTCTCCTTCTCCTCATTAGGAGAATTGGAGTCGGTGTCGTTGCTTTGGTTCAACGCATTCAGCGGTATTGCAGGACGCAAAACATTGGTGCGCAGACTGCGGTATTGGCTTTTCTATAGCCAAGGATCTGGGGGCACAGATTGTTTCGCGTCTCCCAACCAACTTCTTGTAATTTATTATTTATAATTACTATATCAATAAAAACTAAAAATATATAGAATGCCGATTTCGCGATTTTTACAATAGAAAAAGAATAATTAAAAACGAACGAGAAAAAAAAAAGGTATTTGTTTCGCTTACTAGTTTGAGTTTTGAGTTGGACTCAATAACTTTGGAAGAGTAAGGAATTTTCAAAGCGGAAGACTATTAGCATCCTACAACCCAATTCTCCAAAACTACTCCAACGCTCGAATTTAATTGTTGACATGCAACTAATTTGGAGTGTTGGTAGTAGTGGCGGAGTGTCAATACTCAATGGTCGTTGCTTTTCTTAAATATGCGCGTGAGGAAGGGGCTTCCTACAGCTCAAAAATGAGAGCAGAAGTTTTTGGCCAGCAAGATCCTATTAGTATGAACTGTTTGACTGATGGCAGTAGAAAATCTGTAAATCAGATTTACGAAAACATCCAGTGTGTTTAAATACTCAACAAATAAATCAAAGATAACCAAAATTAAGACAGAATAGTCAAATGCTCTTCCGTGGGCAGTACAAACACAATTGATTGGTTTCAGTCCACTCTTGCTCAGTTCATGTTAAAAGTCGATAACCGGAGTCGTTATATGCCATCGGAAAATCCGAACTATGCAAAACAGACCAACTGGAAAAACTGAGATCACCACTGTCGGAAAAAAAGGCTGAGATAAAATCAAGTCCGTCCAACTTGATGGATGAGATGCAACAGAGAAGATCGATGCCAACAACACGCCAATCCCACCAGCCATCAGCATGAGAATGACAATATTGTGCTGTAACACGAAACAATTCACTCAGCACCAAATTCATAAGCATCGAATTTAAAGATGGAACGAGTAAAATCATGAGAGAAAATCAGCTGTGGAACAAAAGATGAATATTTTCAATCAATATCACATGATGGTATATGAACTGACATCATAAATATGTCAATTTTATAGAAAAATGATATGCAAGAGTAACAGAACGTTACAAGTTACAGTTCAAATAAACTCTGAAGGTGAATTCGACCCAGGTTTTCTGTCATCCCCCAAGTCACCAGGTCCAGGGTGCTGCAGATTCTGTAAAACCTGAGGATGCAGACCGCCAAGGCCGCCACCCAAACCATCGTTTCCAGGCCCGAAAAACTGACACATAAACCTAGCCATAACCCCAAGAATCTGCATTTGGTTCTGGCAAGCATCAACATGCATTTGCATCATCTGCTTCTCATGGTCAAGCTGCAAGCCCAACATCCTCCCCCTCCATTCCATCTCCTCCTCCTCCCTCTTCTCCTCCATCCTCATCCGCCACCGCCGTTCCTCATCCAATTCTCTCTCCAACCTCAGTTCCCTATCGAATTCCCTCCTTGCCCACCTCATCTGCAACTCTTCCAACTCCAACTCGCTCTCCTCCTCCCCTTCTTCCCCTTCTTCCTCCCTCACCCTCTTCTCCTTCGAATCCTCCATCTCCCTCCTCGTTTCCTCCCTAGACATCAAGACCTCATCCCTAGCAAAATCCCTCCCTAACCTCCTGTCCTCCCTCTTCAGCAACACATCCCTCAGCTCCAAAACCTGAGCACCCAACAAAGCAATCCTCCTCCTTTTCAACTTCCTCCCATGAATCGAACTTGACCCTTCATTTTCCACTCTCTCTACACCACCACCACAAACCCCACCTACTTCTTCCTCCTCGTCCTCCTCGCCCGTCTCCCCATCCTCCTCAAACTCTTCACAATCAATCATGTCAAACCCTAACCCTAAATCATCCTCCCCATCGTCTCCCCCAAACAGCTCCTCAACATTACTACTGAAATCCCCATTATTATTACCGCCACCACTAGAGACCCTCTTACAATTGTCCTTCACCTCAAGCTCTACATCCCCAAAAACCTCCTTATACTTCAAGAAATTCTCCCAATGATCTTGCCCATCTTCCCAATTGAATTCCCCATCAGAAACCCTAATTTTCTGCTTGACGCCCAAATACTGGTGGCGCATGTTCTGCACCTTAATTGAGACGTCCCGCCATGACCACTTGAAGGGGAAGTTAATTGGATCTTGGAGATGGTGAAATGAATTGACATGATCAGCAATTGGCTTGAATTTCTTCTCTCGCGTTTTCAATTTGGCAAGGGTTCCTGAGTTTTGTAGGTCGGCGTATTTTGTAAGTAGGGTTTGCTCTTCTACCTCTGACCATTTTTTCCTCTTCATTCTCTGATTACTCGCGATCTCTTTCCAAAAATATTGCCAACATTATCTCTACAAAAAGAGGTAGCATTTAACCAAAATACCACATCAAACATTGGTAATTGATATCAAAACACTGTGCTAAGCAATAAAACTAAGAAGCGCCAAGCAATCAAAATTTATTACACTGCTATAAATTTAGGTATTGATAAAGATATGATCTGATCCTCTAATCATTAAGAAGGACTTAATGTCGTTGTTTCAACTTTCGCTGTTTCTTAGCGATACAATATAATGATCAGGACATTAAATAGAATTCATCTTTAAATCCAAATAATCCAGCTCAATACAGGAAGCTTTTATAAACACACCAGGATCATCCTTCAGTAAAGAAAAATTCCGTGTTATTCTCTGGAATCCTGTGTACGAGTAGGTCATCTAACTAGGTGAATAAGTTAACACCTCCATCTTCAGATTCTTCAATATCTTACACTACTTAAGATTCCTATATGTTTTTCCAAACCATCTTCTCTCAACTTCCTTTCCTTAAGATAGATGTCACTCTTATTATATAAGAAACATTGCAAAGAGCAATGTCCACGTTTCTTTACTGACGTGATATCAACATTTCTTTATCAACACAATTCGAAATAATAGCAAAGTTATTTTATATAATCTTTTAAATTGTGATTCTATGGAGACCATATTCTCCTATTATCTCAATGATCAATTTCTCTTCACTATTTTGGTTGAATTTTATCGAATGTCTACATTAAAAATGTGGATACTCTAGCACCAAGTTTGTAACAAAATCAAGTACACTGGGAACTAGCTACTAAGAATTCTCGTACTCAAAAGCAATACCAAAATCTGAACCAATAATGGTCGCTTTCAACCATGTCCATACTTCATACTACTACTCTACGGAGTATAAGCCTATTTACATTTTTCCCAAAAAAAGAAAAAAAAAACAAGAAAGAAAGAAAGAGGAAAGAACAATCAATGAGTAGATATAAATAAAAACTTTAAATAGTAAAATATGATAATCTAGTGATGAAGTTACTACCAGAACATGATGAGTCCTATGAAACTGGATACTAAGAACACGACCAGTATCAGACGGCAAACCAATTGACAGTATCAAGCTTTTCACAGAGTTAGGCCTAAAAACCATTACTAAATTAGCAAAGTGTAACAAATCATATAACTTCTGTCCCTCAGAGGCAGGAAATCCAAATCTATCTCACCTAATACTCAGATTTACCTACAAATAACAATCAGGGAATAACAAGTATTTCACTTTCTGAATTCAAACAAAGAACAATCACTTACAAATGGATAAAACACAATCATGCTCAAATTCCAAGAGATTCAGAGTTGAACTGAAAGTGATCCTCGGATTTCCCAAAGGAACGGGAAAGGTGACACGTATTCAAAATTCAATTTGTTGTTTCTAAATGATACTAAAATGGTAAACGAACTTGAGCTATAAAATGAGAGGCTTTGAAGAGTGTGAATGAAGCCTAATGAAGAAAGTCTATAACGTTGGACTTTCAGTGTACCTGGATTCCTTGTGAACCTTTTCTACAAATATGTTTCGCATCTGAGTTAGTTCGGATTTAAGGGAGATAACATTGCCGAGTTTTGAGCTTTACCGGGAGCCCAACATGTCAACACAACTATATGTGTTTCGTAGGTAAAAATATTAGACGCTTATGGCAACATTGATGCAGAGATCAAGCTCCCAACCACAACGGGTTAGCACCCTACACTTGACACTCATGACCCTAATTGTCGAAACCGAAACGACCATGACAAAGTCTAAATCCTACCAAGCTGCTTGAATTGGGATGCTTTGAGCACATAATCCTTAAATTTCTCAAAATAACCAGTTGACGTGATGGCAACTTGACAAACAATGAGATAGTGATTAGAACAGTGACCCTAATTATAAGGGTCAGTACTTCCAAGCTCAAATCAACCAAATTAAAACAAACTCAATCAAAAACACCAGACAACATAAATTCAAAACAATTAGTTGGGGTTCAAATTAGGCAAATTAGCAACAATTAGATAAATCCCCAGAAAATCAACATCAAGTTGACATAAACCCAAATTACTAAAATTATAGATACCAAAAGAAATTACATGAGATTAGAATAGTTACCTGTAGTGCGCATAAACTCCAGAAAATCGAAATCCCAAATTGGAAAATTGTTGCTCTCAAAGTGATCATCTACAAACCAAATGTAAAGTGGAAGAGCAAGGGATGAAAGTAAAAGTAAAGATGATCCAAGAAAATAAGTTTGGGACGAAATTCCTAATCTACCCCTTAATGTGCTTTGTAGTCTGGAGTCTTTGTACTCCTTATTTGATGACTGTTCAAATCCCAACTCAAAAAAAAAAAAAAAAAAGGAAAATTCACGTGGTGACCCTAAGTTTTGCAAGATTGTACGTGGTGACCCAAATTTTAAGTTTCTACACACGGTAACCCTGAACTATGCATTTTGTGCATGCGGTAACCCTATATTTTAACACCGTTAGAATTACGTTAGGTTATGCCATAATTAAGTTCTAATGTACAATTTTTTGATAAAAAAGTTCAATTAAGAAGTTAACTAGTGTTAAGACGATATTAAATTAATGTTGGATGAGTTGTAAATAACTCATTGTTACCTCCAAAAGATGATATTAAAGCATAATTTGACAAAAAGTTAACGGACTTCTAACAACGTTAACATATAGGGCCACCACGTGCACAAAATGCATAGTTCAGGGTCACCGTGTGCAGAAACTTAAAATTTGGGTCACCACGTGCAATCTTGCAAAACTCAGGGTTAGCACGTGAATTTTCCGGAAAAAAAAAAACTCAAACGTGAGAGTTCGTAATTGTTTGGTATTTTGATTAGGGGAATATCAGAAATTTTTATTCATCTTTCAAGTTTTGTGAGTTTAGTCATGTGAGAGGTTCTGGTAATAGTGTAGCTCGTGGTCGTGGGTTGACTAGGTTCAGTATTGGAGTAGTATTTTGCATTTAGTTCTTTACCCTTTGCTCCTTTGCAATAAAAAAATGTCTTAAAATGTGTCATTTGAGTCCAAATGCAGCCATCAAACTCGTCTTTCTAACGAAACAACCTTCTAATGTCTACAACAAGTAACCTCTAGTACTGTATGCTGTATGTGCGGGAAATCTCCCGTACGGCTTCTGTTTCATACATCACACATACTCCGTTCACAAGATCAGTGAGGGTTTTGAACTTATAGATTGAAATCAAGGTTATTGCTCACAAGATCAGTGAAATCAAGTAGTTTATGAGCTCGTCTCGAAAATCTGTGCTGTTTAAGACAGGTGACTGATAAAGTGCTTGAACATCACAAGAGCAGTGAATGAACACAAAAAATGACTCCCTTCAACATACATACACAGCAAGGATCACGGCTTACAAATCAGGAACACGAGTTCACAAGACCGAAGTCTAGGTATTTCTTTAGACCTCCGCTAAATTATATGTACCACATAAATCTCCGTCTTCAAGTGATTCTACCTTGATTTCAATTTCCCAGTCATGACTTGTGATTTATGAATACTCACCACTAAGATCGCCCCAGCGGACATTGTGCTTAGCAGCTAGGTAATGAGCTCCAACTGGTCCCCTGCTACCGTATGGGTAGAGCTCAGGAGCTATCTTTTTTTCTTCGAGTTCCTTCAACAACGGAGTAAATAATCCCCATGCAGCATCGAGCTCATCACTTCTGATGAACAACCTCCGCTCTCCTTCTATAGCGTCTAGAAGTAACCTCTCGTATGCATCAGGTATTTCTCTTGAATACCTTAAAACATTAGCAGTTCATATTCAGGAGACTGTGATATTCACAAGGCAAAAGCGTTCCATAACTCATCTTAAATCTAAAAGACATGCAAACCGAACCTTCCAGGAGAAACAATGTGAATTACACCACGATTGCACAATTGATCAAGAATTAATTCAAGTGATTTCAGTCATTGGTTTTCTTTTCGACTTTTCCCTTTATGTAGTGAGAACTTAAAAAATATATCTGGTATAGCTTTTCCCGATATATAAAGATGAATGAGGATTACCTATCACTGTAGAGTAAGTTAAGGTCACTCTGGTCCAATCTCATCCCGAGGCCAGGAACCTTATTGTTGAGCTTTAAGTAGATAGCTTCATCAGGTTGAACCCGGATAACGAGCTCATTTGTAGCATTATCTAAGTCAGTTCCAAAGGTTTTCTTGTACAAGTTTCCAGGAACATGCCTAAACTGAACTCGAATTTCAGCTCTGTGGTATACATAGCAACAAACTTAAACCTTTGCCGAAGGCAGGAAACTGTGAAGAACAAAAAGAAATAGTACTGAGAATAGAATAAATTGGAGATAGTAGGAATAAACCTCCTTGTATTAAGAGCTTTTCCAGCTTTCATCAGAAAAGGAACCCCATCCCATCGCGCATTATCAATAAAAAGGGCAGCAGCAGCAAAGGTAGGAGTGAGGCTGTTTGTTGGTACAGTCGGATCATCTGTATAACCGAGATATGATTTCCCCCCTTTGCTGTGACCCTTGTATTGACCCACAACAACGTCTTGAAGCTGAAGTTGCCTCATTGATCTTAGCAGTTTTACCTGAATGTATGAGAGGACGAATATATATCACATATAGTACATTAAGCAGGAATGCAAGTATTCGAGGATATACTCTTGTACCTTCTCATTCCTTATATCTTCAGCATCCAAGCTGACAGGTGTCTCCATTGCAAACAAGGCTAGAATTTGGAGGAGATGGTTTTGCATTATATCCCGGATTATTCCATAACGATCAAAGTATCTAGGAAACAAGTCATGTATAGACAGGCACTAAGTCCATCTCCTTATTCTCACTTCTCAGTCAAGTAATTAATTGGATTTCATACTTACCCACCACGTCCCTCTGTGCCAAAGTCTTCAGAAAATATCAGCTGAACATTTCGGATGTAGGTCCTGGACCATAGAGGCTCAAACACCAGATTTGAAAAGCGAAGCACTGATAGATTCTCAACAAGCTCCTTCCCTAGGTAATGATCAATTCTGAAGAGAGATAATAAGGTCAGGCTCAAATTCCTTTGACACATTGTTAAACTGAAAAAAAACACAGATAGTGAGAGAGGTATAATACCTGAATATTTGGTCCTCCGTAAGATACTGCTTTAAGCTTCTCGTTAGGTCACGAGATGACTCTGAGTCACGGCCAAATGGCTTTTCAACAATTACCCTTGTCCATCCACCTTCAGAGGAAGCTCGATGGCTAGCACATCTCACCACATCCACAAAAATGTTTGGCGGTATTGATAGGTAAAACAACCGATTTGGAAGCTTCCCAGCCTAAACAGATACTGGAAGATTCAAATTCCAAGTTTCATGGCCTTTAGTTTGGACAGTTAAAACTTTTAAGTCTAAACAGAAAAGGTTATTGTTTGAGCTCTAGAAAAGAGAAACTCACCCACCACGTAAGACCATTAGTTTCAGAGAACGTCTAGTTTATGCATGCGCTTTTAAACAGTCCACATACATTTGTAATCAGTGCGTACTCCTTCACAGTATCCATAACAAAGCCTATGATGCTTATTAAGTTCTTGATTCAGACATCTGAGGAGAGCAAGCGGCTTCCTTGAAAGCTATACACATCATATGCACTAGTTTTGAACTTTTTTTTAGTCCCAGGAGTTGTTACTAAGGTTATACTTTCCCGCATCACATACGCTCTAACAGCAACTGATACAAGGGGACAAAGGGTGACGCCTATTCTTTCTTTCATCGTCTCAGGGAGAATTTATTATATTCGGTTATTTAGTTTGGGAAGGCACTTGCGTTTGCGTATTTATTTGATGGTTTTAAGCTCCTGATGTTAGTAAAGGAGAAAAAGCAAGGAAAAACAAACTCCAGAACGACAACATATTCCAGAAGGTTTTAGTTAAAATCACGTCGACACAAGAAACTACTATTCTACTCCAAGGAGAAAATGAAACCACTCCTGTACTCTGTAAGCATACTACTAGAGAACCCTGGCTTAGTTCAATTACTGGAGCACAAACACTAAAACCTGATTGGTTTCTTGTTCTTTTGTAAAGTTTCATTTCATGAATACCAATGCTTTTGCTAGTTGATCCACAAGACTTTCAGCCGAAGGCCCTAAGCCATCAATTATAGCAACAAGAAAAAAGCCTGAGTCTCAAACGATGATGTGGCTTTGGCTAACATGAATCATCATATGAAACCGTCCTAAGGATATGACAGTGAAAGCATAAAAAAAAAAAAAAAAAAAAAAAGGCTGAACATAAGTTTGGATGTTTGATGAAAAATTAAGAGAAAAAAATAGCAAAACTCATCGAGGAAAATAAAGACAAACAAGTCGACAAGAAAGGATAACTTGCTTTCAAAATCAAAGAAAGAATAAAGCACAAAGAGAAAAATACAGTCAAACCTCATTATCCGCCCACGCCTCCCTCTCCAACGCCATATTGGGACCCACCCATGCAGCACAATGATCATTAACGCCAAATTTAAGATTAGAAGAAACTCTTTAAGAGTGGTAGGTGGTACTCAAGACCCCATTAAGACTCGTCAGCATCTAACCCATGTATGCCCTTTCTGGCCCCCTTTGGAAGACTACATTGTTCTACAATTTGGGTCCTCAATTTCAGAATCGAAGTTTGCCAAACTACCAGAAATGATATCCATTTATTATATTGTCTATATTAATCAGATCCTTGGTAATTCATTTTCCACTGTCCCTTGCAACCAGCATAGTATATAAAGTAACATGCATCTCAGCTCAATCCTAGAAAGTACAATTAGTTTAAAGAGTTTATCAAACTTACAGATAATTACCTCTTTCTCTTTCAGCTTACGGTCCAATTCACCAAAGTCATTCTCTGAATTATACAGACCAGAATGATAAAAACATCTTTGTAAAAAATGATCCATCTTGTCACCACAATTTTCCCTGGAAGCAACTCGATGATTCAATAATTACAACGTAGATAAATTCACAAAGTAAGAACGATGCTGAATGAAAGGTTAGAAATCAGGATACCTCTGATCTATTCTACATGTTAAGGTCTCACTGATCATGTTCCGAAGCTGTTCATCGCCCATTTTTGTTCGGGCATAGCCAAAAATTGTGAAGTTCTGCATTAATGCGACTGTAAATGAGAATTACACAAAAAGTATATCGTCTTCGTAGAATAGGTAGATATACATTAACCTTTCTAAACAGACAGATATACCAGACAACAACAACAACAACAAAAAAAAAAAAGAAGAAGAAGAAGAAAGGAACATGCCTCAGGTAGCCAGGCTTCATAATAGAGAGCAAAAAGGGCAGGAAAAATCTTCTTTTTTGCAAGATCTCCTGAGGCTCCAACTACAGTTATACTCAGCATTGATCCTTCTTTGATGGAGCCCAAGATGGGAAGCGATTGTTGATCAACTAGTGCCTCAATTTTCTTTGCAGGAATAGGACTTCCTTGCGCATCTTCTAAACAGAAAAGATTCAGCTCTTAATGAACAAACATACATATAAAATAGTCTTAGAAGCCGAAGCTCGTGAAGAAAAAAAGAGATAATTCATTCACATGTTATAGAGGTTACTCTCCAAGCAGCGCAAGGGGGGCTGTACATGTGCTACACAGCCTGTCCCCTACGCTATGGGCAGGTTTTTTCCATGGACCTGTAAGAGAGATAGAAAGATGTACTAAAATGGTAAAGCCCATAAATTTGGACATCAATTGCCCATTGCAGTATGGAAGCACTACTAGTTGAGTCTTAAAATTGGCAACTCAGGTCGCTGTAAGATTTTACTATTGTTCTAAAGGTGGAATGCTTCCATAGATGTTTAGCCTTGAAATGCTTCCATAGAAGTTTTGCAATTAGTGTAAGCAATACACACACACAACAACAACAACAACAACAACAATCAAGCCTTATTCCCAAAATGATTTGGGGTCGGCTAACATGAATCGTCATCTAGTAACCGTCTTGTGTACGCCATGAAATTCCAAAACGTTGTAAACCTTTTTGGAGTAATTAAATATTTTCAAAGGAAGTTTTGTAAAGTCGTCAAAATAAATTCAAAAGATTTACAAAAAAAAAAAAAAAAAAAAAAAGTTTTGGGAAAAGAGTTAGGGACACCAAACAACAACAACAACAACAAAAAAAAAAAAAAAGAACTACTACCAGGACAGTAGTACAATATTGTCCACAGCTGTGTTCTAGTAAAGCTGCTTCATAATGCAGCGAAAGCTGCTTATATGCCCTGAGAAAGCTGCTTATATGCCCTGAGAAAGCTGCTAACATTAGAACCATAATGTAGACGGCTGAAATCAAGAATTTAAGCTATAAGCTTAAGGTTTGAAAACATGGTTTCACATTTTCTTGTTCACAATGTAGAGAGTAAGATAAACTGCCTTAACAAATGAGCTTTCACCCTAATATATGCATATAGCAAGACACCAGCTGTTTTGTATCACAAGTAGACAAGAACCTTTTTGTGAATAATATAGTAAGGTTAAGCTTTAATCAACTTTACTTTCCTTTCACCTTTTCACAATTGCACTTATTACAGTTAACCATTGGTTAAGAAACCACGTAAAATAGCTATATGGCAGATCTGACACTTAACTTCCGGGAGCTACTCCTTGATCCCCTCATAAATAGAACTGGCATCTCTGACTACACAAGGTGAGCGCATCTGATCACTAATAGCAAAGGACTTAGTTTTAGTATAGCGCCAATGAAAAACTATGATCACTAGCGGAACTTTAAAGGGAAGGACAATAGGTGATCATACAGTAAGACGGGGTGGGAAATTAGGGTTCTGGAGAAGGTTTATTTTGTTATGCCATTTGTAACGGTATGTAGACAATGTTGAGATAGCCTACCAGATAATAGAAGGTAAAACCCTGCTACTGATATAGTTTTGAGTTTACTGCATACTAAAAAGATTTCAGTACTTAAATCTTAGTACATTAGTTAACCCGCCACCTGAAACCATAGTAATATGATGGAGTGGTCTTGGCTAAATACATTATGTAGCACTGGAGTATACTGGCTGATCTTTCATTGAGTCATTTGGATTAAGGGAGCTCTAAAGAATAGAAATGACATATTTTATAATGATGAGAGCATACAAGCACTAAAGGAAACTGTCTTGCAGTTCAGAAGTTGTCAATCACAAAGAAGGATCAATAGCAAAAACTTTGAAGAGCCTAAATCTGGTCTCATGGTAAAACAACGTGAGAATTTAAGGTATCAGAGTGACTTTTTGCAACAGAAGCCAAGGAGCATGCTAAGGTGACAGAAAAACAACGTACAAAAATGGAAAGCTTGATTCTGAAACACTAACACCAGGTGAATTCATTGTGAACAAAGGTCCATGCCTGCAGATTAGCTTAACCCAATGGTTTATATCCCGTATCACGTTCAATCGTCATTACAATTAGCCTGGATAAAGCCTAGGGAAATATATTGTTACAAAAATAAGGAAAAAGAGATCTCTTATGCAAGCAGCAGGTCAATACCTCCTCCCTAATCCCTACAGTCCATTTCAGGTTCCCATACAGTCAACTGTGTAATAACTATCACGTAGGAGGCCAACTGGTAAACTGTGAGTATGAGCCATGAGGAATCTTAACTTGATAGCCACACCCTTCATTTATTGGCACAGTAGTCACCAATCCTCCAAAGAGCTCTCTTCCCCCTAGCCACCAACCTTAGAATGCACCAAAGTTTTTTTTTTTTTCTTTTTTTTTTGGGGTGTGCACCAAAGTAATTGTTTCTATTACCACTCGTGCAAACAGTATAGTCACAGACTCGCAGTATTGAGACAAACCTATCAGCATTATGTGCAAGCATCCGAACATCAACTTAGCTTGAAAGGCAGTATGTGCAGCATTTCGGAGAAAATACTTCGTTTACATTGAATAAATAATCTCACCCATCTCATCTTTTATGTAATTCAGTTCAAATAGAGTTCTGGTCATCGTGCCTAACAACCTTAGACTTCACTCCAACTAATGATAATCACAGTAAATGCGATGTTGACACTTGCAACCCTTGATTCTATACCTTACAATGACCCGTTTGCCTTTGCCATGCCCCGTTACACCTAATATTATGCGTTGATTACCCCTTACACCGAGAAAAGGTCGTTTCCACTACACTGTGTGCCTTCTTGAACACACAGAATTCCTAAAAGCTAACTACCTATTAGCCCAACATCTGAGCTAAATTAGGCATCAAGGGGCACAAGTTCTGCTTCTATCCAATGTCAATCCCTAACATATTTGAAATCATTTATAAACTTCGACACCCGTCTCGCCTTCCCCTTTCCATAATTCACTTCACCTCGCTCTCCAATTTCATCACCACTTATCAGTTCTCAGTTCTCAGTTCTCACTAAACCCAAAAGCTGCAAAATTTGTAACCATCCATAAAATCAATCTTGTTCTATTCTAATTTCCATGCTGTTGATCACTCCCAATTTAGCAAAAATGAATTTTCCAAGTTACTGCCAATTTTGGCATTTTATTAATCACAACATATCAATATATCATGAACGTATAAACAAAGCATACCAAAACCCATGAGCAGTAAAATGACTAAAATCAACAGGCACAGTTAAAACCCGGGGGAAGTTTTGTCGCACTATATGGTCTAACTCGACTCGAATCAAACAGTAAAAAAAACAAAAAAAAAAACGAAAATGACAAGAAAGTGTATGTACCTTGGCCATTTTGGAGAGAGATTGCACTTAAAGGATGCCCATTAGTTGATTTTGGGGTAAAACACTTAGTGCAGTAAAATCTAGAGAGAATGTGAGAAACCCATTTACAAGAATGTAATCTTGATGGTAAAATAATGGAAGATGGTGGTAAAAAAGAGCTGACATTGTTGGTTTTGGAGAGAGAAAATGACAATGCTGTGGAAGATGATGATGATGATGATGATGAACAAGAAGCTGTCATCATATGCCTAGCCATGCAACGCAATTTGTTTTTGATTGTCAAAATTGTTGTGATAATTTTTCCCAGATTATTTAGATTTAGATTTTAGTTGATGTATGTAAATTCTTCAGAAATCTGAATTATGAATATTTAGGAAGTACTGTACTCTTCTACCAGTTTAGTGGACGATCTAACAATCTGTGTCACTGTGTGTGTGTGTTAATATCTTCAACATGAGGCTATGGATTATCTAAATGATCAGCATATGGATATGGCCATATGGGCACACGAATCAATTGATGTTAGATTTTTCTTTTTTTGGGAAGAAAAAGTTAGGATAACCTTGTATTATTTTAAAGAGGCCTTTACGATAAATTATACTCCTAGAACACAATTACTATTTGTTTTTCGAGTTCTTTATTGCTTGATGCATTTATAAAAACTAATTTATGTACTCGTGCAAATTTACACTGTTTGTTATATAATGTAGATAATGATTTCTTCGTGTACAACGTTTTTTAATTATTCGAATAATTAATGGGTGCACATTAAAAGAAAAAAAATTAGGAGAACAACGTGAGACTTGTCAAAGTTCGCTTTTCAAGACCCGTAACCCGCTAATTTTGGGTTTAGAACATGCTATTTTGGAGTCATGTACCCCTGTTTTATGAGTAGTGTAAGTCGAAGATAACATGGGAGAAATAAATTTAGGTTGTAAAAGAAAGTTATATGACATTAGTAATGACTCATTCTTGTATTATAATTTGCTGTGTTCTATGCCCAACCAATATGACCTTAAAAAAGTACAAAAAAAAAAGTTGATGTACATGAAAAAAGAAGAATATATAACGTTACACATGTCAAAGTCATTTCTTTTTTAGTTGTGAACTCAATTTTGACCATTGCCCACTATTTTTGGGTCAGCAACCCGTTTATATGACCTCTGGGGCAATGAGTCATATAAACCCAAATTTGTTTTGAAACATATATTTAGGGTCAAATTTGATTCAACCCGTTGATTTGTAATTGAGTTAAGACAAATATAATCCAAAACGGGTTAGAAGAATATACACAATTAGTGTAAAATTTCAAAAACTATATCTACATTTAGCAATGTTTTAAAAATCGGACCGGACGTCGAACCGGTAACCTCGGGGGTTCAATGGGTCACGGGGTTCGACCGGATCAAAAAACCGGATGACGTCATAATAATAAAAAAATATAAAATAATTAATTTTTTGCCAAAAATATTAAAATACATACGAAAAGAACCAAAACCGGGTTGAACCGGCCGGTTCGGTCCAGTTCTTGACCGGTTTTGGTTAATTAACCGGGATTTTGGTCTGGTCAATCCGGTTTTGACCGGGTTTAACCACCCCCGGTTTTCTGACCTAATCGGCTCGGACCACTGGCCGGTTCCCGATTGAACCGGTTCAACTGGCCGATCCGGTCTGGTTTTTAAAACATTGACATTTATTCTTTGTTTAAAGGACACTTGTTAGTGAACGCCTCCCTTTTGTTCCCTCTGATCGATACGCGATAATAAGAAAACCAATTGATGCCCTTTAGCTTTGGTGTAATGGCAAGTAAGTATTCCATTATCAATTCTAATTTAAATCACAATTTTTAATCGGGTATAAAATCTGTTGTACTATTCTTAACATTTCAAATGCAACTCTTTTTTTTCCCGTTTTTGTTTTATTGGAATTGTTCACAAACTGCTTTTGTAGGCCATGAACCCGCTTCTTGTAGGCTATGATCTCGCTTTTCAATACCCATGGTCCTTTTAACTTGAACCCGCGGTTGATTTTCGTACTAATTATACTACTACCTAGTTTATTGGCTCGTACAAAATTGCACGGGTTGTTATATGAACTTGGTTAAAAATCTAAATAATTACTCATAATTAACACAAAATATTAGGACTGTGAAAAACTTAACCGACCAGATTTGATCCGTTCTTCAAGGTTAGTACCCATTTTTTTCCTGATCAAGTTCTGGTCTGTGAG
The DNA here is from genome assembly GCA_963457585.1 of Spergularia bocconei. Taxonomy (NCBI): domain Eukaryota; kingdom Viridiplantae; phylum Streptophyta; class Magnoliopsida; order Caryophyllales; family Caryophyllaceae; genus Spergularia; species Spergularia bocconei. Next base: position 11,152,968 of record OY734959.1, read on the forward strand.
TGTTTTTTGTGGCATTCACTGCCGGTCTCAAGCCCGGATAAAGGAGGAGAGTCGCGGTAGGTTTGTGGGGGCAAGCGTAAAACAAGCCACATCTTATGGACATGAATCGAAATTTAATAACCGTGGGGGCGTCCCCTTCACAGCGACGCGCTACACTCCCTGGACCCGGGTGTGGTGATAAGTATGCAAGGGTCTCTAGGTCGTCGCCCCGAAGCGACGCGCCACTCCGCCGCCCGGGGGTGGTTTCAAATATGCAAGGTCGCGCTACACTTCCTAGACCTGGGTGTAGTGAAAAATATACAAGGGTTGCTAGGTCGTCACCCCGAAGTGACGCGCCACTCCGGCTCCCAGGGGTGGTGTCAAATGTGCAAAGGTTCTCAAATCATGGACGGGAGCGAGTAAGGAAGCTTATTCATAACGGTAAGGGTAGTAGGCTTAGGTTTGGAACGTGAAACATCGGGTCTTTGACAGGTAGATCTTCGGAGGTGGTGGAGGTTATGAGGAGGAGAAGGATTCACATTATGTGTTTACAAGAGACGAAATGGGTTGAAGCGAAAGGTAAGGAGATCACACCATGGGGTTATAAGTTTTGGTACTATGGAAAGGATAAGAGTAGGAATGGAGTTGGTATCATTATTGATAAGGAGTACATAGATGATGTGGTGGAGGTTTCGAGGAAGAGCGATCGCATTATGACTGTGAGGTTGGTGATTGGGAATGAGATTATGACGGTTGTAAGTGCCTATGCACCACAAATTTGATTGGATGCATCTATTCGTCAGGAATTTTGGGAGGAGCTCGAAGAGGTGGTGCAAGGGGTCCCTAGTGGGGAGAAGTTGATTATTGGTGGGGACCTTAATGGGCATGTGGGATCAACGAGACACGGTTTTGAAAGCGTGCATGGAGGTTTTGGCTATGGGTCGAAAAATGAAGGCGAAACGAGCATTTTGGATTTTGCGTTGGCATATGACTTGGGTATAATGAACACGTGGTTTGAGAAGAGAGAGTCTCACTTGGTGACGTACAGGAGCGGAAGTAATGCGAGTCATATTGACTTCTTTTTGGTAAAGAATGTTTGGCGTAAGAGCTTTACGGATTGCAAGGTGATACCTGGGGAGAGTGCGGCTACGCAACATAGATTGGTGGTACTGGATTTCAGAGCTAAGGGTGGCCTTGGGAAGAGGCGGCCACAAGTAGAGCCAAGGATCAAATGGTGGAAATTTGAAGGGGAGCACCAGGAGGCTTTCTTGGAGAAGATGGCTGGGACAGATGTTTGGGCAACTAGTGTGGAAAGAGATGTAGACGCATTATGGGTCACTATGGCGCATAAGGTAAAGGAGGTGGCAAACGAGGTTCTCGGTGAATCTAAGGGGAAAGCTCTACCGAGTAAGGATACATCTTGATGGAATGAGGAAGTGCAACAAGCAATAAGGGACAAGCGAAAATGATATAAGAGTTTAGGGAAAGATAGAAGTGAGGAGAATTTCGAGAAGTATAAGGATGCAAAAAGAGCAGCAAAGAAAGCTGTAAGAGATGCAAGAGGAAAGGTGAACCAAGACCTCTACACAAGATTGGATACTAGAGAAGGAGAGAAAGAGATCTACAAAATTGCGCGCATCAGGGAAAGGAGGACTCGGGACATTGGTAGGGTGAAATGCGTCAAAGATGTCGATCAAAAAGTCCTTGTTGACGATAAGGAGATTACGGAGAGATGGAGATCGTACTTTGATACCTTGTTCAACGGTGATCGAGTGAAAGATATTGGAAATGTGGACATTCATCCAGGTATTGTTAATCGAGAGTTCATGCGGAGGATTCAGAAGGGAGAGGTGAGGATGGCCTTGAAGAAGATGGGACGGAAGAAAGCCGTGGGCCTAGACGGCATACCTATTGAGGTTTTGAGGTGTCTTGGAGACAAAGCTGTGGAATGGTTGACGACGCTTTTCAATATGATTTGGAGAGGTAATAAGATGCCGGTGGAGTGGAGGAAGAGCACTTTGGTCCCTTTGTACAAGAACAAAGGAGATGTTCAGGAGTGTGCCAACTATCGCGGGATCAAGTTGATGAGTAATACAATAAAACTTTGGGAACGAGTGATCGAGCATAGATTAAGAAGAAGTGTGAAGATTTCGGAGAACCAATTTGGATTTATGCCGAGGAGGTCAACTATGGAGGCAATCCATCTCATAAGACAGACAATGGAAACTTATCGGGATAGGAAGAAGGACCTACATATGGTGTTCATTGATTTGGAGAAGGCGTATGACAAGGTACCAAGGGAAGTGCTTTGGTGGGCTCTAACTAGGAAAGGAGTTCCGCAAAAATATATTAACATCATTAAGGACATGTATGAGGGAGCTAGCACGAGTGTACGGACTAGTGTAGGGAAGTCAGAAGAGTTCCCTATTACAATTGGAGTGCACCAAGGGTCTGCACTTAGCCCGTTTCTCTTCCCTATAGTCATGGACGAATTGACGAGGTCAATCCAGGATGATATACCGTGGTGCATGATGTTTGCAGATGATATAGTGTTGATCTCAGAAACGAAAGAAGATTTGGAGAGAAGGTTGGAACTATGGAGGCACACTTTGGAGTCGAGAGGGTTTCGGTTGAGCGAGTAAGACCGAGTATTTGGAGTGTAAGTTCAGCGGCAGTAGGCAAACGGAGACGGGGACGATCAATTTGGATGGTGAGATTGTTCAGGGATCTGAGTTTTTTCGATATTTGGGATCGATTCTTCAAAAGGATGGAGAATTAGATGGAGATGTGGCCCTTAGGATCAAATCAGGTTGGATGAAGTGGAAGAATGCCACAGGACTTTTGTGTGATCGAGAAATGCCCAATAAGTTGAAGGGTAAGTTTTATCGAACGGCAATTAGGTCGGCACTGTTATATGGACGGAATGTTGGGCCGTGAAACAGTGTCACGTTCATAAGATGAGTGCGACGGAGATGCGCATGATACGGTGGATGTGTAGGCATACAAGACGTGATAGGTTAAGAAATGAAGTTATTAGGGATTAAAGTAGGGGTTGCACCCATCGGGGATAAGATGATGGAGAACCGACTGAGATGGTATGGTCACGTGAGGAGGAGGCTTAGTGACGCGCCGGTTAGAAGAGTAGAAGGGTGGGAAGTGGTAATATTAGTAGGGGTCGGGGAAGACCTAAGATGACTTGGATGAGGGTGATTAGAAGTGATATGAGCTTCCTAGGGCTTGCAGAGAGTATGGTGTTGGATAGGGCGAGGTGGAGAGACTCTATACATGCGGCGGACTTAATCTGACTCCTTTGATTTATTTGTTTGGTTTCCCTAACTCTGTTCCCAAAACTTTTTTTTTTTTTTGTAAATCTTTTGAATTTATTTTTGACGACTTTATAAAACTTCCGTTGAAAATATTTAATTACTCCAAAAAGGTTTACAACGTTTTGGAGTTTCATGGCGTACACAAGACGGTTACTAGATGACGATTCATGTTAGCCGACCCCAAATCATTTTGGGAATAAGGCTTGGTTGTTGTTTTTGTTGTTGTTGTTGTTGTTGTTGCAAGTTCTGGTCATAGATAACTCGAACCCGTTTTGACCAGTATTCTTTTAGGTTAAACATAAGATGGCCCGTTGTCCCACTTTTTCTAAAATTAAAACAAAAAGAAAGGAGTGTATAATTTTGTATCATCTAAGAGAAGTTATTTTTTTTTAATGAAATCAATTTAATAAGTATAGCGAATTTATTTAATTACTTTGTATTTATGTACGAATTACAATTTATAACCCGTGGTCCGCTATTTTCGGGTCCCGTTTTTGTGAAGTGTAATTCATATTAACCTCGACTACTTTTTAACACACTTTTTTTTTTTTTTTACTTTGGCCCCATCTGTTGACTCGTATTTTAAGTTAAAACGAAACAAACCCCAATATGTGTTATTTGCTAATATATTGCGCCTATATATATTACTTGCTAAATTATCTCCAAAAATAAAATGATTTGATATGATTCAGATTATCTCGTTCAAAGTTGTTTCCGAAATTATCTCCTAAAATTTCAAATCCTTTATATGTAACTTTGTTAATAAAAGTATAAAAAAAATCAGTTGCCTTGGTAGTTGAAATGTTAAAATTGTAATCTTGAGGTTACAGGTTCAAACCTTGGCGAATACGGTTCTATTTTAAAGAGGCCTTTACGATAAATTATAGAACACAATTACTATTTGTTTTTCGAATTCTTAAAACTCAAAGTGAGGTAGGTATTGAATTTGTGGTTTATATTTGTTTAGTATATCTTATTTATTTCAAACACATATAATGTATACGGTGTATCTCATATGAGTCATATCTAAGGTGTCGTTTGGATCGTGATGAGCCAACAGAACAAAATACGAATATGTTAGTCAATGTATCAATGTTTCTGATATAATCGACGATTTTTTTTTTCTATTTTGAACTGGACTATGTAATATAAATCTATATGGAGCATGTTAATTTATTGGAATTGGTTTAGTCATTGACTCATTGCTAGATAGTTGTACTCAAAGGAAGCTGGAAGGCTGGAACCAGTTGATGTTGCCAAACAAACAAACACCACGAATAGAAATGAAATGGGTATAGCTCCTATATAAACACAAATAACATTTTCGTGATCTCAGTGAAATACTAATCTACAAACCAATCACTAAAAATACTCTTAATAGATATTGTAGATCATTTCCAGCATAATATTTTAAATTGAAATTCTATTAATAATTTAAGTTGTTTGAATATATAGTGACATATTTAATTCAAGTGATTCAAATGTCCGATTTTTAAATACAATCATGTTCGGCCTAAGTACTGAAACTAAATTCAAATCATTTTCAGATGGATAGGTTCATTTTAGGTTTTACAGGAATTCTGATTATCAATCAATATGAACTGTCCACTTCCAATATTCATGTAACATCAAACAATTCACGGCTCGTTATCAATTTGCGGGTTACTCTCCTTATCAAACTAAAACCTACACGGGCCCATGTAGGATTTAGTTTGATAGGGGGAGTAAAGCGAGCAAAACAGGGTAGTACATTAGCCAATAAGAGGCTCCCCATCGGCCATCACCAATTCACCGTCTCCCACAAGTTTCGACCAACACCCAATTTGGTTCGACCACTTCCTCGTCACTTTTACGCCATCCAGTGAGCGTTACTTTCCTGTCCAAAAATGCCGGCGACAGAAACCCTAGAATATGGCGGTGATGACCGATTGAGCTCACTCCCAGATGCTCTTCTTACCGAAATTCTGTCTCTTCTCCCTATAAAATCCGCCGCCGTGACCTCCGCCTCGTCCCGGCGTTGGCGCCACCTCCGGACCACCACACCCGGCTCTCCTTGACCTATTCTGATCTCGTCGAATTTCCAGATTTCGTATCCAATGCCGAACACATCCTCCGCCAGATCACCTCCCTCAAAATCCACAGCTTCACCTTCTTCGAGATACGCGACGCTTTCGATGTGGGGTCAGCCCGAATTCGGTCAGCATTCTTGGCTTAGTGATATTTTCGCTAACTGAGCTTGTACTACAAGCCTTCTTCTGGTGATGGTACTTTCTTCGTTGGTTTGCCTGTTTGTATCTTTCAGAGCAAGTTTCTAGTGGAGCTCAACTTATCTTGTTATTGGCATGCTGCTTTTTACTTTGTTAATAATAACGATGTTGCATCTTCAATTGTTTTTAAACTGCCTAGTCTGAAGTCTGAAGAAGCTTTCGGTCCGTATACCTCTGTTTTTGCGGCATCTTCGGTTTTTGGAGACGTTGTTCAAGTCGTGCCCGATTTTGATTTTGTAACAAGTAACGCTACGTTTAACACTTGATGACCGCTAAAAAGATGGAAAAGTATACGTCTTGTAGATATTTGTCCCAAATCTCCAGGTTTTGATTGTGATGTAATCAAGTTCAAGATTAATGCACCAAAGTTGGAACTCTTTGTGATCCGTGCAGGTGTCACGTCTCATTAGTTTGTTATAACTAGTCGGCCTCGGCTTGATTTACTCCGAGTGAAACACGACTTATTCCCGGTCTGATTTGTGGACTGAACTTTGGCTAACCATGATTTTCTATAGGATTTCTAGTGTTGTTGGATCTCTTAACATTTCCTCAATTTCCTAATTCGATCAGTCTTGAAATTGACACTAATTTGGGTGAGCGTATGATTTGGGAAAAATCTTTACCTGCCTCTCTATTATTTAAGGTGAAGATAGTGAAAAAGCTGAAATTCTTAGCTGCTTGTGACGAATACATGGACAAAGGCAAACGCATTGCTAATGAATTGGTACAGTATATTCTAAGACAAGCTACTGCTTTGGAGGAGTTTAATGTTTCTGTTTCGTACCTTCGTCAAGACATCCGAAGAGATGGAGCTGCATCTGCTTCGTGGGAACACGATCTTTAGATCTGTGGGTCGATTTTGCAAGAATTGGAGAAGCTGCTCCCGGTGTGTGATGAATTTCTCGGGTCATTACGTCACTGCATCCAGCAATGACTTTGGCAAGAAATGGTAACAGGATTCCTTAGCTTGTAGTATGTCAAGGAATCGTATGAATGTCTCGGTGACATACCAAGTCAGGAGTTATCCATCTGTTTCATGGCATGTTTAACTTGTTTACTTTGTCAAGCATCGATGTGTAATAAATCGCAAACTTTTTAATCCCAGTAGCATGCTCTTTTACTATTGAAGTTGACAGTGGCATTTCTTTCTTTCTTTATTCCTATGCTAAGCAATTGGTTTCTGGATTTATTTTGCTGCACATTCCAGGAAAAAGGTGCTAGCTAGAACAACTAATTTGATATGTCTGGGGCAATGTGTAATGTATGTACGAGTATCTTGTAATTGACTCATTTGGACAAAGATTGACAACTTCTTTTGGAGAACCAGCCACTTGATTTCCTTGCATGAATCTTAATGCTTTATTTCTTTGATAAAGATTTCTTTGATAAAGAGACTGATCAGCAAAGGTTATAATAAGTTTCGACTGTCTTTAACCTGTTGTAGTATAATGTCATTTGAAGGTTTACATGCGAACTGTGAGAAACATACTTTGCCTTGTGGTAATTACAGTAAGCATTTTGACGAATAGTAACCTGTTGTGCAATAATCTCGCTTAGTTACTTTTTGGAACTGATGTTTTCACTGTTAATTACTCTAATTGAAGATTTACTTAGTCAATGATAGTGATATTAACTTCAATCATCATCCGAAAATCTTAATTTTGGGAATACAGAGGAGAGGGAGAGGATATTGTTGGGAAAATGGGCACAACTACTAGTAGAAGCAACAAAAAAACTCAATTACCCCTTTCGTGTTACTGGATGGACAATCAACATTACCGACCAATCTAATTGAACCAACCAATAACATAGCACAACCAAGGTGAACAAAACAGCCCACACACACACGATAACGATTTCAAAAGACACAAAGATATAAGTAGAAACCCGATGCGGGAAAAACCCACTAGTACCCGTAAGCCGGTACTAAGCCCTTCCAACCAATAATCAATGAGATACAACAATACAATCTTCCCTACGCACACCTAGGGGTAACCACAATCTCAAGGTACTACCTTGGCACTACAAACTCACCTAAGAAGGTGGAAAAACAAGAAAACGTTACCCAAAACAGTGGCGCTAAAAATCTGACCTCGGGAGCTCGGATGAACAATCCGACCGGTGAAAACGAAGCCCTTAGTTGTACTAACAACCCCTCCAAATTTGGTGGCAATCCGATTCCGTTTGGTTGCCCGATCGAGACCTCAATATTGGGTGTTTTCCTAACCTACGGGATTCACTCTTCTCACCTCTCTCTTTTCTTCCCTTGGACCCTTGGTACTTCCTTTAGATTTCTGCACCTTTTCTTATTCACTCTCCTTGCTTTTACTAGTCCACATAGCTTCCCAAAGAAGCCAAGTAGTAAGGGTAAAACCGTCTTTTCACCCACTTACTACCACACATACTCACGTGGGTTTGGACACACAACCCATATGGATCACCATACCATTAGCCCAAAAACTCTTCCTCCTTATGGAGAGAGATCCCAACAGATATGATGTGGGATGAGGGTGTTAACTAAGCTCAAGAGAGTAGAAATGTTGGAACTCTTAATTACGGACAAAAACAAAGACATTGTTATTGGATTGATACAGTATATTATAAGACATGCTACTGTTTTGGATGAGTTTAATGTTACTTTACACTACTGTCGTGGAGACACTGAACGAGATGTTACGATGGAACGTGATCTCTGTGAGTCGTTGTTTGCGTTTTGGAGAAGCTCCTCTGAGTGTGTGATTAAGTTCTCTGGTCTGTATGTCATTGCGTCCAGCCATGGACGCAATGGCTTTGATAAGAGTATGCCTTGCAGCTAGAGCCGGCCACGAGCCGGGCGGGCCAAGGGCTAGTGCCGGGCGGGCCAAGGGCTAGTGCCGGGCTTACCCGGGCTAGTGCCCCAAAAGTCGAGCACTGGCACTAGCCCTAGGTACTCGGGCTAGTGCCAGTGCTCGACTTTTGGGGCACTAGCACTAGCCCGCAGTGCTTTGACCGGGCTTTGACCCGGGCTAGGGCCGGGCGGGCCCAGTGCTCGGGCATTGCCTCGGCCAAAAAAAAAAAAATTTGATATTCCTAAAACGAGGGGAATGAATGGTCCAGATTAAATGTGAATGATCTGACGGCCGTGGAGAGTGATCCGTGTGAGGGGGTAAGGAGGAGTGTAAGCCGTTGATTGGATTAAATTGAGGGTTATCATTCGTTGTGACTTTTATTTAGTTGTGAACTGGATTAAGATGTGTGTTTTTACTTGTTTGATCGAGGGTAAAACGTATGTATAACAAAACTTATATATGGCGGTTTAATTCAAGTTTATATTATGTGTAATATAAAAATCAAATTCGGTCTTTGCATGTCAGTTGAGATTTAGTAAAAGTATATAAGACTAAATGTGATCCTATATGAGTCTATGATAGTATAATATGGCTTATATTAAATTTGAACACATCGAATTTCAATTAGTATATACTCATGTAGATCAGTTGTGTAAACTTGTACATATAAAATAGGTGCATTAGTGGTTGAGTCAAGTCATAATAAGTTCTATTATAACTAAACAACGTTGTGTAGTTGATTTAGGTATTTAAAGTCGAGTAAAGATCAAACGATCGACTGTGTAGTATATAAGAGTGAACGTGATATACGCTATAGTATATAACACCGAATGTGATACTATCTTTATAATTTATATATATACTTTATAGTTTATAGCGTATAATATCTAATATTGAATGTGATACTATAATATTATACTTAAGTACGTAAATGTATGATCTACAGTCGTTGCTTATCATTAACTATTTAGTGAGTATAACAACTGAATTAGCAAATATGATCATCCAATTAGCTTGTTTATCCTATGTCAAATAAAGATTATTATTGGAATATATCATTAAACTCGCATTTTGTCTATAGTAAATACAACACTTGTATAGGTAACCTCCAAATAAACGTAAGTTACTTAACAAATGAATAAATAAAGCTTGAACATAAGATATAAACCAAAATTTTAATTGATTTCAAGTGAAAGAGTCTTATATCAATCACGTCATATTTGTATCATCCAATGCACACACTTCCATTGTTTTTATTGAATTTAAGATATGATGAGAATGTAAATAACATAACAATTTGATAAGTTCGACTTAATTTGTCAATTGAAATAATTGATTAATTTGATATTCCGACCACTTGAAACACCTACTCTAACGATGATGAATTGATGATAATGATAAATTGATAATAATAATAATAATTATAACAACAACAACAACAACAACAACAACAACAACAACAACAATAATAATAAGAAAGTAGTAGTAGTAGTAGTAGTAATAATAATAATAATAATAATAATAATAATAATAATAATAGTAATAATAATAATAATAAGTTATATAATTATAATTACTAATGTCAAAATAACAAAAATAAGAATATTTGTACAATTATAAACATTTAACTATCAAGATAGAGTGGGTATTTACAGAAATTAAAGGGAGAAGTAAAAAAAACAAAAACAAAAAAACAAAATCGATGGCTTGACCAGTGCTTCACCAGGGCTTCACCAATGCTTCACCAGGGCTTGACCAGTGCTTTGACCAGAGTTTGACCAGTGCTTTGACCGGGCTAGTGCCTGAAAAATCGAGCACTGGCACTAGCCCTGGTATACACGGGCTTTCCAGTGCCTGGGCCGGGTCAGGGCGGGCCGGGGCTTCTAGTGCCAAATGGCCAGCTCTACTTGCAGCATATAAAGGGCAATGGAAGTTGAAGAATTGTGTGAATGTCTTGGTGAAATACCAAGTCATCCAGGGCGTGGGGGAGGCTGTGCGAGCTGGGCCCCCGCCCAGGGCCCCAAAAAAAATTTCAGCGATGGCCAAAAAAAAAAGAAAAAAAAGGAAAGAAATGCTGAAGCAGCGAAGATGAACGCATGATTTACTCCCCCAAAACTTTCCCCATTTCTCTCCTTCCCCAAATCAATCTCCCCCAAATTCTATTTTTCGTATTTCAAATCAATTTCTCCCAAATTCGATTTTTCGATATCACAAATCAATTCCCCCCAAATTCGATTTTTCCATATCTCAAATCAATTCCCCCAATTCGATTTTTCCTTCTCTCAAATCAATTCCCCAACAACAAGAACTCGATTAGAACAAGAAGTCTGGCTACAATTGATATATTCAATTTCATGAGGTACATTTTTTTCTTCTTCTCTCCGTTTCTTTAAGAACTTGTTTGATGATTTGATTAGTTTTGTTAGTTGTATTAATTTTTTTAGTAACTAAAAAATTTCAAAATTGGGTACTCTGATTTTACTGATCTTAATTGAGAAATCGAATTCCAGAATTGAATTAAGAAAACAAATTCGAATTTTTGTATTTTTTTTATTTGAAAACGAAATTCAGAATTGAATTTTTGTAATTACACTATACTAGTAAACGATTAGTTGTAATTTTATTTAATTTGAAAACGAAATTCAGAATTAATTGGACTTGATTTTGATGAAATTCAGAATTAAATTGGAAAAAAAATTGGATTTTTCTAATTATTTTTATCTGAATACGAATTTCAGATTTAATTGGATAAAAAAATCGAATGTTTATGATTAAATTGATTGAAAAAACGAATTTCCAAATTGATTTGGGTTTAATCAAATTTTGGGAACTACTCGTATTCAATAAGAAATTAATTTTCCAGAATAATTTGACATCCGTATTTTAGGAATTTCCAGAATTAATGTTACATTAAATTTGATTTTAGGGATGATACTATAAGATCCAATATTATGGAGTATATGATATATATTGTCGAATTTGGTTTGACTAGTGCGTGCAATTTATGTTTGTTTTGCAGTCTTTGAAGAGTTGGAGTTTATACTTGATTGTCCATTCTGGTCTTGTACGTTATCTAATCAGTTTTTTTTTTTCTTTTTTGACGGGATCAGTTGATTTCTCAATAACACGATTCTATATTGTTTGCTATAATAGAGTTTGCCCTACACACAATATTCTTTGAAATTCATCGTAATATTATTAACAACCGGAAGTCCTATTTATACAAACGGTACCTTGGAAAGCAAGGCATACAACTATCCTAATTACGTAAGGAAACAAAGATTTACGATATTTACATTAACGACTTTCCTAATACCCCCTCAAGTTGGAGCATGGAGAGACGAAATGCCCAACTTGGACAAACGAACATCAAAAGCACCTTTCCCGAGAGCTTTAGTAAAAATATCAGCCAGCTGTTGAGTAGTAGAAACATAACTCGGAGCAATAAGACCTTCCTGAATAGCATCACGAACCGAATGACAATCAATCTCGATATGTTTAGTACGCTCATGAAACACCGGATTCCGCGCAATATGAAGAGCAGCCTGATTATCACAACCTAACGGAACCGGAGAAGTGACGTCAATACCCAACACAGCCAAAATTTGACGTAACCATTTTATCTCACGAGTAGCGGAAGACATAGACCGATACTCAGCTTCAGCTTTCTTAGTACGCCAGGAAATAGGGGAGTTTCCAAGAAAAACAATATACGCAGTTAATGATCGACGACTCTCTGGACAACTCGCCCAATCAGCGTCACAGTACGCCTCAAGACCCAATGAGGAATCATAACGCAATAAAATTCCACGACCAGGATCACCCTTAAGATAACGAACAACACGCAATGCCGCATCCCAATGAGCATCACGAGGAGAACTCATAAATTGAGCTAACAGGTTGACACGGTAATTCAGCTCCGGACGAGTATGCGCTAAGTAAACCAAACGACCTACAAGTGGACGATACGGGAGAGGATCAGTCAGCAATTCCCCCGAAGAAGCGGTCAACCGATGATTCCGGTTCGATGGGAACCGACGACGGGCGACAACCGAGCAAACCCGCCTCCTCCAAGATGTCGAGAGTACACTTACGTTGAGACAAGAACAATCCAGCTGTACTACGAGCAATCTCAATACCCAAAAATACTTCAGCGGACCCAAATCCTTCATGTGAAAACAATCACCCAAATACTTCTTAAACCGACCTATAGCAGCATAATCGTTACCCGAAATCACCAAATCATCAACATAAACCAAAATATGAAGACGAACTCCATTCCGAACATATGAAAACAAAGAATGATCAGAAACACACTGTCGAAAACCATAAGCTGACAGAGCTGAAGCAAGCTTGACATACCAACAACGAGGAGCTTGCTTCAAACCATACAAAAATTTGCGTAAACGACAGACCTTACCAGGAACAGCCTTATCAAAACCCGGAGGAAAACGCATATAAACCTTCTCATCCAAATCACCATGTAAAAACGCATTATGAACATCCATTTGATGTAACTCTCAATTACGAACCGCAGCGACAGCCAACAAAGTACGAACTGTACCCATCTTAACAGTAGGAGCAAAAGTCTCATTATAGTCAACACCCTCAGTCTGCCGATCACCCCGAATCACCAACCGCGCCTTATAACGCTCAACACAACCATCAGACTTATACTTGATACGATAAATCCACTTACAATCAATAGCTTTCTTACCAGGAGGAAGGTCCGCAACCGTCCACGTATTGTTACGTTCCAAAGCGGAAACCTCCTTAGCCATAGCTTTGCGTCACCGCTCATCACACATAGCCTCGCCGAAGTGAGCTGGTTCCGTTCCACGACTAATAGCTGCAAGAAAACACCGATGTGCAGGAGAAAAACGCTCATAACCAACAAAATGTGCAAGAGGATAACGCGTACCTGAGGAGGATGACGGACGAGTGGGCGATGGACTATACGCACATTTAATAGCATGACTAACAAAGCCTTTCAAACGAACATTCTCAAACTTAGTTCTCTTGTCGCGACCCAAATATAACTCATCGTACGACGCATCAGGAATGCGCGAAGAACCGGGGGAAGCAGCTCCCGAAATAGGGTCAGCTCCCGAAGACACGGACGGCGAGGGAGGAGAACCTCTAGAAGCAGAGACGGCCTCCTTAGAAGGAGCCGAGTCTGAAGCAGCAGCCACGGGAGAAGCCGGGGCAGAATCCGTGGAAGGTACGACATGAACCAAATCATCAAATGGAGCGGGAGAAACAACCCGAGAAATCGGTGACGGTGCAGGAACACGAAAGGGAAATACACTCTCATCAAATATCACATCACGGGAATCAAAAAACTCATGAGACTCCAAATCATATAACCGCCACCCTTTCTTACCATATGGATAACCAAGAAAAACACATCGCCGACTACGACTAGCAAACTTGTCTAGGGAACGGTTCAAAGTTTTCCCGTAACAAAGACAACCAAACACACGTAAATGAGAATAAGCGGGAGTACGACCAAACAATACTTCAAAAGGAGTTTGCCACTGCAACAACTTAGCTGGCTTACGGTTAATCAAATGAACTGCAGCCGAAACACATTCACCCCAAAACTTAATCGGTAAACCCCCCTGAAACATGAGGGCCCTAGCAACATTCAAGATATGGCGATGCTTACGTTCTACCCTAGCATTTTGTTGAGGAGTATCCACCATCGAGGTATCAAACAGAATACCATGTTCATCAAAATATGATTTAAGACACGTAAACTCCTTCCCATTGTCACTACGAATCCGTTTAACTTGCTTAGAAAATTGACGTCCAACCAAAGCCAGAAAATTCTTAAAGACACGAGCCACATCACTCTTAAAACGCAACAAATATGTCTACACACACCGCGAAAAATCATCCACAATCGTCAAAAAATATTGAGAACCACAACTTGCTTTAACCGAATAAGCACCCCACAAATCAATATGAAGCAATTCAAAAGGCTCAAAAGCTTTATTAGTACTAATAGGAAACGTTTCACGAGTTTGTTTAGCTCGGACACAAATCACAAACATGATTATCTAAACTATCACAACTTTTGCGAGAAATATAAGGAAGTGATCTAACTACTGTCGATGACGGATGCCCCAGACGTCGATGCCACAGCTCAGCAGATTCACCCGCCGCTACTACCACCAGAGGATACCCCAGCCGGTTTATCAGGACTCGCACTCACCTTAACGCTATGAGAGTCAGGGGAGGGAGCCTGGGCAACAAAGGCTACGGCTTCGGCCGTCGACGCATCATGTTTGGCAGCCATAGTAAGAACGCCTTCCTCCTGAACAAGGCGATTATAGATATGCCGAGGCTCCGGAAAAGACTCGGAGCCCAAAATCTGGGTACGAGTGTTGGAATAGCGACTGTCAAGACCCATCAAGAGGTCATACACACACTCATCGTCACGAATTTTGGTTAATTTCTTGCTAATTCCACACGTACAACCGGAGCAAGTGCAAACAGGGTATTGAAAACAAGTGCTAAAATCATCCCACAATTTCTTCAATCGACCATAAAACACCATAATGGACTCGGTAGGGGATTGACGACAAGCAATAATATCAGACTTAATTTGGTAAAGACGTGCGCCATTACCAACCGAAAACTGACCTTTTAGATCATCCCATAGGTCTTTAGCAACCTCCTGATATGTAATCGACTTGCGCAAATCGCCTTCAATGGTAGCAAAAATCCACGCCACCACTAGTGCATTATTCTGCCACCATCGGGGTAGATCATCGGAAGCCGCCGCTGGTTGCTTAATTGACCCATCTATAAAGCTGAATTTATTCTTGGCACGAAGGGAGAGTCGCATAGCGCGTGCCCACTCATCATAATTCGTGCCACGAAACACAACATTGGTAATCGGAACGCCAGGGTTTTCATTACCGAAAACTGTAAAGGGAGTTACCTTGTCTGCCATCTCGTCTGAATCGCCGGGAAATAAACGATGTAGGTCGCCGCTGTCGACCTCTTGTTCTTCGTAAAATAGACGCTGTAATGCGCCGCTGTAGTCTCCTTCTTCCTCGTAAAATAGGCGTAGTAAAGCCCCTCGAAAATCTCTCATAAACTATAAACTACCCGAGTCTCCTGATACCATAATAGAGTTGCCCTACACACAATATTCTCTGAAATTCATCGTAATATTATTAACAACCGGAAGTCCTATTTATACAAACGGTACCTTGGAAAGCAAGGCATACAACTATCCTAATTACATAAGGAAACAAAGATTTACGATATTTACATTAACGACTTTCCTAATATGCTAGAAAATACGATTCCGGTAATGAAAAACATAAAATAGGGAAAAAAAGACGAGGATTTTATTCTCGTTCAAGCAGGAGCGATGAAAAACTGTGTTGTAAAAAATGTGCCTGTTTCTAGCGATAATCGTAAATTTTAGTATTCGTAAGGGCCCCATATTTTGTCGCACAGGGCCCGGATCGCTCCCACACGGCCCTGAAGTCATCCATCTATTTCACGGCATGTTTAACTTGTTGACTTTAATTTTTATGTTTGGCATGCTTTTTTACTAAGGAAGTTGGTTGACACTTGACAATGGCCTTTCTTTCTTTATTGTCATTGGTTTGTGGAGTGGTAGTTTTTGCTGTACTTTCCTGAAAGGGGTTCCACTCCAACACTATTTTGATATGTTTGTTTGGGGCAGAGTGTATGTAAAAATCTTGTTATTGACTCATCTGAAAGAATGTTGACAACTTCTGCTAGAAGAATGAGGGCAGTGTGTTTCGACTTTCGACAGTCTTGACCTGATATATCCTGTTGTGCTGTAATCCTCATTTTTCTAGTATATCATTCGCAGGATTCATGTTCATAAATTGAACAGTTAGCAGCTCTACAGTTTTTGTGCTTCTGTTGAGTTGGTAATGTGCCAGATCTTTGGTCTTGATGAAGCACAGGGCGAATTATTTCAGACATCACTATGCTTAATATGCCTGAATACGTTGAAAAACAACACATCATTGTATACATTTATGAATCTGCACATTTATTGTAAACTCTACAAGACTATACAAACTTCGCGGAAAAATAACCTGAGCCCATGGTGAAGAGTGTCGGCCCTCCGTACGAAGTTGTACGCACTAGTAGACTTGGTAATTGGTACCACCGTACAAGCCATGTTCTGTGGGCAGTGCATGTAAGTCTAAAGTCTAGATCTTGAGTACACTTAACATTGACTTGTTCAGTGACTTCAGTCGTAATTAATAAGATAGTGAATGACCTTGCGGTTGTAGAAAAGGTCATAGCACAATAGTTGACGAGGTCATGGCATACCGTTCTAACTGGCTGTATACCCTTGCTCATCAAGGACCTTAAGTCGATCATCCCAAATTTCACTGATCTTACAGATATCTATTAATGTCCTCTCACTCAAATTAGTGACTTGGCAAACTTAACACAACCTACTTCTAGTCGAGTAAACTTCGTGACCCCAAACAAACTTGGCATATATTGAGTTGATGGATTTGACTCGTTACAACCCGGTCCCACCTGCCTATCACCCTTAAGAACACTCGGGTTACAAAGTTACATAATACGACAAAAGCCTAATCGATATGGAGCGAATCTCTACATTTCTATAATAGGGTCATACAATGACTTCTATATATACTCCCATAATTAACCTTCACACTCCTCCATGTGACTCACTGTCTCCAATACTCCTCCTACACAAAGGAGTATAGAAGTCATTGTATGTCACTCGTACTTACAATGGTGGTGAATTGATAGTATTTTAGTGAGAACGTGTAACGCTTAATTAGGGAGTACAATCTCGAAATTCAACCACTGTTTTCTTTCACTCATATTAAACCAAAGAACCAAGTCCTTTCACTCAGAGGTGACTTGCCGGTGAAGACTTATTTAGTCAATGATAGTGTTATTAACTTATTGATCATTCATCATCCAAAAACCTTAATTAACACCTAATACAAACATTTTGCCAATCTATTAATTGTAAGAAGATACCACTCAAATGAAAGAGTAGTATGCCACAGGGCAAAAGGTAGGTGCAAATGAGAAAAGTAAGCTTCTTTTTGTCCGACTTAAACAAAGAGCTGACTTTGGAGGGTCACCGGTCTCCTTTGAACTTTCCACACTTCTTCTTGTTGCTACCCTACTTGCCCACATTTTCTTAATTTATAAAATAAAAAATAAAAACTTGTAATCCAATTTTCCACCACCTAATAATTGCATTATAATCCAGAATTTTCTGTATATATAACAGAATTTTCAAGCCCATTCATTTCATTTTCACATCACTCTCATACTTCAAAACTCTTATATCAAATAACATATCTTGGTATAAGAGATAAAAGTATAGTTTACACAAGATTATATTATAAACTAAGAATAATGGATCAAATTCAGGTCTCACAATTTATCAACATCAACAATTTTATGAAAAAACCCAACTCTGCTTACATTTTATCGGTTATACTCTTGTCATTTTCACTGGGTTTTCTAAGCTTGTACAATCTGATATCATCATCAGACCTGTGTGGCTCAGTTGTTTCTGGTATGAGATTCAGCATTGGTAGAAACCATATGTTCCTTCTCTGTAATGGAATTCTTGTCATTCTTGTCAAAAGTTCGTCTTCATCTTTGTTTTCGTCAAGAGAGAGTGACTCTGCTGATGATCAGATTATCAGTAACAGTAAGGTACTTGAGGACAGTCAGAAAATGGTAAAGCAGGTTTCTGAAATGTCAGCAGAACAGAAGAGTAATGCCGATGACAGTGAGGCACATTTTCTGATACCTGAGGAAAAAGCTGCTGTAACTGCAGAGTTGGTAGTTGAGGAGCTTGAATGTCAAGAACAACATTTTGATGATGCTGATGACAAGAAAGATCATCATGCTGGTAATAATTGCGACAACGATGACGAGGAGGTTCATGAAGAGGATGCAGAGGAATTGAACAGGAGATGTGAAGATTTCATTAGGAGGATGAAACAAGGGATTATTTCTGAAAGCAGACAGTATCATGATTTAGCTAGATTTTCTTGAAAAATGAATTCTTAGATTATTAGATTAATACTAATTTAATTGTTCTGCTTAATACTGCTGACACTGGAGTACCCTTTTTTTGATAGCCTCCTCTAATCTTTGGTTGTGTTTTTAATCTAAAATCTGGCCTTGCCTGTTGAATGTTGATGTATATTGTAACTGAGAAGTAATCTTCAGGGAAATTTTGGCCACATTCTTCTAATGATATGTTATGAGCATGCGAAAATTAGAATTATGACCAGACCTTTAAAAATTAGTCTCAGAGTAACTTGTAAGTGAATTAAGATAAGCAGATGACAAAATTGACACATACAGGATAGCAACTGATCTATGCAAACAGCAAGAACACCATTCAGTAAAAATCACGCTTACGCTAGGGGTTGAGCATGTTCAAATATATGCAATTTCGACAATATCGAGCTATATGAATTGATAAACCATATATGATCAACTCGATACCC
Source organism: Spergularia bocconei (assembly GCA_963457585.1). Classification (NCBI taxonomy): domain Eukaryota; kingdom Viridiplantae; phylum Streptophyta; class Magnoliopsida; order Caryophyllales; family Caryophyllaceae; genus Spergularia; species Spergularia bocconei. The sequence continues at coordinate 11,171,894 of OY734959.1, forward strand.
GCATCATGGTAAATCTTTGTTCAAGTGAACCTTGAGAGATAAAAGTTCGATAAGGAAAAACATAAGTTACATCTCACAAGTTCTCATTGTAAGCCTTGAGTAAAGTTAGGCATATTTGCGCATCCTAATACCGACGAAAATCACGGATTTAAGAACGATGAAAAAGGAATCCACAAATAAGGTACTCCCTCCATTCATATCCAATCTTCCTGTTTTCCTTTTAGGGAAATTCACATCCAATCTTCCTATTTCTTATTTTAATAACATTTGAACGAATGAAATGCTTCCAAAGTGCTCTTGTTTCCTTTCCCACTTGTTTTTAATAATTTTTAATATACACCTAAAACTTTGTGCAAAAAGTAAGAGGAAGATTGAATATGAATGGAGGGAGTATCACTCAAGCATTAGCACTTAGCCCTTATCATAAGCTCTAGCAGGCATAAAAAGAGAAGAACATGAACCCAAAAAGAGAAAAAAAAGGAGCATGAATTTAGAAAAAGAAAGAAAAAAGTAGATTTTTAGAGCGATTTGGCAAAATATAGGGACACCCCACATTTTCATTTCTTTGCATTATCATGCTTCTTATCATTTCTTTTTCATGATTTGGTCCACAATTCCACATGATAAGAGAGAAAGAAAGGAACTTGTTTTGCTTTCAATAGTTAACACCTTTTATTTCATTTTATGAAAGTTTTTCACAAATAAGTCCTCAAGAAATATCATAAGATGCTCCTTTTTCAAAAACAATAAAGAGCGTGACAAGAACGCATCATCTCTTCCCCCATTTACTACACAGCATGGCCATGAACAAACATAGAGGAGTTGGACATAATTGACGTTCTTTTTAATAGTGATTCAATTATGTATTATGCATAAATTTTGGCCTAAGAAAATATTTTTGGTTGTATAATGTCAACATTTTTCATGATGTTACTCTACATTTTGTTATGATGAGGATTTATATAGATCCCTTACAATGAGATTGCTCCGATATTTTACATTTGATTTTAGTTCGGGAATTCTTGTAGATTTCAGAGTTTGCACATCTGATCGAATAACCACGAGAAAATTAATTTGGGGAGTTTTAAAAACATAATCAATGAAAAGTTAAACTATGTACCTTTTGTAGTTCTTTTAATAAATAAAAAGACTTATGTAACTTCTGAATTCTCACTTCAAGGTTCAAGATTGCAAATCGATTTTCAATCTATTTTTTAAGTCCACATTGACTTCGACACTAAGCTAGAGTCATATTAACAACTTATCCATCAATATTTTAGTACTTTAGTTAAAACAAATCGAGATTTTTCGATTAAATACTTAAACTCCAATTCCCTCTTATACAATAATTAAAGTGAAATTTAAAGCATCATTTTTTTTTTAGAAAGTGGATTTGGGTCACGAAATTGAACATTTAATAAAACTAGCACGAGTAGTAGTACTAGATTGAAGGTGGTACATGCATCATTGCGGATTCAATTTAGTTTCCTTGTACCCAAACAAAGTATAGTGAGGCTCACAGACATGAATGCACCATATGGAAGACAAAGGCCCTACTAATATTCCCTCTTTGTTCTTCAAGTATAAGTTTCGAAGCCACATTACTCCTACTTGGTCCCCGAGACAGTAAACAACAATAGCAAGACACAAGGAATATTCCAGGTCTTCTGTCCCTGAAAGACCAGTTTAATCCAAGCAATTAGATGGCCTTCTAATTGCAAGTTTGAGGAGGTATTATGTTAATGAAGGATCACGAGGTCGATCTTAATCATAGTGTGATGAGATCATCTAGAGTTGAAAAGGTAAACTCTACACATTCAATCAATGAAACTTTAGGATAGAGTCGATAGGTAAGGAGTACGACCAAATGGGTGGTGGAAAAAAGGGAGAATCAAACCCGTATCACGTGTTTGTACCGTAATACTCACATTATAGTACATGAACGACATATACGGATACAGATAATATGTTCTGTTAATGAGAGAGTAATTATTGTTCCTATGTTTGTGGATGGGAGATTAGGGGCTAATCATGTCAGAACTTCATGTATAATACACACAAAAAAAAAAAAAAAAAAAAAAGTTGTCTGTTCCCTATGTTAGTCCAGAAATAAAATAACCAGCATAACATAACACATGAACACAACAGCAGAAAACGGCAGCAAGAAGGTTCTGTGACTAAAGAACAGTAAATTATAAGATCTGATCCAGATATTATGCGACTAAAAGATTCAGATCTGGTAACCTCACTTTTTTTGCTCAGTTAACTTCAGTGGCAAATAAAGCAAACATCCGGGATTGAAGCTATTAATCGAGAAATGCCAAATTAGAGGTAATAGAGAAACTGAGTTTTAAAAAGGAACCTGATAGCTGCGAAAGCTGAGTACTCAACTAATAGGTTGAAAAACTTCAGTAAATACAACACCCGAGCAGAGCTCCTGGATAGTCAGAGTAAATTGTTTAGCTTTATAGTTCAATCGAAAATCCAGAATATTTGCTGTCAACTGTGCTACTCTCAGGAAGTCAGGATACTGATAAATCCTTCAGGAAGGCTGCAGTAGCGCAGAAGCTCTAATGCTTCTTACAACCCACCTGCAAATTGGCCAATTTTTGCACAAGTTAAAAAGTAATTATGGGAATAGCAATAGCTCAACGGATTTGCAATTGTCAGACAAAATATCTAGGAAACAACAGCGACTATTAGTCACTAGTAGACGTAGCTGCAATTAAATTTTCTACTCAGATGAAATTTCAAGAGATACCTTCATCCATTTCACACGGAAAATTTCCACCTGTTGTTGAACAAGCTGAAGCAACGCAATACCTCCAGTATGCAATCTCTATCAAGACATAGGCATTCGAGATGGATAAACATGTATACAACGCAAAAGCAAACCCCAATAAAAGCAGCTCTCGTCTCAGAACCTTGGCGTCTTGACTCTGGAAAGCGAGAATTTCAGCCATCAGAATTCTGTGCATGGACAGAGATAAATCCCCTTCTTTCACATTGAAACATAGATCCAGCAATTCTATTCTCTGGGAAGAGATCAGTCACACAGAACACCACTATAACTCAGCTAAAAATCATATCACTGTCGTGAGATAACCCCACAGGAATCCTGAAATCTTCAAGACAGAACATCTATATCTGAAGACTGAAGATATCTGAAAAAGACAATCAACACAGGATACAGCCTGAATATAATCATGATTTTCTTAACCAACTGGATACAAAATTTGCAAGAACACTTCTGTCAGCCATTTCACAAGACTACACAATCCATCTGCAGAAACAAGACTCAAAAGTTCCTCTATTCAAGAATACCATCCAAGACAGGATCTGTGATCTACAATCTCAAATTCAGAACTACTACACCAGTGAAGGTAGTAACATCAAAGTGAGAAATGATGGCATGTATAGGATATCTTCATCTCCAATGACTTCTGTTCCTAACTACGGTCCTAAGTAACCCTCTACATTGATAGTATAAACGTCCCAATGTCTTGGACACAATTACATATCTACATTTGTTCTTGCTGACATAGACAGATTATCCACCAAAAATCGTAGTGTCTGGCCACATGGAGAAGTTTAAAATTCACTTAAGTTATTGGATGTCATTTGGGAAGCAGCATCAGGAACACACATATTCTTAGCACGGTCAAGGAGAGCTGTGAGTTCACTATGAACGAATTTGCATCGCTCCTGAGACATCAAAGATTCCTCGAGCAGAGCATCAGTTAGAGAACGTAATGCATTGTAATTCTCCTCTCTGACAGTAGGGGTACTTTCATCGCCCAGAGAAACTAAGGAACTCTCCCGTCTCCATCGAAATGGAAAATATTTGTCTGGAACATGGAAATAGTTCTTTGTGACTAACAAACGAAGAGCATGTCTGCACAATATCCCTGAATGCTCAAATCCCTTACATGAGCAGTGAACTTGGTCCTCCTCTGAAATCCATATTACGAGACACTCTCCTTCAATTTTGTTATAGTGGCGCAAAATATATGATTCCTTGGCCATTTCTGTAATTCCATATTGAGTTGATAGAACAAGTTCATGTTGAAATACATCAAAAGCGTATGGTGTAAGAAGGCTTCTCGCATGTTCTTCAATAGGCATGCTCGTCTTCAGATGAGTGAACCGTAACTCCTCAGTGATTTTGTATCCACAACTTGCAGCATGACCAACCTGAAATAACACAATGCAGGTTCACTCATACAGAGAAGAAATACATTGGTTTATAGGAGACAATTTCAGGATGTAGAAAACAAGAAGGTACCTGCTTAAAGAAGCCCTGCAAACATGTTTGTCCGTTCAAGACACCATAGAGATGTGAATCTAAAGATCGCATATATTCAGTTGTCACAATTCGAGCAACAAAGCAGTCTCTGATGTATGCAAAAGCCCAGGACTCTCGAAATGAAATTAGAAGAGGAATGTGTTTATCTAACCCCAGTTCAAACCTAGCAACCAGATGAGTCCAGTGAGTTTCAAAATCTTCTATGCCCTCCAGATAGCACAAGATTTCAAACTCAGATTTAAAGTCTGAAAATTGATGTCCTAAAGGCAAAGAGAACCAACTGCTTAGCTTGGACATAAGATACCATAACGACACGACATGTCTAGAATTTGGCAATTCATTTGCTATGGCCTCCTTCAGTGCTACATTCAGATCAGTGACTATAGTTTGTGGATGTCTTCCTCTCATTAACCGTACAAATGTCTGCTTGAAGTTACAGTACATTAGTAAATGACATAACATAAGCTGGAAGGTAAACAAGAAGAGTTATAGGCACGAACCTGTAGGGCCCATGCAATGCAATGGGAGCTTTCTTCCTGAAGCAAAACAAAGCCAAAGAAAGTTGGCTTGCCATGGCTATCTATACCAGAAAATACACCAAGTAGCAAGCCATATGTGATGGATTGATATGTCATATCAAACTGAACAGCATCACCAAAAAGGTCGAAGGCGCGAACTGAGTCGCCATTAGACCATGCAATATTTTCAACATTGCCTTTAGCATCTGCAGTAAATTCAAAGGAAAAATCAACGTCCTTCTTTGCCACAGCCTTGCAAGCCTCAAGCAACTCCGCCATGTCAGCTACCTTCTTTTCAGTGAGGTGGATGTCATTTTCTTGGACAGTTTTCTTGCAAGAGTGAACAAAGTTCCTGATGTCTTTCTCTATAAAAGGCAATTGCCCAGGTTGCACACCCTTTTCCAACTCTAGGACCTCGATTATCTTATTCACAGGAAACCCAGCTGTGGAAAGTAAGAGAATCCGCTCTTGATCACTTTCTTGCATTTTCCGGTATGCAGGAAGCAGACGGACTCTATCATCTTCCAGTAACTCATGATTATGAACATTACTGAACTGAGAAACATACCACTGAGTTGTAGCATTCACAATTTCTTTAGTCAAATACAATTTTGCGTCACAACCACAACGTACTGATTTACGCTCTCTCGGGTGCTCTACATTAGCTTTTTTCCTTGGCTGATTGAATCCAGAGCGGTAACAAACGAAATCCCTTCTGTAAACTCCAAGGTTCTGGCTTTCAGTTGATCGTGCTTTCCTAATGGAAAATCCGTTCTTACGAGCAAAAGCACTGTAAAACTCGAAAGCCTCGTCATCACTTTTGAAAACCTGACCGACATATGGCTTAAAAATCGGATCTGAAGATGCTAGTGCTGAAGTTCCATTTTCTGTTGATTGAGAAGCTTGGCCTTCTTCGTTACCTTCATATTTGATAAAACACTTCCACTCTCCACAGGGGCACTGTACTCGCTGTATCCAAACAGGGTTTGTCGGTTTCATTGCCATGCTATGGTAGCACGTAGAACATATTAAAAGATCAAATTTTGACAGCTACAGGTTGAGTTGTGGACATGCTCACAAAGTTTGTAGTCCTGACAATACAGTAGTCTCAACTCACTTATAGCTTTTGGGAGAATAAAGAGGGCATTCTCGAAAGACATCTACGCCAAACATATACGTACATTACATCTAAGCTTTTACTCATAATTCAAGCAGGTTCATCACCTTTAGCCCCATAGGAAGTTGACCATATCAGTTTTCCTGTACAAAGAATCCATACAATTAAATTAAATAATTATAATCTCAGAGATGTGTCAATACAGAGAAACAATTTAAGAACTTTATACAGCAATGAGGAAACTTCCCGCATAAGTGACAAAACAACATAGCATGGAAATTTTACTACATCAAATGATTAGAAAGGAATCTAAACTCCCCCTTTTCCCTTGATCCTGAAAAAGATCCAGAGATACCATTTTAAAAACTATAACCATGTAACAAAAAAAACTTCACATAACCAACTTCTTTTGCCAGCATGAGATATGGCTTGTACACCAACGAAAAAATGGGGCTTAGGAATCAATGATTGTCAAGCTTGCAACACTACCACGATGTTTAAACATCTTTGGGATGTTGCGAGGAGGAGGGATACTGAGGGTAAATTGGATCAAAGCCACTTATCCCAATAGTAGTTATTGGAGGACGTTGTACCTAAGTTACAAGTACAGGTTGGGCATGGAAGCAAATCTGCAGAGCTAAAGAGATGCTAGCTGATGGGTTTCAGGAAGAGAAATGGATTCTTCAGGCAGATGGTAACTTTACAGTAAATCGGACTATGGTTGGTCAATATCTATTTGTAAAGTCATGGCCTAAGTAGGTATCTTATTCCTAAACATTGGTTTATCATGTCATTAGCTATGCACAGGTTAAATCCTACAAGAGATAGGCAACAGCAATTTGGTCTAGCCCAAGATATAACTTCTATGTTGTGCAACATAAGAGGATGAAAGCATGGATCACCAATTCATTAAGCTGATCTGGACATATGGTTTAAGATAGCCAGTGACGAGCATCACAGAATAGCATATGGCTCGGAACGACTGGGAAACATTGATAAATGGATCAGTGGTTAAAGATTAGTGAATTTATACAAATGTAATGTATAGGTCTTATTCGTACCAAAAGTGTATAGGTCTTATTATTAGTGCATCAAATTAGCCGACTTAGAACTGATGTTCTCTGGAACGGAGAACGCTGAGATTGATGACACTGACAAGTAATAATAACAATTAGAATTCTTGGCTAGCCTAGGCACTGATGTAATGCTAGAGAGATAGAGCGGTTTGAAAATTAGCCAAAGGTTTGAGATGGAAACAGGGTCTTTCTGCTTCAGACGCCTGTTGTATATCTTTGTGCTAGCTTGTATTAGCTAACATTTGGTTTAACAAATGAAATAAATTCACATTTCAGCCAAAAAAAAAAAAAGAAAGGAAAGAATAAAGAAAAGAGCTAAAGAGACTCTGACAAGAAAACGGTCTAGAATGTAACAATCGGAACTCTGACCAAATTCCCCATCATGAGGATTCTCGTAAAATGAAAATTCCCAGAACTAATTTGGTTATGGTATTCAGGAGTATGTCAAACTCAACTGATTAATACCAATAACAAGAGTATTGTAGAGGAAGATTGTAACAGAGTATTGACCAAATGATAGATGATCAAGATTACAAGGATATTCCAATATAAGGAATAAGCTAAACTCAACTTAGATTGGATAGGAGAAGGAGGAGCAAGCTCGACTCTCAAACTCAAGACTTACAAGAACAATTTGGTAAAACAGTGAAACTGATTCAATAAATGTACCGATGACAGGGTTCCTCTATTTATAGCTACAACGACTATTAACCGCCTCAACTGATATCCGTAACATAATTCCATCATTTACAAGAAATCTTAATATTGAAGCAACATGTAAGAATGACATAGTTTAAAAAAAAAACAATTGAGAGAACATGCGCCCCCTGCCTGAAAATCCTTTCCTTGATGAAATATAAATTCTAATCCCTTCCTCCTTTCGATTAGCAATCTACGTAACTATCCAGGCTCACCAGATGATGCTAGCTATTAGATATTCCCAACCAAAAAGATACTGATTTGCATGTATGCACAGTATGCTACACCATGAGGAATTGAGGATGCCTAAAAGGGGACGTATAATTAATGAGATACTCAGCACTCTTCACAGGAATATACCTAGGGCTTCCAAACTAGAGAAGCCCTTCTTCCACAATCCACCCTCCTGGAATCTCTCTAGGGTAGGAAAGAAGAGTTTCTAGGTAACACACTTCTCAAGGGAAGATCTAACTATCTAAAGCTAATACACTGACAATTAATTTTCCTTGTTGTTTCTAAGTCTCAAACCAGCTACAGTCATCTAAATAATGGTAAGAGTATTCTTAAAAGTTACGAACGGTGTCAAGGCACTTTATTCCAAAAAATGTCAATGACTCCCAACCTTGCCCAGCCTAAGACCCTTTAAACCTTCCATCTCTTTTGAAAAGATAAGGCAGCCCAATTGGATAAACTACAAAGAACAAAAAGGAACGCAACCCACCAATACCATTCAACCAGTAAGGCGGAGAAGCAAGCAAGACATGACCTTCAAATCCATTTCTTTATATATAACCCCACAACCCTTGTAACATTCAAATCCACCAAATATACAAATAAAGAAAATCAAGCTCACATGTTCTAAGCGTGCTCTAAACCAATTCAAACATGACACTAATACCCCTCCTAAGTCCTAACATTCCAGCTAGCATTAACCATCTCTTTTTTGGCTGCACCTAAAGCCTCCAAAGTTTGTACCACCCTCAGAAAGGAAGCCCAGCAGAAATTGTAGGAATAATTGGCACCTTGCCTAGTGGAAAAGACATTAGTCATAACTGAAACTCATTGAAACAACAACAAGAAGAACCTAATCGAATGGAAGTAGATTCTCGTCAATGTTCCTCTAGAACAGAACGGCGAAAGTCTCTCATTATCACCGCATCACCAGTCACAAACAGCACCTCTCTTTGCCACAACGCAAGTGGGAACTTTCTAAAGGTTCAAGGGAAGGGGGGCACCATTACCCTTAACGTAATATCCAGGAGCATTTCCGAAATGGCAAATGTTATCAGTTATCACACATGAGCCGGTAAATGAATCGAAATTAGTACAGCTTCAGATTCACAGGTCGCTTGAATGGCAACAATCAGTAAAGCATCCGAAAAATAAATCGAGATGACTACAAAGCCTACAACCCTTGAGCAGCAGTAAACACGAGATCAATTCTATTAACATAATTTGCTGAACATGGTAAATATGTACAAGGATTAACCCCTTTCCAGCAAACCCGGGAAAATTTTCGAATATGACACCACAGCAAATAACACACAGAAAAATCACACAGCAGCATAAATTCAAAGTCTCATACTATATGATATCATATAATTACTCCGTATATAACGACAATTCACATTTTTGATTAAATTTTATCACGGCAATCAAAACAATAATTAAACAAAAAAAAAAAAATTGGGGTTCTTAATATAAACAATGTGTAGAGTAAATTAGTTTAAAAGGGAGAGAAATGGTATGAGCATGAATAATTCGACATGGGTTTTGGCATAAAATGGTAAAACTTGGATGAAATGGGAAGAAAATTCGGCATACCTGAGGAGTAGAGGGGAGGAAGAGTGACAGAGAAGATGATGAACCCCAACAAAAACCTCTCTTCTTCTGTGTGTTTACTGCTACTCCGTATAATTTCTCTGTCAAAGGTGGTTAAAATTGGTCTGTGCCTCTTCTAGTCTTCTGAAACAAGATACAACTGGTCAACTTAACTAGTTCGCACCTTCACGGCTACACCAAAATAGACGAAGCGGACTTATTTGGTCCGGTCTTTGTCGTTTTGGTTTGAAATACATATCAAACGCATAAATAGAGAAGTAGATATCGTATGAAGGTGTTTAGATCCTATGGAGTTAAAATTTGGTGGAGTTGATGGAGTTTGCCATAAATAGTAATAAAGCAAATGAAAGAAAATCTTTAAATGGACAAATAAAATGTCACATGTTTTTTTCTTACCTTATTAGGTAAACTCCACATGCAACTCCATGGGATCCAAATACCGTATAAAGATACAACTTTATATTAGGAAGGCGTGCGTTGATCACTTGAGCACACATCTTCCCTTCACATTCGGCCAGGTCTTCGATCCACCAAAATCGGGATTTCGGTGTTCAATCCATCCTAATATTATTTCAATGGTTTGAGTGAGGTTCGAATAAGTTTTAGTTCAATCGTCGATCTCATTTCGGACTTTTGATTTTCAGTTTAGCCCGGTCTTGGATCAATATCCCTATTCACACGTATAATTGTGGTAAGAGCTTACTCGGTAAAGACATTTAGTATAGTACTCGTGGCACAATGTTAAAAGTTAGGATTTTTTACAACAATTCATTCTAAAAAGTCAAAACATATTAAAAAGGATAAAAAAAAAGTAAAAAAAAAAAAACAGAGGAAGTCGTAATTTGTGTTTCCTTTCCTAGGGATCTGCTCCAATTGCCTTACACCTACAAACTCCAAAACAATCGACGAAATCGAATAACCCTGCTTCTCCAAATCTCACCGAACACAGCATTCATCAACAACAATGGCAGCCATACAAACATTGTTGCCATCAAATTTCACCTTCGGAAAAACGCAACAACATCTCCTTCATGCCGTAGCATCACCTCGTACGCAACCTCCAAAACGCCTGCCAATAAAGTCAACAAATTAAGAGTATCTTTCAACATACGTAAATGCCCAGGGCCTCCGTTGCTCCATCAGCGGCCGTGGCCGATAGCGCGGTTTTACGGGTTCGTCCGGTTTTGTTACAATGCCGTCGGGGTCGTCTCGCTCGTCGCCCGCTGTCACGTTGGAAAAGCCTAAACCCCAGTTGAACAAAAAAATCCAGCAAGTCTTCCCTTGAGGTGTGTGCCTATTCGTGAAATTTGAGCTCCCGACTTCCTAAACAATTTTCGATGATAGATTTCTATGTCTTTTACGTAACAATTGGTACGAGTATAATAATTACTGTCGATCTTGCATGAGACGACTCGAAAATCATCTTGTACGTGTACAAAAGTTGTTGAAAGCTTGAAATTTGACCAAGTGAAATTATCATCGCGTATCAGGATTTCGGATGATGGAAGGCCAATGTCAACCAGCTAGGACAGTGAGTATTATAAAGTTGTCATTGTATTTCAGTCTAACAATTGTCCATGGGAATAAGACTAATTACAATCCAACTTGTTACTACGAGCTAATATTTGAGTGATATATTCGTATCACATCCGGAATTTATTAGGTTAACTTACAATATTAATCACCTGACTTTGAATGTCCTGCACAAGCTCTTGTTTGAGGAGTTTGTCACAATTGCTTGCTCTTTGCGTTCAGAACTTAAACAACGAGGAGAGAAGTGTGTGTTCACTCTGGTATTCGTCCGACTAACTTAACTCTCATTGAGACACATTAGTACCCAATCTAACTGCTCGTCTTCCGAAAGCGTCTTCAACATCTCAAAGTCATGGACCGGACCATCCATGAACCGTTTCGCGGCTATCATGATTTGATGTCGACCGATTCCCGAAACCTTCTTCACAACCTCATGCACTTCACTCGGGGTGGGCTTTTGAATTTCTTTTTGCTTACTCTGGACATAGTCTTTGAAACACTCCGCAAAGCTACTCACATCATCAGCCAAACGATCCTATTTTTGCTTCTTATTCTTTGACGAAGAAGACTCACCTTTGCTCTATTGGTTTATTTCGATACGGATTGCAATTGGATGCGCCTAGCCAACCATAACAATAACATATAAGCATGAAACAGACCAGAACAGAAGCCAGAAAAGAATAGATTCCAGAAAAGATCGAACAATTTCAACCACAAACGAAATTGAAACAAACGCACAACCAATTCGTACCAAAACAGCCGACTCGGACACAAGTTCAGATCTTAACTAGCAAGACAGTGTCCAATAGGTCAGTGCAAATACTGTGATTTCTATGAATGTATCAACCTCTCTGCACAACCCTTGTCTATATTCTGTCCCAACAATTTTGGGGGAATCACACAGAATGTGCAAGCTTTTGATCAGTCACTAACATGTCCACAGGAGCAAGTCAACAAGGTCACTTTATCATACTAGTACTAGTATGATAAACTGCTGATCAAACCCTAACACAGTGTTAATACATTTCTCCAATACCACAGAATTTCTATGAATTGGTCAAAATAAAACAAACCCATCACTAATTATCACCCAAATTAGTCAACACTGCATTATTTCTTCAGACAGTTTGATTATAAACTCCATAGAAAGTTCCAACCTTTAAACATCAAATTCAAAAATCTTCTCAAACACGACACAACAAAATGAAACCCAAATAGCAATCAAACACAATAATTCAACCCAAATCATACAAAACCAGATGATAATTCACCGAATGGAAGCCAAATAAACAAAATCCAGATCGCAAAATAGGTAGAAAGCGTGAATGAGAAGGAAAATTTACTGGAGCATAGATAACAATGTGGAAAAATTTACTGTAATTAATAAAAAAATCGGACTTAAAACTGGACTAATTACTGTAAATTTACAACATATATCAAACCAATTCGATTTCCCCCAATTCGATTTCCCCAATTCGAATTTCCCCAAATCAATCAAACTTTAAAATTGGACTAATTAAGAGAGAGAGAAAGAGATTTACCTGAGTTAATAATCAGAGAGGGAAGAGACGGGGAAGAGGCCGGCGACGGCGACAGCGATGAGGCGGCGATGGTCGAGATGAGGAGAGAGAAAGTGTGGAGGATGAGAGAAAATGTCGCGCACGCATGAGAGATAGTGTATTTTTTTTTAAGTAGGAGAGAGAGTGTAATTTGAGGAAATGAAATGACAGGTATTTTGAGGGGATTTGGACTGTGGCAGTTTCAGTTGGGTTGGAATTGGGCCAATTCCAATTCCAATTTTTTAGGCTTCCCAAACACTAGAATTGGGCCAATTCCGGAATTGATTTCCAATTCTGGGTTCCCAAACATAGCATAGTTCTTTGCTATGAAATCATAAGGAACTCAAAATTCAATATATAATATTTTTTTGAGACCAAATGAAGCCGGAATGGGATTTGGACTTAATAAATGTTCTAACAGCATCTGCGTGCAATTTAGTAGTAGTTTGGTCCCTAGCTCCTCGTTGCTCGTTTGGAAACATCCCCGGGTCTAACCAGCAAAAGACATTATACAAGCTCCCAAACATGTTTGAAACGAGCTACCATCACAGACAATTTGATGTACATCAAAGGATTCAGTCATTTGTCTCCAAAGCTTTACAGTTGAATTTAGTGGGTTTCACATTTGGCGCTGTTCAAGCTGCATTGTCAAATCGTTGTGCCAGAAACACGGAAGAAGGTCAGTTTGGGTACTTGTTGATTTTTACCTAATACTCCGTATAACATACTCCATCTTGAATGCACATTTACATCTTCGGGCATGCTTGGATTGGGAGTAATCTTTAGGGGGGTAATGGAGGCTAAAACAAGGGGAAAATGGTAGAAATGGTGGTAGTAGAGGAGGAACTATTACCCCCATATGGAGGTAATGCATTACTCCCCCCCCCCTAGGGTAATGCATTACTCCCATTTGGGGGTAATGATTACTCCTCCACCCTTCATTTCCTCCCTCCACCACCACATTTTCTCTAATTTTCCCCTTATTTTAGCTCATATTACCCCTTTAATAATTACTCCCAATCCAAGATGGAGAGAAGTCCCATTCTTGTGCATCATCACTGCTCCCAACAACATCACTTAGATTGTTTGCCATAGCCAAGTTGGAGACACACAACACTCGTCAACAGCTTCATTAACATAAAGCGAGCCAACTGCAAGCCAAAACAATACAATTACATTTTAGTAATTGTGCATGACAATCTTACATATGCATACAAAAAGGAAACATACAATAGCAGCCCAAAGTGAACACAACAGCTTTTTAAGTACATTATTTTTGCATCTAGGCTAGCTACATAAGAATTGGGTAACCATTTAATCCTAAGAACCTATACTGACCCAGATCTTACAGACCACCATAATAAGGTCACGGTAGGTCCAAGGCCGACCTCACTTAGAAGACTTTACTAGGTCCGGACTCACTTCACAAGCCATGATGGGGTTCTTCCATACCACTAAAATGTTTTAATATTTCAGTTCTACAAACAGCTTTAGGATTGCACAACAGTAATTCCACCTGATTCTAGAAACAAATTGATCGCCACTATTATACTAAAATCAAGGTGTAATGGCATCAGAATTAAAAAGAGTTGAACCACAAATGGCGACACAAATAAGTATTAGAATAAACAAAATTCAGTCAAAGCCTCGTAGGCTACGTCGCTACGATAGAATCAAGGATTCACGGAATTGACACGATCACAAGGACTCAAACTAATGCAACAACTTACACTTGGCAAAAAACAAATATCAGCTAGAGCCTAGAGATCGTGTCAGTGTATGGAATATGGATAAACTCAGCACTAATTACTAACAAGGAATGCAAGACTTTGCTGGTAATAGTGTGAATTGGTATTGACTATTAATGAAGTATTGGGAAAACAAACTTCATTTTCCGTAACCTTATAGCATCTCAAAGAGCATCTAAGAGTATGAATGTATTGTTGCTGATATAATTTTTAAGGGGGATCATAGAACAAGGCTAGAAACAAATCTAGGGAGAAAGAGGCATAAGACGAGAGGACAGAAAGAGGCGCTCAATCTAAGCATTACTCATTTCAAAATTTAACAAGAAGCATAGAGTTGACAATATGAAGCGCAGGAAGTAAGAAAGGAAGGTAAAGGCTTTCAGTAAGGAAGAAAAACGGTGGAAGTTAGGTAACAGAATCCATCTCCTATACTTGTCAAAGCAATGAATAAAATAAGGTGGTGTTTGGTTCACCTTTATTAGGGTCTAGGTAACGGAGTCATTCTTCGATTCCGTTATTTGTTTGTATCAGGTTGATCAACCTTGTGCTTAGCAAAGCACATGAGGTTTCGGTCTGATAATACTCCCAAATTGGATAGCACGTATAAACTAAGATATAACTTAGGTTGCAAAATGCAGGAAAGTAGGAGACAATGGATCAAGCGACAGTTGAAACAGCCAAATAAACTGATTTACCAGACAAAGGGGAGACCATTAATAAAGTGAACTGCAAGCAGCAGGAATAAGTAAATAAACTAACTACCAAAGGGGGAGACAGTTAATCAAGTGCAAGGGATATGAATAAGTAAACTAATTCACCAAACAAAGGGAGAGATTAATCAAGGGAACGACAAGCAACCTGAAAAAGTAAATAAACTAGTACGTAGAAACTGATGTAGAGGGTGAAGACATTACAAGGTGTTGCGGTGCCTTGAAGAGGAATGGTGTGGGTAGAGAGGGAGGGGGGGTTGAAAAGGACGAGAACGGGAGACACGGCAGGCCTTGAACCTGTAGAAAGTATAGGCAGTGGATGCTCCAATAGAAGAGTAATGGTGCAAGCAGAGGATGCCATCCCCCAAATGAGGCAGATCTTGGAAAAAGAGTAGGTCAAATGGCCCGGCCAAATGGTGAGATGGAGGACCACGCCGTCTGGATGGGTTGCTTGGTCTGGAATCTGGATATCATAGGCGTCAATGTCAAAGGTGATTAATTCGTCCCAAAAACAAAGTAGAGAATATCGCCCACAGCTGAAGAGGCAGGCACTCCATTCCAATGGATGAAGCAATCATCAACGCATAACCACGGCTGGTGGTGGCGATCATGATAAAAGGCATATAAAGAATCAGATAGGCTGAAGCAGACCAGATTCTATTTCTCTATGGGATCAACAAATACATATTGCACCTGGTTGAGTTGGTGTTCATGATTAGGGATGGGCAGCTCTCGCCCGCCGCCTTTGTTGGTTCCATGGAACTCACCCCAATGGAAGTTGCTACCAAAAGCAAATATCTTTTTGCCAAGGGTAGACAGCTTGGGAAAGACCTGTAATGATCAAGCATCCTTAGAAGATCCTTCCACGCGGCCTTACCCCCAGCCGTCGGTATTCATATGTGGTCTTCCTCCGCCTTTTCTAAAACTATTGGTGCAAACCCTTTTCTGTTACGAAAGGGGACCCCAATCGTGCACACAATAGACCCCACCGTCGCCAACCCCAGCATGGCAAAATTCCAGAGACCCACCACACAATTCTGATCTCCTTTGACCTTCATTAGTCTGTTAAACAATCTTGTCATTTTCAACCACTTTGTACAACAATCGTCATTCTCCCACACCATATATTTTCCCCATCTCTCTCACCTCAACCGCCGCTGCTAAACTTATTCTCTCCCTCCATCTCAAACATATATACCCTCCGGACAAGAAGACTGAAATAGACGCTCAATCTAGGTATTAAGGGCTTGTTTGGTTGGGTGTAATGTAATCACCATTACCACCAATTAATTTGCCCAAGACAGAGGAGAGTGCGGGGTTTGATTGCAATCCTCATTACGATGTAATCAAATCTTCACTGAGTCAAGGTAATCACCTCATTTTTATCCCTCTCTATTGTTACATTTTTGTACTAGAATTGTTTGCATTACATTACATCCGACCAAACATAGCCTAAGCATTTCGAAATATAACTGAGTTTCTAAAAGTTTACACATTGATCACATGAGCATAGGGTTGGCAAAATGAAGTGGGCAAGGAAGAAACAAAAAGCTAAGTTTACACATTGATCACGTGAGCATAGGGTTGGCAAAAGGAAGTGGGCAAGGAAGAAACAAAAAGCTAATGGAACAAGTAAATAAGCTAATTAGCAAACAGAGAGAGAGAGAGAGACGATTAAACAAGTGCAGTGCAAAGACATGGATAAGAAGATAAATTATTAGGTAGAAACTGACCTAAAGGGGGACGACATTACAGGGAGAATCGGTGCCTTGAAGAGTAATGGTGTGGGTAGAGAGTGGAGTTAAAATGGCGACATCAGGAGAGAGACGGCGGGACTCGATCCTGTAGAAAGTATAGGCAGTAGTGGATTTTCCGAGATAAAAATGATGGTACAAGCAGAAGACGCCATCCCCCAAATAAAGCAGGTCTTCGAAAAAGGGTACGCCTAGTTGGTCTGGTCCGAAAGGGGAGGTGGAGGACCAGACGGTGTGGATTGATTTCTTGGTCTCCATATCATAGGCGGTAATGCTGAAGGTTGTGAGTTCGTCAGAGGAATAAACAAAGTAGAGAACACCGTCGTCAGTGACTGAGGAGGCAGGCACTCTATTCCAATGGATGAAGTGATCGCCAAGGCACTCCCAATGAGGGTGGGGGTCAGGATAATAGGCGTAAAGGGATTTGGCTAAGCTGTAGTAGACCAGAATCCGATTCTTATTGGGATCAGCAATGACAGGGAGCACCTGGTTGAGTTGGTGTTCAAGATTACTGATGGGCGGCAACGGTATCGGCTCCCATTCCCATTCCAATTCCAATTTGTTGTTGGTGTCGAGGAATTCGCCAGCAGCCCAAACATGGTCTCGACCACTGGAGGTGTTACCAAAAGCAATTATCTTTTTACCCAGGGTGAAACAGCTTAGGAAAGGCCTGTAACAATCAATCATCAGCGGTAAACCCTTTCACCCGGACTTACCCCCGGCCACCGCCAGGTCAAGGAAAGATGCGCGTTTATTGATGTGGTCTTCCTCCTTCGCCTCGGCTAACGCAACCTCTTCTCCGTCATCAAAGGGTATTCCAATCGCGTACACCACCGATCCCTCCGTCGTCAGCCCCCCCGGGTTAGCGTGATTCCAGAGAACGCCCTTCCCCAATCGCATCACTTTGTTGAACCTCAGATCCACCAAGTAAAATTCTGATTCTTCGCCCTCCGTCTGTAACACCAACTTATCCTTTCCAATCCACTCTTCATAACAACCATCATTCTCCCTCGCCATATCTTTCTTTTCTCTCTCCTCGACGGCTGCTGAATTTTTTTCTGATAAACCTACCATTTTCCTCCTTTGCCCCTTTCTTCTACTTGCATCTCATTTATTATATAATAATCCCCAAGGGAAGTCGGTTCCTTGATCTGTGAAATTACACGGGCCTGGGCCACACCCGTAAGGAGAAGAGAGAGTCCACTTAATAAGCCCAAGGAGGTTCCATCCTAAAACCAATTGGCAATATGAGGAGTAACTCCTTGGTTTATATGGTAGACAAATCTCTTCTATTTTTCCAATGTGGGACACTCATATGTGGAGTATTTTCGGTGTCACTCAACACTCACATCTCACATATGAGGCCTCTTTTAAGGAGAGACTGGCTTATCGTAAAGCCAGCTGCAATTTTGCACTGATTTTACAGTGGAAGAATTATCGGCATTTTCGGCCCAGATTAATTCATTGAGTTAGCTCAGGAAATCAGTTAAACAACTGATTTTCACACAAAATTTGTGCGCAAATCAGCGAAATTCATGCTGATCTAGCTCAAATTCACTGAAAATTCAGTGAAAACAACACTATTCTCTGCAAATTTGTGGAAAAACAGTGCAAATTTCAACAAATTTCACTCACAATCAGTGGAATTCAGTAGTTTCTCCAACAAGATTAGCTTGAACATTAAGCAAATCAAGAGAAACTGCAACTTTTACTGCAAATCAGTAAAATCTCAACTGATCATCAAAATCAGTTGAAATCTCACAGGTTTATTACGATCACTCAATCGATCGCAAAACCTTCTCATTTGATCAAAATCTGACACTTCTATTGGTATTTGGTGTTTGGTGGAATTGTGATACGTATTTTCTCAATCTTCTGCGAGAAGCTACTTCATAATTAATCAACAAAGATTCGAAATGGCGGATTCTTCTCATACAATATCTAGTATGAACTTGGCGAATTCGTACAGGGATCCTTACTATCTCACCAATGGAGACCAGTCGATCACGAAGATTGCTGTTGAAGATTTCAATGGAGCCAATTTTGTGACATGGACAAGGCATGTGAAGCTGTTCCTAAATTCGAAGAACGAATTTGGATTTATATCAGGAAAATTGGCAAAACCTGCAGAATCTGATGAGCATTATTACGACTGGATAAGAGTGGACTATACTGTACTGTGGTGGCTCATACATTCAATGATACCTGCTATTGCGAATCATATGGAATTTGCGACAACTTCCAAAGAAGTCTGGGATGAGCTGAATGAAAGGTATGGTCAAACTCATGCACCTTTTCTGTTTCAACTCAAGCAAGAATTAGCTGAAATTGAGCAAGGAAACAAGACTCTAGCTGCATATTATGGTGAATTGAACTCTGTGTGGCAGAATATTACTAGTCTAGATCCCATTCCTGTCTGCGACTGTGGCATTCTATCTCAGTGTACATGTCAAGTGTTGAAAAGGATTGTTGATCGAGATAACAGGGATAAGCTGCTGCAGTTTTTACATGGTCTGAAACCTGAGTATGGTCATGTTAGGGATCAGATTCTGGCTATTGACCCTCTTCCTAAGCTTAATCAGGCTTTCTTTACTCTGCAAAAGCTTGAATCTCAGACCAAACACATAACAATGCTCCCTGAGAATGTAGCTATGGCTGCAAACACTGGTTTTAGGTCTGCACCCAAGCAGTACAGTAACCCTCAGAATAATGCTCAGCAAACCTCAGATAATGCCTATGTCAGAGAAACAAAAAGGCCAAAATCAGAAAAATCTGACAGGAAATCAGAATGCATTCATTGTGACAAGCCTGGACACAAAACCAAGGATTGCTTCAAGGTTGTGGGGTACCCAGTATGGTGGAGAGGTGCAAAACCCATGCTAGCGGAGCAGAGATCAACTGGCAACAATGTCATGTCCAACCCTGCACAGGCAGCTGCAAACTCTAGCACTGTCAGACCATTCTATGGTGTCAATCCACCACATAATCCACCTGTCTATGTCACTGACCAATCTACTGTGAACTACATCAGGGTAGATCAGACTGTGGTCGACCAGGTTTACCAACAACTCCAGAAACAACAAGCATCTCAGCAACAAATGACTACTCACACTGCTGGTGTATCTAATTCTCACTCTCGTGAACCTTACACAATGGCAGGTATGGTTACAGCTTTATCAGCTTTTTATAAATCTTCCTGGTTGCTAGATTCAGGAGCTTCAGACCACATGTGTCATGATTTGTCATTATTTTCTCATATTCGAAAGTTGGAGTCACCTATCAAAGTAACTATTCCTGATGGTTCATGTGCTTATGTTCATCAAATTGGAAGAGTTAATCTCACACCTGTTATATCTTTGGAGAATGTCTTCTATATACCTGGATTTAAACACAACCTCTTATCTGTGGGAAGACTTATATATGACAGTGGACTGACTGTGACCTTTACTGCTAATGGATGTCACGTTCAGGGCCTTACACCTGATGCATGCTCAAGAATTGGGGAGAGATCTGCTGGTTTATATGTTTTCCATCATGTTAATAAATCTTCATGTCACTTTTCTGTTCCTGAGAATAATGTCAGTGCTCATGCATGTAAGAATACATCAGAATTTTTACTGCATACAAGGCTTGGCCATGGTTCATTGGGCAAGCTCAAGCATGCAACAGTTGTCAGTGATATTGATAATAAAATTGCAGACTGTGAAGTTTGTATTTTGGCAAAACATCATATGCTCCCCTTTTATTCTAGCACATCTATTGCTCCAAAACCCTTTGATTTAATTCATATTGATCTTTAGGGTCCATATAGACTAAAATCCTTAACCGGTGCAAGTTATTTCCTCACAATTCTTGATGATAACTCGAGAACTACTTGGACTTACTTGCTCAAAGACAAAAAGCAAGTCAGCAGTACGGTTGAGGCCTTCATAGCTTATGCTCAAACTCAATTCGAGTCCAAAATCAAACGTTTTCGATCAGACAATGGCACTGAAGTGGTACAAGAAACCTGTCATCAGATTTTTCTGCAGCATGGCATACTACACCAGAAGAGTATACCTGGATGCCCTCAGCAAAATGGGAGGGTAGAAAGGAAACATCGACATCTGTTAGATACTGCCAGGGCTTTATTATTTCAATCAGGATTACCAAAGAAATTTTGGGGAGAAGCTATATTGGCAGCCACTCATCTAATCAATATCATGCATAACTCTGTACTCCAATGGAAAACCCCATTTGAAATACTGATGAACAAGGCACCTGAGTATGATTATTTGAGGAATATTGGATGTTTATGCTATGTTGCAGTCCATGAGAGTGATAAGTTTTCACCAAGGGCCAAGAGATGTGTTTTATTGGGTTATCCATTCGGTCAGAAGGGGTATAGATTGTATGAGTTATCGACAAAGAAAATTTTCAACAGTAGAGATGTTATCTTCAAGGAGGATGTTTATCCCTTCTTATCTCACCAACATGATGATCCACCTGTTGGCCAACAACAAGTCAGAAATCCTGCCATCATGCCAGAGACCTTTATAGATGAGCAGGATCTCATGTTTCAACTAAATGTCCCTGATACACTCTCACACAATCAGTCAGCTTCTCTCCAACAACCTGGAACTGAGAATTTTATTCCTGAGAATTTGGACACTCCCACAACTTCTGTTACTGATAATGCTGAGGCTGAGACTGAGATGTCTGAGTCATCTACAAACCCTGCACCTGAGAATGCTACTATTCCCACTGAAGTATCTCAAAGACCAGCAAGACTCAGAAAGCAATCAACTAAACTTCAGGGATTTGTGCTGCACAATATCCCTAACAGTATAATACCATCTCCTGCAGCTCATATGGTTCTGTCCACTGGTGATTTTGATGATTATTCTACACCATACCTGGCATCCTTGGCAAGAGTCTTATCAGTTCCTGAACCTAGTACTTTCAAACAAGCTCAGAAAGACCCTAAATGGGTAGAGGCCATGGATAAGGAAATTCAGGCATTAGAAAACAACCACACCTGGGAAATCACAGAACTAGCTACCTGCAGGAAAGAAATCCATTGGAGCTAAATGGGTCTATAAAATCAAGTTCAGACCAGATGGCAGCATCGAAAGATATAAGGCAAGACTAGTCGCAAAGGGCTACAATCAGATAAAAGGGAAGGATTTCAAACACACCTTCTCTCCTGTGGCCAAATTTACAACTGTCAGGTGTCTTATTGCTCTTGCTTCAGCTAGAAATTGGCCATTACACCAGCTAGACATAAATAACGCCTTTCTACATGGCTATCTGGAGGAAGAAGTGTATATGCAATTTCCTGAAGGGTACAAAAATGCAGTTCCAGAGAAAGTTTGTCGACTCAGGAGATCACTTTATGGGTTAAAACAAGCGTCTCGATAGTGGAATATTGAACTCACAAAGTTCTTACAAGCTCAAGGTTTCCTCAGGTCAAAGCAAGACTACTCATTATTCACATACAACAAAGAAGGTATATCTACACTAATATTGGTCTATGTTGATGACCTCATTGTTACTGGAAACAATGTCAATCATATACTCCAGGTGAAACAGGCTCTTGATTCAGCCTTTACAATTAAAGATCTAGGTCTACTTAGATACTTCATTGGTGTTGAAGTGGCCAGATCTTCTGCTGGTGTTGTGTTGAATCAACGCAAATACATACTTGACATCTTGGAAGACATGCATATGGTCGATTGCAAGCCAGCAGCTTTTCCTTTTCCAAGGAATCTCCATTTGACAGAAGACCAAGGAGATCCCATTTCTGATCCTGAGGTATATAGACGACTGGTTGGCAGGCTTCTTTACCTTAATTTCACAAGGCCTGACATTTCCTATAGTGTCCAGCAATTGAGCCAGTTTCTGAAATGCCCAAGGGAGCCTCACTTTCAGGCTGCACAACATCTGGTCCGATACTTGAAGAACACTCTTCACTTGGGATTGTTTTATCCTGCTGATACTTCTTTGAAGCTTCTCAGTTACACTGATGCAGACTGGGGTTCCTGTCATACCACTGGAAGGCCATTAACGGGGTTCTGCATTTTTCTTGGTGCCTCTTTAGTATCCTGGAAGACGAAGAAGCAGAAAACTGTTTCAAAATCTAGTGCAGAGTCCGAGTACAGGGCCATGAGCCAAACTACAGGTGAAATGGTCTAGTTGAATACTCTGCTGCAAGACCTTGGCATTACTCTGAAGCTACCTGTGCCCCTCTTCTGTGATAACAAGGCAGCACAGTACATTGCTGCAAACCCGGTGTTTCACGAACGGACCAAACATCTCAGGCTGGATTGTCACTATGTGCGAGAAAAGCTGGAAGAAGGTTTCCTGTACACCTGTCATGTACAATCAAAGCTCCAAACTGCTGATATATTCACCAAAGCCCTTGGAGCTGACCAACACTCCTTTTTCCTTGGCAAGTTAGGTCTCATGGCTTCGCCACCAAGTCCAACTTGAGGAGGGGATGAAGAGTATACAGCAAGTCACAACAAGATGCAAGTGTAATAGCATCAGCAGCAATGAATAAGCAGCAAGTTGCAGCAGAGACTCGAGTCAACAGAATCAGTTAGAGTCAATATGCCAGCTCAACATAACAGAATTCCATAACTGAATTCTGTTATGGAGCGGTTACAAATTGTAGGAGTATAAAAGAGGAACATTGTAATAGAAGTCATTTCATCTGATTCTAATGAAAATATCTTACAACATTTTCTCTCTAATTTCTCCTATCTTACATTCTAATATGATCCAACATATCTAACACTACATGCGTCATTCACCTATAGGATTGACATCAACTATTAAACATATACTAGTATACTATCAGTTTAATTTTCCGTATTATTATTTAATAATTAGACTAAAAATATGGGTTCTTAAATGTTTATGTGAAATAGTTCTAATAGTATAATGGAATATACTCCCTCATCCTAGGAATATGTGATATTTTTTTTGAGGTGGGTTTTATTTTATATTTAACAAAAAACTAATTGGATTTATAGGGGCAAAATAAAATTATTAGATTCGTAAAGGTTCGAATTTAAGAAATATAAAAAGGAAATTATATGTGAAAGGTATATGTTAACGCGGATTTCGTACTGAAACAATAGTTCAGGCGGCACAGATGTGCTTGTTGACTGCGTGTTATTGGGAGTTTGTAGAGAATTCATCTGGGGTTTTCTTATCTCTGATTTTTCCAACCTCCAAGTGAATGAGGGAGGCTCTATATATATATGTAGAGTGGAAACACTCATTTATGATGGGCTTGTAGTCACGGGCCTTCTTTTAGGCTTTATGTGGATTTGACCCAATTGCTTGTTTTATCCGTACATCGATCCGTTTAACCCAATTTGGAAACTGGATCGATCGGAATATCATTTTGACAGGACATATTAATTAAATCAAGCTAAAATTTGATATTAACTCAAATTATTTAATTAATTTAATTTACGGCACATTAACGAATTTTTAGTGCCAACAGTATAAAACATACAAAATATGTAGTCCTTACATTAGGCTTGTAATACTAATAACTAGTTATTTGACCCGTGCAAAATTGCACGTGGCGTTTTACCTCTTTGTTTTTAGTATTGGTTTTCGTTAGGTAATGTTTATGCCGGTTCTCAATACTATTAACTCTATAAGTCGTCGATGTTTTTACGCCCAATATACAAAATGGTACTCCGTATTAGTTAGATTTCCGAATAAAGTAAGCTTTTGACACACTAAAATACACTCGATAACTATTGAATAAATGTACCGTGTTGACCAGCGATAGATTCACAAAAGACGTATTTTTCCATTTATGTTTGCATATACTCAATCGGAATTGCTAATTATAGATGTAATAAACAACACATTAAAATAATAGTGTCACTTTTATCAACTAAAGGTCTTACTATGGTGATACTATTTTGAACTATTGTCAAACCCATAGACATGTATTAAGATAGAAAAAAAAGAACCGCGAAGATACACCATACAAAGTTGATCTCATTTGACCTCACCCGATTTTCATGGTCATGGACCCCATAGTTTTTTATTTTTACTCGATCCGACCCGTTGATCAAATTTGACCACTAATTAAGACAAATCACCTAAATTCAAACCAACCCCTTATTGAGATGAAATAAATGGACTCTTAACATGTAGCATGTGGGCACACGCTAACTGGAAAAACTATTATTTCAATTGCAAATAATTTGTGTAATTAAAAAAAAAACAAATTCTAACTTGTATAATAGTTATTTTTCTCTTTCTCAATCGTCCCTTTTATCTTTATATATTACATTTCATTTGGGGAATTGTGTTAGTAATTTAAATTTAAATTCCCAATATTGATGATATTTAACCCCGCTCGCTTTTTTTCGTCATGCACCCTTTTTTTTTTTACCCCGAGTAAACCATGTATTTAATTTCAAACTCAATCCAACCCGTTGATCAAAGTCTCATAAAAGACAATCTGTCAATAATTATCTATTTTTTTTAATATACGATCATATAAAATTAGTTGAAAATTATAAAGTAACCTATTTGCAAATCTTAGGTTAATTGTCAAGATCATTAACTAAAACAATTACCAAAAATAGTATAATAGTCACTAATTATATAAAAAGGGTCATGATGTAAATATCATGGTTGGTCTCCCATAGGACCAACTAACATCAATCAGCCTAAATTCAATACAAAATTTCAAACTTTACTGTTTTATGTGTTTTAGGCTTGCATTATTTATACTCTAGCTCATTTTTAATTTTTTTTTTTTGTGTCAATTGCCCCTTATTAAATGTATCTTTATATATTATCTTTGTTTTGGAGAATTTTATTGTAATTAAAATCAAATGATGTCGTAACCCCGATACGAAAAAAAAAGTCATGACAAATTAAAACTTAAAATGAACAATTTCGGGTGTCATTCTCTTAAAAAGCATAAGAAAGGCAAATATAATTAAAAAAACGTTTCCCCATGTCTAACCAAATCCCAAAATCACCACCCCTATCTGCCAAATGACCACCCTTTCTCGCAACCCGTGTTTGACCCGTAGTTCTTTGTTCGTGCATATTTTTTAATCTAACTTCGTTCGACCCATTGACTGATTATATCCATGTTAAAACAAATTTAAAATGTAGTTGTGGCGCTAAAATAATATACCACGTAAGAAGAATTATATAAAACAATTATAATATTTCTGGTCAGAGATAATCTGACTTGTTGACCCGTTTTGACCAGTAATTAGCTCACTAAAATATGCTAATGTGGTAGTAGCTATTGTAAGATTAACCTTCAAATACGGGGAATTTGTATGCGTCTCATAACTATATTTTTTCAGACCTGTTAAAACTTAAAATCTTAAGTAACCAAGCAACTTAACTCAATCCGGCCTAATTTTACTGGATAATGACAATACTTTATACGACCCGTGACCCATAGCTACCTGGTCTTGTCTTAGCCAGTTAGCCCACATATCTTTTTCATCTAATTTGACCCGACCCATTGATCTGATTAGACCCCTTACAAATTAACTCATATTTGACTCCAATCGGACACGTATGACTCATTTGACATGTCTAGCTAATTGTGAACCAGTGCACTATATTGAGTATCAAACAAAGTGTGATTATTAAAAGTATTTCTATTCATACCAAGGCAAATTCGTATTATATAAAATGGATTTAATTAACATGCCTTAGCAATACTAAACATTGTCAATTATTTACTTGAACAATTGATCTAATAAAATGTGAACGGAGTATTTGCAAAGTTTGAAAACTTCTGCTTTCCATCCCATATTCTCATACCAGTGCGAATTAAAGACACTCAATCAAGTTATAAGAAGCAATAGTAAATAAATCGTACAATCAAATAACAACACAACAAAATGTTAGGGTTGATAAAAAATTCTCGACTTACGTCCCACGAATAACTCACGACACATATACAAAAAATACAATACAACAAAAAATCACATCTTTCACAAACCCACCTAATATTTCATCACTACAATCGGTACTCACTACTATTGTCAAAACTCATATTGAAATAATCACTTATCTCTCCTTGTTGATTTAATCTACTTTAAAAGAGTGGCATGATATTAACCGTACTATTAATCATGGACACTATAATTGCGGGCGTTTAATTTTGAATAATTCTATTTTTTTATGCAGATTTATTTCCTATAATTCTGGGCGTTTTTGTTAATGATGGACACTATTACTGACAATAGTACGACTAATGTCTATTTGGAAATATACTAATATTTTGTTAATTTAATTATGGATGATTCTATTTTTTTACGCAAATTTATTTCCTATAATTGCGGGCGTTTTTATTAAACATGGACACTATTACTGAAAATTTTCCGGCCCAATTTTTTTAAATTAGGTATCATATAATACACTATAAAATTAGATTAATTATGGAATGTTATAAATATTTGTATGGATTATTTAATTGTAAAAAATACATAAATGACAAAATATATTAGTTTCCTAAATGTGAGTGCTATTAACGTCAGTTTTCATTTGACATCAGCGCCTACATGTATGTCCTAATAATGCTTTAAAGCGCGACTATTAATATATTACCAGCAATGAACCCATGATATTAACTCTAAATATTGTTGTAACTTTCAATTTGATAGTGGCTTAAACTATCGCAATTTCAATCACGAAACAAAACTCCTTCACCAAGAAGGCTAATCGAAATATGCTTGCCTCATAAGTATGCTTAATATAGCAAACATTCACAATACATTAACACAAAAAGGTTGCAGGTGTGAATCTCTAACCATTATCATCCATATGAGGCCTCCCGCTAACACCTGGCGCTACTGCTCGCAAATTCCACCTATCAGTCTCTTTTCGTTATCCGACACCCCTGATCCAATTCGGCCTCCAAATCGGTGGATCTGCTATAGCTCTAATTTTCTGCAACATAAAAGTATAGGAGTATGTCAATGTATAATCATGATTATACACGCAACTGTATGCATAAATAAATATATGAAAAGAAGTAGATCAGAATCAATTAAGCAAATTAGTTAAATTTCACTGTAGCAAGATCATACGTATTTTATGAATAGGCAAAAATGTATATATAAGGGTAAAATGTGATGTAAATGTTTTTTTAAGTTAGGCAGAGATTATATATTTATAATAGTCCCAGTCCCGACTCGCAAGCAAGGATTATTAGAGTACACGCAGATTTAGGTAGCCCATAATTGCTGAAATGAATATATGATTGGTTGCAAGATGACTCGTCAATGGTAATCTTTACTAGATTTAAGATTTTATAATATTTATTTTGATAATTATTTGATTTATCCTGTGTATGAAAGGTTAGAATATTCTAATATGCTACTTCTGATAGTCTTGTGTTAGAGATACATGTCTATATGGAAAAATGAATATTCGAGTATTCTGTATCATATCATATTAAACTAACATGGAAAATGTCATATTTACATTATTCTATATTACAACATTATTCTGTGTGAATAACATTTCAATATTTTTTTCTGATTATATTTAGTTTCAATATAATTATAATTTTGGTAAGTTTTCTTAACTATGGAATCCGTGTAAAACCTGGAGATTTGGCTGCCTAAATTGTTACATGTTGACGTCAACATTTGACGTGGCGCTGATGTCAAATCTGATGTAGACAACCTAAAATGCTTCTAAATCTACCGCTATTGTATTTATACTAGTTTACTGCCCGGGCTACGCCCGAAATAGATTTTATCATTTTATTTTTTGTGTGGAAATAATTTTATCAATAGAATTTACCATTATAGAATTTCACTTTCAATATAGATGATGCGATTCTTCAAATAAATAATAAGGAAGGTACAAAATAATAAGGTAAAGATGAAATCAATTAATAGTAAACATTGATTTTTTATAATAAAAAATATTGTGAATTTTTTGATATGGAAAACGTCACTATACTCTTTATCATAAAAAATATTTCAAATGAATTTTTTAAAAGAAAATTGAAGAGATATGCCACGTGGCATTGCAGATAGCCTAACTGAAGCCGGTGAACGTGGTCGTTGCTTCTAACACAGCTTTTAATATATCGTACTAGTTTGCATGTCCGGCTCGCGCCCGAGCTGTATATTGTTATATTCATTTTATGAAATTGTCAATTTACCTTTGTTATATTATTAGGGTTTTTTGCGAAACCCTACCTTTAAAAGACACGGTTTTGCGAAACCCTACCTTTTATAATATTTTTTGCGAGAAACTACCTTAAACTAAAAAAGTTTGCAAAACACTACCTTATTGGCCTTTTTCGTTAGATTTAACACCAATTTCCCTTTGACCGTTAGTTGACTTCATTTAACTTCATCTCCTATCTCCATTTATCAAATATCACTTACAACCTCATAGCCACTGTTCAAGACACTTAAAACCGCCAGTGCCACTGACGGTTTTGTCCCGAACTTGAAATGGGGTGACGTGCACCCCATAAGATTGAACATTTTTCAATCCAACCCATTTTATTCAATATTTATTTTTTGAGCCCTATTTCAAAAAGAAAATTCAGAAACAAATGGATGGGGCTAATAAACGACTTAGCTGTACTACGTAATCATCTGAAAATGTTTTTGCTCCCCACCCCAAAATGTTAAGGACTCTGTCCCCAGAAAAAGAAAGAAAAAACCTTTAGCTTGCGCGACAAGTGATACATCATTGATGATTATATATCCATAATGTTGAGATACTCTTTTTACTCAGGGTTCAGGCCTCAGGGTTGCTTCTTCACATATACTGGTAGGTAATTGGTCAGGGAAAGATTGCAGTATGTCAGGATCATGGTGCCTAGGTTGTTCCATTTCATCACTGCTAAATGAGTCTAGGACGCGATTTATCTAAGTATAGGCTCTTGTGAATGCAGGTGCACTTGTGACACATCGGAATAAGCAGCAGCAGTAGGTGCTGAGACGCTATGGCAGATATATATAGTACTGTTCAGGTTCTTATCCGAGTACTGACTCCACTGATCACTGCAGAACATTCCTTAATATCTGGTTTGGGAGATAATGTAAAAGCCATCAATACTGAGTTGCAAGAAATTGTAGTGTTTCTAAAAGATGCAGAAGAGAAGGCCGAAGGAGATAATGGAATCAAAGAGTGGGTGAGACGAGTAAGAATATTTGCTTACGACATACACGATGCAATTGAACGATTTCAGCTTTACGAGAAAGAAACTGTGTCTGGCAAAATCAGGCAGGTTTTAACACTCGAGTTGCGAGGTATAGCCTTTACCCTTATGGATCTGCGTCAAAGGGCACCAGACATTGTTAGACCAAGATTTTCTTCCGGATCTAATTCCAATAATGCTAATCAGCAGGGAAGCGGCAGCTCTAACCATACTCAAACAACATCATATCATCTCATCATCAACAGCAACACTGAACTTGTTGGCACTGAAACTCCTAAGCAAGAAATAATAAAGCTACTAGGCTTACAGGAGGCTCGTTTAAGATTCTCCACTGCAGTAGTGGTTGGAATGAGAGGACTTGGAAAGTCAACTCTTGCAGGGAGCATATATAATGACAGTGAAGTGAAAGGTAGGTTCCCAATCCGTGCATGGATTACTGTAACTGAACCAAGAAATCACGAACACATTTTACGGAGCATGATGCAGCAGTTCTGTGAGACAGCCCGAGAGCACAAGATTCATAACTGGTTCAACAATGAGATATCGGAGAAGAACATCATCAACAGAATGGACTCCATGGGCAAAACATCCTTCCTAACTCTGGTTCAAAAGTACTTAAAGAAGAAAAGGTACTTGCCTTGTATATTCTCTAAATTTTTAAGTGTGAGAGAGTTCATACAGATCACACAGCCCTTGCTCAATGACTACTTATCTTCAAAGCTACCACATTCTAATATAATAAAAAAGGTTGTCAGGCTGTGTCTTTTATTATTTTTGTATCTGGCCTGCAATGTGTTTGAACTTCTGGTGAATTTTCTCACAGGTACTTGATTGTTTTTGATGATGTTCAAGTAAGGGACATGGAGTTTGCAACTTATATAAACCGTTTGATACCTACTAGTGACAAAGGTAGCAAAATACTAGTGACTACGCGCCATGAAAATGTGGCTCATACTTGGTTGGATGGGTCTTTTAATGGTCTATACAAACTCAAGCCACTAACTAGAGAGCAGGCATGGGATCTCTTCTGCAAGAAGGCATTCAATTCTAGAGGGTGTCCTACATCGTTGCAAGACCTAGCACAAGAAATCATCAGAAAATGTGGAGGACTGCCACCCGCAATTTTAGCCATAGGAGGTCTATTATCTAGGAAGCCTAACGATGTACACGAATGGGGAAGGGTACATAGCAGTCTAGGGTTCTATCTACAAAGAGACCATCAGCTTTCGGGAATTTACAAAGCCCTTATGCAGAACTATCACGATTTGCCCTATTACCTTAAGCCTTGCTTCCTGTATTTTGGAGTATTTCACAAAGGTTGTCCTATTGACAGGATGAGACTCATTCGACTGTGGATTGCTGAAGGATTTATTGGAGTAAGTAGAGGCGATATAACACTTGAAGAAGTCGCAGAAGAGTATATGAATGAGCTCATTAATATGAGCCTAATTGAAGTTAGAAGCACGGATACTACAGGAAGACCTAGTACCCTGGGGATTGCCAATGAATTCCTACATGAAATAATCCTTGTGAAATTGGACAAGTTAAGCTTTTGCCAGATTCACTCGAAGGAGACTGTTGGCAGCGAAATGACTAGGCGTTTGTCCATCCACAAAAATCATTACACTGATGCACACCAAGTCTCAGAAATCATTTCAAAAAGCAAGAACATCCGCAGTGTCTTTCTAATCGATGCAGCACAAAATCTGATCCCTAAAGTTTTAAGCAGAGAGTTCTTCAATAATGTCCGACTATTGAAAGTTCTTGATTTATACAATGCTCCCATAGGTGGTATTCCGAATGCAGTAGGAAAACTACATAATCTGCATTATCTTAGTCTGAGAAATACACGAGTGGAGTTACTTCCAAGCTCCTTAGGCAACCTTCAAAGTCTCCAAACACTAGATTTGAAGCAAACCCTCATTCATAAGCTCCCCAACGAGATTAATCAGCTACATAGACTGCGTCATCTTCTGAATTACTCTTACAAGTATGATTTCTCTGTATGTACCCTTTCCTTTCAAATCAAGGGAATGAAGATACCAGCAGGTGCATTAGGCAAATGTCCTGAACTGCAGAAACTTGCCTTTCTGGATGTAGGCAGTGGCAACAAAATTTTGATGATGCAGTTGAAGAATTTAAAGCAGTTGAGAAAGCTTGGGATTGTGGGGCTCAAATCGGAGCAAGGCAAGGATCTATGTTCCGTAGTTGAGGAGATGAAACACCTCCAAACATTCAGTGTATTCTCTACAACCCGAAGGGAAACTTTAGATGTACAGAAGATAAGGTCTCCTCCTCGGTTCCTTAAACGCCTCTCCTTAAATGGACATTTGATGTCTTTTCCGGGATGGATCCTGGAGCTTCAAAGCATAGCAAAAATCTACTTAAGATGGTCGAATCTACACGACGATCCTCTAGGAAAATTGCAATTATTACCTAATCTTGTGGAGCTTCTATTATTAGAGGCATATACTGGTGAGCACCTTAGAATTCAGAATGCAGGGTTTCAGAAACTTAAGATTCTGCATCTCCTAGATTTGGATGGCTTGATGTCCTTATCTATAAGCAAAGGAGCTCTACCTTCACTTGAGGAGTTGTCTATGGGAGAAAGCAAGAAATTGCAGATACCCTTTGATGTTAAGTACCTGACCAACTTGAAAACTCTCAAGTTTTACAACATCCCTCCAAGTTTTTCTGATTGCCTTCAACCTGGTAAGCGAAATTATCCAATTCTCAAGCATGTGCCTAATGTGGGTTTCTATTCGAAGCATCCTCAAGGGTACTGGCAAAGGTCCACTTTTACATGAATACTACCATACAAAGGTATCAATATCAAAATTTTCAATATAACTACGTATATTACGATTTTTTTCTATTACTAATTATTGTGCATGAATATTGCGTAAGAGCAGATACTGACCTGATTCAACTGTGCAGCACAACGTTTCTTTGATCCTCGTGCTTCTTATGTATTTCTTTTGTCTGTGACAGCAGTTGACAGCGTACCAGGGATGACGGAGCTGAACATGATCAGGAGACTCTGCTCTGAAACATTATTGCTAAGAAGACACTTGCTTATCAACCTCTTTTCAAGTAATGCACATGGTGCCCCCTGAACTTTTTGAGAAAGATGAGAGGATAGACATTCCTTCTTTTTTTTTTAAATATAGATTTTCAATTTGTAATTTGTGAGAAGGTTAAAAGAAAAATTAATAAAGAAATTTTTTTGATGTGTTATGTTGCTTGAATGTTACATAATCATGGTATTCCATTGATCGACTACATCAAGCTTACGGATGAGACAGTCAATCGGTGATGAAGAAGCAGTTTCGCCAACAATATTGAATAATGATTATCTGATATTCAACATTGCTCACAGTCTCACACTAAAGAAAGCAAGTATTGATGTGATCTAAATTCCATTATAGAAGCAAACATTGTAGGGTAAAAGAACCAAAAATGTGAAAGCATGTGGTATATAAAAAATTTACTCTGGCCCAAAAATAAGTCTCCCATCAAAGAATACAACCATACTCCTACAGTGTTACAAAAGATGATCTAAGGCTATTCCAACTGAATAGGTAACAGCACGACTCACAGAGTAGAAACTGGTGCAGCAACTTAAGTGTTCTTCCAAGGTCCCACGTATATATGGAGAGGTATCGTAATTACTAATGATACATGGAAGCGAACGTCAGACATAGCTGGTGGTCTCTTTCATCCCCCCATCCTCCCCAGCCTTTGAATCCAGCTTTGTAGCCTGATTGATGGTCATACACATGGACATTCCACTGCATGTTGATATTAGTTGCTTTGTCAATATCGTCTACTTCAATGTTCACTGTTCCATTGTCGATACAAACATCTTTCTCCCCTTGGCCTTGATGTAACCCACATTTTCCAAAGTGAATTGCGCTACTTCTAGGCCCTCGTAAAGTGTATACAGGACTTCCAAAGGAGGGATAAACCTGAGACCACATTGTAATATCCCAGTTGTAATCGTCAAAGAAACAAAACTTGTCAGCCTTGTTGAGGATTTTCTTCCACACAGTCCGATTGAATGAGTACCCAACATTCCCCATCCTTTCTGCAAGTAACATCTTTACCTCAACACCTTCCCCTCTGGATTTCACATCAGAAGGAGCCAAATTAACTGCATAACAGCTCGGACACTTCTCAGGTTTCAGTTGTATAAGACTCTGAAGATTCCTATACGCGTTGGGAAATATGAAGTGATCTTCTTCAATAAAAAGTATATGACCTAAATGATCCCTGGTCTCCTTCAGGCCATCCCACACGGTGTTCATCATCCACCACCAATGATGTTTCAAAGACACAATCTTTGGAGACCGATGGTTTCCATACTGATCAGGATTCCCAACACACTTCTCACCCGCACTCTCCTTCTCCTTACAATCTCGCGGAGACACACCAGGGAAGCTACCACTAAACAGATGAGGAGAGTATGGAGCGAAAATCTGCTTCACTTGACAAAACCTAATACCTTCCACAATCTTGTTCATCTCCTCAAAGTAACCATCATGACTAACAATAAGTAAAGTCTCACTAATCCCATCTACTTGAGACAAGCTCTCAACAACAATCTGGAGATATTGGGGCCGATTATGAACATACAACACAATAACCACATGATCCTTTGGCAAACTCGGAAACAGATCCAAATTCCGCGGTCCTAACTGGTTTCGCTCCCCTAACGATCTCGATAGCTCATTTTGTTCCGGAAGACCCATATCTACAAACACTGGATATACATGTTCACCAATATCCTCCACAGACCCAGTTGAATAACTTGATCCAGAATCAGTTCTAATTAAAGACAACGACCATATAATCAGAGTAATCAAAACCCCAGAAACCAAAATGAACCGTCCAAATTTGCCAACTTTAACTGGAGGTTTCTTATTCTGGGCCATACTTGGGAAAACAGACATTTCCTAATCTAAAAAACGTAACTGTTACACCAACCTCATGCAAAATTATGATATTCTAACTTCTAAAATCATATAATAACCAAAAAGAGAAACCCAAATCAATAAACTTGCAACAAGTTAAAATTGAAGCAACAACAGCAAAAATTGCGACATACCCACTGAAATTGAAGCTTAAATAGCCAAAACCCACTTCAAATTCCAACCAGAAATGCCCAAAATACTCAGCAAAACTTCAGGGCTTTGGTTGAAAATTCAAAAAAATAACAAGAGGGAAAAGTGCAGAAAGATCTAAAGCGTGGGAAACTGAAAATCTAAATTGGGAAACTTGAAGTTAATGTGATTGAGACTTTGGAGTTGAAGGGTTGAATGGGAAAGATACGAGTTGTGGCAAAAACAAAGGAAGACCGGATCTTTCTTTGTCTGGGTTTTTATTATCTGAGACTGAGAGAAAAGGGGATTGATTGATTTCTGAGGGAGGTTACAGTGTAACAGTCAAGTTTTTTCATCCTTATTGCGG
Organism: Spergularia bocconei; assembly: GCA_963457585.1. NCBI lineage: Eukaryota > Viridiplantae > Streptophyta > Magnoliopsida > Caryophyllales > Caryophyllaceae > Spergularia > Spergularia bocconei. The sequence continues at coordinate 11,207,411 of OY734959.1, forward strand.
TGGTTACTGCTGAGCATTACAGGTCAAGTCTTGTGGTAAAATTGTAGTCCAAGTTACTTCCACCAACAGGCACAAAGCCACAATTGCTAAATTCAATCACTTGGTTCTCGATGTGGCTACTTGGGCTGCTTCGTATCTTCGGTCAACAAACTTGGTGTTAGCAAGTTGTTTTTTGGTTTTTACTCTGTTGAGTTAGGAGTCGTAGGCATTGTGCCATCGTGCATCAAGATCCATGTTATATACGTTGGGTTAAATCATATATTTTGGAATTAAGGCTCTGGTGTGTTTCCGCAACATTATGGTCGTGATCTAAAAGTCGATATGATCAACACCGGGGTTGGGTCTGGAATCCGCACTAGATTCTACGGTTGGAAATTGGATACGATGTTTTAGACTTTTAATAGATTGCCAAAATTAGAGGGATTATAGTAGAAGAATTCGAGAGAAGCTATAATGACTAATGAGAATAAATATTAGTACAAGAGTTATGTTTCCTCTTAATAAATTCTACAATAATTATGTTTCCTCTCAAGAAATATTTCAAAAGATATAATTTACGTTTTATCTAATTCTCCACAACTCTATTTACTTCGTTCATATGACATTATACCGTACCCTCCTTTCGAGTACCCAACACTCAGATTCGTACTCATATCCGACATAGTATCAGAGCATCGGCTACATAGATGGTCTAAGGTATGCAACACCAAGTTCTGCCAATTGTTGGTCACTTTTTAATTCACCATGTTTAATTGGGTAATGTTTTAGTACGGTGACACTATTCCAACTACTAAATTAAGAAAATTGGTGGATAATTCATTAGATACGCGGTATTTCAAAACAACATTTATGCATTATGTCACCCAATGAAACAAACTTTTACAAGATACACTGTATTAGACTACTTTGTCTTCTTTTTAGCTTTATGAATCGATTGATTTCTAACTTATTTGATTGAAGATGAATCATTATCTCCAATTTTAGTTCGTTTCGGTTGGTTAACTGTATACCCAAAAAGTTACGACCGTACTCCCTCCTTCTCCCTTTAAACACCTTATACGCAAAATACTTCCGTTTTGATAAGGGTGTACATGCAAATCGGTTAATCAAAGTTCCAAGAAAATTATTTAGTGAGTTAGATAAGAATCTTAACAAAAATTCCATGCAATTTTTTGGAAACTTTGATTAACCGATTAATGTGTACACTCTCCTCAATAAGGGTGTGTATTGGATATGGGTTGTTTAAAGGGGGACGGAGGGTGTAAGTTCTAACCAGCATATTATCTATTCGATTACCCTATCTTTCGGTTAGGTTAATTCGGTTTTCGCCATTTCGATTGCGGTTTCGGTTTCGGTTTTCATTGTACATACTCAATGACCTTGAAGGTCTTCTTTTGGTTGCTGGACAGATAAGATTGTAACAAGGCCAAAGCCACAGATACATCATATCTGATTCTCACCACATCCTTCTCAGCTCAAACTCTAACACTGAACATTTCTTATAAAAATCACAGAAAAGAAATCTCCCCAGACAAGAACAACAACATCAACAAAAATGGCAGCTAAAATAGGAGTTATGTCTTCCTCTTTAACTACAAAAATTGCTCTTCTGACAAAATTACCTGCATCTTCAGCATTCCACATACAGTGTTCTCCCAGGACTAGTAGCCTGTCACATTTCAGAATTAATGCGAATTTGGGTAAGCCCATGACCCAATTTGATATCCTGTAATATTTCAACAATTTCTGTGTGGGTTTGTTTACATTCCTTCCGTTTTAATGTATTCTTTACGTTTTGTTTGGTTTGGTTTGGTTTGAATTCGCGAAATGATATCATACCAAACGTAAAGAATCAAATGAGTGCAATTGAATAAGAATTGTTGATCAATTGTGATTATATGTAGGAGGAAGTAGTACCGAAGGTGATGGTGAACAGGATAAGAAAGGAGGGAAGAGGAAATTCATCACCAAAGAGCAAGAGCCTGAACAGTAAGTATCAACTCTCTTTGTTTACTGAAAAGGGTAGGAAACTCGTATTACTGTGTTGGTGTTAGAGTTATGGGAATACTAGGACTTTATGAATATGTGTTGTATTCGCGAAAATATATCAATCACTGGTATATCAAGAAAATATATCGCAATCTTAATCACTAGGTCAAGAACTCATTCGCGAAAATATATCAATCACTAGTATACTGTATACAACTATACATGGCATTGTGCCCTTTGATGAGGGTACATCAAATTACATGAATTTTTATATATGTGCTTCTATAGCTAGGCTAACAAGTATTATGCTTGATCTTACTAGCGCATTTTTGCCTTGTTAGAAACCTTGATAAATTAATCACAAAAGAATTCGGAACAATTCCCTACCTTCCACGTTTTATTGAGTTCTTTTCGTTTGGTTTGAATTCGTGAGAGGAATTCAAGTAAAACGTAAAGAATTGTGAGAAACTGTTATCGTGTGCAAATTCATCCATAGTTAAATTTTCTTATCAAGAACAAGCATCAAGTAGCAGACTTGATTTTTGTTTTTTTTGGGTGTGACAGAAGGTAACAGTTGTTGCACAGTGTAAAATATTTGAAGTTACCAAAAAGTTTGATTATACACAAACAATTAAGTGACAATGTGTATGTATTGGTAACAATTCTAGGTATTGGCAAACAGCAGGTGAAAGGGAAGGAGAAAACCCCATGGCAACTCCCCTTCCATATTTTTTCATCTTAGGTATGTCAACACCTTTCATCATATTGGCAGTTGCTTTCGCGAATGGTTGGATTAAAACTCCGTGATTCAAATTCATCGTTGATGTGGCACACTACTGTACTGTACCATTGCTATCAGCAACGAAGTCCGACTGTCAGAGACTTAGCAGAGTTCGTTTGACTGGCTATGCATGCAGCATTAAGATATTTTTTTTTGGAGAAATCGACAGTACTTCTGTCATTTTTAAGATACTACTTAGATGTACATCTTGGTTCAGTGACACACCACTTTCTCTTGTCTATATAGTATGTGATTGTATTGAAGAGTTTTGATTATACTTGCAATATAGTATTACAGTAAGCTCATTGATGAATAGTTTCATTTGAGAAATCTTGTACTGAGCCTAGTAGAAGCGTAATGCTGAAATTTGACTGAGGGAACAACATTGCAGAGTACGCAGAGTGAAGGAAATTCACATGTACGAGATCATAAATGTTGTTCATTCCCTGAACAAAGTAAAGATGAATTTTATGTCAGTTGTGTTTCCTGTATGTGCAAGATAGATAGTACTGGTCCTGAGGAAATCAAATCTGTAGACAATGTCAGACTGTTAGTGACAACTGACGGCCTAATGTGGCATGAAACATCAGCTTGCACCCTATGCCGCGATGTTGACTCATATTCATGTCAAACTGAATGAAGAGAAGATGACATGTTACTGTCAGATGTGTTTTCTCCCTTTCTGTGACTGCACCACTGATTACATCTGATCCTAAGCGAATAAGATCAGTAGGCAAACTCAGATATTATCACAACTAACACCAGTTTCAGCCTATTTTTGAAAATGACATTATAACATGGTTGTAATCAGAACAAGCTTATAAGTTCTCCAACAAACACCAGATCAAAAATCAGGAACCAGATAGATTTTTAATAGCTACCAAATGAAATAGTGAATTAATTCAAAGTTCAGCAAATACTCTCGGAATGTTAATCAAAACAGGAATTTCACGCTCCTGAGATCAGAAACGTTATTCATGCCTGTTATGAAATGAAGATAAAAATCCTGTCAGCTGTTTTTGCTGTGTCTGCAAGATAGATAGTACTGGTCCTAAGAATTTTAGATCTGTAGACAACCTCGTCCAAGAAGTACTTTATTTGTAAAAGTAGCATGAAATGTCAGCTTGCTTATTTTCATGTCATAGACTCAATAGAGGCACAGAATAAAGTGAAGATGAAGTAATAATATCAGATGTGTTTCCTGAAACTGAGATACAGGTGACTCTGATCAGTAGGCAATGTCGGACATTAACAACTTCGTCAAACAAACTACTATCTGTCTAGCCTGTAGATAAAACATACGAGTAAGTGACACAAGTTTCAGCTTCATTTCGGAAATATGACATGAATCACATCTATGGTTACGTGATTGCAGTTACGCTCTTGCAGCCAGAAAGGCTGGCAACCATATTTGTTTTCAAAGAAACATCATATCACAAATAAGGGTGAGATAGTAATCTCTGATTTTTGAATGACCAGCATGATCTATATGAGAAATTTTTAAAACAAGTTTTATGTTTACAACCTTATTGTGCTTTTGCTCTCAAATGTAAATACACCAGAAGTACTTCTTAAGGTACTGTATTTGAAGATAGTATTTGTATTTCTCAATAAAACAAAATCTGCCATACGGTAAAGTTTAATCTCTATGTTGCAAGACGCAGCGCTCAAACATCTAAAAGCAGCAGTGACGTAATTAATATACGGTACAGATACAGGACAGTCTCCGATACAGATTACAGATACTGTATCCATATATTGTATTATTTCCAAAAATAGCATATCAGATCAGAAGAAGGGATCAAATTTGTAATGCCAGGGTTCAAGAAGATTAGGCTCGGCATAACATATATAAATATATACAAAGACTCTTTATCAAAAGTCACATAATTAGGCTAATACAGATTACAATGAAACATTCATCAAGGCCTAGGCATGGTCCCCAACCTAGTATTCACTTGGAGATTACACCCCCTAAGACATTCCTTAAGCCTAATTACACTCTCTAAACTTTATACTAATTTTAACCTATAGTTTATCAGCAAGATTATGCTTGTTTCAAAGTGATTGTAGGTAGAATGCAGGGCAAAGAACACTCTGAATTGCTGGGATATTCATGTGGGCATTGCTTCACTCGTACAACATACCGACATTTGACAAGTGGCTCCATCTCTCTTGAAGCTTAGTTCATGGGATCTTCGTTTGTTTCTTCCAGGGAAACTAGTCTCCCCAACTCCCCAAGTGTACTTAAGATCACTTATCACTGTTTATTGAAAAATTTCCTATTAAGTTTCTCTTAATCACTCTTTATTTTCAACTTGAGGACATTCGACATGTGGCTGCACCTCTATTGCCACAAATTTCTCAACCTAGTTGTGGATTAACAATGCTGAATATATACGTCGTATAACTCATAAACTTATTTTTCGAGTTTTTGTTTTTACAGCGTTAAGGTCAGCACTACCCCAATGTCTTTATAAAAGGCTATACACGGATTGCAGCTTTCTTATGAACAGTTGGCGAGTGGCTCAACAGTATAGCCACATTAGTATCTGTTTAATTATGAGATTTACATATGTTCTTTTGGAAAAAGCGCATACTTGAAGAAAGCTCCAAAAGAGGTAAAAGGATACTAAAGGGGTCATGCTTTTCATATCTTCGTACTCTTGAGGAAAAGGGGAGGAGTAGCATTTGGGCTTTTTGAGGGGGTAATTTAAGCAACTAATTAAAAAACACTCACCAAGTTGTTCTAATATGATATTTTAAGTTGCGACTTACATATAATACGGGGATGTTAGATACTTAGATATACGAAACCTCTCCTCTACTTACTAGAGAAGTTATTTCCGAGGCAATCCTATGAAGTATTTGTACTAGTGGTGCATGAATTCTGAGATATTGAAAACGTCATAAACCAAGAGTTGCTAGTGTAAGTGTCACTGGTGTCATGAGCCAAAAGGTGAGTGAAGCTTAACTTTGAAGCAGACAAATTGATGGGCAAAATGCTAAAGCATGCTTAAACCCATCATTACATGACCAAACCAGTAGCCAAAAGCAGGCATGGCCAAAGATTAGGTTGGTCCCTCCTGATTTTGTAGAGAGATTATGCACTTAAAATTGTCTCTAAACTAAATTATCCAGAAGTTGTGACCAACATCACCAATATAGGTCAAAAACAATGTTCATCATTTTTCAGTTTTAGTTTTATAGCAAATATTTAGAGCAACCATCTAAACCTAGTCAAATCTTATGTTTCGCGCTACCTGATGTCATAACCACTACTCCCAAGTCAGGTGAAGGAAATTCCGGCAACTTAAGGTGTTACTAGTTGCGTATATTAGAAACTGGAGGAGCCTTTGACGCACTGGAGTAATATAGTCCCGGATTTTACTTGTGTAAGTGTAGTTTAGAAAAGTGGCATGTGATGAGGTAAAAGGAGGTTCACATGGCTTCTCTTATACCAAAGTCCACATCTTTGAAGCTGCAAAAACCAGGTCATGAGAAACCAGGGCTATGTGGTTTTCAAGACAGAATCAGCTGGTGAGAACCCCTACCTTATTGGTTGCACCTGACAGGAAACCTAGTTCTTTTTTTTTTTTTTTTGGACTTGGACTTGGGAATTGTGATCAGTGCTCTCTCAAGAGTGGAACAGTCAAGATCCATTAAAAAAAAAAAGTCATATGTGATTTATATTTACTATTAAATGATGTTTTTTGTATACCAAGTTACTAGTTCAGGTATTCCTGGTACTTGTGCATCACCAAGTGTCAAAGAGTGCCTCTTTCTCAGATCATCTATATATATATTTTGGCAATGCTTCACTTTACTTGAGCATTTTTTTCACACTTTAGCAGTGTTTTCTTTCACTTTTCATAGGTAAATATAGTTATAAGTTAAACCCTTTATCAGAAATCATACAATCATCAAGCATAGTCTATCCAATATATCTTGTTGGACTTCATCATAAAACCTTCATACTTTTTTATACACATTTGTCTAGATCTTTTACTCTTTTATCTAGCTAGTTATATCATCATCTTTGATTTCTGTTATATTACTTAATATATGAGATCTAAACCCTCGTCATTGTACAGATAAATTTGTACTGAGTGACTTCAGAAAACAGTTTCAGATATTCTCCAGAGAACAGAAATGGCAGCTTATTACTCCTCCATATTCCGAAACTCGATTTCCTCGCTTGCTGCCCTAGGGTTTGTCCTTGCATTTTTTCATTCTTCAGGGTTTGGGTATTTGACAGTCTTTCTCACATCTTCAGCTCTGATACTTTGTCCTGTCATTGTATCTCGTTCGAAAACATCATACAGTAAAGTATCACCAAGTGTTTCTCCCAAGGAAGTTCTCTCAGAAAAATCTCTTCAACAAGCCTCTGAGGTGAGCCTGAATGCGCAGACTGACGAATCAGAACCTCAGATATGTGTGAAGAAGGCAGAGAAGAAGAAAGTCAGTGACACTGACTACTTGTTAAGCTCATCTGATGCACTGTCAGATAGTGAAAGCCTTGATCACACTACTTATTCCAGTGATGATTACTCTGACAATGATTGGATATTCAGAGAAAATATGAGCCACAACAACAGCTCATCACATTGCTCAGATGGTTCAATCTCGGATGAAGAAAGTTTGATTGAAATCGCGCTACCTACAGGTCACTACGTCGACTCAAAAACACAGCAGAAACATCATCAGCAGCAGCAGCAGCAACAGCAGCATCAGTCATGTTGTGGGTTTCAGCAGAAATGCTCTGATTTTTCATTAGAATCTCATTTCAGACAGCAAACTTTGATGGAGATGCTCAGTGAGATGAATGAAGAAAACTTGATTGAGATTGATATTTGCATGGGTTCCATCAAATGTTCAAGGTTTGAAATTCAAGCATGATTAAGATTAACATACTTTTTAAGTCCCCTTTCAAAAGTTTTACATTCAAACTCTTTAGTTTGGAGTTAAATATTACTAGATTCATTAGCACAGTTTTTTTTTTATCCTGTAATGGATTTTACACCCCATTATATTGTTGGGGATGGAGTGTTACAGATTTTTAAGCCTTTGGCTTACTTTACGTATAAACGGGCACTTGACACTTCATTTTCGGCTAAAACATACTCCGTATTAAAGTCGATCGAATTTAACCCCAATCACGTATCCATACATAGTACATTACGACTTTACGAGTACTTGTATTCGAGTTTGAGCAACTAAGTTTGTATGTATGGCTTCTCATGTTGCGAAATGTTTATGTTCTCTTTGCGTTCGCCTTGGATGCCAATTAGAGCACTAAGTACTGTTGGTTGTTTATAATACAATTTACTAATCCTTGGTCTCTGCAATGCATAGAGTTAGGATTATTTATTTTTACTGTCAGAAACTTAGTTGTGAGATTGACTTAATCTTCGCTGACAGATTCTTTTGCCTAATACTTAACTCGAGATTCTAATGCGATAATGTGGCTATCTAATTGGCATCTACTTTAACAAGATAGAAGTTGATCAAGGTTCACAATCAGTTTAAAACTTACTCCCTCCGTCCAGCTCAAACGCCCCATGTGTTTTTGTAGTGAAATAAGAAAAATTGATATTTTAAGTTAAATGGGGGTAATAGTAGCAAAAATGAGGAGAGATGATGTGAAGATTAATAAAAGTAGGAGAGATAATGTAAGAGAAAATGTAATAATTTTATAAAAGTAGGAGAGAGAAATATGTCTTAAAATGGAAAATGGGGCGTTTGAGTTGGGACGTAGGGAATAGTTCTTTTGGGTGAGCAGAGCACAACCAGGTTCCCCCTAAAATTTGTAGGAACTGAAACCGGTTTAAGTGTTTGTTTAGATATAAGATCCTTCATTGATGGGCTTCAACTTTAAGATGATTGAGATAGTTCTTTTCGTATAGTTTGATCAGTAGTTTTTGTGGAAGACTGTCTCTTAATAATTTATTGAGAGACAAACCATGTTATTTACATCGTGACCCTGTTTATATAACTAGTAATTATTATACTACTTTTAGTCATTATTTTAGTTAAGGACCTTGACACTACATTTAAGATTCGCAATGGGGTTACTTTATAAATTTTTTATGATGGGATCCTCCAAAATCATAGATAATGTGATTTATAATCGTAAATTAATACTCCCTTATGTTCTGAATGATGTTCCCGTTTGTTTTGCAGTTTTTGACTAGCCATATTGGGAGTCACACATAGATCAAATAAAATGTTTATTTGGTGTAAAATTTAACACATATTTTATTCTCTATTGCATTCTACAAATTTCACATGATTTCAAGTCAAACGGGTTTTCCATTTAGTCTATATATCAGTCTCAATATGACTACTTGAAAACTGCAAAATAAATGAGAAGATCATTCAGAACATGAGGGAGTACTAGTTTACTACTCGGGCTACTCCCAAAATAAATTTTATCATTTTATTTCTCATAAATAAATTATGTAATAGATGTGCAATAATATTAACGTACTAAATATTCAAAAAAAGAGAAAATAAGTATAATAAGGAAATTCTATAATATTTTAAAGAGAGCATCAATTTATAGCAAGCATTTGTTTTTGTTTTTTTTTTTTGAAAAATTTGACGGATTAAAGATATGGAAAATATCACTAATATACCACCATGGATGCTCTTTACCATAAAAGACTTTTTAAAATGATTTTTTAATTGAATTTTAAAGAGACGTGTCACGTGGCAGGGAGATCGCCTTTATGAGACTTTGTGTAGTTTGAGATAGTCAGAGCATATGATAATAAAGTCTTAAATTCTAATTAATCTTGGAAAATTAGGGTGATTCTCACCATGATCAAACCCACCCTTCATATTCATGCTATTTTCACTTCTCACCTTGTCTTCATATTTCGTTTAAATATATCCTCTAAATACTTTTTTAAAAACATGTTTTAAAAAACTTTATATATACTCCAATGTCCTACAATAAATTAATGGATAGACAAGTTTTGGCCAAACTATCAAATTGGTAAAAAAAAACTCCGGCAACGGATTGGTAAATAAAAATGAGGGCAGACACCAAGTTAGCCAAAAACATACGAATTCCCGCCAAATTAAACTATCCTCCACCTTAATTATTTCAATCATCAATATATCATTTAATTATAAATTTTAGCATAATATAAAATATCTTAATAAAATTTAAATATACAAAACATTTTTCCCAATAAATACTTAAAATAGAAAACAACATAATCAGAGTAAGCTAAACAATTCATCCTTTTTATACCGATTCAAAAATTTAGCATAGACCATGATCTTAATAATTTAAATATGAATTGGCAAATAATACAAGAAATCCTATAAATAAAATCAAATGAGAATTATAGTGGGTATTTTATCATTTTTATGTGGGTGTAATAAGGATTAAAATCTATAAGAACATAAAATAAATAATAATGATGTATGCTTCAAATGGAAATATCAGACTCGACATGGTACTAGCATGATCCTCTCATATCGATTATCACCGAACACCCTTAAGGCCTTAAATACCTTTATATAGGCACTTATAATGTGTCATCATGTAAACTACAAAGCAAAATAGGCAAATTGATAAAAGTTCTCGTGCCTCTAATCCTCCCACATTATATTTTTGTTAATCAAATTAGATTTTATTTTTTGCTTTAATATTTTTCAGGTTAGAAAATTTAATTAAATGATAGATGAATGGAAATAAATAGGATGGAGGACAGCTTCAGGTAGATGATATGCTTTTGTGGCTAGTTTACCAATCTGTTGTCGGAGTTTTTTTTACCAATCTGTCAAATGCCTCTTATTATTTTTACCAATTTGGTAATTTGCACGACCATTTTCTTCAAAATGTGAGAAAGTCCTATACAACCATCAAATATTTATCCTCATGGTCTCATGGAGGCATGTGGAGGAATCCCAATGGAACCAAGACCATCATTATACTAGAAAAAAAAAAAAAGAGTTTCAACCTACGTTAGTGCACAAGGCAAGATTTCATCCTATAGACCAATTCGCATAAAAAATAAATAAAAAGTAGTCATTAAAAATAAGGGGCCGTTTGTTTATACAAGGGAAGGGGAAAGAGAAACGGAAAGAGGGGGAATAGAATGCAGGCCTCTTATAGGAAAAAGAAAAAGAAAATTTAGAATGATCTATGTGGGCAACAGAGATCATGTGCTTCTACAAAATACATCAAAACAATCATAAAGGATTGAGTATTTCAAACATGTTCACAAAATTTAGAATGCATGCCTCTTATAGGAAAAAAAAAAAAGAAAAAAAAAAGAACATTATATACAAAATTAATAGGGTTTTTTGTCAGATCACACCTAATAAAACTTTTTTTTGTCACACCACACCTAATATAACAAATTTTATCTAGCCACACCTAATAAAGTCTTTTTATTTGTCAGACTACACTATGACGACTTTCGCCCCTTAACCACCCATCCCCGCCCCTTACCCACCCACAGCCACCCATAGCCACTCATCTCGCCCCCATAGCCACACATCCCCACCCCATACCTACCCATAACCGCTCCTTATCCACCCATAGCCACCCTACATCCACCAAAATTGGGGTTTCCCCTCCCTTTTCAATTCCTCAAACTTAATTTCCTCCCCAAATTTGATTTTTAGCTCCAAGATAAATTTGAGTACATCCCTTTAGAGGGAAAATTTGAAGAAATAGATGGAGAAAACATTAGGAATAGAGAGAGAATGTGTTTGAATTGGGGGGAAATGGGTCATGTGTTAAGAATGTGGACTACTAGTGGAGGCAATGGGGTGGCTATAGTGGAGGCAATGCGGTGGCTATAGTGGAGGCAATGAGGTGGCTTTAGGGGAGGCAATGAGGTGGTTAAGGCCGTCAACGAGTGGATGAATGTTGGAAGTCAACATTAGGTATTTAGGTGTGGTCAAACAAAAAAATGGATTTTATTAGGTGTGGTTTGGCAAAATATGTTTTGTTATGTGTAGTCTGACAAAAAACTTGTGTTTATTAGGTATGGTTTGACAAAAAAACTCAAATTAATATGCGCTTACCTGGCCTCCTACCCAAATTCCAGGGAGAAAGTTTGAAATATGATGTACCACATAAGGACCCGAAACAGGCTCAATGGAGATATAATCTTTCAGATTCTTGAAAGACTATATAAAGTATATGTGCTCGCATGGACACCGGATCCTCCCAAGTACAAAGTACCAACCTTCTCCGGCAGTGTTCACCATTAGCATTCAATTCAAAAAATTTAGTCACGAGTTGTACTCACCCCTAGCAACCAATATGATTGAAAACAAAAAATGGATTCTATACGTATATCATCATAACAACAAACACTTACAACCACGAAAACCATGAAAGCCATGTCTCATCTCCACACTTAAAACATATTGGTCCTCTGCAGCAAATACTTGATATTAGTAAAACACTCAACATATTTCCACTACGTTTACTCCTTGTACAAAAACGGATAACGAGCGCTAGTGAGTAAAGAGAAATTGGAATATGCAAATTTTATCGGATACAATCAGCAAAAATGACCGAAATTTTTTTGATAGCTTACTAGGGGTTTGGAAGAAAAGTTTACAGTAAAAAACAACTGGACCAGGCTCACTGATCCCCAACTAATTAAGCACCATCCTTTTCTAGAACGAAGCATCATTTGAGCTTACCGCACTTACTTTGACAAACTTAAGTGGAAGCATCAAAGTTTCCAACGTAGCTCTACCCAAATGAGAGGCGATGTTCAGCCAGAGATCGGCACTGATACAAAATACAATGAATAAAATCATGAGCTGAAAAGGAAAGAAATCTTCCCACATGCAATGGTATTCAAATCTTGATTCAAAGAGCTGTTTAACTATCCATATTATATATCAAACTAGGGAGGATCTCGTGCGAGGGAGTATCTCGTGTATCGCACGACCAACTTATATTTTTAGGTGTATTTTACGACATTGGTGTGCATATTATAATCATCATTTCACTTTTCATGCATCACTCACAAAGTCACAACCATATCGTTGACTTGTAAAAATCATTAGTGGGGGTAGCGTAATCACATAAATGGTGTACAAACTCCATTTATTAGTACAATTGTGTAAAAAAAACTATCCAAAACTATCCGTAATATATATGTAAGGTTTGCCATTTGTGCAATTGTATTGCGATTTGTTTTCAAGCATCTATTTAGTGGATACTCCCTCCTATCCAAAGAGATTTTCCTGTATTCCTCTTTGGGACGATTTACTATTATTTTCCTCTTTTGAAACTTACCCGATATGGCAAAAAAATTTGACGTTTTTACCCTTACTGATTTTTCTAGATTTTTCCCTAATCTTCTATTATCCCACTAACAACTCCCTCCAAAAATTAATTACTCCCACCCAAATCCAACCCAATAACAAAACCCAACCCAATTCAAACCCCATTTCTAACTCAAACCCAAACCCAATCCCTCATTTTTTTTCTGCTGAAGATCCAAAACCCTACTCCCTCTCTTGATCTTCATCTCCCTCTCTCTCTCTCTCTTCCTCTTCATTTTTCTGATAACTTAAAAGTCTGCTCCCTCTCTCTCCCTCTTCGTCCTCCCTCACACTCTTCCTCTTCATTTTGATGAACTCAAACCCTAATCCCTATATCTTTCTTTGTCTCCCTCTCACTGTTCCTCTTCATTTCTGATTAAATCAAAACCCTAATCACTCACTAGATCTTTAATTATTTGTTTCAACCTTTCGATCTTTAGATCTCATCCTCTCTTCTCCTATTTCTCTGTTTTTGTAGTGATTTTGGAATTGATATTCCTCAAATTGTCCAATTTTGACCATTAAAAATGGGGGATTCGTCATGGCCATATCAATATTCGTGAAGAAGAGGAGGAGATATGCGGGTCTGACAATTTTTGTGTTTCAAATTTTATTTTTTATTTTTTTGTGTGTTTGGATTTTGATTTTTTTTGTGTGTTTGAATTTTTTTTTTTTGATTTTTGTGTGTTTGGATTTTGATTTATTTTGTGTGTTGAATTTTAATTTTAAATTTTTTTGATTTTTTTGTGTTTGGAATTTGATTTATTTCGTGTGTTTGATTTTTTCTATTTTTTTGTGTGTTTGAATTTTATTTTATTTTTGTTTTTGTGTGTTTGATTTATTTTGTGTGTGTTGACTTTTAGTTTTTTTTTTTTGTGTGTTTCAGTCTTGATTTCCCTAAAATTTCCCTCCATTTTATTTGCATAACCCTCCGTCAGAATTTTTGTCTGGCTGGATTAGTGGGTCTAATTTTTAACTAAACACAAATACGCCACCAATAATTCCACTCTCCCCTTTGTTTATTATTAGATGTTGGTTGTTGTGTCCTACCCAAAGAGGAAAATCTCTTTGGGTAGGAGGGAGTATTTTTTTAACAAAATAAGATTTTTCATATGTTTATTTTCACATTACTTAGTATTTAATAACAATCATAATATTATTTATATAGATATGGATAAACAATATACGGTGTTTATTACTCTATTTGGGTTAATAAAATTTAAATTTCATATCTATTTTAATTATGAGTAAATGTTGACAAATGTTTAAGTTCATGCATGCATACTTTCTAGGTTGATTAGAATTAGTACATATATGCACAAATTTCAAAAACCATTAAACAACAGTGTGTGAACTTAGTAGAATAGATGCACTTAGATAAATGTATTGTGAAAGGTGTGAAAAAATAGAAGAATACAATGTATAAATTGTTAGCCAATAGAATTTCACCAAATGTCTCTACCACACTTTTTCAACCCAATTTTATTTAGAGATATAGGATAAAAAAAACTTATAAGAAAATGTAAAGTTGCCCATTTACACATGCCATGTACCATTATATAAACAACTGTACGACCCAAAACGAACGTTCAAGGGAAAAAATGAATAAGAGAAATCTCACCTTTCGTTTGATATGAGAGGGTGTGCTTCAAGATTACCAGCCTGTACGGTACAAAAAAAAACGTAAGATTGTAAGAGAAAACAAGACTCACATCAAACAAGGCAACTGCAACAACAAACAAACAAGGCCACTACAGCAACAAAAACACCACCGTTGAATTAACAACCCATTGGATCACACAAACATAATGACCTGGAGTTAGGTGCACAGTGGTTCTCCTCTTTAGGGCCTCTTGGGTGGTTTTTTTTTTTTTTTTTTTTTTTTTTTTAGTGTTAGGTAAAATAATTTATATAAATATAGAAAAAAAGCACTACATACAAGGTTGGACAGAAGCCCAACCACAAACCACAAAAGACATCATCAACCCCTAGCTAAGAAGCCCCTCTTCAATCCTCCACAATAATAGATAGTGGATTTCAAATTGTGAACTTTATATTGATTTTTTTTCCCAGAATACATTAGAGTTGGCTTTGTTTGCCTAGATAAGCTAAGACCAGAGACATCTAAAAACACGGCTTTCCTTGCGGATTGGTTTCCCACAATAGCCAGGCCGGAATACCTCCAAAACAAATTTGGTGCTCTCCACTTGACCCTCTAGAATTACCTTTGTGGAAAACAAATCTTCCACAATGAAATCCTCCTCTAAAGACCGAGAAAGGTCATGCACACCACTTAGTAGTGGTTAAAGATGGATCTTTATGCATTTAAATGGTAGCTTTTGGATCGGTTTATTGGCTAATTCGATTATTTGATGATTTGTGCTTTAATCTAAGAATTAGTGGTTTTTGAATGTATTTATGGCCTCAAGATTGACGTGAAAGTGTGTGGAAAGACAATGAGGCCATAAAAGAGGATTCAAGGAGCGAGATGCCAAGTTTTGGACAAGTTTTGGAGGAATTTCAGTCCAATTACGGAAGGTCAAGTTTGAAGCTTCATAACTTTTAAATGGCTTTGAATTTTTCATTAAAACCAACGACATAGTAAACTTCATGATCTTAGCTTTCCAGGAAATGGTCACACGTTCTCACAGGCCAAGTAACGAAGAAGTTATGACCATTTGAAAAACAACGCCAGAGCCAGTCCGTTGAAGACGAGTCGTCTGGCTGTAGACGAGTCGTCCGGACGACTCGTCCCAGTCCGGACGACTTCTAGACGACTCTTACAGCGACTTCATCAAAACTTGACATAAGGTGCCAGACGACTCGTCCCAGGTCAGACGTGTCGTCCAGACGGGTCGTCCCGGATTGGACGACTCGTCCGCTGCTGTGTCGGCGTATTGACGGGTTTCCTAAATCCGTTTTGTAATCTTTTACTATTTAAACCTAAGTTACGTTTTATTTTCATAATTGAGTTTTCAAGACCTAAGTTGTATTATTTTCAAGACTATGCAAGGCTAAAGACCTATTTCTCGGATTTATTAATCGAAGCTATTATTCACTGACAATTGTGAGTTTGATTCTAATTCCTTTATTCGTTTGAGTATTGTTTATTCTTTTGCTATCATTGTTGTTATTGATTGATTTATTGCTTGATTAGGTTGCAGACTAATTAGCCCTAGATCTATCATATTGCTAGATTCACAATTTAAGGACTAATTGTTAGATTGTTGATTCACAAGTAGCAACTAGCCTAGTATTTCTATGCTGAACATCGGTATTAGGTTAGGGAGAATAAACATATTAATTGAAGATCAAAACCGCGTGTGTCTAGATCTTGTTAATCTTAGTTGATCGTTTAATTGCTTCATGCTTTCGCTGGATTGAATTTGGGCGCGCTTCTTTGTTATCCACCAATTAGGGCTATTAGGTAGGGCTGATCTCTCCTCTTAGCTACAATTAAGAAACGATAGGAAATTATATTTCTACAACTAAGTACTCAATGATTTAGGATTAGTTGATAACTAGGACCAATTAGGTGAACGATAGTGGGTATTAATTATCCAAGATCTTTTCCTCCATTTGTCTACAAATTACTCTTTTGTGTTTTGATTACTTGATCACTTATACTCATTAACCCCCCATTTGTTACTTGACATACATTGATAATTACCGTTCTCTGTGGATACGAACCTTGCTTCCCTTTTACTACGTTTTAGGTTAGCACTGATATTTTATATTTGTAGGCATACGACTTTAGCTTGTCAAATTTTGGCGCCGTTGCCGGGGAACAGTTTAATTTGTCTTTGTGTGTAGTCATGATTCCTTTTAAATTTCGTCAATATGTCAATGAGTCTTTTCATAACTATTTGTCTAGATTTAAGGAGTATATTACTTATTTGAAATCTCGTGGTTGTGTTTTCTCTAACTGGAGATTAAGTCTTGTCATTAAGGTAGGCATGAACCCTGAAACTCGTGCATTGGCTAATTACATGAGCAACAAAACACTTCTTTCTATGAATTTTGTTGATATTTGGGATTTCTTTGAGTTTATGGCTTATCAGAGTTCACATGTTGAAGAGTTAGATAAGATGGAGGAAACATTACACGTCAGTCATGACCATGAAATTGATCAATCCCCACGAGGTAACGTGCCACAGCAATCTAAGTCCATGTCTACGGAGGAAATGATCCGTGCGTTGGCCTCCAATATGACCACTATGCAAAGTTGTATGATACAGTTCCAACATCAAACCCAAGTGAGTATCCAAAACTTAGAGAATCAATTCGGGCAAATTTCTACTGCAATTGTACGATTGGAGGCACGAGATTCCATGAACCATAAGATTGAACTTGTTGGAGTTTAGGATGATTCTTCCTTGATTGGTGATTTACGAGATGATACATCACTTAGAGTTCCCTTAGATGTGATGTTGGATGATCAAGGAGATATTGTCCATGTAGAGGAGGAGGAGTTGGGAGTGCGTGACACTGAAGATGATAGAGTTGAGACTTCCCCATTCGAGGAAGAGTCTGCTATACCAAAGATTGGAGTATGTCCCGTGTTAGCTCCTAAAACTCCATGCATTATAAACCACCATTCCCTTTTCTACCCTACTCCCACCTTACTGAATAGTGAGCATATCAATGGTGACATAGGAGATAGTTTTGGGCGTAGAGGTCAAGATAATCCTCATCTACATAATATTACGGCCTCTATTATTTATGCGTTGTTGTTCACTAACGTTTTCTATTGTCAATTTTTGGAGATATATGCCAGTTCATTCGACAAACTCCTGAAAGCATTGAGTTCTTCCGCTCTCAAGTCAGGTCATTCCACCTATGCTAGGTGATTCAAGAAGACGTCCATGATATGCGTCGAGCCAACGACGTTAAACAAGTGCGCTTCTTGGGAGGCAACCCAAGTATTTTTTTTTTCTTATTTTTTTTTCTTTTTCCTTTTGATTTGTTTGTTTCTTGTGTAGGTTTGAAAAAAAAAAAAAACAAAAAATTCAAAAAAACAAAAAAAGAAAAAAAAGAAGATGACGCTCAGGTAGAGCTGGCCATTTGGCACTAGAAGCCCGGGCCCGTCCTGACCCGGCATTGGTCCAGCCCTGGTCAAGGCACGGCCCAGCCCGGCCCGACACAAGCACTGGAAAGCACGTGTGGACCCGGGCTAGTGCTAGTGCTCGACTTTTCAGGCACTAGCCCGGTCAAAGCACTGGTCAAAGCACTGGTCAAGCACTGATCAAAGCACTGATGAAGCATTGGTCAAGCCCTGGTCAAAGCACTGGTCAAGCACTGGTCAAGCCCTGGTCAAAGCACTGGTCAAGCACTGGTCAAGCCCTAGCCCGCCCCAGTCAGCCCCCTAAACGGCTAGTTTTTCCCAATTGAAAAAAACTAGACGTTTGGCCTTCAACGGCTGTTTTTGGCTTTTTTTTGTTTTTTGTTTGTTTTTATTTACTCCTCCCCTAAATTATTTATAAATACCCACTTCATCCATCTCAATTTTCCACACAATTATTCTCTCTATTCTACATTTCTTCTACAATTACTACAACTCTACAATTCCGCCCCCTAAACGGCTGTTTTTGGCTTTTTTTTTTGTTTTTTTTGTTTTTAATTTACTCCTCCCCTAAATTATCTATAAATACCCACTTCATCCATCACAATTTTCCACACAATTATTCTCTCTATTCTACATTTCTTCTACAATTACTACAACTCTACAATTCTCAATTAATAATTAAGTTTTCAAGTTTAGTTAAAAAAAATTATTACAACTTTACAAGTATTATATTAAGTATACCATATTTAATAATTTTGTTATTGTTATTGTTATTGTTATTGTTAATTTGAAAATTATTATTAGTATTGATAATTATTGTATATTGTATTCAATATATTTAATACCTTTTTCAAAAAATAATATTAACCCGAAATGGATAATTTAACTCCCGATCAAATAAGAACGACGAGGGAGTATGAGCAATCACTTCTAGGCGACACCGATGTTAATCAAGGTAACTTTATGGTTTTAATTTATTTTTATAATTATTAGTGTTATTTTGTCAATTTTTCTTTTATTAATATAATTTTATTTGTAGGTGTAGGTAATATATCACAACAAGAATCATCGATGATGCCACCACCTCGTTGTACTCCGAATATAAATGCACAAGATGGTAAAATTCAATTTATATAGTTCCATATTTATTTAATTTTTCAATTTTTTTAATTTATTCAATTGATTCAAATTTACAACATAATTAATAATTTAATATCACTATTCTTTAATATAGGTGGAGAAGATGGTGGTATTGTTAATCGACGTGGTGTCAAATTAAGTTTTGTTTGGCCTTATTTTGAGAAAATCTTCGTCGAGAAAGACAAAAATAATGTCAAACATTATAAACTTATTTGTACAATTTGCAAAAACAACAAAATTAATACGGAATTGAAGTGGAAAGCGGGTAGCGGAACCGGCACTCAAATTCGACACCTACAAACACATGGCATATTTAACCCCGAAAAGGTCGAAAACCAACAACAAGGTGAATCAAGTCGTCGTAGTGGTCAATCGCAAATCGGAGGTTATATGACCCCGACTCCCGGTGGAGGTACCCCTTTTTATTATAATAGAGATCGAATGGTTGATAATATGGCTCGTTTTGTTTGTCTTGATGAATTGCCTTTTAGTTTTGGTGAAAGTCCTAATTATGAAGAGTTTAATAGATTATCATTACAACCCGCTTTTAGAAAAGTGCCTAAGAACACTCTTAAGCGTCATACTATGGCACAATATAACAAAACTAGATGCGAGCTAATTGAATATTTTCGTACATTTAGTGGACGTGTTTGCCTAACTAGTGATACATGGACTTCAAGACAAGGTGAGCCTTATATATGTGTTACCGTTCATTGGATTGATAATGATTTTAAATTGCAAAAATGTATTATTGCTTTTGATGTTATGGAAGAGTCGCATACCGGTTTTAACATATATTTGCGTATTAATACTACTTGTACTGACTTTAATTTGCTTGATAAGTTGTTTACTATCTCATTTGATAATGCTACGGCTAATACTAATTGTATTCGTCATATTAAGAGTAATATTTCAAGTTTATTATTTGATGGTATGTTTTTACATGTTAGGTGTTGTGCACATATTATTAATTTGTCCGCACAAGAAGGTATTGCTTATATTGCTCCTATTCTCACGCCTATTAGAAAAGTTATTAAGTGGCTTAGAACTACGGGCACAACAAAGCGAACATACAAACAATTGTGTACGGAACATCAATTGAAACCGAAGAGGTTTGGTCTCGATACACCAACAAGGTGGAATTCTACCTATTTCATGCTAGGTGCTGCAATCAGGTATAAACAAGTTATTACTTGTTTGTATAATGAACATTTTCGTAATGATTCAAATGTACAACTTCTTGATGATTCCATTTGGGAACTTGTCGAACCTCTTTATGATATTTTAAAATCTTATTATGATGCTACAAAGGTTTTTTCGCAAGTATATGAACCAAATATTCATTTGGTGATCATGCAATGTGTTCAAATAGTTATGGCTATGTCTAGTGTACAAGATTCTAATTTCGATAGTTTAAAGCAGGTTATTTCTTTGATGCGTGTAAAATGGTTGAATTATTTTTCTGATTTTCCTATTATATATGGCATTGCATGTCTTTTTGATCCCGGTGTTAAAGTCGATGGATTGACAAACATGTTAGATTATTATTATACACAATTAGAACAAGAGTATGATGTACAAAGTTATGTGAACAAATGTCAATCTATTCTTAGTAAATTGCATGATTTGTATAGTGGTAATAATGCACAACCTAGTTCTTCTTCTTCTATGCCTTTAAAATCTAAAAAAAAGTAGATTTGGTGGTTTGAGCAACATCATTTTAAAAAAAACAAAAAACGATTTCAAACGATACTTCATCTTTTGTCGATACTTATTTATCAGTAACCCATGATATTAACGATGATAGTGATTTTAGCATTCTTAATTGGTGGCGTGAACATAGCCACCAATATCCGTTTTTAACCCAAATTGCAAAGGATGTTCTTGTAGTTCCAGCTTCGACAATTGCTTCGGAGTCCGCTTTTAGTGCAGGTAGAACAGTATTAGATGAAAAACGATCAAGTTTGGCTCCCGAATCCGTGAAAGTATGTGTATGCAAAAAAGATTGGGATCAAGCAATAACAAGAACACAAGGAATGAAAGATGACGATGATGACGACGAAGAAGATCCATTCATGACAATGGATACTACATCGGAATCGGGAGCATCAACCGCCGACGAGAATTGAGAACGTCCAAGAATAAACCGATCAATAATCAAACAAAGGTAAGTAAGGTAAGTAAAGAACTACGTGGGCTTTGATTCTTTCGAGATACGTAGGCATCCTAATTATTATAAATTTATCAAATAATGATAAAATTGTGGTAATTATGAGCACGCCCTTTTTTTTTTTTTTTTTTTTTTTTTTTTTTTTTTGCCGAGGCATCGCCCAAGCACTGGTCCGCCCGACTCTAGCCCGGGTCAAAGGCCGGTCAAAGAACTGCGGGCTAGTGCTAGTGCTCCAAAAGTCGAGCACTGGCACTAGCCCGGGTACCTAGTGCTAGTGCCAGTGCTCGACTTTCGGAGCACTAGCCCGGGAAAGCCTGACACTAGCACTGGCCCGCCCGGCCCGTGGCCAGCTCTACGCTCAGGTATACATTCTTTTTATCTCTTTTCTCTCCTCCTACTTATTCTCACCTGTCTTTCCCACCGCAATTTTCTCACCTGTTTCTATAGACCATCTCTCTTTCTTCCCATCTATGATTTACCACTTTGTTTTACTTATCCCATCACCATTTGATCCCCTGCACCCTATATTTTTTTATTTATTTCATTAATGGTGTCCTTGGAGGTGGATTTGACTTCTACTTTGTGATTTTGGTGTATGTGTGTTACATGATAGTGGTGAAAGGGTCCTTTATCTATTTTTGGACTTTGTTATACGAGGGAGTATGGTGGTGTTGTGAGAAGAGTGTGGGGGATTGGTGACGACTTTTTCTTGAGGGTGTTTGGGATATTGTGTGAGTTGAGTGTGGCTCTACACCTTTTTTTTCATATTCTATGAGCCCATTGCCTTGAGTATTGTGATGAGGAGGAGGTGTTCGTTCTTGCATACTTTTGGAGTGATGAAGAATGAATGTATATTTTCCGCTTGTTTATCTTTTCCCCTATTTTTTGTTGTCCTACTTTATTTTTTTTTTGTGGTTCACATTGAGGACAATGTTCGGTTTAAGGTTGGGGGTGAAGATGTCATCATCTTTGTTGTATTATATGTACATGATTTTATTATTTTCGCAAAAAAAAAAAAAATGAAACAGAGGAAAAAAAAAGAGAGAGAAAAGATAGTCAGAAAAGAGAGAGGAGCGGAAAATAAAGTCAAGAAAAGACACGAGAGAAGAAAGTAAGTCGGTGAGCATTGGAAAAGTTAACGAGAGGCTAGGTGAAAACCCGAAAGGGCGCCTAGGCAAAATGAGTGGAGCGTGCTACTGTACCGGCGATGCATAAGAAGGGTATTTTGAAGGTCGTGTCAGGGTAGGTCTCTCTTGGCTGATATAAGGAGGTTCGGTAGGATTGTATAGTATCGGTGATAGGATAGAAAATCCTCGATTCCCTTGGTTGTTTGGGGCGATTGGTGGCTATATCGAGTTAGTCTTTAATCCGACAGTGTTACTCCGGACCTAGGCGCACGAGGGTGTTGTGTGTGAGCGGCTTAGGGACATTTAGGGCATTGTAGGTCCCTTTGCCATTTGGTTATTGTTTGTGGTTGT
Source organism: Spergularia bocconei (assembly GCA_963457585.1). Classification (NCBI taxonomy): domain Eukaryota; kingdom Viridiplantae; phylum Streptophyta; class Magnoliopsida; order Caryophyllales; family Caryophyllaceae; genus Spergularia; species Spergularia bocconei. Next base: position 11,230,348 of record OY734959.1, read on the forward strand.
GTTTTATGATGCATAAGATGGTTGGTGACCGTTGCGTTGAGATTACATCTGTGACGACCCCTAACTAGGAAGATGAATACCTTAAACGGAGTAGAGGAGATAGGTAGATGTATTATTCCGCCCGTGTTGCTTTGTCAAAAGACCTTGGGGACAATTTGGAGATGTTGGTATACTCGAGGACGAGTAAAGGTCTAAGCATGGGGGAATTTGATGCACACCACTTAGTAGTGGTTAAAGATGGATTTTTATGCATTTAAATGGTAGCTTTTGGATCGGTTTATTGGCTAATTCGATTATTTGATGATTTGTGCTTTAATCTAAGAATTAGTGGTTTTTGAATGTATTTATGGCCTCAAGATTGACGTGCAAGTGTGTGGAAAGACAATGAGGCGATAAAAGAGGATCCAAGGAGCGAGATGCCAAGTTTTGGAGGAATTTCAGTCCAATTACGGAAGGTCAAGTTTGAAGCTTCATAACTTTCAAATGGCTTTGAATTTTGCAGTAAAACCAACGGCATAGTAAACTTCATGATCTTAAATTTCCAGGAAGTGGTCACACGTTCTCACACGCCAAGTAACGAAGAACTTATGACCGTTTGAAAAACATCGCCAGAGCCAGTCCGTTGAAGACGAGTCGTCTGACGGTAGAAGAGCCGTCCGGACGACTCGTCCCAGTCCGGACGACTTCTAGACGACTCTTGCAGCGAATTCATCAAAACTTGACATAAGATGCCAGACGACTCGTCCCAGGTCAGACGTGTCGTCCAGACGGGTCGTCCCGGATTGGACGACTCGTCCACTGCTGTGTCGGCGTATTGACCGGTTTCCTAAATCCGTTTTGTAATGTTTTACTATTTAAACCTAAGTTACGTTTTATTTTCATAATTGAGTTTTCAAGACCTAAGTTGTATTATTTTCAAGACTATGCAAGGCTAAAGACCTATTTCTCGGATTTATTAATCGAAGCTATTATTCACCGACAATTGTGAGTTTGATTCTAATTACTTTATTCGTTTGAGTATTGTTTATTCTCTTACTATCATTGTTGTTATTGATTGATTTATTGCTTGGTTAGGTTGCAAACTAATTAGCCCTAGATCTATCATATTTCTAGATTCACAATTTAAGGACTAATTGTTAGATTGTTGATTCACAAGTAGCAACTAGCCTAGTATTTCTATGCTGAACATCAGTATTAGGTTAGGGAGAATAAAAATATTAATTGAAGATCAAAACTGCGTGTGTCTAGATCTTGTTAATCTTAGTTGATCGTTTAATTGCTTCATGCTTTCGCTGGATTGAATTTGGGCGTGCGTCTTTATTATCCACCGATTAGGGCTATTAGGTAGGGCTGATCTCTCCTCTTAGCTACAATTAAGAAACGATAGGAAATTATATTTTTACAACTAAGTACTCAATGAATTAGGATTAGTTGATAACTAGGACCAATTAGGTGAACGATAGTGGGTATTAATTATCCGAGATCTTTTCCTCCATTTGTCTACAAATTACTCTTTTGTGTTTTGATTACTTGATCACTTATACTCATTAACCCCCCCCCCCATTTGTTACTTGACATACATTGATAACTACCGTTCTCTGTGGATACGAACCTTGCTTCCCTTTTACTACGTTTTAGGTTAGCATTGATATTTTATATTTGTAGGCATATGACTTTAGCTTGTCAAAGGGGCTTTTGGGAGGGATTTCAGACAGTTCACTATGGAATTTCAGTATGAAGGGAGTAAAATAATACACAAGAGTGCCAAAAACAAGGGGAGTAAGAAAAGGCAATATCGACAGCTAGCTCAACCAAATTTCAGTAAGTGCACTTTTGGAGCTACTGAGGTGTCTTATCTGGGGCATATAATCTATGCCACGGTAGTAGCTACAGATCAGAGATAATCAAGGCAGTCATAGAATGACCATTACCTACTACCTTGAAACAACTAGGTCCTTGGGTCTGACAAGCTACTATAAAAGGTTTATTAGGGATTCTGGTAAGATATGTAAACTACTAACCGAGTTGTTGAAGTAAGGATCTTTTCACAAGAGTGATCAGGCTATTGTTTGCATTTGACAACCTGAAGAAAGTTGCGACACAAACTCTTGGCTTTGCCAAACATTGAGCAAACATTTGTGTGGAGATTGATGTATCAGGCTCTGACTTACTCAAGGAAGACACTCTATAGCTTTCATATGTAAGGCACTCTCTCCCGGGCACTTGTGAAAGAGAATTACTCGCCAGAAATCATATATGATGTGGAAAAGTGAAGTTTTTATTATCTGAGTCATATGCCTTTCACAATCAAAAACTAATCGAGTCTTAAACATATCTTGGACAACAAAATCTCAACACCATTTCAGCTTTAGGAAAGGTGGCTCTCTAAGCTGATGGGTTATGGTTATACCATTGAGTACAAAAAGATAGTAGATAGCACAACAGCAGATGCTCTTTCGAGGGTTCGTAGTTCAGAGTTGCTCATGATCAGACTAGCTACCATTGATTCTGAGTTGGTTAAGGGGATTAAGAAGAGTTGCGATGAGGATGTCAATCTAGATATCCTCATTCAGGAGAAAGTAACCCACCCAATATTACACATTTACACCCCCAACGACAAATTGAGGAGGAAAGGGAAACTAGTGATGGGTTCCAATAAGGAGTTAAGGGCTAAAATTCTAAAATGGATGCATGACTCAACTCATGGGGGTCACTCAGGCATTGAGGCCACATATAAGAGACTATTTTCACTTTTCTACAAGGTAGACATGAAATTTAATATAAGGAAGCATAACAAGGAGTGCACTGTCTCTCAGAAATGCAAGGCCGACAATGCAGCATTGCAACCATTACCCATACCAAAAGCTATATGGGAAGTCATCACCAGGGAATTTAGTGAACGACTCCCTAATTATGGAGGAGAATAGGCCATTTAAGTAGTTATTGACCGGCTGTTCAAGTATGCTCACTTCATGGCCCTATCCCACCCCTTAATTGCAAAGATGTTTAAGGTCTTTCTTGATAATGTCTACAAGCTTCATGACCTACCATGAGTTGCCAAGAGAGCCAAAGAGAAAGGGAAAAGGGGTGAAAGGAATTAATACACCACCATTAGGGGTGTTCGTAAACAAGCCCGGACCGAAAAAAGACCCGGACCGGTCCTCGGTCCTGGATTTTACTAATTCCCGGGTCCGGTCCGGCCCGGTCGGAAACCCGCGGGTCCGGTACGAACCCGAGGACCGAGATAATACAAGTGTCATTTTCAATTTAAAAAAAAAAATACAAAGTCCCTACTTCACTATGTGACCCCCCTCCCCCCCCCGGCAGAATCCCCAAAATCCCAAACTCTCAGTCTCTTAGTCTCTCATATCACTCCTCGTCATTTCTCGCCGATCGACTTCTAGCCGCCGCCGATCGACTTCTCGCCAACGCCGTCACTTCACTCTTCAGGTTTGATTTGTCTTCGATCTTTTGTTATTTTAATTGAGATTCATTTGATTAAAGTCATTGATGGGTTTACAAAGATCGTTGCTTTTGATGGGTTTACAAAAATCATTTGATTAAAATCACTGATGGGTTTATTTTGAGATTCATTTGATTAAAATCATTTGTTATTTTAATTGAGATTCATTTGTTCTTGTTCGGGTTGTTTTGATGAGGACTTGCAAGATAGATTTATTGTAGATATTGCTGTGGAATTGGAAGAGATTTAAAATCATTGATGGGTTTACAAAGATCGTTGCTTGTTTCTTGATATGTGATTATTAGTAATTGTTTCTTGATATGTTGACCGTGTGTTTTTGTTTATGTTGACCGTGTGTTTTTGCTGTGGAACTGGAAGAGATTTAATGTTGAATGATATCATTGATATGTGTGATGATTAAATGTGATTTTGGTATTGCATTGCGTTGCGTTGCGTATTCCATCATTGCTTCACAGAAGAGTAAAGAGACAGATGTTGAACTAAAAGCAAAAGTATGAATGATTTATTTTGTTTTTGCAGGTATATGCTTTGCTCTAAGGTCAAAATTAAGACTATTAGCAAATAATCACGGCCTCCACTCAGAACTCGTGTAATGTAAGCTTTCCGCATCTTACTCTATAGCTTAATCATGTAGACAACTAGCCAATACGAGTATTATTTGTTAGATGACGAGCTCTGTATCCAAAAAGAGGAAGCTTAGCTCTGGTACTCACGAGGCATCATGAACAACATGTGAAACCTTCATATGTTCCGATAATGAGTTAGATGAGGAACGAGAGAAAACAAAAGAGACGGTGGTACCACTTTTACTAGTAAGGTCAGTAGTCCCGGGGCGTCAATATCTCACAGGTGAGCAAAAGTCGAGTAGACGGGCTGATTATTGGGTGCATTTTCGTGAATATATGGAGTCAGGTATGAAAAAAGCCGAGTGCATTTATTGTGTTGATAAACATGTAAATGTCATAGGAATAAGATTGGTTCAAAAAATGTGAAAAACCATTGGCAAGGTTGTCCGACTAATCCTAATTCTCCATTAAACAAGAGAAAGATGAAACAAACTGAGTTAGTATTTGATAAGGGTGTTAATGAGGGTGAAGGAGCATTGAAAGGTTGAACTTTTAATGTGAAAGAAGTTAGGGAAGCTGTGGTTTACATGATTGTTATTGATGAGTTACCTTTTCGATTTGTTGAGAAATCTGGTTTTAAGCATCTTATGTCTGCGACTTGCCCTAAGTTCAACATTCCATCGCGAATTACTATTGCTCGAGATGTTCATAAACTTCATCATCTTAATGAGAGAACTAACTTGATAAAAATCATGAGAACTTCATGTCAACGTGTTTCATGCACCACTGATACATGGACTAGCATTCAAAGAATCAATTATATGTGTTTGACTGCCCATTTCATCGATAATGATTGGAAGTACCCTAAGAGGATTATTTGTTTTTATCCAATTTATAGTCATAAGGGCAAGGATATTGCTGCCAAACTTGTTGAGTGTCTAAAGTCTTGGGAATTAGATGATAAATTGTTTTCTTTGACTGTGGACAATGCTAGTTCTAATGACACTGCTTGTGAAGAATTGAAAAGAATTTTGCAAAGGAAACGAAATACGATTGGTCTTAGAAAGTATTTGCATGTAAGATGTGTTGCACATATTACTAACCTTGTTGTTTGGGATGGTTTAAGAAAGAATAAGACGGCAATTGATAAGGTTAGATATACTGTGAAATGTGTGGAGAGTTCTCTGCGTAGGTTGAAGAACTTTAAAGATGACACCCTTAGTCGTCGTGAATTACCTGAATGCTCATTATCTTTTGATGTACCCACTAGATGGAATTCTACATTTACCATGCTTGATACTGCATTTAAGTATAAGGATGTTTTTGGTGATGTGGGAATTCCCACTAACCTCAAGGAGATAAACTAGGTCCTGACTTAGATGATGAAGATGAGTTTGGAAATCCAATTGTACATGAGCACTCCAGAGCTCCTAGTGAGGATGATGATTGGGATGTTGTGGAGTCATTGATAGTGTTTTTGAAAGAGTTCAAAGTCTAAACTGATCAAGTTTCTGGCTCATTGTATGTGACTAGCAATTCCACCATCTTTTTCATAATTCGTGCTCTAAGTCAAATGAATAAGTGGAATATGAGTGAGAATGATGGATTTAAAGCTATGGCTTGTGCTATGAAAAAAGAAATTTGATAAGTATTGGAGCGATGTGAATAAGATGAATGTGTTGATTTTTGTGGGTGCAATTCTTGATCCTAAGGTGAAGTTAATGGGTTTAAAGCTAGCATTAACCGTTGGATATGGTTCACCTAAGGATGAAGAAATGATACAGCAAGTGTATCTTAAAACAAGTGTTTTAGTGGAATATTATAGGGCGTTTTATGCTCCTTTGGATCCACGAACTGATGACACATCCTCAAGTGGAACCGGCCTTACACAAGATGCTACGGGGGATCTTAAGAAATCCATTGAGAATCAAGTTCGTATGTCACAAGGTGATAGTGGTTATTCAAAAAATGAGTTGGATAGGTATCTAGAAGAGAAACCGGGTGAACATGAGCTTGAGTATGATAATATATTGACATGGTGGAAGATGAATGGTCATCGATATCCAGTCTTGGCCTCCTTAGCTCGTGATGTTCTAGCAATGGCGATTTCAACTGTAGTTTTGGAGTCCGCTTTTAGTGTTGGTCGTCGCCACCTTGATCTGTTTAGAAATTCTTTAACTCCTAAGGTAATGCTTCTAATATTCCCCTCTTTTATATTTGTTTCCTTTTCACATTTGAATGCATTTTAATTCTTAAATTTTGTATTGCTCAAAGACGGTAGAGGCACTCTTGTGTACACAAGATTGGATAAGGCCGAGAACCGATTAAGAGAAAAAGCTTGATGTGGAGGAGAAGATAGAAGAGTTGAAGCAACTTGAAAAATGTTTGATACACTTGTTTCATTAATTTCATATGTTTTATTAACTTGATACTTGTACTTGTTATATAACTTAATCATTTGACGTCTAATGTTTGTTGTATAATTGTTTGTAGAGTTGGAGAACATACGTATAGTGGACGATCCAGATGAAGTCGTGGAGATTTGAAGATCAAAACATGCCATTTGGAATGTCTTTCACCTTAAAACATTGTTATTACTAGTTCATTTGAGTTTCTTCGTTTGAGGTCTTCTTTGAGATTTGAAGGGATTCGGAGACTTTCGAATCTTGATCACTCTTTGAAATGTCAATTTATTTGAAGAGAATACAAATTGTGCACTTTGTAACTTGTAAGTGTTGAAGACTTGCTTTTGAAGTTGAAAAATGTAGGCATGGTACTGCCCTCAACCCTCCTGCTCCCCCTCTCCCTTCTGTTATTCCAGGTCTGTGGTCCTAACCTGGTCGGTCCGGTCTTCGGTCTTGGTTTTTCGATACATTCGGTTTTGCGGTCCGGTCCGGATCTGGACCGGTGAACACGCCTAGCCACTATGCATCATTTTCCTTATATTTGAGACGTACACGACACTTCACCAAAGCAGCAATAGGGGCGTTGGAAGACGGATTCAAGAAAATCATCATGTACAAAAGAAGTCATTAAGATTTGTCCCATTCATGCATGTCCAATACTCTGTATAACGTAGGTATGAATCAATCAATTTTAGGTTCATCAATCAACATTTCGCTTTGGACAATGACCGCGCGGTTTTTTTTTTTTCAAAGACCGCGCGTTATTGATGAGTCATTCTTGTTGAGAAACTAGCCAATCAATTAAGTAGATTAAACGACAACGGAGTAAATTGGGCAAAGATAATAAAGCAAAAACAACGAAACAAGAAACACAAATTTGTATGTAGAAAACCCCTTCAATGTGAAGAGTAAAAAGCGAAACGACGGCAGTCCACCCAAAAGTTTCACTATGGCAAAAGGCATGTTACCCTAACCAGATTCCACCACCAACAGGGTACACAACTCACGACAAGAATCAAGCCAAACAACAAAGTAGAACAACAAAAGGAAGAGAAAACGTCACCCAAAAAATAAAGTCTTGTGAATCTGCAATATCTCTCAATCCAACCGTCAAAAACAGATCTTCACCGTTCATATCGAAGTCCCAAGTGTCCCAAACAAGGAGACTAAATTTAGTCTTAATCAAATCACGTTTGACCTTCCCAACTCGATCATAACTGCGCACGGAATTCCGCAGGCTGCTCTACATGTTTTTCTCTCTCACGGTTCTCACAACTTTGTATCTTATTTTCTTGTGCAATTATGGCTCTTCATTAAATCCTTATTTAAGGTTTAAATTATAGTACATAAGACCCCGATAACTTTCCATAAATAATTAAACTCGGTTATTTAACATTAACAACCTAATACGGGATTTTACCACATAGGAAATGACCCGAACCCAACAATTCTTCCCCTCCCAACTATGTGGAGGTCATTGCCATTCCGGCAATGCTACGACAAGTATTGCACTTGCCCTTAGGTAGTGACTTGGTCATCATGTCCGAATTATTATTATTAGTGTGAATTTTCTCAAGCTCAACGAACTTAGCATTAAGAACATCACGAATCCAATGATACCTCACATCAATGTGTTTTGACTTGAATTGGCATGGATAGTCGAATTCTTAGCTACAAGAATAGGCTTCTCACTACCAAAGCATAACCTCAAATCAGTTTTACCACAAAGATACTTCATAATCCACTTCACTGCCTTCTAATGTTGTCTCCCCAAATTAGAAAGAACCCTACTGAGCACTCTAACATCATGAGCTAAATTCGGTCTCGTGCAAATCAAAGCATACATCAAACTACTTACAGAAGACGCATAGGGAACATTGCACATATCTTCTTTCTCTTTGGGAGTAGATGGACAATGTTTAGCACTTAACTTGAAATGCGAAGCAAGAGGGATACTGTAGACACCTGCATTTGTCCCTACCAAATGCCCGATGATGAAAGGACAAAATACTGTGACCCTCAAAGCGCGCTCGAATAAGTGAAGCGATTACAACTTGAACTCGAATGGTTGTCTGAACTATGACACGTCCCCAAGTGTCTGACTAGTGAAAACTCCCTCCAAATCCTACCTTAAAACAACATTTCTACATATAAAAACCTATTTCACCACATTAAAGGCAATTTGCCATGGTGCGTCTCGGACGTTGACGCACGTACCAGCGCGCCTGGTAAGGATGGCGCACCATCACACGCGCCATGCGCAACTCCGCCTGCGCCATGCGCAACATTACCCGCGCCATGCGCAACCTTGCCTGCGTCATGCGCACCCTACCCGCGCCATGCGCGACCCTACTCGCGTCATGCTCAACCTTGCCTGCCATGCGCGACCCTACTCGCGTCATGCGCGACCCTACTCGCGCCATGGGCACCCTACCCGCGCCATGCGCAACCTTCCCTGCGCCATGCGCAGCTGCCCTAGTGGACGGCTAACCCTAGCCCACGACCACACTATAAATACATGGCTTCTCCACCCCATTTTACACACTTTTCACCACCCGAATCTCTGTCATTTTCTCTTGCAAAAATACCTAGCTCTATCACACAAAAAACCCTAACACAGTACAAAGTTCCTAAGGCACAATCAAGCTTTAGGGACACCTTTCCTCCAACACAGCCAAGTCTACACCTAGAATTCAAGATCTGCCTATCTCGAAGCCTACAAGAGCGCGCCGTAAGCCTTCCGCGTCACAGTAAGTCTTGAGGGCTTTAAACTCTTCTTTTAATCACTTTCTTCTTCTACTCCTTTATGTGTGTTATTTACTGCTTTATGACTAGATTCTAATTAAGTTCTAATTAAGACTAGAATCGAAGTTTCGTTTGAATCATGTTAACGCACATAGCGCAAAGCGCTTGGACAAATTGGTAGTTAGGGACCTTGAATCAATCTAATGAAATTGTGACGCTAGACCTAGCTTTCATGTGTTAATTCACCAACTTAGACAATTTTTATTAGGTTGTATGTTAAAACGTAAGTGTTTGATATTGTTGCATGGCTAAGACTTCTCAATGACTTGTATGTGGTAATTCAACTAGTAGAGGCCGATATATGTGGGCGGGGTTGGGTGCCTTTCGGCTTCCCAACACGTACCATCACCCCCGAACCCAGTCTTGCAGTACTTTGATCGCACATTAGCGTGAGGGCACAATGCAGTTTTCGTTCCTTCATGTCCCTCGGTTTTGTCCCTTTCGGTAAACGATTCGCAAAAGTGTTTTGTACTTAGCATGACTCGCTACTCAAGTGTTTATACTCAATGGGTACATATTCACCTAGCATTTACGTAGTCCCTCGGTAACAAGGAACGAAGCTGCATTGAATGGTTTCCAAACACCCCACAATTGTTTGGTGGCGACTCCTATCCTAGTGCAATCATCGCACGACTCGCGCGTCCACCACGATAGAGACCATCCGTGGAATCTACAGGTACTTACAGGTGAACTTTTGTCCATCCTAAACTTCTCAAGTACCTTCAGAATATATGAATCCTGTGAGAGCCACAACCTTCCAGCTTCCCTCTGACGAATGATTCTCATACCCAAAATCTGCTTAGCATGTCCTAGATCTTTCATGGAAAATGCCTTAGAAAGCTCCGTTTAGAACTTTAAAATTCTAGGCATCATATTTGGTCCAACAATAAGCATGTCATCAACATAAAGAAGCAGAATGATAAAACCATTACAACAACAACAACAACAACAACAATCAAGCCTTATTCCCAAAATGATTTGGGGTCGGCTAACATGAATCGTCCTCTAGTAACCGTCTTGTGTACGCCATGAAATTTCAAAACGTTGTAAACCTTTTCGGAGTATTTAAACCCTTTCAAAGTAAGTTTTATAAAGTCCTCAAAATAAATTAAAAAGGTTTAAAACAAAAAAATATGAACTTGGAACACAAGGTAAAAAGTTTTGGCAAAAAGAGTTAGGAAAACCAAACAAAGAAATCAAAGGAGTCAGATTAAGTCCTCCGCATGTATAGAGTCTCTCCACATCGCCCTATCAAACACCATACTCTCTTCAAGCCCTAGTGAGCTCATATTGATACGAGTACGCAGCGGAATTAAAACTTGACTATGGGACAGATTTATGTTCAATACTACTGTGGGACTATTTTTGGGGTTTTCTGTTTTATGGGACGAAAAACAAAGACAACGAAAAGAATAAAGATATGGATGAACAAGTTAGACCTATAACTCGTCCAAACTATGATCAAACCTAGACGCAAATCTAAGTAATGATCCACTACTCACTAATAACGCGATTAGCAAATAATGTCGAATTAAGAATAACACTACCTAGCTCAATTTGTGTTCAAAGCCTGAACGATTTGAAAGAAACTCTCTTTCGAAACTTCGATATTAATTCTCAAACTGTCTGTATAAAAACAATACAATAGTGGTGTTATTTATAATAGCCTAGACTTCCTAAAAAAAAATAAACAATAAGGAAATATTACTAGTAATTAGATATGGAAACATGACTTCCAATATCCATTCCTATATTATAAGAAAATTTGTTCTTTTACGAGAAATAAGACACTTAACTAAAATAGACTCAAGAAATTAGGAAGTATCATCATTAGCTTTTCCTAAAATCCACTTCCCATCACAAAGAAACCTATCTCTAGATTTGGCAGTTTTCCCTTCTTGATATCGTATCACATATCACTTATAATCACCCTCATCCAAGTCATCTTGGATATTCCCCGATCCCTACTAATATTATCACTTCCCACCCTTCTACTCTTCTAACCGACGCATCACCAGACCTCCTCCTCACGTGACCATACCATCTCAGCCGGTTCTCCATCATCTTATCCCCGATGGGTGCAACCCCTACTTTCTCCCTAATAACTTCATTTCTTAACCGATCATGTCTAGTATGTCCACACATCCACCGTAGCATGCGCATCTCCGTCACACTCATCTTATGAACGTGACACTGTTTCATGGCCCAACATTCCGTGCCATATAACAGTGTCAGCCTAATTGCCGTTTACTTACCCTTCAACTTATTGGGCATCCCTCGATCACACAGAAGTCCTGTGGCAATTTTTCACTTCAACCAACCTGATTTGATCCTATGGACAACATCCCTATCTAATTCTCCATCCTTCTGAAGAATCGATCCCAAATATCGAAAAAAAATCAGATCCCTGAACAATATTTCCATCTAATCTGATCGTACCGTTTGTCTAATGTCGCTGAACTTACACTCCAAATACTCGGTCTTGGTTCGGCTCAACCGAAACCCTCTAAACTCCAAAGTGTGCCTCCATAGTTCCAACCTCCTCTCCAAATCTTCTTTCGTTTCTAAGATCAACACTATATCATCTGCAAACATCATGCACCACGATATATCATCTTGGATTGACCTCGTCAATTCGTCCATGACTATAGCAAAGAGAAACGGACTAAGTGCAGACCCTTGGTGCACTCCGATTGTAATAGGGAACTCTTCTGACTTCCCTACACTAGTCCGTACACTCGTGCTAGCTCCCTCATACATGTCCTTAATGATGTTAATATATTTTTGCGGAACTCCTTTTCTTAGTTAGAACCCACCAAAGCACTTCCCTTGATACCTTGTCATACGCCTTCTCCAAATCAATAAACACCATATATAGGTCCTTCTTCCTATCCCGATAAGTTTCCATTGTCTGTCTTATGAGATGAATTGCCTCTATAGTTGACCTCCCTGGCATAAATACAAATTGGTTCTCCGAAATAATAAAACCATTATCAGAAAAAAAAAATTTCAAGAAGACACAATTATCACAAGAACTTTTAGTGTACCCTTGCTCCCCCATAAAAGAGTCAAACTTACGGTACTGCTGCCTTGGATCTTGTTTCAAACCATACAAACTCTTCTTCAATTTGCGTACACGGTCTTCTTTACCTTTGACTTTGAAGCCCTCAGGTTGATCCATAAAAATGTCTTCCTCTAAGTCGCCGTGATGAAAGGTGATCTTCACATTCATTTGCTAAACCTCCAAATCTAGACTAGCAGCTAGACCCATAACAACTCGAATCAAAGAGATCTTGACAACCGGCACAAAAATATCATCAAAGTTAATTCCCTTCTTTTGGCCAAAGACTTTCACAGCAAGTGTTGCTTTATTTGTATCGTGGTCGATTGGCATTATCATCTTGCTTCAACCTGTAGACCCAACAATTCTTCAAAGCCTTCTTACCCTTAGGTAACTCTGGTAACTCAAATATCTCTATGTCACGCAACGAACTCATTTCATCTTTCATTGCATGCATCCATCATCCACAAATGCTTGTCATCACTCTCAATAGCCTCCTCAAAGCATTCTAGTTATCCTGCATCGGTCAACAAAACAAAACTAAGTTCATATTCATCAGGTGAGTACCTAGAACTCGGTTGCCTATCTCTGGTGCTTCTTCTTACAGGAGCTTGTTGAACAACAGGAGAATTCGGAGTGACATCATTAGAAGGATCAAAATAAGGTTCATCTTCAATTCATGATTGTCATCAGAATCATCATCTTGCGCAATCTCACGTGCCGCAGCAAGCAAAGGTGACAAAGGAGGCAAATTCATATCAAACAGATCATAATCATTGGTTGCTGAAGTCTTCTGAATATCAGAAATGTTTTGATCTTCAACAAACACAGCATCCCTAATATGAACTAATTTCTTGGTAATGGGATCATCTTCACCAGAGCGTACAAACCGGTCGTGTCTTAGGATCCAACTTCGATCTCTCATCTTTTTTGTATATGCACATAAGCCTTGCATCCAAAAACACTCAAATGAATATATGAAACTTCCTTTCCAAACCAAACTCTATTTGGGACATCATCCTGCAAGGAATAACAAGAAAAAAAAATTAATCACATGAGCTGCTGAAAAATTACGCCTCACCCCAAAAAGTATTCGGCAAGTTTGCTTCTGAAAGCAAACACACAACCCTCTCGATCAAGGTTCTATTAATCCTTTCAGCAATACCATTCAGCTGTGGAGTTTTAGGAGGGGTCCTCTGATGTCTAATGCCTTGTGACTTGCAATATTCACGAAGTGGTCCAATGTACTCACCACCATTATTTGAACGAAGGCACTTCAATTTCTTTCCAGATTGTCTTTCACCCAAAGTGTGAAACTTCTTAAAAGCATCAAGCACCTAATATTTGGTTTTCAAAGCATAAAACCAAAATTTATGCGAACAAATAAATTATTTCAAAAAAAGAGTAACAAATGAAGTGCTCCACCATGTGATTTCACCTTCAATGGACCACAAACATCAGAATGAACTAACTTTAACAAACCTAACTTTCTCGAAGGAGGGCGAGTCTAGAAAGATACTCTAGTTTGCTTCCCGGCCATACAACAAGACCATCTCTCCAATTTTGTAGTCTTCACCCCGGGTAGCAAGTTGTTCTGAGGCCCTATTTGATAGGACTTAATAAAAGTAGTATTCAGATCAGTTCAATATCATTCAAACCTGATCAGATTAGATCAGAGCCATTCAACTTAGATCAGATCAGATAAGAAACTTTGAAACAACTATCGATGTATTTGATCCATAATTGATACTAATTCGTTGAAATTCAATCAAATTTTGAACAAATTCAAATCAGATCAGATCAGAATCATTCTGATAAGATCAAAATCATTCAGATCAGATTAGATCAGTTCAGAAAGATGCAGTCCTACCAAACGGGACCTTAATCAAGCAATATTAAGCCCTTTCTCAGTTCTCACTAATGTGGCTAAGTCGTCAATGCCATAAATCTACGAGGTCACTATCAGCAACATTGACACTACCATCTGCAACGGAAGCTTGCAATAAATAAAGACTTAAATGTTTCTTTCCACGAGCTATCCTCAGGTTGCCTTTAGTCAGCTTCCACTGATCGTCTCTAAAAGTGTTGCAAAAACCTTCATCATCAAGTTTACCAGTAGATATCAAGTTTAGGCGAATGTCTGGTACATGCCTAAAATCTTTGCGAAATAATCTTGCTCCAGTGTCAATCACCAAGCAAATATCTCCCATACGAACAACACTAGTCAAGCCATCATTTCCCATCTTCAATACACCAAAGTCACCGGGTGTATAAGATGAAAAAAGCTCCTTTCTTGATGTAACATGAAGAGAAGCACCGCTGTCAACAACCAAAATGGTACCCTGGCTAGCAAGATTAATAATATTATCATCACAAACGATGATAAGATCATAAGAAGTGGCCGTAGAAGCACGATCATCACTATCATCCTGCTTTTTACCCCGGTTATTCTTGTTGCCATCACTATTGTTTTCATTCTTCTTCTTAAAACAATGTCTCGCAATATGACCCATCTTACCACAATCGTGGAACTAGAAATTTTTAAACTTTCCTCTTGATCTGGCTTTTATCTCTACCACCAAGGCCCTTACTTTTACTTCCCCCTCTTTCAGCAACATATTCTTCTGGCTGGGAGTAAGTACCCGTGGACTTCTTTCTCATCTCCTCGTTCAAGACACCAATATTAGTCGATTATAAAGCGACTTCACCATTAGGAGTAGAATTAAAAAGAGTCATTCTAAAAGTATCCCACGTTTCAGGTAGAATACCAAGCAATAAAAAACCTGAATTTCATCATCGAACTTAATTTCCATAGTAGACAATTGTTGCATATCACCATGAAAATCATTGAGATAATATGACATTGCAATGCCCTCTTTATACTTCAATTCCATCATTGAGATGAGATGCAATGACATTGCTAGCATTTGTTGATAATATGTTTGAGAATTTGTTGTATATATCTTGATTATAAACTAATATCCAGAGAGCCTCATATATACTACCCAAACTAAGTCATAACAATGACATGACATACAACAGACACTTTCTATATTTGTGTATGACCATCTGCCAAGTTGCCAAAGGGAACTTGGGATCCAACAGATTTCGTCTACGCGTTGCTGATGTTGACAGTTCATTGCTTCATGTTTTGTCCCCAATTGGCTTGTCTTGAGCTTTTGATTTGTCGCCCAAATCATTACAGTTCTCCTTTGTCCCTTCTTGATCATGTGAATGGTGAAGAGGCTTGCTGATGTATTGACTCTTACTACACAATGCGTTTTGTGTTTTCCTTGTTGATTAATTAATTTTGTTTAATATGGTTCAATTAGTAGATATTGTCGACCACGAAGGGTGATTTGGGTGCCTAACACCTTCCCAACCCGTAATCTTGCACGAACTCATTCTAGGTTCGTGGGGTCCTAAACAAGAAAACCTCGTTGGCGACTCCTGGTCAATTGCAATTCATTTAAGGAGGGTGAAGGCTCACCCGACCGGTACGTGTACATCTCAGCTCCTAGAAGCCTCTTAGTAGTTTTTCTTTTTCTTTAATTTGGGGCTAAATAAAAGAAAGAAGATTGAGCTAGTGTGGACAATACTGACAAGTGTCAATGCAAATGTTTGATGGTTCCTAGCGTTGAGAAATTTTGCTAATTAACTTGTGGGATTAAGGGTTACATATCTAGCATTAGTTAATTTCAAGCAAGTATCTCCGTCCTCTTGAAATATTATAAACGGATAACTCAATTAAAAGTTTGAACCGACACCGTCTATGAACCTTTAACATATTTTATTTGGTGATTGATGTATTTTATAGTTTCATACAACATACTCCGCGGCAACGACCTCTATTAAATGTTAATTCTTTATGTCTATTGCCGACAATGTCCTCATTTTCTCAAAAAATGCCTTTATTTTTTAATTAATGTTTTAAGTGTAAAGGCTTTTATATTTGCGTTATATGAATTATACTCATAATACCTTGAAATTATTGTGAGACTATGTCACACAAGACTTATTGATTGAAAATAAGATTATCCGTTAATGTTAGAGACCTACACTATGCTAATTAAAGCTTGTCCTATCCGTGATGTTCCTGCAGGGCTAAGCAAATATCCAATTACAAATGAATTTGAGTCAATCAGATGGCAAGCTAGCTACTTGAATCGGCCCTCCATCCCTAGTTCAAGCATATTTCTAACATGATAAAGATTAATCTATGCATAGTCATTCCAAATCCATGCATATTGAAGATAGTTGTTATAAAATTGACTCTGGTTATATTAGCTCCAACATTGTATTAGGGTACATTATTAGAGGGAAAATGTGGGAGAATTGTGTATTTAGATGATAGCAACCGACGACAGGAAACCAATCATGTGTCGATTTGGGAATTGTGAGACTCTCACTTCCATCAGTCACCAGGTCTGCAGCCGTTCTTCTTCTTTGTACCCTACACACCAAAGAATTCAGGTCTACTAGTAAGAAACAATATTTAACACCCGAAGTAAGTGATGTGCCTTTACCCCACGCCAAAACCAAAATTAACTTGCAAGTGGTGCAAAAGAATCTAATACTACCTAAATGAGTAGAAACGATATAACTTGGATTAACTTATAGAAAAAGCTAAGTAATTAACTTGGAATTCTAGTTAAGATTACTTCATAATTTAGAACATAAATCATAGACATAATGTCAAAGTTAAGACCAATTGATTCACGCGGGTATGTCTCACTACATACACGTACCTGAGATAGAACTGGGTTGATCCGTTGATGTTAGTTCTGACATTATTAATGACCTAAATTAAAATAGCTCCATTTATTATTCCAACTTTCTAATATTAGCTAGATCACTTTAAATTTAGGATAATTTGCGAAACCGCACCTTTTATGTTAAATTTTGCGAAACAACGCCTTTTAAGTCTATTTCTTTGCGAAGCAGCACCTTTTTTCATTTTCGACCAATTTTGACCACCCTCCAAAGTTGACCCGACGTTGACTTGTTCTAACAACTTGGGAGTCTTTAATTTGGGGGAAAAGGGGGGGATTGGAGGGAAATTGAAGGGGAAGAGTAAGGTCGGGTCAACGTTGGAGAGTGGTCAAAATTGGTCGAAAATGAAAAAAGGTGTTGTTTCGCAAAGAAATAGACTTAAAAGGTGTTGTTTCACAAAATTTAACATAAAAGATGCGATCTCGCAAAAAACTTATTTTATAAGGTGCGGTCTTGCAAATTATCCTTAAATTTAAACTAAATCAAATATTCGAACGCACAGAATTAAAAATTGGTTAATTACATGCTTGGGGTGAAACATAGGCCCTACCTTGACATTCGACAGCATAACCTACGTACACCCTGGATCAATTAATAATCAGAAAACCACGATACACAAAATACAATCCATACAAACATTTCCCTACCTATACTATTCTATTACAACTTGCAAGTAGTATCTAGTACGACTATATATACATCACTCCCTTCTCTCCACTTCTCACATGCACCACTCATAAAGTCATAATATACTCCAATCCCACCACCACCGCCGCCACCGCCACCGCCACCACAATGCAGCTACGAGCAATGGCAACGCGGTCATTTCTCCCCGTCGTCCTACTCCTCACTCTTTTCGCCACCTCGGCCACGGCCTTCAACATAACAAAAATCCTAGCAAAGCACCCTGATTTCTCAACATTCAACGACTACCTAACCAAAACTCACCTAGCCAACGAGATCAACCGCCGAGACACAATTACCGTGCTTGCCCTCGACAACACGGCCATGTCGGGTTTGATCTCCAAAGGGTTCTCTCTATACACACTACGCAATGTCCTGTCCCTCCACGTGTTGGTGGACTACTACGGCGCCAAGAAGCTCCACCAGGTCACTGACGGCACCACCACCACCGCCTCCATGTTCCAGTCCTCCGGCGATGCTGACGGCAACTCCGGTTACGTGAACATCACGGATTTACACGGTGGAAAGGTCGGGTTTGCCCCCGCTGACGCGCCCGGGTTGCACTCGTTCTTTGTCAAGTCAGTGGTAGAAATGCCGTACGATATCTCAGTTATTCAGATTAGTCAGCTGCTTGATTCGGCTCAAGCCGAGGCTCCGACGCCTGAGCCGAGTACGGTTCACTTGACTAGCTTGTTGGCGGCTAAGGGTTGTAAGGAGTTTGCTTCTTTGCTTACTTCCTCTGGCTCTGAAAAGACTTTCCAGGTATTATTACATACTAATATACTATACTATAATTTATACAGTATCACTCAATCTTAACTCCATTATTTGTCTTCACATGAAAAAAGAACAAAAAAAAATTGAAATGATTGGATGGATCTTCTTGGAAATGTGTGCTACAAGATGATTGAGATTACAATTAGGGAAACAATTACTTAATTAAACAGTTTATTAGATCTCATCTGCTATGATATTTTATATGATCACTAGAATTGGATGGTAGTGATCGATCGAATTATATTGTCATTGGTAGTTGCTAGTTTTATTAGGCGGTCACTTGATTATAGACCCATCTCATAATTAACCTCTCTCTAGTGACGTGAGACTATACATTATGAATACACTTAGAAAACTCTAATAACGATCTAGATTGCATCTGATAAAAAAATTTAATTTATTATAGTAAAGATATAATAAGCTAGTTATATCGATTGGTATTATAGACTCATGAGAGAGAGACGAGTACGGTACAAAACATGCATTGTCCATTGTGGCAAGAAACTGATGAATGCATGTATGTCCGATCCAATTCAATTTATGAGATTACATGGTATGTAATGTTGTTATTAGGAATATAATAACAAAGAAAACTTTTGTAAACTTTCGTGGATACAAAAGGGTACGTAAGACTTCAACATCAAGCTATACCAGAGTGTAATTCTACGAAAGCATTTTGGACCGAACATAAGTTCTTTATTTTTCCATACATAGAAAAGAAGCCACTTCACTATGCTTTGCTCACAAAGTCACAACTTTACAAGTTACAACCAACCTATGGAGAAAACATTAAATTAACGGAATAACTAAGGCCTTTTCTTTCTTTCTGACTCCTACAGGACAACATTGACAGCGGGTTAACGGTATTCTGCGTTGGCGATAACACCGTGAAGGCATTCATGCCAAAATACAAAAACTTAACGTCTGCCAACCAAACAGCGTTACTATTGTACCATGGTGTCCCAGTGTACAATTCAATGGGCATGTTGAAGTCCAACAACGGTGTCATGAACACGTTAGCAACGGACGGTTCAAACAAGTACGACTTCACGGTACAAAACGATGGTGAGTCCGTTACGTTAAAGACTAAGGTCGTAACGGCAAAAATCACGGGGACATTAGTTGACAAGGATCCGTTAGCTGTGTACAAGCTGGACAAGTTTTTATTGCCACGTGAGATATTTAAGGCATCCAAAGTTGTCGACGAGGCGCCTGCTCCCTCCCCTGATGCTGAGTCACCTAGCGGTGACGTGGCTGATGGACCCGACTCGTCGGATGATGACGTGGCGGATACGCCTAAGAAGCATAAGAAAAATGCTGCTGGAAAGATTAATGGTGGTGGATTTGTTGTTAAGTGTCTTGCTTTGTGCTTTGGGGTGATGGCATTTTTGTAAATTTAAAAAATGCCATGACAAAAAGAATTAAAAAGATTGGAAATATAAATAGTAATTGAGATTTGATTTGGTATTAGTTGGAGAATTGTGGACTGTGTGGAGCTGGAATGTAATTGGCATGAGCTGTTCTAAATTTGGCAACTTTTGATCACCGACGAAGTGGGATATTATCACATGTGGATAGTGGCAAAAGTTTGAGTTTTATTTTTTATTTTTAATTGGTGTAGAATTAAATGATTGTGGACAAGAAATACTTTTTATTTATTTTTTTGATGGAAAAGAAAATATTTATAATTTATACTAGTATCCCTGTATTATTATAATTTTATGTGTAGTGGAAATGTCAAATCTTACATTTTTCGGAATGCTACAATGTTGATATCTTGGTCTACTTACACTTGTGTTTAGATGAAGGTGGGCATAATATCAAGTCATCGTTTGGTTGAATACAGGGATTTAAATTTTACATAACGTTTTACCGGTGAGACACTGAGGGTAGTCGGTCATGCTCACGTTCTTTCAAAGCCAAATTCTGTTAAAAGTTAATCAGCTAAAATCAAATCTCAACAGTGCGCACCAGAATTCAGGCAACATCAACAATGCAATAACGATTCTTCACAAACTCGATCAACAGTTCTTTAGCACAACTGAGAGACAAATCCAGTATGCATCACAGGCACTTGTTCTTATAAATCCGCCCCAGCGATCTCTGTTTCCTGACACGTACTGTCGTACTTATACAGTATCGTAAAGCAGAGTCTTGCCAAACTATATTCAGCTGTACATCTTAAGTGCAAACTCTAATGATTCTATCACTTGCTGCTGAAATTGTTTATCAGGTGTGATAATACTGGTGTTGGTAATTGCAGAATCTACAATCTCAGATATTCGCATCTTGACGAGGCAACTTCTAACATTAGGTATGTATAAACAAAGAACATTATCATCGTTAGGAGCATAAGAAGGAGCATGCCAACCGAAAACACATCCATAGCCCAGAGTCCTATTACATCAGTATATAGGAACTCTTCACCCTCCGGGACGTGATCAAGCAACTTAAAAGTGCAACAGACCAACAGTATATAGCAGAACTTGCAGCAGAAAAATGAAGCATCAGAAACATGCTACCAAATTTAACAATTCTTAACTCAACGGATTACACATTCAATATAACATCAAAAACCGATTCACAGACAGTCAGACACTGAAGAAAAGCATCAGCCAGTCAGACACAGTTATTGGAGTACCAGTACAGTAAAGCCTTAGTTACGGAATCTTACTTACATGAACATTATCGTCTAGTTGACATTCAATTTTGGTGCAAAGAAGTAGATATCATCAAGACGGTCATTGCTAGGTGAATTACCACCATACACCAATAAACCCGGCTTTCCGCAGTGCTCTCCAGCATAGAAGGCACACCATCCTCTAGGACCAGGATGATCAATAGAATCAGAATTGTCATCCAATTTCTTCCAGACCAATGTCTCTGTGTCCAAAGTATAAGCCTCTCCTGAGAACATACCAGCACCAAGATGACCAAGATCACTCGGGTCTATTTCCCCACCATATATGAAAATGTACTTGCCAATACTGACAGAGGAGAAAACACTGCGCGCAGTGGGCTTCTCGCCTGTAGTCTCTACCTCAGACCACTCTTTCTTGACAAGATCAAAGCAGTGGACATCATCAGCCTCCTGCCCTGCAAACCCATAGACAACCCAAACTTTGTCGTTGACGACAGCTAGCCCAGGACCACCTCTTCCTTTGCAGTTCTCACCTGGACGAGGGAATTCTATCCATTTCTGATCAACCACATCATAGGCCCAGAGGTCGCTGAGTCGGCCTGAAAATCCACAGCCACCAAAGACATACACATGGCGATCATCAGCTGCAGTGGAATGGTAGCTTCTATGTGCAGGCCCCGCCTCTCCACTAGACAAAAGGGTCCATTTCTTAGTTGCAGTGTCAAAGGAATAGAGCTCACTGAGCTCATTGTGTTTCGCATCCCTACCACCAAACACATATATAATGTCACTCACAGCCGCCATTGTAACCCCAACTCGGGGTGGGGGGACATCTCCACTGACGTCAACAATAGACCATGATTGATTCTCGAGTTCAAACACATAGAGTTTGTTGTCCACAGGGACACGTGGAGAGAATTCACCCCCAAAAGTGTAAACCTTATTTCCCACGATTGCTATAGCATGTGAGCTCCTTGCTCCAGGTCCATTCCCTTTCTGATCAAACTGGAAAGCAGAGGAAATAGCTCTAGTAAGAGTCACATGACTTCAGAAACAAGCATTAAAATGTAATCCAAATATAAATGATGCATCACTTCACCTTTGTTTCTTTCATCAGGTATTACTACTAAAGTTAGTTACATCATTTGATCGGTTAACGCCATGTCCCTTCTAAAGCTAGCTATACCCACAATCGATTTTACAAGATACCTTGAACGTATACCGGAATGTTTCGGAGGAAATTTAATCTGTTAGGTGCTACACACAAAAAAAAAAAAAAAAAGTTGCTAGGAAAACCTACTACTTTACAAATTTTAATCAACTAATCAAAGAGTATTGATCCATTCCATAGTAAATTCACTTTCCTATGAGTTTGATGAACAACTAAACAAGCACTTCGGTAGAAAAATTTCTTGCTCCATCCCAAAAAAAGTCTACCATTAATCATCTCTAATTCGTCACTAATAACTACTTAACTAAGCTGTGAAGCCATTGTCTAGGTCTCAATCATTCGCTTAGGCTTTCACATGGTATCGGTCACAGCTTTGGTGGCCTCGAGGTTTAAATTTCGAATCATGGCCTCTCTCACACGAATGAGGGAACTGTTAAGGTATAAAATCATTGTCCGGTCTCGACCATCATTTTAAGGGTTTGGTTGAGATGAACTTTGCCAAGAATTAATTTTTCGCTTTCGATGCTATGTTAACTTGAGATTATGAATCTATAATGACCATGATCAATCTTTTAATGGATGAAAATTGAAAATGATCAACAATTCAACATATTAAATTGATAGCAATCAATTATAAAGGTAATTAGGTTACAATTCCATAAACAAGCAACAATATTAGTAACATGAACAAATAACAACATAATATATTAATATGGCTAGAAAAATTACAGCAAATCCTTTTTCATCAGTATTTTATCAGAAGAAGAAACCCATTTCAATTCAAATATCAATAATTAAAAAGAGAAGACAGGAAAAATGGGGAGAATTAGAAACCAAACCTTGGTCCAATGACCTTGAATCTCAGCCATTTTCAGTGCTTCTTAATTAAAAAAGCTACCCCGAAAATCGCACTACTTATAGTTGAACCCAAACCAATAGTAGTAGTTTTATTCAGTGGAGTAAAGTTTTGATCTGCTGAGTGCTTATTTTTTTGGAAGTAATAGCGTCTGTAGAGCACTTATCTGGACCATCTACGTGAAAAGAAGACTTCCTCTAATTCACGAGTTAACTGAATCGCTAAATGTTGCCTACATTATAGCCTATTCTACCAAAAATGTCCTCACCTAATATCTCAAATTACTCTCTCCATTCAGAAATATAAGACCACAAGAATATAGTAATATAAGACCACAAGAATATAGTAGTAAGGGTAAGAGTGGAAAAATAAGGATGATCCTATGAGTCTATCTTATTTAGATAATTAAGTGTGATAAATTGAAGAGACATGCTGTAAAAAATATGGTTGTATAATAAATTTAATGTATTCACAGTAAATTTATGATATCTAATCTAATCTAATATATATTATAAAAGCCGAATACAGCCCTTCATTGATGGACACTTGGCACAATCCTATTGGATGGAATTAAAAAAACATTATTGATTATTAGGATATGGAAATACATATAAAATATTAAAAAAGTAATAAGGAAAATTAATAAACAATTTAAAATAAAATTAGTTGAATATTTAAATAATTTTAACTTACATAGAATAAGGAAAGTTTTAAAATATATTAAGGCCCTGTTTGACAGGACTGCATCTTTCTGAACTGAACTGATCTGATCTGAATGATTCTTATCCAATCTGATCTGATCTGAATTGGTTGAAAATTTGATTGAATTTCAACAAATTAGTATCAATTATGGACCAAATACATAGATATTTATTTAAACATTTCTGAACTGAACTGATCTGATCTGAATGATTCTGATATGATCTGAATGATTCTGATCTGATCTGATGTGACCTGAATGATTCTGATCTGGTCTGAATGATTCTGATCTGATCTGAATGATTTTGATATGATCTGAATTCATCTGAGAATAAGTCCTATCAAACAGGACCGAAGTCTAGAAAATATTAAATGTTTAAAACAGTCTAATAAAAATGATTTCCAATCCATACAAAGTATATGATTCTCTTCCAATATGTTAATCTTGATCATAGTATTGTGACACATTTTCATTTTGCAACACATCTCTTACTAACAAAAAGAAAGAGGTTTAAAAAGAAAATGTACATCATAGAAAATTGGAGAAAAGTATAAGTCTTGTGAATTATTAGTTGTTTAAAAAATGATTATAATGATTTCCGTTTACTAATGTTGCTAATTTGACTCTTTCGTACAAGTGTCGAGAGAGTTTAATTTCAAAAATATTGAACAAGATTAAGCAATGTGTTTAGAACAAGGTAATATGTTTATACAAAAAGTTAGTTATTGGTTCATGATTAGGGTTGGGATGGTGTATTTTGTTATGAGCATTTGTTCACGAATTTGTCTATAATTTTTTTTTTTTTGTGGCTTCTTGAGTACCATTTTTCAAATTATTATTAGTATCAAGTATGGGTTGGACATTATTATGCAATGCATCAATACTTCATGAATAGTGTTTGGTTGAGTCAAATTCCAACACGTCAATTTATTGGATTTCTCGGATCATGCCAACTTTGATGCAAACAAACCTGACTTATTCTTATGAAAAGTAACTACATAAAGTTCTCCATTTACATCTTATATGTTAATGTAATTTTATATTTCGACTCTTTCGTGCGTTAATTTAGAGCTGAAAGAGTTAAATTTCAAAAAGTTCAACTACATTATTAAGCGATGCTTATATGTAGAAAATCAAGCACGTTATAAAGAAATGAATGAAATTCAAATTGTATAATTTCTTCCTCTATGTTAGTATAGTGAAAAAAGTATCTCTGAACCAAGAGTAATAATTTTGTAGCAAAACATAATTAATAAATGAATACAATGTAAAAGTTTGACCAAAATTTATTTTCTTCTTTTTTTTGGATTCTCTTGAGTCTTGACTACCATTGTTTCTAATTTTTCAAATGTTTTGTTTGCTTATATGATTTGTATTCCTCCACCCCCCACCCCTCTTAATTTTCTAGGTATGGTTAGGGGGGTTAATTAGGTCATATGAAAGTTCATGACATGTCGAATCGATTCGGTTTCGATTCGGGTTGCTATCGAGTTTGGTATTATAGGGTAATTTTTTTTGTGATGTTAGGTTTTTTATTTAGATCCTCATTGAGTCTGGTTACTAAAATTTATTTGATGGCTTCATGTCTAATTTTGTTTAAGGTTTTTTGTTTTGTTTTTAGACATACACTGAAGTTCTTATGTAATTAAGTTAAAACCATACATATCTACTCCCTCCTACCCAAAGAGATTTTCCTATTTCATTTTGCAGTTTTGAGTTGTCATGTTGGGAGCTATATTTAGACCAAATGAATCGTTCACTTGGTTTAAAAATTAATAAGTATTTCATTTTACATTACAGTCAACCAACTCTACTTGATTTCAAGGTAAACGAGTATTTCATTTAGTCTACAAATAGTCCCCAACATGACAACTCAAAACTGCAAAACGAAACAGGAAAATCTCTTTGGGTAGGAGTAGTATATTACATTCGTTTAATTGGTATCATTTCTTATAACTTGACTATTGAATGATGTGTTATCAAAAAGGGGGTGGGGGTCATTGATTTCGAAAGAGTTTTATCTTCAAAAATATTAAACTAGATTGAGCAATGTGTTTAAAAGATACTCAGTAGTGAAGAATGTTATCCATACTAAGAGTTAGTAATTGGCTCATGAATAAGGTTGGACATTATTTTTTTTTTTGAAAGGGGTAGGTTGGACATTATTGTGTTAAGTAGTTTGGTTCATGAATTTGTCTATACAATTTGTTCTTTCTCTCTTTTTATTTTTTTTTGTTTTTTGACTACTATTGTTTCTTATTTTCTAAAATTTTCATTATCTTATAAGAATCGAAATCAAGTTTAGGTTAAACATTATTTGTCATGTACCATTGGTTCATGAATAGGGGTTCATGAATAGGATTGAGTTGACTCAATGTTCTTACACATCGAGTTTTTGAATTTCTCGCATAATGGTACCTATGATACAAACAATTATACTAAATAATACTTTGAAATAATGACCATAATATAGGATAAAAAAATAATTTACATTTATAATGTTACAAATAAAGTGTATTATTTTCATACATTAAACAAGGGTCAATACGTGACATTTATAATGCAACGTCATCATCAAAATTGGAGGGAGTACAAGTCTTTAAGTTAGTTATTATTCTTAAAATTCATAATAAAGTATCCCTCAATTATTTACTATTCCGTGTGGTAATTTATTGTTGAAAGAGTTGTATTACAAAATTTTCAACTGGATTAAAAGTTATAAATGGGAACATGACGCTTATTAACATAATTTTGTATATAGTCAATGTCTTTATTATTTTTTTTTAAAGATGGTCAATAAAAAGTAATGATGTAAATTAATAAGAGAAATATGTTTCCCTTGGTAAGATAATTACGTATGTGTAGAATTATAGTTTTCTTTGGTATCTCTTATCTCAATAGAGATAACAATAAATGAATAATGCAAATAGAGTTGGAAATTAGGAGGTCAAATCAATTTCATGTATGCTCAAAGCGGGATGGGTTAGATTGAGTTCATGTCATGTCAGGTTTGCATGAAATTATATTTTTCATAATTTATTAATTGTGAAAGTATTTTTCGACACGAATCACACGATGTAGATTTTATTTTTATGAATATTTATTCTTATATTTGTAAGTTAAATCCTTATTTCGATCAAATCGTCATCTATACTTTTATAACTGTGGTAGTAATCAACATTTTTATAAGGGATATCATATACTCTTGAAGTGACAGCTGCCACTTATAAATTCATAGCTAAATGAAACTATATATTTTTCATACGTTAAATAATGTTCAACATGTGACATTATGTGTATGGTGTATGTAATGTCTTTGTGAAACAAGTATGATTGATACAAATAGGGAGCCCGGGCACGCAAACTAGTATATATATTAGAAAAGCCGAGTACAGCCCTTCATTGATGGACACTTGGCACAATTCTATTGGATGAGAAGAAATAAAAAATATTAAAATATTAGGATATGGAAATTCTATGTGAATTATTAAATAATATGGTAGTTATCAACTAATATATGGAAAACATGATATGGTAATCATGTGATATAAACGATGATGCGATACTGAAAAAAAATGAAACAGCATAACGGGTGACGTGATAGTGTAATGAGAATGAAAAAAAAGGGGTTACATGAGATGGAATGAATGGAAAAATATAACGGGTGACGTACAAGTAGAAAGGATATAAAATTACGATGAATTAGTAGACATAAATAATAATATAATATGACGGGTGACCAAAGTGGTAAGGAAAAAAAATGATGTAAAGAATTGTTTCAAATAATATTATAATAAAAATAAACCTACATTTTTACGAAACGTATATAAATAATATAAGTAGATAGCCCGGGCGGGGGCCGGGCACGCAATCTAGTTGGTAGTAAAATCAACATTTTTATGAATCTATCAATCGAAGAAATTTGAATTGATGTAATTCCGAAATCAAGCAACCCTTAATTATCTCTCTTCCCTTATAATCCATCATTTACCAAATTATACAACAAAAGTTACTGCACCCTTAATTATTTTTACTGCAAATTAGCCATAAACACTTTTTCACTTGTCTAAATATAGACTTCTAGTATTTTAGTGAATGAAATAGTAAGCAGCTCCATTACATTTGGACGTCGTTTTTAAGTTGAAACTCTAAAAACGATGAAAATTGGAGTAGTGATTAGAAAATTGATTCGGATCCCTGTCGTGTCCTATGATTCATTGACCAACAAACCCAACACTACTTAAACTGAGCTCTTGGGCTATCAAGATTCAATCCTTTAGACCTCAAGATTGCTAAAACTCTAACATGATGTTAGAAATCAACTAAGTCAGAAGTTTAGACTAATATATGGTTAGGGCACCATTAATGATTTTATACTTCAACAACCATGAACCATCGACGATAGGTAGGTAGCAAAATTAATTTACTCGACAGGAAATTGCAACATATATTCGCCCGCAATAGATGCCAATAGTCGGGTACGTCCACTTTGCATGTGGAGTTTTAGAAAAAATACAATTCATGCCGCTAACAGTCGACAACATACGTACGTGTAGTTGAATTGGCATTATTTATGCTATGCCAATTAGTATAAAACGTCGTAATTAAACGTCACAAGCTAAGTTAAATCCTGAACATAGAAGATGCAAAACAATGTTCTGGTTTCGAAATTTGATTGGTTTTGGTTTATACGACATACGCAATTACGCACTATGAGCAGGATAATGTATATATTAATCTCATCTGCCAAGTCCAGATCAGACATTATCGATCGATCAGATCACCTGGCCTGCTCCCTCTTAATTAACAACAAGATTATTGTTATTAATAATAAAGTTGATCTTATATTTGCCAATTTGATTTTGTACACTACTTGCAGGGCTGACCACGCATATATAAACTCCCTACATTTCTTTTGATTCTTTACGTTTCGTTTGAATCTGGGAGAGAAATTGAAACGAAACATTAAGAGTCAAAAGAAATGGAGGGAGTTTATAGAGCCCAGCCCTGAGGTAAACCCGACTCAATAGGACCCGAAATTGTGATCAATTGAACTCAACTTGGACCGACCCCATTATGAATTGATGCATAATACAACCAGATTATAGGTTTGAATTATGTATTTCCAAACAACAAAATGCAAATTTAGTTCAAAGAAATTAAAATTCTAGTCTATAGAAACCAAATGACATATAAGCTTGTCCAATGATCATACTAAACAAAAGCAAATGAAGCCTAATAAATACAAAAAATTGATTGAACTTAAACTAGGCTTGCCAAGGAAGTTATGATAACTAGCTGAGGAAGCTGAGAAATTATTATTATTAAAGGGAACATAACCATACGTATAAGGACTTATTGGAGGAGCAAATTGTCCGTACGGCCCAGGCATCATCATGGGAGGGGCATAATTATATCCTGTAGGAGGGCAATTAATAATCCCCTGTGTAGGTGCTGGTGACAGTGGCGGCGGAGACGTGTACACGTAACTCGGCGGCGGTGACGATGGCGGAGGCTGTGGAGGTGAGTTGTGACACGCTGGCTGCTGGCATATGGTGCATGTAACACAGCCACCCTGTTCTTTATTAGTCGATTTCTCTTGGGTGCAATTGATTACTACAATTTGCATGCACAAAAACAAGGTGCATAATAATATTAGTAATCTAGGTAGATAATGAAGTGCCATTTTACTTGGGATCGGAACGTTATTGTAGGGTGTTACTTCTTGGGGAATTTACAAGTTATATATACGAATGGGATTAGAAATTGAGGATCATATATTATTGATGGGGGCCGGGTGTATATAAATTTTTATCAATTTCAAACAAGTTTATTTTGTTGGGTATGAATTTATGGAGATGGTGCCACAGTTGTGATGAGTGTTATACTATGGCTTGCCACATATCTATTTTGGTACTGCAATGTGGCACGTTAGGAGAATTTGAATAATGGCATTATGTTGACCTCTGCTTACATGCAGGAGATCAGATTTCTGTGTTATACGTAACAAAATCAAAGAGGTATGTCCACATGACCACATTATTGGATGCAATTGCAAAAACGATAAGCTCTGTTTAAATCGTATCACGCTAGATCGATTTATATTAGAATCGAAAAGTTTGATTGAGTTTAGTATGGTCGTTCATGGATTGTTTGAATGAGTAACAAGTAACCTAACTATGAATTAACAAGTACGGCGCATATAGTTGAGTGAATAATTTAATTTTAGAATCTATCAAAAATGAAAAGAAAACAAATTCTATATCACACACAGAGAATGCGTGGTCTTGATCTCACAATAAGTTAACGTATGATGTATGAGACAGACTCACAATACCAACAAATTAAAAAAAAAGAAAAAAACAAAGGAAATCGAGTTTGAGAACTTTGTCACACATCGACCTCAAAGAAAGATGGGTAAAGCTTTGGGGGTTAGTAAGCATTCTATGAATCAGTGTATTCAGACTTGATCACAACTTACATGTATTCGGACTATTCACCCCTCATTTTACCCTGTATCCCAATCCGAATCCAAGAATAGTTGTATATATACTAGTGGAATTCGACAACAGTCATATCAATGCAGCCAACAATAAGTTCTCTTATATGCACAAATTACACTTGCAAACCATCTTTTCTTTAAGTGTGCTTGCTTACTCTACAGAAACCTGGGAAGGAAATCTGAATTGGCTGGGGCAAAGGAAAAGGCATTGGATCGGAACCTCAACCATTAGGTAAACTAGTTTAAGCATCATGTAAAAGGCAAGCAGAGAGGAAAACATCTTCTAAGGAGTGCACTCTCATCATACACAATCTATGAGATTTGGAGGGAAACGAATATGAGAATTTTCAGTGAGCAAGTAGCTTGTTGCATTAAATTTCATATTTGTATTAGAACAATTGATAAATTTAGTAGTGTCATGTAATTTCTAGCTAATTGTGTAGGAATTTAGTGGTTTGTTCTAGGGGTAGTTAATGCTACCCTTTTGGATAGATTGTATGATTGTATGCTACCCTTCATTTTGTATAGTTTCCTATAAGTCTAGTTTCCTTATTTCGTGTGCTGATGCCTTGTCGCCCAAGGCTTGAGTTTGTATATAAACCTCATACATATCAATGAGAAAGACACGAATTCTCAAACACATACATTGATTTACCGTTTTATGATAAATCAGAGCTAGGTTAAACACATGCCTAAGGAAGAAGACTCTTCCACTCACGGTGAAAGCGACAAAGAAGAGACTCCCCCGACAACTCCGGTTGTTTCCGACGACGAAGAAGAGACCATGAAGGACGACGACAAGAAGAAGTTGACGCCCTAAATAATCTTCGGGAATGACAATCCCGGAACGAACATTACTCAAGTTGTTTTCAAAGGAAACACCTATGAGGAGTGGAGTAAGGCGATGCGAAACTCACTCCTCGCGAAGAACAAGCTCGGGTTCATTGACAGAACCGTGACGCAACCTGAGGATGGCTCTGAAGACACCGACTCGTGGTGGATGGGGAATGCAATGGTGGTAGCTTGGATTTTCAACACAATTGACGAGAAAATCCGAAGCACGATCTCGTATCGACCCATAGCAAAACAGTTAAACGAGATTAAGAAGATATTTTCAATTGGTGACGGTATGCGAATATACCAATTGAAAGCCCAGATTGTCGAATGCCAGCAGCATCAATCCAGAAGCATCATGACTTTCTATGGACGAATGAAGAAAATCTGGGATGATTTGGCCGATTTTGATCCCCTGTTTTCGTGTGCTTGCAAAGGATGCAAGTGTGATCTGACTTCAAAGCTTGAGAAACGTCCTGAAGATGAGAAGGTACGTGAATTTCTCATGGGTATTAATTCTACTTTGGCTGCAGTTTGATCAAATTTGTTGGGTTTGGAACCCCTGCCTACTGTGAACCAAGTGTACTCTCGCCTGGTCCAAGAAGAAGGGGTGAGAGTCTACACTTAGCCCAAGACGGAAACGAGGATGGAACCTATGGCTCACTTGGCTCGTGGCCCTGCCGGAGGCTACGGGACAGGGGGCTCGTCTTGATCGAATTAAATGCACGGCTTGCGGAAGAGAAGGTCTTAAGGCTGATACTTGCTTCCGTGTGCATGGTTTTCCGAAGTGGTGGGGAGATCGTCCCCGTGATAGGCCGATAAATTCCCGTGGAGGCAGGGGAGAAGGACGAGGCAGGGGCCGAGCTGGATATGGCAGAGGAGGTGGTCGAAGTGGAGCTCGCGCGAATGCTGTCTCAGGTTCTGGACTGTACGGAGAAGCAAGTACTTGTCAGAATGGCAGGAATGGAGTTGATCTCACCTCCCTAACTCAGGAAGAATGGAACGACCTGGGGAATTTATGGAGCGAGAAGAAAGGTAGCACGATTGAGCGAATGAACGGTAAGACGAATACATTATGGATTATTGATACAGGTGCTAGTCACCATTTGACAGAAAACATTGAGCTATTCGAAACAATGGAGAATATGGAGCCTTGTGCAATCGGGTTACCAAACGGAGACAGTGCCTTGGCCACGAGACATGGACACGTCCAGATTAAAGAAAAATTGCAATTCAATAACGTCTTATACGCACCAAATTTTAATTGCAACCTATTTCAGTTTCTCAGTTGGTACGGGATACATATTATATAGTTCAATTTTCTAATAAACTGTGTATTATTCAGGAACCTCAAACAAAGACGGTGATTGGAGCGGGTGATGAGCACGAAGGACCATACTACCTACGAGTAATGAAACCAATTAAAGTGAATCAAGCAAGTGACGACATTGAAACGAGACGGCTATGGCATGAACGACTTGGACATCCATCCTCCAAGATAAATAGATATTTACCTAATACTAGTACGTCATATAATAAGTTTGATAGAAAACATTGCGATATTTGTTTACGGGCTAAGCAAACCCGGGAGATTTTTTATACAAGTAATAATAATGCTATTGGGAGTTTTGATCTAATTCACTGTGATTTGTGGGGACCATATACTCCGACTGCATCATGCAACTCCCGATTTTTTCTAGCAATTGTTGACGATTTTTCACCAAGTGTTTGGGTATATTTGTTGCATGATAAGGGTGAAACACCACGAAAATTGAGACAATACATAGGAATGGTGGAACGACAATTTGAACGACAAGTCAAAGCGATACGAAGCGACAATGGCAAGGAATTTACATGTCTTACTGACAATTTTGCCGACTTAGGTATTTTATTCCAAACTTTGATGGTTGGAACACCGCAACAAAACGGAAGAGTCGAACGAAAACACCGACATATATTGAACGTGGCTCGAGCATTGAGATTTCAGGCCAAATTACCAATTGAATTTTGGGGTGAATGCATTCTTACTGAGGTTTATTTAATCAATTGGATTCCCTCGGAATTACTGGGTTGGAAGACACCCCAAGAATTGCTTTACAAGCAAGCTCCTGACCTACGCAATTTAAGAGTGTTCGGCTGCCTCTGTTACGCAAAGAGTCTCAATCGATTAAAAGACAAATTCGCTAGTCGAAGTCGGGTAAGTGCGTATTTCTTGGTATCCATTCGGCAAGAAGGGTTGGGCAGTGTATGACCTCGAATCCGGGGAGCATTTTTACTCTCGAGATGTTGTGTTTATTGAAAATTCTTTTCCCTTTGATATTGGCCAAGTAAATAT
Organism: Spergularia bocconei; assembly: GCA_963457585.1. NCBI lineage: Eukaryota > Viridiplantae > Streptophyta > Magnoliopsida > Caryophyllales > Caryophyllaceae > Spergularia > Spergularia bocconei. The sequence goes on from OY734959.1 coordinate 11,263,942, forward strand.
AGATGATCGTGGCGTGGAGGATTGGAATTTCGATCATGTTTTGGGTGCGAGTGATGAATGCGAACTTGATGGTATTGCTGGTACCATGGAAGCTAAACCAGCAGGGGGGATGCAGAGATTGAACTTAATCTCGGTCCCTCTTCCCCGATTAATCTCGGTTGGATGAATTGGGCTCGCCGTCACCAATTCCGGCACCAGCCACCCATTGCACACGAGTTCTTCACACCTTGAACATTTAAGTGACGATGGCTCAAATATTTCAGATGAGCAATCATTAAACGATGAGGACTCCTTTGATGGGTCAGAATCTCCAAAAAACAGAGACGTAGCTCCGATGGGAAAGGGGCATCGTGAGAAATTCGAAAATTTTCGACTTTGTGGACAGCATCTTCTTCCTATTCGAGGTTTTTTTCTTTGTCCTTCCGGGAATAGCAAAGGTGAAAAGATCGGAGAATCGGATTCGTTCGTTACTCACACGGTAGTTGGTTCTTCATCGGGTGCACTCCAATTATCGTCTTCAGATACTCTTTTCCCTATACAGAAATATGTTGATTGTATGCGTTTTTCGACAAAACATCGTGCTCTTCTTGCCGCAGTTACTTCAGGACATGAACCTGCTACTTTCCGTGAAACAATGGGTTCCAAAACTAGAGAACAACAATGATGGAGGAAATGCAGGCACTCGAAAATAATAAAACATGGACTATTGCCACTTTACCAGCCGAGAAGAAAGCAATTGGATGTAAATGGTTTATAAAATCAAATATAAATCTAATGGCGAAATCGAGCGATTTAAGGCACGACTGGTGATCCGGGGTGATCACCAAATTGAGGGAATTGATTTTACTGAAACTTTTGCACCTACTGTCAAAATGGTGACTATTCGAACAATGTTGGCAATTGGTGCGGCTAAGAATTGGGAATTGCATCAAATGGATGTCCATATTGCATTCCTTCATGGAGAATTGGACGAATAAGTATACATGAAGTTACCTCCTGGCTTTGAAGAGATCGGACCAGGTAAGGTAAGTCGACTACGAAAATCGTTATACGGATTGAATCAACCCCCGAGATGTTGGTATGCGAAACTTGCTGCAACTTAATGTGATTATGGGTTTGAAATTTGTAAGAGTGATTCATTCACTCTTTACTCTGATTCAAGGAGATATACAAGTGCACATTTTGGTATATGTCGATGATTTAGTAATTTCAGGAAACGATTGTGATACTATACAACGTGTCAAGAAATATTCGGGAAGGTGCTTCCACATGAAGGACCTTGACACTCTTAAGTACTTTTTGGGAGTTGAGGTAGCCAGGAATTCGAGTGGAATTTATCTATCACAAAGGAAATATGTGATGGACTACCTGCGCGACACGGGTTTACTGGGTTGCAAGTCGTGTGGAACTCCAATTGATCTGAAACATCGATTGGCTTTGGCAGAGGGTGTAGACCTTGCCGATCCTCTTAAGTACATGCGACTAATTGGGCGACTGATTTATTTGACGATAACGCGACCCGAGTTAAGTAATACACGTCACATTCTGGCGCAATTTATGCGAAGTCTGAAGATAGATCATTGGAATGCAACAATTCGAGTGGTACGGTATTTGAAGAAGAACCCGGGATAGGGACTTAGTTGCGTACCACCAATGATCTCCGATTACGAGCTTACTGTGACGCTGATTTGGGTGCGTGTCCCATCACTCGACGATCGCTCACAACCTATTTCATACTATTGGGTGAATCTCCTATCTCTTGGAAGACGAAGAAACAAATGACTGTTGCACGATCATCGGCCGAAGCTGAATATCGATCAATGGCATTTACGACATGCGAAGTTAAGTGGTTGAAACAGATTCTTCACACTTTCGGTGTTCGGATCATGAACCCACTCTCTTATTTTGTGACAGTCAATCGGCACTTCATATAGCTCAAAATCCCGTATTTCATAAGCGTACGATGCACATTGAAATTGATTGTCACTTTGTGCGACCTGAAATTACAGCATGCACTATTGCTCCGAGCTATGTAGATATAACGATTCAGCTGGAAGACATCCTAACTAAAGGACTTGGTGTTCGACAGTTTACTGAGCTTCTTTCCAAGTTGGGCATAATTGATCTCCATGCTCCAACTTGAGGGGGGGTGTTAGGAATATTGTATAGTTTATATATTGTGTTTACATTGCTTTAGGTATGTCTTGGGTAAGAAGGTTATGATACGTATAGTTTAGGGGGGAGTATATATCTGTTTGCCTTCATTTTGTATAGTTTCCTTATTTCGTGTGCTGATGCCTTGTTGTCCAAGGCTTGAGTTTGTATATAAACCCCGTACATATCAATGAGAAAGACACGAATTCTCAAACACATACGTTGATTTACCGTTTTAGTAACAACTAACTCAAGATTAATTGTTGAGGTATATGTGGTGGAGATAGTAACTCGATGGTAAGAAGTAACCACGTTGAAATACCCCATCTGTGAAACAACCATAGAGTGAATACCTACCACTAGATATACTAATCTGATCAAAATAATAACTCGGTCAAATAAGAGACATTGACCCATTTTAGGTATCACTTGTACATTAGACATTATTTGGACTATTGGACATTTAACTCTTAAACTTAGTCGACAACATAGTTAGAATAACAAAGTGATCTTAAATAAATAACTTACGCGACACTTATTACTTAGAACGAGAGAACACGCAGAAGAAACATCGCGGCGGTTCGAATCTCAGGTAAGGGACTTTTCCTTATTTAGCTTATAGTATTATTTTTCGTATACCCTATAAATGCTTATTTTTGAAAGAGGATCAAGTATTGTGAAATATGAATATTTTCTAAACTACTTTGAATTGTGGCTAGTTATATATTCCTGGCTAACTGTGAACTAAGGATATCCGTCTGGCCCTGCCAAGGGAATAAACTGTCACTGACTGAGAACTTTTGAAATAACCAGAACAATTACTACCCACTTCTGAGAATTATTGTACTATATGAATTATTACTTATTTCTTTCTGTTTTTGGACTTGCTTGATCCGGTTAAATTAGAGGCTGTCTTTTACTGAGCTGTTGAACTCACTCTTTCAATAATAGCCTATTTCAGGTGACTAGACTTAGCAGAAGGCGGGAATTTGAGTGAGGCACCCAACCAAATTAACTTTGTATTCCAATCAATGGCGATTATAGTTGTCTGTATAATAATTATCGGATGTACAATATTTTGTAGTATTTGTTTTGGACCATCGACGATAGAAGAATAAGCAAGCCTTGGCCTACTTTTGTGGGTAGCCGTCTGTTACGTTCCAATATTCGTTTTGGGGCGTGACAAATAAGTAAGTGTATTTTCTTAGAAGTATTATGTATGATTCGAAGTAATTGTACATTTTTTCCAAGTATTGTTATGTTGTATATTAGTGATTAAATTTCATATACAACCAAGTTGGGTATAACATTTTTTAAAACAATTTTTGCTAGTTAAAAAAAACATAAGAATGATTTGCATTGTATTAATTTGTTTTTTAATATATATATAATTTACCAAATTAAATAAAGTATATTGCTTAATATCAAATAAAATGGAGTAGGGGTGAGAAACCGTGGTAGGGTAGAGTAATGATGTAATCTAGTTAACTTATATATCTAACAAAACAAACTAGGTAGTAAAATATGGTATTAGGGTGAGTTGGATGAGAGAGAGGGAATACCAAATTAGAATTTGGTAGTGGTTAAAACCACTCTAATGGAATAATAAAGAAAATGCTAATCTATAAAAAAAACACACACACACACACTTGCAATAAGCAAGCGCTAACAATAACCATCCCCGCCCTTAAGTCCATGTCCACGACATTTTAATAATTAATGAGGACCATTGAACTCTTAGTCACCTCTATCACTCCCCCATGAGCTTCGTACTCATAACTTTGGGAACAACTAACTAAGTGAAATGATATTCTTCCGCAACTTTGGAACATATGCAACATTGTCCAAAGTATGCACCACTCCACTACAAGATTTGATTTTCACCACCGCAAAACCTCTGACATCAACCGTCGAGTCATTCGGAAAACTCAACTTCCTAGTCATACCTTCTTGGAGCTCAACAAAATAGTGTTTTCGGGAGCAAACGTGATGGACACTAGCGGAATCTAACACCCAATCTTCCTTGGAAGATGCATCACACTCATCCGTGACCGCAAGTCACCACCAGGTTTGAAAGTGGAGTCACAATTCTTTTCACTTCTAACCAAGTTGGTGTCGCCCTTGCCGTTACCTGTATAAGGACGATACCGCCTAATATGACCAAAGTTACCACACTTGTAACACTAGACCAAAACCTGCCATGACTCGACCTAGCATCCCTATTATACGATCGACCTCTTCCACCACGGCCAACTGCAACCGTATCCGAGCTGTTACTACGTATATATCATAGCCTTGTCCTTCTTTCGCGCATCAAAGGACAACAAAATTGTATGTGCCAAATGTTAGAACCTAAGGTGGTTTAGACACTCTAAACAACACTTAATAACTCTATTAAGTTGAACCTTAGGTGAGGATCGATTTGCATGTAGTTAAAACCAACTAAAAATCGAGTTTAAAGATCGTATACCTTGTTTTGGCTCTAGGTTGTGCTCTCCTTTACTAAGGAGTGTCTTGAGCTGCTTAACAAGAATGATCCTCCTTCCAAACTTTGATTCTTGAACTCTTCTAATCTCCCACGGCACGTACCAAAGGATTCACGAGAAAACCGAGTTATTATGTACTAGTAATAACTCGGTTTACCCCAAAAACAAAATAGCCCTAATCCCTAACAATTAGGATCAATTACGGTGAAGTATTTTTGTATTTAGATGTGTTTTTGAGCTACATGCAAAGCTCAAAAAACTTGGTGGCTATGGTGAAATAGTTGGCTCTTTTTAGAGAGGAAGAAGATGATGATTCTTTCCTCAATTTTTTGGGTTTATTTTTGTGTTGAAAATGATTAGTTCTCTAAGTCTAAACATGGATTAGACTATATATAGTGGTGGGTTAAATTAGTAAATCAAATTTACTAATTTTCCCCCACTTACATTAACCAACCTTTAAGGTATAGTAAGGTTAATTTAGTCATTTCATAACTTAACTAATTAAGTTACAATTAACTATTATATATTGATATAATAATTATATCTAATCATATTTTAGCTAATAATTACAACTCTTGTAAATAATTCTAGCTAAATTTGTCACGACTGACAAATCACAACAATACCCGTATAATTACTAATCTCAAATTTAGTAACTTATACACTGATAAAATTTCTATTTTATCAGTGGTTTATTTATTATCAATTATCTTATAATCAATAATATAATAAACTCTACAGCCTGATACTAAACACATTGCCAGTTAACTATTAACTGGCTGACAGGAGTTCATCACATTATCCTGGTATGACCGATAGGGATCAGTCGATCTCCGCCATCTTACGACGACAATAACGTCAAACCCTAGACGACCAATCGTTATTGATACGTTGATCAACTGATAAGTTCATCTTATAAAATGATCCCTGTTTATTCCATAATTGAGATTTATTAATCAACGCACTATTGTCGGAGGACACTAGTCCAACAATTTCCCACTTGTCCGAGACAAGTATGTGCGTGATCGACTCTCTTGCCCTTTATATCTCTCACTCAATGCAAGATGTCTTTCAGGCCGCTCCTGCACCCGATGTGAATCGTAAAGTGGTTTTCTCGATCGAGAGCGCAACTGTCTGACCGGAAAAATCTACCTTAGATTATTTCCGAGCGTGGCCACGCATTTCCAGTTGCTACTCCTCGAGTGGCCTAAAGATATTAACCCTGACGTGGGCGGACAATCCCTTCACTCTATTTTCATTGTTCCATACAACTCACAGTGACCCAAAATATGCCCTTATAGCCTCCTTTAACGGCACGACTTAGGACATAAATCAAAGCCACTATTTATTGCACAAACTCTGGCAAATAGTTTCAGGTCAAAAGAATCGACTCAAAGGTATAATACAGTGCTCCTAGCTTCGACCCAGCAATAGGAATCTGTAGGTGGTCACCGACAGAGTGTCTCACATTCTGCTTGTGTAAACGACCGGCCATCCCATGACCTATGACTTTTGAACCAGTCATCCTAATCGACTTACACTCTAGTCACTTAGAGTCGTCACCTCACATTGTGACTAGGGACTAAATTATTCTGCTATTCCTGTTCACTTCATAGGGCTCAAATCGTCTCTACGACCTATAGGAGTTTAACAGAATGTATATTTATTCAGCATATACAAAACTGAATAAATTTAAACGATAAAATCTTTATATATATATGTATGTAAAAAGTCAATACAAAGATCTCAACTATTACATACCATATAATCTACAACCAATCAGTCATGCGTCTCAATCCCATGGACGCTACATGACTGTTGGGCTTAGCCAGTGTCATCGGCTTAGTCAGAGGATCGACGACATTATCATCTGTCCCGATCTTACAAACCAAAATATCTCCTCGTTCCACAAAATCTCGTATTACGTGAAACTTCCTGAGTACATGTCTGGACTTGTTACTAGACTTAGGCTCTTTAGCCTGAACTATTGCTCCACTGTTGTCGCAATAGATGGTGATAGGATCTGCTTCAGCCGGAACAACCTTCAGCCCTTCTAGAAACTGCTTGATCCATACCGCTTCTTTTGCAGCTTCTGAAGCCGCAATGTACTCTGCCTCCGTTGTAGAATTCGCTGTGACAGATTGCTTGGAACTTTTCTAGCAGATCGCTCCACCGTTCAGAGTAAAAACATAGCCAGATTGAGATTTCATATCATCTCGATCAGTTTGGAAACTAGCATCTGTGTAACCTTTTACACGTAGCTCAGTATCTCCTCCAAACACTAAGAATGTATCTTTAGTCCTTCTCAAGTACTTTAGGATATTCTTTACAGCTATCCAGTGACTTTCACCGGGATTAGCCTGATACCTGCTCGTCATGCTCAAAGCATGTGTGACATCAGGCCTCGTACACATCATAGCATACATGATTGATCCAACTGCGGAAGCGTACGGGATCTTTTTCATGCGTTCAATATCTGCGGGCACAGACGGACATTGAGACTTACTCAGAACTATTCCGTGACCCATTGGTAGATATCCTCTCTTGGATTTCTCCATATTGAATCTATCAAGAATCCTATCTACATAAGCTTCTTGACTTAATGCCAACATCCGTTTTGATTTATCTCTATAGATTCGGATGTCTAAGATGCGTTGCGCTTCTCCTAGGTCCTTCATCCGAAAATGATTTCCTAAACATCCTTTAACTGAGTTAAGGGTCGGAATATCATTTCCTATGAGAAGTATGTCATCCACATACAGGACCAGGAACGTTACCTTGCTCCCACTAAACTTCATGTACAAACATAGTTCCTCAACACTGTGAGCGAAACCATTTTGTTTGATTACATGATCAAACCGATGATTCCAGCTCCTGGATGCTTGCTTAAGTCCATAAATGGACCTTTTAAGCTTGCAAACCTTCTCAGGATTGCTGGATCAACAAAACCCTCTGGCTGTGTCATATACACTTCCTCTTCCAGAAACCCGTTCAGGACATCCATATGCCATATTTCATAATCATGAAACGCAGCAATCGCTAAGATTACCCGAACGGATCTAAGCATCGCAACTGGTGCAAATGTTTCATCATAGTGAATACCATGAATTTGCGTGAAACCTTTGGCCACTAGTTGAGCTTTGAAAACGTCCTTGTTTCCATCCATGCCGATTTTGATCTTATAGATCCATTTGCATTTCAGAACTTTTGTTCCTACTGGCACATCTACCAAGTCCCATACTTGGTTCTCGTACATGGAATCCATTTCAGATTTCATCGCCTCCAACCATTTTGTAGAATTTGGACATGTCATGGCTGCGTTGTAGGTTGCGGGCTCGTCACTTTCTAAAAGTAACATTAAGTTTTTATCATCATCTTCGACAATACCTAAGTATCTCTCAGGTGGGTGACTTACTCTCCCTGACCTTCTAGGAACGGAGGTTGGAACCACTATATCAGAAGTTTCAGGGCTGTTTTCTCGTAAAACATCCTGATTATCTTCCTCTGTTTGTGACTCCTGAACTTCTCTAAGTTCAAAATTTCTCCCACTCTGTCTTCTAGAAATAAATTCCTTTTCTAGAAAGACAGCATCACGAGACACAAACACTTTGTTCTCCTGACGATTGTAGAAGTAATATCCTCGGGTTACTAAAGGATAACCTACGAATAGGCATTTTTGGGATCTGGGTGCTAGCTTATTGTCAGAACGGTTCTTAACATAAGTTTCACAACCCCAAACCTTTTTGAAAGACAAGTCAGGAACTTTTCCTTTCCATATCTCGTATGGTGTCTTTGGAGCTGATTTTGTCGTACTCCTGTTCAGCAGGAAAACGGCGGATAGTAGAGCGAAACCCCAAAATGAATCAGGAAGCTCAGCCTGACTCATCATAGATCGAACCATATCTAATAGGGTTCTATTTCTCCTTTCAGCAACACCATTCATCTGTGGTGTTCCAGGAGGTGTTAATTGTGATACTATACCACAATCTCTCAGGTGATAACTGAATTCGTTACTCAGATATTCACCTCCACGATCAGATTGTAAGGTTTTGATCTTCCTATCAAGTTGGTTTTCAACTTCCCTATGAAATTCTATGAATTTCTGTAGGACTTCGTCTTTGTTCCTCATTAAGTAGATGTATCCATATCTACTAAAATCATCTGTGAATGTGACGAAGTAGTTGTAACCACCTCTGGCTGTGATGCTCATTGGACCACACACATCTGAATGTATTAGTTCCAATAGCTCACCAGCTCGAATTCCTTTTCCCGAAAAAGATTTTCGTGCCATCTTGCCTAATAGGCAAGATTCACATTTATCAAATGATTCGTAATCAAGTGATTTGAGCAATCCACTGGATACGAGTCTCTTAATGCGTTTTTCTTTTATATGACCTAAACGACAATGCCAGAGATAGGATAACTCAGGATAACCTGATTTGAGCCTTTTATTTTCTACATGGTAGACATCGGTGGTTAAGTCTAAAACATATATTCCGTTGATTGACGGGGCTATTCCATAGACCATATCATTGTGCGAGAAGGAACAACATTGTTTTTAATTTCAAAACGAAAACCTTCCGCGTCTAACATAGATATAGATATTATGTTTTTGCTCAGGGTTGGTACATAATAACAATTATACAAGTGCAATTCCAACCCTGACGCTAACGACAAAACATATGTTCCTACGGAAACAGTAGCTATCCTTGCTCCGTTTCCAACGCGTAGGTCCACTTCACCCCTTGCTAGCGCTCGCACCTCCTGCAGCCCCTGCAAATGATTACAGAGATGAGATCCACATCCAGTATCTAATACCCACGACGTGGAACTAGCAAAGTTTATGTCTATAGTGTAGATACCTGAAGCTTTCTTCTCCTCCAGGTATTTGGGGCAGTTGCGCTTCCAGTGACCTACTCCGTCACAATGGAAGCACCTTTGATCGGGGTTCGTGCTTTTGGGCGGCTTAGTCTTTGCGTTTACTGGCGCTTTTCCTTTGCCCTTGCCCTTTCCTTGCACGGGTTTCTTCCCCTTTTTCCCTCGGTTTTTGAACTTGCCACCTTCCTTCCTCACATTTAGCGCTAAAACATCTCGTTTTCCGCTAGTACTCCCACTTGCGCCCATGTCTTTCTCTGCTTGGACAAGCAGAGCATGAATTTCATTGAGGTTTTTCCTCAAATCGTTCATGTTAAAGTTCAACCTGAAATTGTTGAACTCGTCATGTAGCGAGTGGAGTATACGATCTACCGCGATTTGGTCGGAAATCGGGCATCCCAATCGTTCTAACGTCTCTACATTTTCGATCATTTTGAGCACGTGGGGACTAACAGGATGTCCCTTGATTAAACGTGCCTCAAAGAATCGACTGGCGGCATCGTATTGCAATATTCGCGGTTTTTGCGAAAACATATTCGTCAATTTGACGAATATTTGGTATGAGGAGGAATAAATCAACCTGCGCTGCAATTTTGACGCCATCGAATAGATCAAAACGTTTTTGATCGAGGTTGATTCCTGCTCGTAGAATTCGTACGCTCGACGCTCGGCCATCGTTGCGTTAGGCCCTGGCGTCGTAGGTGGTGGTTCAACGAGGAACTGCTCCTTTCCGTCGCTTTTAGCGGCTAAACGTAGACTCAATTCCCACTCTAGGAAGTTGCTCCCATCGTCCTTCAAGGAGTGCTTCTCCATGAAGGCACAGAGCCATAAGTCTTTCGTGATACTCGGTAGAACTGGGTTCGCATTTGGATTTGCCATTGCGATTTACGATTCTACAAGTTTGGAAATAAAATTTGGTTAGATTTTATCGCATTATTTTACTTCACATTTTACACATAAAACGTGAATTCCGTTTATATAATTATATAACCGATTCCGAGATACGTCGTACTTATAAATTTTGGGCACGCGAGAGGGCGTCTTTAGCTTTATCCCTAATTTATAACACTCAGGTGAACCAATTCTTGGTTGATTCTAACTCTAAGAACTCTCGGTTGACAAATTTCTCGAATATTTGTCCTCTAGCCTCGAATTTGCATAATCCTTATGCCCAATTCGTCGAGATCAACCAAATCTAACGCGTTGTAACACTTACAACCCTACTCCCCAAGGTAAAAAGGTCCCACCTCACGAGAGGGTGAGTGTGGTTCCTAATGAACAAGGTTGTATAGGTGTTAGATTTGGAAAAGCTAGCTCTCGATATTACGTTTGATTAAATTTTAGGAGATCTAGTCGTCTTATATTGTCTATCGCGTTTATTCAGTGAACTAAATATTTAGCGAATCGTTGACAATTTATAACGACTAAAACGTGTGCACAAATTTTAGTTTATATCGTATCCACTACGTCGGCGGAAAAAACCCAATAAACCAAGCATGCAACAGACGATTAAACTAATACAACAGACAATTTAATCGTTTGATTAAATCGATCACGAGTACTAGACAATTGGGCTCTGATACCAATTGTTAGAACCTAAGGTGGTTTAGACACTCTAAACAACACTTAATAACTCTATTAAGTTGAACCTTAGGTGAGGATCGATTTGCATGTAGTTAAAAACAACTAAAAACCGAATTTAAAGATCGTATACCTTGTTTTGGCTCTAGGTTGTGCTCTCCTTTACTAAGGAGTGTCTTGAGCTGCTCAACAAGGATGATCCTCCTTCCAAACTTTGATTCTTGAACTCTTCTAATCTCCCACGGCACGTACCAAAGGATTCACGAGAAAACCGAGTTATTATGTACTAGTAATAACTCGGTTTACCCAAAAACAAAATAGCTCTAATCCCTAACAATTAGGATCAATTAGGGTGAAGTATTTTTGTGTTTAGATGTGTTTTTGAGCTACATGCAAAGCTCAAAAAACTTGGTGGCTATGGTGAAATAGTTGGCTCTTTTTAGAGAGGAAGAAGATGATGATTCTTTCCTCAACTTTTTTGGGTTTATTTTTGTGTTGAAAATGATTAGTTCTCTAAGTCTAAACATGGATTAGACTATATATAGTGGTGGGTTAAATTAGTAAATCAAATTTACTAATTTGCCCCCACTTACATTAACCAACCTTTAAGGTATAGTAAGGTTAATTTAGTCATTTCATAACTTAACTAATTAAGTTACAATTAACTATTATATATTGATATAATAATTATATCCAATCATATTTTAGCTAATAATTACAACTCTTGTAATTAATTCTAGCTAAATTTGTCACGACTGACAAATCACAACAATACCCGTATAATTACTAATCTCAAATTTAGTAACTTATACACTGATAAAATTTATATTTTATCAGTGGTTTATTTATTATCAATTATCTTATATAATAAACTCTACAGCCTGATACTAAACACATTGCCAGTTAACTATTAACTGGCTGACAGGAGTTCATCACGTTATCCTATATAGGTATGACCGATAGGGATCAGTCGATCTCGGCCATCTTACGACGACAATAACGTCAAACCCTAGACGGCCAATCGTTATTGATTTACGTTGATCAACTGATAAGTTCATCTTATAAACTGATCCCTGTTTATTCCATAATTGAGATTTATTAATCAACGCACTATTGTCGGAGGACACTAGTCCAACACCAAATCCATCGTAATGGTATCGCACCTGCAAGTATAGTATCCACATAATTATCATATGCATCCATGAGAGAATTGAGGAGTAACAACGCCTTATCTTCCTTCTCAAGTTTCACCTCGATTTTTTTCAACTCATCTATCGGTCCATTGAACACGTTCATGTGCCCTATCATATTTTCATCATCATCCATCCGTAACCGATATACCGTCGCTTCAACAACAAATTGTTGGTCAAACTCTTCGCCGTATAGAGCTTCTCCAACTTATCCCATATCTCCGATGGAGAGTTCTCATCAACTACACAATAGATGACAATATCCGAGATGTACAACCTAATGGTGCTATAGCACATTTATCGCACACATCTTACCAGTCGGCATCACTCATCTCTTCCGGCTTGCCCTTAACTCCTTTCAAGGCTTTCGATAAGCCAAGATGTACCAGGAGATCCTTCGTCCTTATTTGCCAAAGTGTGAAACTACTTTTACCGTCAAACTTCGTCACAGCAAACTGAGACCCCATGTTTGACTTCCTTGTCGGCTAAACCACATACATGAACCTAGATTAAGACCAAAACATGGGTATCTCTGGTACCACTTGTTGGGAAATAAGACCAATCTCCTACGTGCAACAGAAATAACCAATCGACAATAAAAAGAAAAGTAGAAAATACGAAGCTAATAAGATGAGACACAAATTTAGGGACTAAACCCATGGCAAAACCCTTCAAATCCGGAGGTAAAACCCGCCAGCAAAACTGTAATACCCCAGATTTTAGAGGAAATTTATAACACATTAAGGGCTCATATGAGGTGCTTAAAAAGATTAATAGTGCTACTCATACCAACAAAGTCGACTTTCCTTTTAGGAAGCTCATGTGAAAAGAACTCCAAAGTTAAGCGTGCTTGACTGGGAGCAATTTCAAGATGGGTGACCTCCTGGGAAGTTTCCCAGGGTGCGCATGAGTGAGGTCAAAATGCGCCGAAAGGACCCGTGTTGGTCTATGAGGTCAGCCCACAGCCTGGCAAGCTGCCATAGGTGACTACTTCCGGTTCAGGCGATGAGACGGGGTGTTACAAATGGTATCAGAGCAACCCTGCGACCGCGTGTTGATCCTGTGGTCAGGGATGCCTAGGTCAGCAGCCTAGCGGGGGAAAGATCCTGGAGTTGGACTATGGTTGGCTGACAGGTGCAACGAGGACGTTGCTTTTTTAAGAGGGGGTGAGTGTAATACCCCAGATTTCAGAGGAAATTTATAACACATTAAGGGCTCATATGAGGTGCTTAAAAAGATTGATAGTGCTACTCATACCAACAATGTCGACTTTCCTTTTAGGAAGCTCATGTGAAAAGAACTCCAAAGTTAAGCGTGCTTGATTGGGAGCAATTTCAAGATGGGTGACCTCCTGGGAAGTTTCCCAGGGCGCGCATGAGTGAGGTCAAAATGCGCCGAAAGGACCCGTGTTGGTCTGTGAGGTCAGCCCACAGCCTGGCAAGCTGCCATAGGTGACTACTTCTGGTTCAGGCGATGAGCCAGGGTGTTACAAAAACCGCTGAATTTCACTATATAAAATAGTATCATTACAACCACCATCTCGAATTACAACACCGAATTCGAAACATGCCACAAACCAAGAACACGATGAACTACCAATAGCTTCCGAGTATAATTAATAATCACCAATTAAAAATACTTCAAGAGATAAACCTCACTTAGATAGATGTACTAATCTTTCATGTACTGTAGACGAACCTTGTACTGAACCGACATGTGAATCTCAACCGCAAGAGTCGACTTGCGCCAGCAGCTATACTCCACACCAAGACTTGAGCCCTTGAACACCCGCTAATACTATCCCATGTATACCTCCGTGAGAGAAAGAGACCAAATAAAATTACACCAACTTTATTTGCGATGACATGCTGCTACAATTACGTACTAAAGGGAATTAACCCCTTTATATCGTACCACGACACATGCAGTTGTGCAAACCCACTCACCAAAACAAGGTTAGTATAAAAACCACGAAAACAAAGAGGCCCACACGCTTCACTTACCAAAGTAATTCGAAAGCGTTTTACATGCCAAACTTAGGTTTGGATAACCCAACAATTATCAATGAACCCACAAAATTTGGCAATCTTACCGATATATCAACTCTTTATTCTTCATAGAGGACTTTAACTTCTTCTTTGGAGGCATCGTCTTGAATTCTCTTGCTAAAAAATTAAGGGGCGACATGGGACGGCGTAGCATTCGCAGATTGCCTGAGGGACCGGAGGGACAATGTCGTGGAACGGAGTTTAAGGGGAAACAATGCGCTCAAGGACAAGCACATGATCAGGATATAATCTACAAATGTCGTGAATTAATTTCTCTCTTAAGTTGTTCTAGGGGTTTGCACGCCTACTTATGTGCCACACATGTGACCGGTCAATAAATGACATGCATGCCCAGGTACTTGGACTGGCACAGTAGGTACCTGGACTGGGTAGTAGCTACTTGGAATGACCGGTAGCTGTGTGGACTCGACCATTAGCTGATCAATCATGACTGAGCTGATCGAGATGTGTGACCGATCAGTCCACGATCACTACAACTGGGTGAACTGATCACTAAGCTACTCCACTTACCGATCACGCACTTTGTGGACTACGCTCACGCTCACTATGGGCTCTCCTACGCGACAGAGACATCAAGTGGTTTTAGTAATGATGAGCGATCACCATTGGTCATGTCGTTCACCATAGATCGGTGTGGATGTGAACCTAACATCTCATGTACGCTCCTTCGATCCATGCTTCCAACAAGGGACATACTCGATCACCACAGATCGAGCATTGCCCATGTCAAGGCGCCCCTTGCCATTGGTCATGATTGACCATGGCAAAGCCATGCCACCAATGATGCGTGCATCACTATAGACACTCAACTTGCCTCGTAAGAGCCTTATAACTCTTCCAAACTCAACACTCAGGACGCGAGGATCGACATCACCGATTCATGCCCATATGGGCTTGTTCGAGTCTTACACTAGAGGAGATTAGAGCTGGGAGGAGAGAGAAAAGGGAAGAGGAAATGCGGTTTTTAATTTTTAATTGTATTTGTTTCTACACCATTAGATCTAAATAGTGTAGGGTCCAGATTACTTCTTAAAATTCTTATATGAATAAGGCTTCTGCTTGAACCGAAAATCACAAAGGTGACTTGTTTAAAAGGTTGTAGGTTACAAGGGATCATTTTGGGAAGACATACCCCAAAGTTGGGATTACTTATTTTGAGATAATCCAAATTTGGGATTATTTTGGGGAAGTGAAAGTTGGGATTATTTTTGTCAAATTTTCCTAAATATATCAAAATAATTATAATATTATTAAAATGTCATCTACTTGCACAGCCTATCAAAAAATGTCATCACATCATCAACATTATTTTTACCCAACATCACCCACCCCCACCCCTATCCTAACCAATCCTCTAACCATCCTCGCCCCTATCCTAACAATTGTTTTGGTGATACCCCTCCCCCCTGATTAAATGATCAAGTTAACCTCTCGACTCCTTTACCTGAACTCACTAATCGATGCCTCTAGATGCGTCGAATTTTTCAAGCAGCATCCTCTCCCTTTCTTTACTCCACTTAGCGCATGTGAATCCCACTACCCAACCCCCCCTATCTCGGTTAATTATTAAACTCTAATCCCTCTACCCCTATTTATTTTTAGATTCTAAACTCGTGACTCCGTGAGTATTCAAAACTGAAATGAGTGCAATAATTTTGGTAATCAATAAAACAGATCAATTTGATGCTTATATTACGCCAATGTCAAAATACATTAGGAGATCAAATTAGCATATTACTCTATTTAACCCCTCTTATGAATGTAAAGATAATAAACTCCAATTCTATTAGAATATATATGTGTCTTTTAGCTTAGATTTTTCTATGTCACGATGACATTGTCGACGTGGTGTTACCTTAACTATTTTAACCAATGAGATTATGTGGTGATGTTACGATTACACAAAATATCTTCTGATTTTTTGAGCTTGTTGTTACGTGGACTATAAAGTTATCAATTATTATTAAATTATTGTAGAGTGCACTAAATTACTCTTTGTAATACATTTGAATTAAACAAACTATAACTAAAAACATGTCTTTAAAAATTGATATTTATATTGTAGTGGCCCGCATGTCTCTATTCATTCCCATCATTTGTATCTGAATCCGTACTTATCAGTGTTTGTAGTTTGTGAAGATGCTCCATTCTAAGTGAATTACTCTAGCCGACCCCCTAATTAACCCGATTGATTCGTATACCGCACTAGCCTAACCCCTATCCATTTATATTCCAACCCCATTTAAGCCCTTCTTCACTCTCCTACACGACCTTTGTGCCCAACATTACCCGATGTGATACATACCTATATCATTGTTTCTAAACATCAACCCTATTCGTGGTAAGAAAAAAAAAGTTAGCTAACATAATAATCCTTAGAAATCGAGTTGTCGTATTATTGGTGTTTTGATCCCATCCATGGGTATTGCCGTATTGGGGTTTTCAATTGAGAAAAGACAGTGAATAGCTTGCGTTTAAGAAAATAGATTAACTCAATATATTTGATCTATTTCACATTTGTAAGAGATAAATGAGGAGAAACATGAGAAATGACTATATGTTTACATTAAAAGAAGAAACATATTAAATACTATCCATAATTAACATTCTTTACATATTTGTAGATATGTTTTACTCTATCTTTATTATTTTTGAAAAAATAAAATAGTACTCCCTCCATTCATATCGAAATGCCCCATCGAGTTTTTAGTTTTTGACTTACCATATTGTGAGCCACATATCAACCAAATGAATGACTCGTTTGCTTTAAAATTAAGTGGGATTGGGAAAATGCACGTATAATAGCGGATTTGCTAATTTTTACACTAAATGAACATTTTATTTGATCTAGAGGTGTGTCCAAATATGCTCCGTAAAAAACTGCAAAATAAATGGGGCATTTGGATATGAATGGAGGGAGCAAAAATTAACTTATTGTGGCACAATGGTAGACTTATCTTATACTATATATTAAAAGCTGTGTTAGAGCTCACAACCACGTTCATTGGCTTCAATGAGGCCATCTGCCATGCCATGTGACATGTCTCTTTAATTTTGACTTAAAAAATTCATTTAAAATGTCTTTTTATGGTAAAAAAAAATATAGATATCCATGGTGACATATAAGTGGCGTTTTCCATATAAAAAAATTTACAATATTATAATTGATTTCATCTTGAACTTATTATTTTGTACCTTTATTATTACTTATTTGAACTGGAATCAAACCATCTATATTGAAAGTGAAAGCTTTATAAATACTAAAATTTATTGATAAAACTATTTATTCACAAAGAAATAAAATGATAAAATTTATTTCGGCCTAATGAGATATAGATTTTATTCTATTTCATTTATGGTTAATGAGATCATTTTGGATCACCTTAAGTACGTTATTTTTTCAAATATGTAACTTGATAAGATAATTTTATCAAACCTTAATTATTTTTATTATTATTATTATCTCAACATTATCTTTTGCCAAAATTATGAGAAAATTGCATTGCCAAATGAAATTTTGTGGTGATTTTGGAATTTATAGAACATTTGTATGCTCTTGATATCCGGTCAGAAGTATAATTTTTGTCAGAAATCAGAAGCAATCTCAGCCGTTGATTTGGCATAATTCCAGAACCTGAACTGCATAACTCCAGCCGCCTAACTCCAACAACTAAAACCAGTAACTCCATCCACTTAACTCCACCAACTAAAACGCGTAACTCCAGACGCCTAACTTCAATGATTAAATTTTATAACTCTAATAATACTGAATTCCACCAAGTTTGATCAACTTAACTCTCGTAAGTGCAGCATAACTCCACTAACTAAAACCCGTAACTCCACTTAACTCCATCATCTAAAACACATAACTCCAACTTAACTCCACCAACTAATACACTTAACTCCACTAATTAAACACATAACTCCAACTTAACTCCACTAACTAAAACACGTAACTCCAATATAACTCCACTAACTAAAACACGTAACTCCAACTTAATTCCACTAGCTAAAACACGTAACTCCAACTTAACTTCACAACTAAAACATGTTACTCCAACTTAACTCAACTAATTAAATACGTAACTCCAATAACTCAACTAACTAAAACACATAACTCCAACTTAACTCAACTAATTAAACACGTAACTCCGGGAACTCTTTTTACTAAAACACGTAACCCTGATAACTCCATTAACCAAAATGCGTAACTCTTGATTAAACACGTAACTCGAATAAAGAAAATTAAAAAAAAAAAATTTAAAATGTACCGGTTTCTCTCTCCTCCCACGCACACCACCCAGCCCCCTCCCCGCCACTATCCCGACCACCCATGCAGCCACCACAACCAGCACCGTCCACTGCCTAGTCCGGCTCCAACTCCACCACCACGAACTCCATGCTCCGGCGAGAAAAAGCCCTCTCCCCCACCGCATCTCCACCACCTCTTCATCCACCATTCCCCCCTCTCACTCCTGTTTCTCTCTCCTCGAATTCTCTCTTCACGGCGCCCTAAGCCTTCACCTCCTCCTAAACCACCTCAGACGCAGCCATCTATACTGGCCGCCGGCGATGAGGACATCTCTCCAATCTCCGACGCCGGCATCCTCTCTCCAATTTCTCGTTTACCTCCACCGCATCGAAAACGAGCATGTGGAGCGACAATTGGGGCGAAAACGATCTTTTAGATCGCTGGAGGTGTCGATGGCGGAGCGCAACCACGGCGGCCGAATCTGACACAAAAGAGAGCGAAAAAGAGGGAGAGAGCGTGAAGGAGTAAGCGTTTTTTGAGGCGAAATGATGCTCGACGAAGGCCGTCGATGATCGGATAACACTCGCCGGAGTTGCTCGAGTCGAGCGGTGGAGTCGGAGGCGCTGATGGAGGATGTCGGTGGTCGTCGATGGCGGCGGCAGGGCGGCGCGGGAAGAGAGTGAATAGTATTGAAATGAGAGGAGAGAGAAAAGGTGAGGGATTGGGGTTCTGAATGTCTATTCGTCGCCCTTAAAAATGCTATTTATCGCCCTTACTTTTGAAAATGCCCATGATTAGTTCTTCCTCTCCTAATTAACTGTCCCCTAATTAAGAGACTAATCCTTCTCACTCCATTCCTATCTTTCTCCATTACTCCATGACTTCATCCTTTACTCCATTACTCCAAATCGTATCAACATTTCATATCCCCCAAATTTCCCAATTTCATACTCCATTACTCCTAAATTTCCCAATTTTTGATACGATTTGTCCCCCAATACTACCCCAAATTTTGATACGATTTGTCTTTTGATACAATTTCTATGCATTACTTCCCCAAATTTTGCATCGAATTTTGCCCAGATATTTCCCCAATAATTTCCGAAAATTTCCCTCTAATTTTACCCAGAAAATTCCCCCAATACACTGTCCAATTTGCCGTGGAAATTTGCCAATTCATTCCCCAATGATTCGATAATAATTGGGGCCAGGAAAAAAACCCCGATTTGAAGTCAGCCAACAACGATCTGGATATGAATTAACGAATAAGAGCTGAATTGAGTGGTTGAGTCGTTGTGAAGTTGAAATGGAGCAAATAATTGAAGATTGATTGAGGGGTAGATCGTTGTGAATAATTGAAGGACATTGAAGGTATGTTTAGATTTGTTTAGTTGTTTATTTGAAATGTTTTGTTTTGGAATTAATTATATTTGGGTATGGATGGTGTAAATAGATTAGGTAGAAATGGTGTTTTTAGAATTGAATTTGAGATTGGGAGATTGATGTTGGAGGTCGACCTTTGGTGAAGTTTCAGGTGGTGTGTAGCCTAGTATTCAACCCGTCTGCACCATGGTGTAGCCCAGTTTTCAACACGGCTGTACCATGGTGTAGCCCAATTTTCAACACGGTTGTACCTTGGTGTAGTCCAGTTTTCAACACGGCTGCACCATGGTGTAGCCCAGTTTTCAACACCGCTGCACCATGTAGCCCAGTTTTCAACACGGCTGCACCATGGTGTAGCCCAGTTTTCAACACGGCTTCACATTGGTGTAGCCTAGTTTTCAACACGGTTGTACGATAGTTTAGTGATTTAATTTGTTTTAATTAAATTTGTGTTTGAAAAATCAAAAATTTGTTCCATCATACTCGGTAAAAATATGTTTTTTAGTACTTTGATTTCCTATTTTACATTAACAAAGTTTTAATGTTTGTTTGGTTATTTAAGATGGTTATTGTTGTTGCAGCAAGCGAAGGAAATTGTTCGGAGACTTGCTCCGATATTTGAGTCGGTACCATCTCTTGCGTGCACCCAATGTGAAGCGTATTCTCGGGTGATTAATGAAGTTCGTCCACTGTATGATGAATACAAACGAGATGGACCTAGAAGGCGTGCTCCAAAGTGAATTTGTATTCCATATTGATTGTAAACAAATAAGTTGTATTCAGAATGTTTTTAATTTTGTAACTTATTACTTAACTTTTATATGAAAGTTTGATTTCACTGTAAGAGAGTTTGATTACTTAACTTTTAACTTTTATTAAGTATTCCAATAAGAAGATTTTGATTCCAATATGAAGATTTTGATTCCAACAACAAGATTTTAATTCACATAACATTTACTTCGACTAAGTATTCACATGTATAGTTTTATTGTTCACATATCTTAGTCAAGGGTAGTACTCGGTGTAATTGAGAACGTTAATTGATCATTATATCGAACTCGGGATTACTCGGCTTAGTTGATATAAGGTTAATCGATCACATTATCCTACCTAGAGGTGTTGGACTTAATTGAGGAACGTTAATTGATCATTATATCGAACTCGGGATTACTCGGCTTAGTTGATATAAGGTTAATTGATCACATTATCCTACCTAGAGGTGCTCGACTTAATTGAGGAACCTTAATTGATCATTATATCGAACTCGGGATAACTCGGCTTAGTTGATACAAGGTTAATTGATCACATTATCCTATCTAGGGGTGCTCGACTTAATTGAGGAACGTTAATTGATCCTTATATCGAACTCGAGATTACTCGGCTTTGTTAATATAAGGTTAATTGATCACATTATACTACCTAGAGGTGCTCGACTTAATTGAGGATCGTTAATTGATCATTATATCGAACTCGGGATTACTCTGCCTAGTTGATATAAGGTTAATTGATCACATTATCCTACCTAGAGGTGCTGGACTTAATTGAGGAACGGTAATTGATCATTATATCGAACCCGAGATTACTCGACTTAGTTTATATAAGGTTAATTGATCACATTATCCTATCTAGGGGTGCTCGGCTTAATTGAGAAACGTTAATTGATCCGTATATCGAACTCGAGATTACTCGGCTTTGTTAATATAAGGTTAATTGATCACATTATCCTACCTAGAGGTGCTCGACTTAATTGAGGAACGTTAATTGATCATTATATCGAACTCGGGATTACTCGACTTAGTTGATATAAGGTTAATTGATCACATTATCCTACCTAGAGGTGATCGGCTTAATTGAGGAACGTTAATTGATCATTATATCGAACTCGGGATTACTTGGCTTAGTTGATATAAGGTTAATTGATCACATTATCCTACTTAGGGCTTAGTTGATATAAGTTTGATTTCACGGTAAGAAAGTTTGATAACTTAACTTTTAACGTTTATTAAGTATTTGAACAAGAATATTTTGATTCCAATAAGTAGATTTTGATTCTACCAACAAGAATTTGATTCACATAACATTTGACCGTGAAACAAAAACATTTACCTCGACTAAGTATTGATCATTGATAAGGTTAATTGATCACATTATAGTAATTGATATGGTTAATTGATCATTTTCTTAGTCAAGGTACTCGGGTTAATTGAGAAAGTTAATTGTTTTATTTTGTTAGTCAAGGGTACTCGGGTTAATTGAGAAAATTAATTGTTTTATTTTCTTAGTCAAGGGTACTCGGGTTAAGTACTAGTCTTAGTCCATATAAGGTTAATTGATGACATTATCCTAGATAGAGGTACTCGGCTTAATTGAGAAACGTGAATTGATCATTATATCGTACTTAGGAGTACTCGGCTAGTACTTAGTCCATATAAGGTTAATTGATCATTTTATACTATGTAGAGGTATTCGGATTAATTGAGAAACGTGAATTGATAATTATATCGTACTTAGGAGTACACGTCTTAGTCCATATAACGTTATTGATCATTTTTATCGTACTCCATTTGATTATTGCAAATGACTATGGTTCAAATACATATATGTGTAATACACAATAAATTACGGATGTGAATAACTATAAGTATTTGGGAATCGTTATTGCATCGTTATTCACCCTACAAATCTCCACCGTAACTGGGAACATTCACCTATATCAACAAATTGTGATTCATGTCAAAAAATTGTGATTCAGAGAAACAAATTGTGATTCAGACAAACGAATTTCGATTCATATCAACAAATTATGATTCAGTGAAACAAATTGTGATTCAGACAAACGAATTTCGATTCATATCAACAAATTATGATTTAGAGAAACGACTTTCTATTCATATCAACAAAGTGTCATTCAGATCAATGAATTCTGGTTCATATCAACAAGTTCTGTTTCATATCAACAAATTGTGATTCATATCAACAAATTTCAATTTATATCAACTAAGTGTCATTCAAATTAAGGAAATACGATTCATATCAACAATATGTGATTCAGACAAATGAACTCCGATTCATATCAATAAAATGTGTTTCACATACATTGTAATAGTTCAGATGAATTTTAAACAACAATTCATCCTTATCAAATGTTTTGGATTCATATAGCTTAAAAAACATTCAGATGTATTATCCACGTCATAAAATGTTCACGTACAAAATTTTAAGATTATATCATACTTTTACTAATAATAATGCTTATGAATTCATCTTATTACGATTCATATAAACACATTCCCATTCAAAGAGAAAATTAACCATCCAAAACGTTGGCTCACTATGCAACACGGCCAGACCATGGTCGAGCCCAGTTTTCAACACGGCCAGACCATGGTCGAGCCCAGTTTTCAGCACGGCTACATACCATGGTCGAGCACACATTCCACACGAAATTTGTTCAATCTAATCATTAATTTGTTCAATCTAATCATTCACAGATTCAACAAACCATATATACGTACTACATATCATATCTAGCAAACCAATTACAAAATTTCGAAATCTAACAAATTCATATTACAAAATTTAACAAATGATAACAATACTAAACTAATTTAGCTAATGATTACTACAACTTACTTGTATATTGGCAATTTCTCTTCTTTAAATAAGTGAGATCTTCAAAGCATGATTGAGGTGGGAGGGAACCAAGATTCGAGTCAGGTGGTTGATGATGAAGATTCCGGTGAAGATTCGCGAAGTGGGATGATTCGGGTGAAGATTCAGAAGGTCGGGTTGATGATTCATGAAGCTCGGGTTGATGATGATGAAGTTTGATGAGGTTGAACTTGATGGTGATGAAGTTTGATGAAGATGAACATTAGTTAGGGTTTGATGAAGTTGAACATTAGTTTGATGAAGTTTGAGGAAGTTGATGAAGTGATGAAGTTGATGAAGTGATGAAGATGAACGACAGTGGAAGGAGGGGAATTTAGAATTAGAGAATGTTATAAATTTAGAAACAATTAATATTAGGGGAATTAATGACAATAATTAGCATTAATGACGATGATTAGTATTAAATGCTAGGGCGACGAGTAACATATTTTAGGGCGACGAATATCCACTCTCTTGGGGTTTGTTATTGTTTTTATTTTTATTTTTCTTTTATTTAGTGATTAATATAGACTATTAGATTAGGTGAGATGAAGGGACCATATTACTTCTGACTTATGACAAAAATTATACTTCTAATTGGATATCCTATATATATATAATATATATAAAATAGAATAGATATATTGATATATTCTAATAT
Organism: Spergularia bocconei; assembly: GCA_963457585.1. NCBI lineage: Eukaryota > Viridiplantae > Streptophyta > Magnoliopsida > Caryophyllales > Caryophyllaceae > Spergularia > Spergularia bocconei. Next base: position 11,288,244 of record OY734959.1, read on the forward strand.
ATTGTATTTTAAGTGCGACACGTAGGACTGTGATGTGGCTTTTGAATCAAGAACAACCGTCGGGCTCGTTAAGTAAGGTTAGGCATGTCTGAATCAATTGATCCACACGCTTTCTTGTGCCCGACAAGTCATAAATCCGTGTGGGTATATGATTTGCCAGGTACAAAGAAGCGTGGACAAGTTGATTATTGTCGTGTACTAGTGTAGCTCTTTGTACTATGCCCTATTCTTTCCTTCCTCCTCCCAGAACCAGAAGATTAGATATGTAGACAGTAAATCTAAACACAGGAAGTCAGAAACAGACAAGTCAAACAGTAAAAATGTAATGTCAGAGAGTCGCAGTCCAAAGTAAAACTGTTGAACAACAACGAAACAACCCATCAGAAAAATGTGCACACGAAGTGCACTTCCAACCAATTAAACTGTATGGCGCTCATTGAAGAACCGTAAACCAGAAATACCTCAAAACTCAAACAATACAACAAAAATACTCCAACTTTCTTTTCACTTTTCTCTTTATTCTTTCGAACTAGATTTTTCCACATTTTTTGGGTGGTTTAGCAGACAACAGCATTAGGAAATGGTACTGTAAAAACTTGTGTAACAATATTCACACATGTGCATGTTTGGTGAGGTTTGTACAATTGTACAGCTTTAAATATCCCCAAAATTCTCTCTAGTAAATGCCAATTTCAGTTATATGATTGACACCCTTCTACAAAATTAATTCATATTTTTATACCCACAAATCAAATTAGCTTTAAAATCATTGAAATTACTTGATTTTGACCCTTTTTGGTTGGTGATTTTTGCTGGGTATTTGAAGTAATTGTAATTAACAGGTGGTTCATTTTCTGGTCATACTGAAAGGTTAGTTTTTTTTGGTGTTATTTGTGGAAAAATTTGACCAAAGTTCTTGTGATTTGGTTAAGTGGGTGTGTGTTTCTTGCACGTCTTGTGTTTTAATTGGATTTTATCATGTGTAGTTCTTCCTGTTATGAGATTTCCTACTTTGCTACTTGTACTTCACTTGATCAATTTTTCTGAACTGCTGTTTTCTGGAATACGCAATTGAGATAATCTTGAGGAATTGAGCTTGGTAGGTTTGTGTTTCTTTTTTTTCATCTTCTTATTTGTTCACCAAACTTTGAATGAATGTAAGAAGTTTTTGTAGAGGAAAACAAAGAATTATTGTGAATTTAGAAATGTCTGCACTTTAGCAGTAGATTATTGCGATTCTCGACGCAATTTTCATTCATTTTTGCGTCATTTGTAGGCAGCCTCTCGATGTTATCAACATATAGGGGTAAAAATTGCGTACATCCGACCCCTCTTACTTTGCATAGGCGGGAGCTGTGAGGCACTGGGGTTTTGTTGTTGTTGTTTGAATTAGAGCTGATTGTGATATTCGAAAATTTGTCATGGTGGTGTGTGTGTTCATTTACTTTCAATCATATGTGTGCCCTTACTAATTTACCACTCCGTCCTAAATTAACCTTGTCATGGAATAGTATTATGTGAGAGGATTTCAAATTCCATGGGAAGTTTAAATTGGGACGGAGTGGTATGTTTTTAGTTTCGTGGTTTCACTGTTTATGTAGTGATGAAGTGATTGTTGACTTGATTTTGATGTTTGATCAGATATTATCAGGATCTAGGTAGAGTATAAATGGCAGCAATACTGGCGTCTCAGAGCTGCCAATGCCGCAACATGGAGTTATCTCAGCTAAGAACAGTAGCTAATGAACTAAGTTCTTCATGCTCAATTTCTGGTCAAAAGTTGGTCAAGTTCCAGAGGCATGATTCCACTGTGCTAGCATCTTCTAATGGATTCAGGTTTCATGTGGAGATGCTGCAAACCAAGGAGCCGGCAGATGTGGGCAGCAATGGGCGCTCTCGCAAAATGATGCCAACAAGTGAAGTGATGAAGGCTACAAGAGATGCTTCTGTTAATGGATCAAGCAAAGTCGTTAACGGAGTGAATGGTACCAAGAAGGTTATAAATGGAGCAAACAAGGTTGTCAATGGAGTGAATGATACGAAGCAGGTTGTCAATGGAGTGAGCCTAGTGAAGAGGGACACTGTCTCACCTATGGTCAAGAGAACAACTGTTCGTCAGGATGAGGGACTTCCTCCTCTAGAGGAGCCTAGGGTTCTGCCAAGTGATTCAGGGTTCAGCTGGGCTAATGACAATTACAATTCTGTGCAAAGGTCAATTGATGTGTGGTCATTTGTTCTAACACTTCGTGTACGAGTTCTTTTGGAGAATGCAAAATGGGCTTATACAGGAGGATTTGATGAAGAAAAGCAGGTCATTTTCACATACTTTTTCTGACGATGTTACTTTCTGAGAAGTCTATTATTTCTATCCTGTTTGGAGCTCATTCTTTCTTATCTTGCAATGGTATATTAAGTGCGTAGCATGTCTCTTTCGATTAAGTTACTCAAATACTATCATGTTCAGAAGAAGAGAAGGAAAGACACTGCAGCATGGCTGAGGGAACGTGTACTGCAGCTTGGTCCAACTTTTATTAAATTAGGACAACTTTCATCTACAAGATCTGATCTCTTTCCAAGAGAGTATGTGGATGAGCTAGCCAAATTGCAGGTAAGATACAAATGATGTTTTACACAACTATATGTAATGGTTTGTGTGTGCTTGTAAATTCAAGCTTGCAAAAGATTGGATACTAAAGTTTGTGGAAATATTTGCAGGATAGGGTGCCTGCATTCTCGTCAAAGAAAGCAAGAGAGTTCATTGCTGCTGAACTTGGTGCCCCTGTAGACATACTTTTTAGAGAATTTGAAGACCAGCCTATTGCTGCTGCTAGTCTTGGTCAGGTGCCAATTCTTTGTTCCTTTTTTGGTTGTTCTTTTACGTCGTAGTAATCGTGATAGAGTGATGGTGATAGCAGTTTTAGTTGATTCTTGATTGTTATTGTAATTAACATATTCCCTCTTTGCTGAAGCATTTAAGTAGATAAAAACTCAGTGCATTTTGGAATCATAGCAGCAATACCCCAGTATGATTCCTGGAGTTTGTCATAGCATTGTTAGAAGTACAAACTACACACGTACCCTTGGCTTTCTTATCTGATTAGAGCGAGCCTATATTTTTCCTGGATCTGTAATAGAAATTGTATCATAAAACAAAGAGGGAGTTTTCTTAGGATTCTCAACGAGGGGGTGGCAATGCAAAGCCCTCACATACGGTTAATGCTGATCAGGAAGTTTTCTTGTGTGAATTGGATATGGAATTCGTTTTCTTTTTCCTCCTTTTTTTTGGTTAGGAATTGGTTTCTTGCTCTGCTGGATTATGAAATGGCTGGTCATTGTTACTACTTACTTATTCTTAGGAATGTTATTCTTATATTCTAACCAAGTTACAGATTAGTGCACTGAGTATTGGGATCTTATAAAAACATTTCTTATTCATATCTTAAATTAAGAATACTACTGAATTTTAGAAGCAGATAAGAGTTCTACTAAATAATCACAATTTTCTGATATAACATAATGTAGTTATTGTTTCTGCACTATGCTTATTCAGGTCACTGACTTCAATCTTTCTGAGTGCTTCATGTAGGTTCATCGGGCTATCTTACATAATGGAGAGAAAGTAGTTGTAAAAGTTCAAAGGCCTGGCTTGAAAAGACTTTTTGACATCGATTTGCGTGAGTAACACCTGACTTTTGTGCTCTTGTTTAGTGGTCGATCTGAGAGACCTTATGTAAACATAGAAGTGTACTCATGAGTTTCATGACCATGAGGACCTTAACTAAGTTAATCAGAAACCAGATACCCTGTCCCCTTTCTCTGTCTCTCGTGATGCTATGGCAACTTCTGTTGTATTTACTTCTCCTAATTACAGTTGTCATAAATTTATCAAAATAATAATGTCAAGTGGCTGACTGGCTTCAATAGTTCAAGTGTTCAACCATGCCGTCTTGTCTACAATTTCTGTCACTACGATAAACTGATTATATCTTCTTCACTGTTGCTTGTGTAGTTATTCTGATGGCATCTTCCATTGTCTAGCTTGTTTCGGCTGAGGTCAAGTAGTATATATATGCTCAACTCATTTTAGTTTACTGTTGTTTCAAGGAAACATAGAGTAGGGAAACACATATCGGCTCAACTAATTGCTTTGTTGCACCTGCATCTGTTTGGCGCAAGGGAGTTTGTGTCTTTTAACTAGCTTTCACATTGGTTCATTGGTTGTTATTATACCCATTGTGAAAAACCGCGGTTTTTTAATCTGTAATGTTTTTGTACATTGTATGAAAAAAAAACCAACTACATTTTGTGAAGCAATATTAAGAAGGTTGTTCTCTGCAACATCAAAAATTCTAACTGCGTTTGCGAGCTTCAGAAGTCTTGTGTAAGAAAACAAATGACTCAGATTGGCTTGTTTCACACACAGGAAATTTGAAGCTGATTGCAGAGTATTTCCAAAATAGTGAATCTTTAGGTGGTCCAACAAGGGATTGGATTGGTATATATGAAGAGTGTGCTACGTAAGTAAATAAGTAATACACTTTGTTCTTTATTACTTTTATCAAATCCTGTCATTGGATGATTGTTTATTGTATCTTTTGCTTTCAGTCATTATTTGAGGCTATAGATCAGCTATCTGTACTCCTTTTACAATTATTTGGCATTTAATTCTGTGTATCACAGAACTGTGTATTAAACTGCTGTTTCAATGAAACAAATCGACAAATCCTGGGATTGTAAAAACAGTTGCCTACAGCTGATATGCCCCTTGTGCTGATATGCTCCAAAACAAACATAAATGATCAAAAACCTGGAGATGGATGAAATATGCTAGTCTGTAGCTAGTGATAAATGATCTAGTACTAAATTTATTAGCTAGTCTGTAGTCAGTGTGCCCTGGTTGTCCTTAGCCTTGGCCCCTGTGATACACATCAACTCTTCATGCACTGGAGAATTCACGAGCTTACTATTTATATAATCTATGGAGTAGTCACATCTATAAAATGTTGGCCTTTGGATAAAAACAAATTCAATCTTAATTCTTTGTTTTTTTTCATCTTCCTAATCTGTTCAGACTTCAAAATTTGGATCATGATTACTCTGTTTACCTGTGGCTTTCCCTAGGACTTCTAAAATTTTGTACATACATTGAGTTTTGACCTTTCTGAGCTGCAGCATTTTGTACCAAGAAATCGATTACATCAACGAGGGAAAAAATGCTGATAGGTTCCGCCGCGATTTTCGCAACGTGAAGTGGGTTCGAGTACCAGTAAGTTTCTCTTCCATGAACAGCTCCAAATTCATGTTGATGGCTGTGTTCTTAGACGTCTTCATTACTTAGTTTCATGACTTGTCATAATGACATGTATTTCTCTTGCTCGTAGTTGGTTCACTGGGATTATACTGCCTTAAAGGTGTTGACTTTAGAGTATGTACCAGGTATGTTGGCCCACAGTAGACAAGTATTTTTGAACCAGTGTCTGCTCATGTTCTTGACTGTTAACTTCTTCATACAGGCATCAAAATAAACAAATTGGAGAAATTGGATGCACTTGGGTATAATCGTCCTCGAATTGCATCCCGTGCCATTGAAGGATACTTAATTCAGGTACCATCTGCTGTCTTCCCAGAGCCTTCAAGTAGATTATGGTGCACTCCGCGTACAAAAGTCATTTCACTGCTCTCTAAACTTGCAATTCAAATACATTTCAGATATTGAAAACTGGATTCTTCCATGCCGACCCTCATCCTGGTAACCTTGCGATCGACACGGATGAAGCAATCATCTACTATGATTTTGGAATGATGGGAGAAATCAAAACATTTACGCGAGAAAGATTGCTGGACTTATTTTATGCTGTTTATGAGAAAGACACGAAAAAGGTATTGCTTTGGCTTTTGCTGTTTCAGCGATTAAAAAAACTAGAACTAGTGTGGATTCTTAATTGAGCTGTAAAGCTATTGCTAATGCTCAATAAAAATTTAATTTTGGGCACAGATAGGGTTATTATGTGATGGTGAATTGTAGTCTAGATAGCTATCCTGTGTCGAAGCTTCATTGTGTATGTGACACCTTATTAAAATTCGTCGTCCTTCTGCATTTGATGAAATTGCCTGACGTCAAATTTATTTCTTCTTGGACAAAAATGTAGCTGGATTTACTATAAACTTGGAGGATTATACTCTTCAAAGTGATATCTGACAGCCAGTATATGGTCGCGGTGGTCATCCTTCCAAACTGTACTAAAAGTTAGAGTAATTGATATAATCTTCCCTGACCTCATGCTCTGGTCTTTTCTGAAAAGTAGCTTCCATTTGTAAAGTTAAACCGGAATGGGAACCTCTAGCCCTTAGTTAATGATATCCCATGGCCAAGATGTCAGACTACTTGAATCATTCCTCTGCTTGACAACCTAATATGGGATCCATTAATGATAAGGCATTCCCTATTCCATCTCTTCTTTCCAGTACTATGCATAAATTTAGATCAACCCTAGTTCCTTTCACTCCCTTTTCCGGCTGTTACATTTGGGACCAATCTGTTAGAATCTCGAGAAGTTTAGGTTGATGACCAATCTGTCAATAGATAGAATTAATGAATGTAATGCTAAAAAAACAGATGTACTTTTTATGGCAAATGGCAGCTTATTGTTACTTTCACTTGCAGCATTTGTAGAATCTCGAGAAGTTTAGGTTGAGGAGCCTCTTCATACTGTTCTGATAAACTTCGTTTTCTCAGGTGGTTCAGAGCCTCATCGATCTTGGAGCACTTCAGCCTACAGGAGATCTCTCAGCGGTATGGTATAACAACATGCACATGATATTGCCACTGCCTTTGCTGCTTCTTTTGCTAATAATTTAATTTCTAACAGGTGAGAAGATCAGTGCAGTTTTTCTTGAACAACTTATTAGGTCAATCACCGGATCAGCAGCAAACTTTGGCTGCAATTGGTGAGGTATGACTTTCTGACATAAGTCCTTCGTGATGACTCTGATTTCTCTGCACTTTTGTTGGAATTTATTTATTTTGGTTTCTGATCTAATGTCATTATTATTATATCTATAGGTTTTAGCTATAAGAGGTAGGATTTGTTGAAAAATGACCTTAAATCTCTCCACTGTTCTAAAGCAGGATTCTAGTATGTGTCAGGTTATTCAGATGAATAGTGTATTAAGGTGGTAACCATGATTTGTGTATTTATCATAATGATATCTTGGAATAGTTTCAACAACTGTTAAAGGAAAGCCTCAGCCCTCATGGTGAGGCTAGCGATGTGCCTGTCTTCTACGTTCTTGTCGTTTCGATAATTGTGAAAACAGTTACCTTAGTGTTATGATAGGGTTAAGGCCACAGCCTCTGATCCCTATGCCCTCCCTTGCCAACGTGGTAGCCTCTTTTTTTTTTTTTTTTTTTCTTTGAGATCTTCCTTTTCTTCTCTGATGTTCTGTCACTCTTATCTGAAATTTTGTTTGCAATTCCCCTCTTTCTCCAAGTGTCATTTGTTGTAGCTCTTATCAAGTCCCTAATCGGCTGTAGCAGAAAGTCGTGATATTTACTTTTTGATAGGGAGGTTCATGCTCACCGATTCTTCATTACTCTGCACCTATTCTTTTGGGTAGTCAACTAATAATCTCTTTCTTTTCTGTGTTGCAAAATTCCAGGACTTGTTTGCCATAGCTCAAGATCAACCGTTTCGCTTTCCATCAACATTTACCTTCGTCTTAAGGGCATTTTCCACTCTCGAAGGTAGTCTTTCAATAACTCTGTCCAACCAAAGCAGTGGGACATTCTGACATTTTTCACCACTTACAAAATATTATGGCTGATAAAAACATAGTCTCGGAATCATCCTCGTGTAACTTTACTACATAATTTCATATCCTCATGATGATGATTATGTTCCAGAATTGGTGTATCTGTCTAGTATTTTAAAGTTTAAAGCGCCTCAACTCTCTGCCATGAGTTTCTGTCCTCCATAGACTCTTCTGGACTTAATGAGACATGAAAGAGGCGCATTAAATTATTGGCCATTCTGCGATGATTCAGCATATATGCTTACTTTGGTTGCTTAGACAGTACCAATTGCTGCTAGGGCATTTCTTTAACTCGAATACCTTTAATCTGTTTAGGTGTTGGCTATACACTTGACCCGGACTTCTCCTTTCTAAAGGTTGCTGCTCCGTATGCACAGGTATGAGTAGTGAACACGAACAAATATACTCTTATCAGTATATAGCACTTCACCCTTTCCATTATCATTTATAGCTGTACTGTACTCTGATATTCATACTACCTGCAGGAGCTTCTTGATCTGAAAGAACGGCGACGTACAGGAGCACAACTTGTCCGGGAAATTAGGAAACAAGCGGAAGACGTAAGGATACTTCTCTTGTCAGCTGTCATCTCCTTCTTTACCAAATTGCTCCATGGAGAAGTAACATCCATCAAATTTCTGTGTTGAGGAAGTCTAACAAGTAATCTTCAATTGTGTTATACCTTGACAGGCCAGAGACTATACAATGTCCATGCCATACCGAGTCCAACGTATTGAAGACTTTGTGAAGCAACTAGAGTCAGGAGACTTGAAACTCCGAGTACGAGTGCTAGAGGTAATAATAACTAATAAGTCCACTCTAGTCTTCTTATTTCCAGGGACATGTACCTTTTTTTGTCATTAAACTAATTGCTGGAATGCGTTTTTCTCAATTAGTCCGAAAGAGCTGCTAGGAAGGCAACAATATTGCAAATGGCAACCATGTACACAGTTCTGGGCGGTACCCTTGTCAACCTGGGGGTCACATTCAGCAGCCAAGGAAGTCTAGCAATCGCAAATGGTTCATTTGTTGCTGCAGGTGAAGTCTAGACCTCCCCACAAACTTAAATTTCTACAATATTTCTTTGAGTCACTTTGATAAGCATTGCTATTTGGCATGTCTTGTTGCAGGCGTATTCTTGACGTTGCTCATCAGGTCTATGCAAAGAGTAAAGAAGCTTGATAAGATCGAAACAATGATATGATCTTCAACTCCTCATGAGGATCAATGATGATAGTACATAGCATTCATCTTACAATCTTACATATATGTATACTAATTAGAAGTTTATAGGAGCAAAAATCAGTATACTTGGAAATACATTTGCCTTCCCATGTAGTGAAGAAAGGGGTGAACTGGCTGTACATAGTCATTTCAATACATCAAATTGTACATGTGCTAGAACACCTATGACAATGGTGGTGGTAAGTAAAGAGGAACCAGTTGGATCTGTTTTGGCAGTGGTTCGTCTCTCAGAGATAGATTACTCATATTCCCTTCTCCTACAGCGTTAGCGTTGAGACCTCTTGCTGGAACAAATATTCCAACCATCCTAGTTCATGTCGTACGAGTAGTCGAGTACCATTCAATACGCACGTCGAATTGGCATAAGATATATGATTCCGGTTGGCCATTACCGTATACGAAGATGAATTATTTGCCTCTCATGTGTGATACTGTGATGTGTTGGACGACAGTGTACTAAAATTGTATTTTGACATTATGTAGTTAAGCTATGGGGTTTAGAGTACAGAATGGCCAAGAGTATGGATTGTATCCCTCAAAAGAATAAAAAAAAGGAGAGGATGGATTGTAGGTTGTGTATGTAGGAGGGATCTTGTTGTAGGTTAGATGGATCAAGTTGTGATGGTAATATTCATGATGTGGATTGGTCGTTTGAAGATGTCGATACTCGATAGTGAAGTAGTAGTGGCTGGCATTGTGACGACGAGCAGTAGACAAGTGAAAGAACATATATGCAGAGCGTACCAAATCAGGTGACCCTTCTAGTCAGGGTAACACCTAATCTATCAGATGACAAAATACAAGAGAGGGGGTAAGTAGGCGGCAAAGTTATATCCTTAGTTTGTAGGATGTTGAGACCTCATTTAGCCAGCCAATCAACTGCTTGGTTAACTTCACGGTAAATATGCAAAATGTGAGGTGTGGAAAACGGTGTAGCAGTTGAGTTGCATCAATGTTGATGAGCAATGGACAACGGAATGTACCTCGGAGACAGTTGATGACAATTAAAATGTCTCCTTCAATGTGCAGTTCTTAAATGTTGAGCCGTTTGGCAGCGAGAAGACCATTACGCAAGGTTGATGTTAAAGTATACATTTATGTTGTACATTGTATTTATCATATGCATTGTATTTGTATCATAGACTCTTGGTACACGAGTACTCTTATATGTATTACTATATATATCATGTATATGTATAGATACACTCTCAAGAGGTCTATTTCCATATTTCTACATGATATCCACTTTGTATTTCTATATTTCTACACAAAATGTTGGAGAAAGACGAAAAGCGAAAAATGGTGTACGACTCATCCGGTCTTTAGAGCTTGAAGAGAATCAAGGCTTATTTCCAGCATGGGGGATTTGAACTCATGACCTCTTATTTGATTAAACAAACACTCTAATCGCTAGGCAGGACCTTTGGAAATATTGTTTAAATATTTGCCATTTGTGTTTAGCAATTTATTATACATCATCGGCCATTTAACAACTTGTCATCTTCCAAAGGAAGGGATTACGATTACACTACCAATTATTAATCTATAAAAAAAAAGACCGATACAGATTTTAAACTTGATAGGAGTACTTGTACATGAAACAAACAAGTGAACTACAATTCATAGCATACCATAAAAATCGAGATATATACCAAACAACGGAAACGCTAGTCCAATTGGACACGGACTCGGTAGTAAAATCATATATGGCCGCAAAACCACTCTAAAACTTAAAATCACCATCACACACCAGTCCCCAAAATCAGACAATCGTAGTAGTAGCTTGAATTAGGGGTTTTACTTTAAACCAGCTGGAGAAGAACAACAATGTCGACGGCAGTAACAGTGGAGAAGACTGAGGATGAACTCCGAAAAGAGCTTGAAGCTCTCCTTCGTCAACAACGCGAGGTCCTTCTTCTTCTTCTTCTTCTTCTTTCTCCCTCAATTCAAACTTTGCTATTAAAATAATAATAATAATAATAATTAGTGATTAATCTGCAGATAACCGAGCGTATTAGGGATCCAAGAGGTCTTCGTCGCGGCGGATTTGCTGCTTCTGCTCCACGCAATCATCACCGCGGTGCTTTTATTCGACCCGTAATCTTCCCCCCTTTTTCTCTCTCCTCTCTCTTCTCCTAAACCCACCTTTTTTTTTTTATTATTGTATTAAAAAAGTTGGGTTTTTCTTTGTTTTTAATTTTAGGGTGATAGGACCAATTCCAGGGATGAACCTCCTCCAAAGCGCAGATTGTCTTCTGCTGTTGTCAAGGTTTGCCCCCCCCCCTTTTCTTCTTCGTCACGTTTCTGGGTCTTTTGTTGATTTTTATGTCGTGGGATTGATGGGTTTTGTGGGGGTTTTCATGAGATGATGAGATTGAAGATATGTTTATTCTTTTTGGTTGTTCGAATTTTGGATGAATTTCGCTGACTGGGATTGTTGTGATGGGGGTGGAATGAAGGTGGGTGAAGAGAAGGAGGAAGGTGAAGCTGAAGCTGAAGGGGAAGGAGAAGAGACTACGGCCGAGTTGCAAAACGAGGCTCCAGTCAGCCAGAATGTGGCAAGGTCGTCATTTACTATGCAAAGTCGGTTATCTTCTGCAGGGAATGGTGGTCATCGATCCCAGAATGTGAGTTGTTCGGGAATTTTAGTGTTTCCTTAGTTTGCTGTGTTGAGATATTGGGTGCTGATATGTGTTTATGCTGCTGTTATTTTGAAATTAGGGATTTGAGTTTCAAACAAAGGAGGTTCCAAGGGTTTTGCCCAAAGATGACGATCCTGTACTAGTTAACCGGAACAAGAGAATGTTGGGTCGACTTTTGGGGACTCTTGAGGTATGCGTTTGTTTCTCTGGTATCTCTTATAGTCTCAAGTGGCGCGATTGAATGTTAACAATCTTGTTGCATATGCTTGAAGTGTTGATGCTGTGAAAGAGTTGTCTACAGTTTCATAATGGTAACCTTGTGAATAGATTGTCTTTGATTTTGTAGGGCATGGTAAAATGAACTAGAGTTTAATTTTAGGTTCAATGTTGAGAAGTGTATTGGGCTTTTGTGCCAGATTTTGTGATGTTCGGTTAATGGAATGTGCAAAATAGGTGACATTAGTATTCTGAACTAGTGGGTATGGTTGAATCTGGACTGTTATTAAAACGAGGAAGGTGTCATACTTTTTTTCTTTTTACTCTGCTTGCCTTAATTCTACAAGAAAATGTGAGTGGGTAGCTCGAAGTAAGGTGGAGAACCTTTGGTATATGGAGTCTCAGATGATTTATATGTCGTCGTATTGCAAAAGTCTACTTCATTTAAAGAATTTACAGTCAAGGTAAATTGGTATCAGTTGTGGGCATTTTCTTGTTCAATTTTGCCTAATTAGGAGCAGGGATTTGGTCTTATCCATTCTTGTTTTCTCTTTTGGTAAACTTTAAAATTTACTGTCTTCACTCTTCAGGCTTTACGTATAATATAGTGTCCCCCAACTTCTCATTGACACAGTAGCTCTTTTATGTTTGAAAATTTATTGACGTATAATTGTCAAAATCTAGCCATTTCTAAGTGCAAAGCCTGCAATGCTATCAGTTACTGAGTTGTTCTTAAATAGTGCTATGTTCTGCCTTCCAAGCTACATGGGACATCATTTAGTGGGCGAGTCCTTTCTCTTACTTTTTTTATTTTTTATTTTATTTTTGGGGATAGGGTAGCGGGGCTGTGGACTTTGTAAGATTCTTTAGTCCATAGAATTGGCTGACGGCTAAGTATTGTCTTGTTCATTGTTCCACCCCGTATTTGTCGCTGGTCATGGAAAATGCCGGTCTATCCTTTTAGAAATCTCCTGGCAACACCCACTTTTGAAAATTATTTGTCCAAACTCCTGACTGAAATTCATAATGCTGATGGTATACGGTATGAGAACTCTGGGTGTATAACTCCAGACCCATTCATCATTTTAGGCTGAGGGTATACTATTTATTGTGCTATAACATGTTAACATGTAATTTATGGGCATTGAGTAATCATTAAAACTATTTAACATTCTGCTGTGAATGATTTCTTAACTTCTGCTTGGTTTGGAGGGGAGGACCTGTACTCCTTTATGAGAAAAATTGTGCCTTAGTTTCTACTATGTGTAGTAAATATATCAATTTAGGGGCCGTTTGGTATAAAGAGGGGAAAGGGGAAGGGAATAAGAAAGAGAAAGAAAGGGAGAGAAAGAGAATTGAATCAAAACCCCCTTTCCCTATTGTGTTTGGTAGGACATAAGGAATCACACCCTCTCTTCTCTTACCTCCACACCACGGCTCCATATTCATCCCTATTTCAATGGCTGTTTTTCTCGCTCTCTGTCTCTCTCTCTTCCCATTGAACAATCCCAACTCATCCACTTTGTTGTTACTGCCTCCTACGGCCTTCCATAAACTTGTAGCTTCAACTATTTAGTGATCGATTTTGGTGACATAGTTCTCGGAAACGAAACCCAAGTGGCCAAATTCGACCTCCGAATGTTGAATCTAATCAACTATTGGCGAGCTATTGATTCCAGGTATGTCTTGCATGCTTGAAAAGAGGGTTGAAATTTGGTGACCTGATGCTAGTGTGTGGGTCATCGTCGGCGATTTATTGGTGGTGCGATGGTCGACGTGGTGTCTGTTGGTGGATGGAGGGTTTATGTGGTGGTGGACCAAGGATTGTTGTTGTGGTTAGACTGATGTGGGTGGGTCAATGCGGCGGTTGGATGGTGGTGGGAGGGTGGTTGGTTGGTGGGTCCAGTAATTCGATGGTGGTGCATGGGTTGATCTTGTGGTGGAGTAAGTTATTAGTGATGATGGCAAGTTGTGGGTGTGGTGGGAGAGGAAGAGGAGTATTGGGGAATCAACAAAACCCTGGTCCCCCTAGGGAATCAAGGTAGAGGAGTCATGGGGAGTTTGACCATGAAAAATAGGGAAAGGGGTTAAGAAAAATTCACAACCAAACATTCAGTAAGCGAATCAAGGGGTCACATTCCCTTGCCCTTTCTTGAATACCCTCAACCAAACGCCCCTTAGTACCTGCGAACATAATACATGGCTTGGAATATGTGAAATACACCTGGTATTATTTTTCTTAAGAAAAGTACCACAGCTTAACCACAAACAACAGGATTTAAATATAAGTGTGCCAATATTTGTCCTGTACCTCAATATATGACCCTGTAATAGATGCTATTCCCACTCTCGATACCCATAACTATCTGCATTCGGCACCAGGCCTATATAAATTTGCTTTCTAATTGTGTAATTTATGCTGCTGTGAGGTCTGATTCTTGTTGTTAGCGGGAACTGGATTGGGTTAGCTGGGCGGTTGGGTGGGTTGAGGTTGTCCTGGGTATGGCTGAGGAGACATGGCTCAGTTTTGGTGACTCTGGAGGAGAGAGAATGAGTAAAAAGATGATAAGGGAGATCCTGTTCCCCATAACTTGATCAGACTTTCCTTTACGTAAAGGCTTGGCTCGGACTGGAGGGGGGGGGGGGTAGGTATGTGACGGAAGTGGGTTGTGATTTTTGTTCATACTTATGGTGTGAAGAAGAAAAGCTTCCTAAATGCTATATGGGCTCGTTGGTCAAAAGAAATGTTAGCGACATTATGAAACAGACGAATTCATACCTGTCAAAGTTCAATGCATGTGTCGGACATGTGAGATTATACCACCTGATTATGGTTGTTAGCCTCATTTGACTAGTGCATTCTAGAAGCTAGTGTATCCTAAATTACCAGATTGCTTTAAGAGTGTCATTTGGGAAGAATGCAAAATCCATATGCGTAATATTAGAATAAGGAAGTTGGAAATAAGGTATCTGGTACTTTCATAGACTGATAAAGTAATTTGGCCTATTGTTCTGGAACATCCAAAAGTGGAAATGAGACCAATGATTTTGAGATGGAGGTTCTTATATGTTTGCAGGAGCCAAATCAACTACAATTGTATTATGTTACTTTGATAGGTTAACCACCTTTTGATAAGTTGGCAATGTGCCCTCATTTTTGTTCTGTACAGAAACAATGCAGATTTTCTATTTCTATGTTGCATACTAGATTATTTTGGATAGTTTACAATAGTGTGTAATTCTATCTTTTTGGATAGTTGACAGTCATTTAATAAGCTATTGTGATGAAATCATATTCTTCTAACTTTTTGTAGCATCTGCTCTTGATTTTATGATCATATTTGACTGTAATATCGAACACATTTGTTGTCTGTGTCAATGGGGCTTACATGGTTTCTCTCTCATTACTTTATGTCAGAAATTTAAGAAAGAAGACACACAGCTATCAGGTTCAGAGGCTTACATGCGCAGATCACTCTCCTTGCAAAGAGTGAGTGATTTCTTCCATGCTCAATTTATTATTTGTGTTCTTTAGGGAAAAAAATGCTTGAGAAGTGGGACCGTATTGTTGCTGAGGGTATTGTAAAGCGAGCTAATCACATTTGAGTCAAGTTTCTAGTCAAAAGCAAGTTCGTCGACACATCTCAGTGATGTTCCCAGTGTGGCATGTTATAAGGGTTCCTTCTTTTCCCCTTTCATGACTCACTAGAAGGAAAGACTAGACCAAGGGGCCAAAAAATGTCTTTCATAACAGGAGGCGAAGCATCCTCCTGATTTCTGTGTGTATATGCCATAGTATCTGTAGTTGTGTTTGCTGTGGCTAATCAGACTTGGTTTGTGGTGATTTCATACTAATGCAATAATTCTGGACTTCTAGGCTGAGCAAAAGGCACGTGAGGAAAGCGAAAGGCTGAGGCAGCAAGAGCGTGAGCGAACTGCTGAAAACAGGAAACGTGATTTGGTACAGTATCTACATCCTTCACCCGATTGGAAATTACTTGTGCTTGTTTGCTCTTATTCCTTGTTGTACTGAGGTCCCCTTTATGCTAATTGTCTCACAAACTTCATTCATTTAGGTACTCAGGGCACGTGTTGCTGCCAAGGCTGAAGAGAAGAAGCTGGAACTGTTGTTTCTTCAATGGAGCGAGCACCATAAAAAGCTTACCAATTTTATAAGGTAATCATTGTCGTCAGCATCGGTTACTTTCCTTACTGCGATTGTCTATTTAAAAGATTTTGTTTTCGGTGTACTTGTTTAATGGGGTTCTCAATTGCAATTCGTTCTTGTGTCTGCTGCAGGTTAATTTTAATTTAGGTCCAAAAAGAGTCCATATTGACAGTTTTATTGAGCCAAAGATAAGTTTCAATTCATGTGCATGCTGTTGAAGCAACTAGGTTAATTCTCTCAGTTTGGCATGTGATGTTAGGCACTCACCTTGGTTTATTTTCTAGTTCTTATTCCTCATCTGCTGTTTTTTGGTCTCTCAGGACAAAGTCGGAGCCGCCTATTTATTACTTGCCTGTTAAAGCCCTGGAAGAAAACGAGGAGTTAAGTGAACAAAAGAACGAACAAGTGAGTGTTTGGACTTCTCTTAAATGATACATTATATTGCTAAACAGGGTACAACAATTGCAATAATTTTAATTTGGTCTTTTTCAAAACAAGCAAGCGCTTGAAAAAGTTAACAGTGAGACTGCAACTTCTATGTGTTGTGTCATCTATCTGTATACATAATCAACGGTTGTCTCAGCTTGCCATCTTTTGGATTGTGCCTCTTATAAAATCCTTACAGCGACATGTTGATCTCTAAATGCACCAATTTGCTGACCTGATCTTTGTTTACTCTCTTGCCTGTAGCCATTCTTGGAATGGAAAGCTGCCAGAAGGGAGGAACTTTTGTCGTACCAGAAGGAAATACATGATCAGTACATTGCCAATGCTGAAAGAGAAGTTGATAGGTGGTTGAATGCTAGAAAAGGTAATAACAATGCGAGCTTACAGGAAACCATGGACCAGGAGTTGGAAACACATAGGCTGGAACATGGCCCCAAGGCGCGAAAGATTCCTGGTTCTGACAATGAAGATGAAGAGGTAGAAGATATAAATGTTGGAGAGGACGATCTGATGGATGTTCTTGGTCTTGATGAGAACGAGAGGGTCGATGACGAGCAAATGAAACCTGAAGGAGGCAGTTCCAATGCGCTTCTGGATCCTGTAGACTGACTGGGTTGAAGGTAGTATTCTGTGTGGTTTATGTTGTTAGATTGTCTTAGAATGGGTAGCTCTTTTTATAATCCTATTTTTGGTAAGAGTTGCAGCTTTTGTAGTTATTGGTTTATAGCTCCCTTTTGCTGCCTCCTTAGCGTGACTGGTCTGTAACCCAACAGAAGTTTTGAGGAACGAATTTCATAGTTATTGGTTTAAACTTCAAAGTCACATCATGATGTATTGGATGTCATCGCTTTTGCTGGTTTTCGGAAATCTTTGTCTGAAGCAGTTTGGTTGTGTACCTAACATAGCTACCTAGTGGTTTCAATGGCGGACTATTGTCATTTGACTCTGCTAGATACTGCTATTTCTCGATAGCCTTATACAGCGAACTCGGAGAAACATATATCAAACAATACAGCAGGAAAACATCCAGCGATCAGATAACTTAGTCCCTGCCGAGCTTTGGCTTCTATAACATCAGATGGGAAATGTTATTTACTTCTTCGAATCTCCTATATGTATCCCTTAATCACTGGCATAGCAAATCATTAGCAATGAGCCGGACTCCCTGGAGAATAGTTGTGTAGTGGATTCTTCAGCATTCGTCTAGTTTCAGGCGGAGTGCGAATAGCACGAGTAATTCAATATTTCCTCTACCCTGTCTCTTCCCTAATTTCGTACTCTCAAGGTATAACTTGTTTAAATAAAAAATAACAATAGGCAGGCTGCCAACCCTTTTCAGCTGAACATCATTTTACTGTCTCTTAGTATTTCAAGGGGTTGGAGTTGAACAATAAGAATAACAGGGTTTCTACAATTGATGTTACATGTTACATGTTAGAGTGGAAGATCTTCGCCCTCATGGGGCAGACAGATGAAAAGTTCAATTTATGTCGACGTGAGAAAAATGAAGTCATATCCTTATGTAAACAACAAGGCTGTGGCTTGTAAACATACACTCAGAAGACACCTAAACTCTTGTAGGGCCGAGCTTGCGTTCAAATAGGCGTCTCAGCAAGTAGACTTGGAGAACGCTAGCCCCAACCAATGCTGCAGATTCAAAAAGTGCCTTATGGATTGTTCTTCTGCTCAGGCTTTCATTAACTGCAGAGAATTAGCGAAGTTTAGGTATAATATCTTATCATGCAATACAGGTCAAGAAAAGAGATCCCAAATTGTCCAAAGAAAAAAGAAGCAAAAAGTCGAAACGAACAGAGATCTCTTTATCATGCCATGACTACTGACTAATGTATGCAGATGAGACAGACTAAGCAAATTATGAAGCACTGGCAGATGTTGAATGATAGTTTAAGGGTGACTGATGCATGCATCGTGTTCATAGGCCTGTTCCAATTATCTTTCACATAATGGAACGGATCTCCCTCGGAATTTGGGCCCATAAAACTAATCCCTAGTCATTGATGCTTGTCTCGTTTGTAGCATGTTGCAAATTAATTGTCAAAATGAAGAGAGCAAACGGGTGATTGACTTGGGGAAAGCTTTCGCCTCAAAACAGACTTCAAAATTGAGATCCTTTTACTTTACAGGGGCGAAGCCACCTGGTGGCGAGGGGTGGCGGCGGCCACCCCGGTGGGGTGCAGAATTTTTTCGGTTTTATAGGAATAGGTAGTTTATATATAATTTTGAGTGCTAAATTAACAAATTAGATGTAGTTGGCATAGTGGTTATATTGGAATCCCTATAACTAGGAGGTGTTGGGTTCGATTCTTGTTAGAGGCAAGTTCTATTAATTTTTAAAAATTTTCCTTTTCTTTTAAAATTCAGTTAAGCTTTAGGTATTCTATCAGAGGATTTGAACTCTTGACCTAATGGAATCAAATGTTAACAACTAACCAATAGTCCACAATCATTTCATGCTTCTTATACAAACTTTAATATATAAAACATTCCTTTCCCTTTGCCCCAATCTTTGTTCGTATGTTTATTTTTTCTTTCTTATTCCGTAATTTAATGAGTATGTCCGTTTCGTTATTTTTCTTATTAGATGAGCTTATTTAGTATTGATTTTGGCTACATATAATGAATGAATCCTAAATTATACGTTAGGAATACCGCGTATATAGTTATAAATCGGCACCCCGTAAATTAATTCCTGGCTTCGCCCCTGTTACTTTATATTGTTGTTCACCTTTATTTATTAACAGAACTTCAGGAAATGGAATGTGTGCATTCAATATCGCAGATGAAAAAGTACATTTGAAAGTTCTTTTTCATAGTTGAGATGCCTGAATTGGGTTGGGTAAAGCGAATAAGCTATGGCTTCTAGCTCTCTAGACTTAAAACTATAGATTTTTTTATCCATTTAAGTTTCTACTCCGCTTCCTGTTCTATCATTACAAGATGAGATGCAAGGCCAAAAGCCTAGTCCTAGAGCCACAGACATCGAAATGGCATCTGGTCATATAGGTTTAACGATGTAAATCCTGTTCCAAAATCAACAAATTAAAAACTTAAAAAAGAATCCTTGTAAGACAGTTATTGAAAAAATGAGATCACGGTGAAACCATGTCATAGAATTACCATTGAAGTAAAATAGGTGATGGGTGATGTAACCAGCCAAGCAAACTCTATTCTAGAACTTAAAGAATGACAATTGTCGAAGAGTCCATCAAGATTGGTTCTGTTTAAAGCAAAGGAGGCGTGGCTTGTAGAGAAGACGAGACCGTACTAGATCTTTTTGTATAAGAGGTTACTACCCGGATGATCAAGACATGAGTCCAAGAAACTGAAGAGATGAGTCCCCGTGGCCATTGTTATGAAAGTCAACAATGGACTTCACTAGTTCGCAGTTGTTTAACAAGGAATACCCTTTAATACATTACTAAGTTTTCAACTCACGAAGTTTTGATCAGAGTCAAGCTCCCTTAACTCCAGGAAAAAAAAAAAAAAAGTTCGCTCTCACAAAAATGGAAGGAGACTACTAGGAGAGTCATATCCTAAACACTTTCATGTTTTTTGTCTGCCAAGGGGATGAGCATAATGACAATTATTAGCTCAAAAGTTGCAACAGCGGTCCTTTTCCTTTGGGAGCACAAATGCTAATTAACATGCATTAGGTCTTGCAAATATCATCACGACGAACCATGGTACCACAGTCAGAAGAAGGGTCTTATAAGAGTTATTCTTCTTTTAGTTCTACTCCCACCAGAATATGCCTCCTCTTCTTTGTAGTCCTTTCATCAAACGATACCCTTATTTAGACCTTATGAGTTTTACAGGTAAAAGGATAAAATACATCCCCTAACCACACTGTAAATTAGCCTCACCAGCGGACAATGAATGATATAGTTGTGGAAAGACGATTTAGAATGCTGGAAAATGAAAAGCAATCTGAGTTAATCACAGTTGCTTTCCATATAAATGGGACTCTACTAAAAATGTCATCCAGAAAACATAGTTTTAGATGACACAGACAATGTCAAAGTGGTCTCCGAAAATCCGGCTACAAAAGTTTCTCCAAAAGTATAGGTCAAAGCATGATCAGTCATACGCCCAAAAAACAAGTATAGGTCAGTGAATCGTATTCAAGAACCTACTGAGTGGTACCAGGACCTCTCTCATGCACAACGTTGAGTGAATAAAAACAAGCAAAAACTGTGGAAAACGTAAAAGATCGATAATGGAGTATGGACATACTTATTGCTTGGCGGTCAGTCTCAGCCTCCAACCAATGTTGTTCAAATTGTATATTGTATAGTGCTTCCTCCAATTTAGAAATCTGTTCGTATAGTGGACCCAAGTGCTCTGCAAGATAACACAATGATGCACAATGTTTTTAAAAAGAACTGAAAACTATGGGGTAAAGCAGTTTTACTGAATAAGCCAGGGAAGTCTTACCCTCTTTTGCATGATGGTCAAAGTATCCATAGTGGCCAACATGTATGTCAAAATCAATGGTTTCGTGATACGGAGACTTGTTAGAAAAGCAGAATTTGTATACTCCTTTCTTCTGAGCAACAAACTCAAACTTCTCAGATGTTTTTTCACGCGCATCATGAACTTGCTCACCTTCCGGTCCTTTCACCTGAAATTAAGCCAATGCGCCAATAATTCGTAGGGGAAAAGAAAAAGCAGTACCTAAACACTAAACTAGTGGTGCTTTCGTAGCAATTGATAGAATTTCCAGATATAAAAGAACATCCACGGTAATTTTCATAGCAGCTTGTTGCTCAAAGCCACTTTAGCTTCCCTTCCCTTCTTTACAAGTAGATTATTTGGATCAAGGCGGAGTCCTCCTGAAATGTTCTTTGCTCAATGGCAGCAGCAACAGTAGCATATCCTATTTTCAACATCTGAGAAGCGAAAACTAAGTGATGCTCATCCTTAAACCAGGTATCAATAGGAGTAGCCACTAAACTTACAAACATGTACCAATTTGGAACAGCTAGCTTATACACTAATCCTAATAATTTCCCCTTCAAATGTAACACCCCCAACTACCCTCAAAAGTAGTAGACCTGTAGTGATTTCTGTATATGTAGTTAGTTCACTGCCTACACTTTAAAAGAAGTTACAGTGTCACCTGATTTAGATTTCAAACAAAGTGGTAATGTTGTTGGAGAGGACTCCAGTCTATGGAGTCATAGCTGTAATAAGTCGAAGCTAGATAATCAACAGCCACAATTTCGGAACTCAAGCCTAATCAGTATCAAGACACAGTGAGTGCAATTTGGTGGACATTGATAGTGTTATAGATTAAAGTGTTAAACTCAGGAGTGTCTAACTGTCTAAGCTCAGCAAATAAAAGTTGACTATCATCGTATCTTGTGTAGTGATTTAAAAACTTTACTGTAATGAGAGGCTGTTAGGCACCCATCCCCTTCTGTCTAGGGAAAGAACTCGGCCCTGAATGGCAATGAATTTAATATTCTAGGGACCCCTCCGAAAGTCTACTACTTGGTGCCATAAAATTATACCGACCTTTATTTTCTATTGCCTTACTTTACAGTGATACCACTGCCTGCCTTCTTTAACTCTCCCCCTCACCACATCCCTACATCAGTCACTAAATGCCACTCTGTCTACACAACTAGGTAAAGGTGGTACTTACCTGAGGGGTGAGGCTATTTAAAGTGTGTCTTACATTCTGAAGCAATATCTCTAACGAATGGCTTTGCCTCTGAAGTCTAGACCAAATTGCAAAGTCAAACTCCTCAGATGACTTTATTAGCATCTGTCCATCATCGTGAAAGAACAACAAAGTTCTCCCCTTTATCATCATAAGCTGATGCAAGTGCAAGAAGCTCATAATCCATTCAAATTTGAGAGCCAATATTTGAAGAGAAATCTTATTGAAGACAAATTCTGAAAGGTCATGGAGAGCTAACAGATGGAACTAAAACACGGAGTTGAAATTAGCATGAAAGAAGCTGCCAATAATTTGCATTTTATTATTTACTAAGGCTGCCAGCAGAATAGCATTCAGAAACTGTAGAGTTCTTTGCTAGATTTTGAGAGGTTATTTCTCCTAGCCTAGAAATCTGCTTTGGGAAAAATTCATGTGCAGATTGAAGGTCATTAAGCAAGCGATCCAATGGTATATATTAGAGAATCATCTGATGAGGATTTCTATGTCTGCAAGAGATTTCCGAACTGTGTAGCAAGAAAAAGTGCTCTGTTTCAGTACATCAGGATGTCTCGTCTTTAGGCTAGAAGTGTGGCTCGAATTAGTGATTAATCCAGCTCGACTAATTTATCACCTTAATTAAATCCCAAATTCATTCTTCCAGAGAAGTAGCTAAATGTTGCTGATGAGAAACTAAGCCTTGTGTTATTAGTTTCTTGGTTGCTACCAAGAGGATCTTTTTATAAACATTGAAGGAACTTGTGATCATGTGATGTTAAATCCAGGACAAACAAGTCTAGAAATTAGATAAATCATATACATAGAAACGACATCATTATCCTAGTGCCTCAACGGCTCCAAACTATGCTGAGGCAACGGGGGTCATATCTAGGATGTACGCGGTCTAACCCTCATGTGAAAGTAAAGAAAATTGGACATACTATTCTTAAATTACCCAAAATGGCTATGAAAATACATTGTTTTCCTAAGCATGGAAATAAGCTCTCATTCTTGGCAGAAAGGACAACTTAAAACGATGAATGTCCCGCATATTAATAGGAAGATCAGGTCCAATCTATTTTTACGAAATAGGCAAAGCTACGAGACCTGACAGACCTCCATCCCAGCTACTCTAAACTGCTAATTTCCAAGCCTTACTCAACAAGTTCACCACCACCACCACATCACCTTATTAATAACACACCTCAATTGCAAATGCATGAATAGTTTTAAGTTATAAGAAGCTAACTCTCAGAGAATGCCACTGTCAAATTCCACTAGCTCCTATCCCTAATATCGTGCCGCCACCATGATTCATCGAAATAGTATTGTGTTTCCCTGTCATATACCATGGCTTCTACATTCAATTGGCTTATCCTTTGTAACTAAGTTCAAGGTTCTTCAACATCTTAATAATAAATCATGTAATTTCAGCCCCAGCAATCCTATATTCCTATCATGCATCTACAGCTAAAAATTCTAAACCTAAAAATGAGCTAAAATCAAAATCAGTAATCAAAACAAATTACCCCAACAAAATTAGAACAATACCCATATAAGATTAACCTTCGTTGTCACATATTCGAATCGAAACGTTAACAAACGAAAAGAACGGAACGAGTACTCGAATTAATAGAAAAAAGGCAATTAAAGGAAGAAAAATTACCACAAGATCAACGCCATTATCATTCTCAGTATGCCAGGAAGAATCAGCCTTAATAACAACAAAAGAGAAATGAACAGTATCAGCTTCATATTGAACCTTGTGTGAGAAGCATTCTTCTCTATCAATCACAAATCTCAACCCATTTACTCCATTTAATAATCTTAAGCTCAATAACATAATTACTAATATTCCCGTATATATTTTGTTTTTTCTCCATTTTTCCTCCATCTTTATCAATTCCAACTAAAATCAACCAATCAATAAATCAAGGTTTGCCCAGTTGCGAGAAATTTGTAAAGATCAAAACTTTTCAAGTAAATAAATCTTGAAAATGTAATACTTGTAGAAATATTGGAATCAGAATTCAGATTTGAGTAATAAAACTAGGGAAATTTCACAAGATACCATTGAACTTTGACCCATTGCATATGGTATCCAATTTGGGCTACTCGCATTTGGTAAGTTATGTGTACTCCGTATAACATGGTAGTGGTACCCAAATACTAACTTACACTAGTATTTTGGCCCGTGTAAATGTACATGAATAAAAAATGTGAAATTAATCATGAATATATTGAAAAAAAACGAGTAAGGATCCTCTAGAGTTTGTTTGTGGTAGAGTCAGTGAAGTTTACTAAAACTAATAATAAGACAAAAAGAAAGAATTTTGAAAGGCACATATAAAAATGTTAATTTATTTATTATTACCTTTTTAGGTAAACTCTACCAAATAGAGTTGAAAATCAACTCTAGAGGATCCCTACACTGAAAAAACCTACTCCCTCCATTTCTTTTGTTTCTTTACAAAGAGAAAGTGGGGGAGTACCTAGGTGGATAGAGAGAGAAGGTGATTAGAGAAAGTTGAGGGCATCAGTGAAGGGAAAGGAAAAGTTTAATTAAGTGCTAATCTATTTTATTCTGTGGTATTATTTCTGACTCCCCCCTACCTCTCCGCCCCTATTCATCACTATCTCGACCGACCACCGCTGCTCCTCCCTATCTCTCCGCCCCTATTCATCAGTATCTCCACCGACACCACTGCTCACAATAAACAATAAACAAATCTTGTAGATGTCGTTGATGAGAACGAAGATAACAAAGTAAGTGGTGGAGATATTGGAGCATGGATGCGGCGGATGCGGATCTGCTTGAGCCTGGAGGATCGCGTAGATGTCGCAGATAGCCCCAAAAAGGGAGTCGATGACGTCGGAGTGCGATGACACCAGAGTTCGAGGTAGTCGTGATATTGGCGCGTGGATATAAGGGGACCAAGTCAGTGCTGCCCACGCGGCGACGATGATTGATCGGCGGCCAAAGACGGAATCAATGCGATTGGGATGGTGAGGAGGAAAGAGATTGGGAGTAATGAAAGGCTGGGTTCGACAGCAGAGGAGAGAGAAACTATTGAGAAATGTAGATGAAGTTTTTCTGGGGAAATGATGAACAAAGATGAAGGAAGGTGTGAATAATGTGGTGGGGGTTGGTACGGAAGGAAAGTCTAGAGAGAGAGGGTCTCCCTTCTCTCTAGAATTTTCCTCCCCACTTTCCCTTCTTTTTACCTTCTACCCATCACCTTCACTGTTTTCCCACTTCCTCTTCCTCTAACCCATGTCATTCCCTTTTAATCTCAATCCTTAATCTTTTCCTTAAACCTCTCTATCTTAATCAAGGCTCAGGCGTTCCTTATTCATGATGACAAGATCGATTTAGCCTGGGTTATTACGGTTTCGTTATTTATTCATCCTTGCGATAGTTTTAAATTTTCTGATGCATCATAGCTATGTTGTGTGGCGGCTCAGCCCTTGATTTTCTCTTTCTTATGCATCACAGTTTTTTGCTGTGTGGCATGGGCTAAGGCCTTGATTGGCAATTTAATTGCTTTTGCTCGTCCTTGGACTAAGTGATCTTGATCTGATCTTTTCCTTTTATTTTTTTCATGCTTTGATTTTTATTCGTGAAGGCTTTTGTTTCTTATTGTTGAATTGACATGGTTGTGAAAGTCCCCTCTTTTGACCTGATTTGTTTTTCCAGTTCTGTTTTGATGGGTGTGCATGTATGGCGGCTGAGGTGGTGTTGCCGGCCGTGGTGCTCATTGCAGGACCTAGCTCTTTGTATTTTGAGGTCGGTGACTTTGCATTTCCTACTCGAGGTTGGTGGCGTGTTGTGCATCCTCCTGCTCGGATTCTCGTTTCCTTGAGATTTCTTGATCAGATGGTATTCACATGTTGGGTTTGGAGGATTTTTGTGCTGATTCCGGCCTTGCATGCTTGGATGAAGTGGTGGTCCGTGCACATTCGACTCTGGGTTGCATGCATGCCATTTTTTCTTCTTGGTTTCCGGTAGTATAGGAGCAGGAGGCGTGATTCTTGCTTGTGTTTCGCCGATGATCCGTTTTGGTCTGTGATTTGTTTTTTCTTTTTCCTGGGTCTGTTTTCTTTTTAGTGCCTTGGGCTACTTGGGCTTGGGTTGTGTAAATCCGATTCTTACCCTTGGCCCTTTATTTGGGCGCCGCCGGAGTTACCTTCTCAAACTTGTAATTCCTTACCATTAGGGAAGACAGAGACTCCACTTTGTATGTTGTTTTGCGGGTCGTGGTAGCTTTGTTCTTTACCATGGGAGGTTTGGGTCTTGATGGATCTCGGGTTTGTGCCCTTAAAAATCGGGTTTTCGGATCCACTGTTCTCACCCCAATTAACCACTGGTATTTGGATCGACCTCGGCTTTGTACCTTCTTTCTCCCCCCCCCTTTACGGCACTTAGGGTTAGCAACTTCTCCTCTGGCAGTAGGGAACCCTAGTGCCTTTCTTTATCTTACCTTTATAAAAAAAATGTGGTGGGGGCTGGGCGTTAATTTAGAAATGGGTTAGGTGGGTATTTTAATTTGGGTGGTTTGATTTAAAATGATAGGGAAAAATTAGTAGTAATCAGATTGGGTTTTTGGGTTAATAGCATTGTGTGGTTCAATTATAAAAATTTATTAGTAGAGTTAGTAAGGGTAAAATAGAAAGTTCATGTGACAAAATTGACCCAAAGTAGAAACGTAAAGAAATGAATGAAATTGCCGAAAACGGAATACGTAAATAACCAAAAGAAATAGAGGGAGTATTTCAAGATTTTTATACCTTAATATTGATAAACATAAATAGGAAATTTGTTGTGATAATAACACATATGAGAGTTGATCTCTATATCCCAAATAAATGGGTGTCATGTAAAATTTGGAAATCACGCCACCCCTATGTGGTTTCCAAATCAAAATCACGGTTGAACCCCAGTCCATCCAAAGCCCTGCCCAATGCTTATACCATGCTCCCTAGATCACACAAATAACATGGTGTCCTTCTCACAATTGAGGAGTAGGGGCCACACTTAAAATAATTGAAGTGTGTCATCTACTCCTCTATTGTGAGAATAACCACCATTCTTCTTATTCTCCCGGAAGCATGGTATAATTTGCGAGCCCCGCCCCACCTGATTTACTTGATTTGCTCGACTCTCCTCCCAACCTAATTATCCCCAAGTTCTACCACCCCAATTACCCGCTGACTCTAAAACTCAACATTTCTTCACCATGACAACTATCTTAGTCGTCCCTCTCCCCCATCGATTTTCCTAGACGACCTCACTCCCCCGTTAACCCCTCTACACGCACCTCCAATAAAAAACCGTCATCCCATCATCAACACTGTTATTACCCTACCCCCACCCATTTCCAAACCAAAACTTTAACGAGCCAAAATTGTTTTGGTTACACCCCTCGCCCTTGATAAAATATTCAAGTTAACCCCTCTACCCCCGTTGACTTGTTTACCTAACCTCCCTCGCTAACCGATACGCCTAGACCCGTCAAAATTTTCAAGTGGGATCCCCTTTAATTTTTTACTGAGCTTACCGCAAGTGAACTCCTCTACCTAACGCCCTTATCTCGGTCAATTGTTAAACTCTAATTCCTCTAACCTTATTAGTTTCTCGGCTCTAAATCTGTGAGTATATTAAAAATTTCAAAACTAAAATGAGTGCAGTTTTTCTGTTAGTCAATAAAACATATCAAATTGATATTTGCATCACGATAATATCCAAATATATTAGAAAATCAAATTACTCTATTACTCTACATAATTCCAGTTGTGAATGCAAAGAAAACAAACTTTAATTCTATTAGAATATATTTGTGTTTTTCAATGTCACGGACTCACTGTAACATTATCGATTTGGTGTTACCTTCATTGTTAGTGGTGTTACCTTCACTGTTAAGTAGTGTTACCCACACGGTAAACCAATGAGATCATGTGGTGTTACGATTACACCATATATCTTCTGGTTCCCGAGCTTGTTTGTTACTTATAAAGTTAGCAATCAATGTTAAATTGTTGTATTGTGCGCTAAATTACTTATTTTAATTCGTTTGGATAAAAAAAATATAAGGTGAACATGTCTTAAAAATTATATCATTTCAGTGTCGTGGTCACTAATCACTTTCAGTTGGAAACGGGTGCACTTTAAATCAACTTCTCCACCCGACGCTCTAAACAGATCGATTCATGTACCCCACCAGCCTAATCCATGTCCATCTCTATAACAAACCTCATTTAATGCATTCTACACTCCTTTACACGACCTTCATATACTCATCATCACCCTTTCTAAACTTCGACCTCAATCCTGGTTAGAAAAAAAAGTAAACTACTAACATATTAATCCTTACAAATTGAGTTGTCGTATTATTGGTATTTTGATCTCATCCATGAATATTGTGGTTTTCAATTGAGAAAAGATGGTGAATAAATTGTGTTTAAAAAAATAGATTAGCTCAATAATATATTTTGATCAGTTCACATTTTCAAGTGGTAAATAAGATGAAACATAAAAAACGACCATATCTTTTACATTAAAAAGAAATGTATAATAAATGACTACCATAATTAACATTCTCTATATATTTGTTAATATTTTTCCTTTCACGTTTATGATCTTAAAAAAAGAAAACCTCACCATTGTATTTTTGGCAGTCTACTAGATGCTAAATCACTTTGATGACATGGCAAGCTTATGTGGCGACGGTGCTTGTGAGATCGCCATATGTAGAAAACCGTGTTGACATGTGAGGATGTGACACGCTTAAGTGGCGACGTTTCCTGTGGGTTCGCCATGTGGAAATCCGCGCCACACATGGTGATAAGGTCTAGAATCGCGACATGTGTCAATGGGGACGTCTTTAGTAAAATACTAGTTTACTACTTGGGCTATGCCCGAAATAAAATTTCCTACAAAAATTTTCGTGCTATTTCATTGTGAAACATCATACTCCCTCCAGTTCTAAATGATCTTCCTGTTTTCTTTTTGGGTCAGTTCTACATGATCTTCTACTTTCCTTATTTGTCTGATCAATCACACTGATAGCTTCAATAGTTCACTTCATTTTTCGGGTTTGTCAGGAGGGATAAAAGAGAGATGCTTTCTATCAGTCAAAAGCAGATACCGTCCCCCATGCTCTTATGGTCCGCTTAACGAGGAATCTAACGGTAGGACCTGGGGCCAGAGCAAGTTCGGTTGGGGTATAGAGCCGTAAGCGCGGTGGGGGTGACAGAAGACGTGCTCGTACGGTTCATAGAAGGATATGATCAACTCGTTGATTTTGTGGAACTTTCACTCCTCTATATTCGAAATATGCCTTTCTAGGAGCATTACGATCTGCAGCTCAAATGGTCCCTTATGAAGTCTCTATTGGTCTTATTCTTATTCTTATTTCCACCACATCTTACTCACTACAAAACAATCCGTGCTATTTCATTGTGGAACATCAAATAGAACAGGAGGGAGTATAAAAACATGAGGGAGTAATAGAAATTGATGTAATTTTTTTTTTTGTAAAATAATAAAAATCATAAAAATATTGAAGGTATAGAGAAGAAGCAAAGTAATAAGCCAGAGTATTCTGAGTTATGATTGAATTAATTAAACAAAAGAATTATAAGGCTTAATCTAATCTAATCTAATATAGAGAGAGTTCATCATTTAAGAATTATTCAAAGAGTTTAGTGTATGGTGAAAGAGTAAACAAAAGAGTTTAGTGTATGGTGAAAGAGTCCATCTTTACCATTTAAGAGAAATACATAATAGTAAAAGATAATTAAGATTCACGAGCTCAGACATAGTCCAAAAAATGAGAGGATAAATTACACATTTAATCATTAACAATTCACACAGAGATTCTCATTTTCGTAAAACTGTTGTATAAAGATATATTATGGAAACACGTATAATTGATCAAACAATTAGTTCTGTGTATCATAAACTTTTGAAACACATATCATTTTATTTGGGAAAATTTGCGATACCGCACCTTTTAAAAGTAGTTTTTTTTTGCGAGACCGCACCTGTAATACCCCAAATTTCAGAGAAAGTTATTAAGAGATTAAGGGCTAATATGAGGTGTTTAAAAGGATTGATAATGCTACTCCTACCAACAAAGTCGACTTTCCTTTTAGGAAGCCCATGTGATAAGAACTCCACAGTTAAGCGTGCTTGGCTAGGAGCAATTTCAGGATGGGTGACCTTCTGGGAAATTTTCTCGGGGTGCGCACGAGTGAGGTCAAAGTGCGCCGGAAGGACATGTGTTGGTTTGTGGGGTCAGTATACAGCCTTGCAAGCTGCCATAGGTAACTATTTTCGGCTCATGCGATGAGCCGGGGTGTTACAAATGGTATCAGAGCAACCATGCGACCGCGTATTGATCTTGTGGTCAAGAGTGCCCAGGTCAGCAGCCTAGCGTGGGAAATATCCTGGAGTTAGACTATGGTTGGCTGCCAGTCGCAACGAGGACGTTACTTTTTCTTAAGAGGGGGTGAGTGTGATACCCCAAGAAAGTTAGTAAGAGATTAACAGATCATACGAGGTGCTTAAAAGGATTGATAGTCCTACTCATACCAACAAAGTCGACTCTCTTTTTAGGAAGCCCATGTGATAAGAATTTCACAGTTAAGCGTGCTTGATTGGGAGTAATTTCAAGATGGGTGACCTCAAGGGAAATTTCCCGGGGTGCGCACGAGTGAGGTCAAAGTGCGCCGGAAAGACCCGTGTTGGTATGTCGGATCAGTATACAGCCTGACAAGCTGCCATAACTGACTACTTCCGGCTCAAGCGATGAGCCGTGGTGTTACAACACCTTTTATGTTTAATTTTGTGAGACCGCACATTTTATGTTAAATTTTGCAAAACAACATCTTTTAAGTTCGATTCCTTTGCGAAGCCGAACCTCTTTTTATTTTCGGCTAATTTTGACCAATACTCGGCGTAGACCCGACCTTGTTCTCCCCTCATTCGATTTTCCCTCCAAAATTTCCCATTTTTTCCCCGCCGGGTCGAGAAAACGTCGAAGACTGGTCAAAATTGAAATTTTGGGGGAAAAATTGAAGGCGAGGAGAGTAAGGTCGGGTCAACGCGAGAAACTGGTCAAAATTAGGTGGAAATGAAAAGGGGTGCCGTTTCGCAAAAGAATAGAACTTAAAAGGTGTAGTTTCGCAAAATTTAACATAAAATGTGTGGTCTCGCAAAAATTAATTTGAAAGGTGTGGTCTCGCAAAAAGCTGTTTTTAAAAGGTGCGGTCTCGCAAATTTTTTCTTTTATTTAATTCAAATTGTATTTCAATTTGAGATCCATTTATACATTTTCTAATATGCAATGCTTAATTTTTAAAATCGTTATATACTATATCTATTAATTTTTTTTTCTTGAAGAGTATAAATAATAAATGTTGTTATATGCTCAATCTATATTGAGAAATCAGGGGAATTATCCCAAAAATCTGATGATTTCTTCTTGAGATTTAGATCTTGGCAATGGCTAGATCGAAATCAAATAGGAAAAATCAAAGCTCAAAAAAATTTAAGAAACAATTACAAAAATTAAAATAGAAAAGTAGGAAAGAGGCGCCTTCAACTTCAGGCGCGACTTGATTTAAGTCCGTTGGAGAAATTCAAGGAATTCCTGCACTGGTGCTGTCAAATATTGATTATGAAGCTGAAGAATAGCCTGTAAATGATGGTAATGAGGAAGAAATTGAGCAAATGATGGAAAACCCTTTTTATCCCTAGCTTCTGATGATGTCTTAGAAGGGGTGTACTACTTGAGTAGTGTTGTTGTTTGTTATGTGCGTGGTGCAAAACCCCCCCTTGATGTTATGCATGAATTTTTTAATAGAATTTGGGGGGAAAAAGGGGCTGGACAAAGTTTCTATGCTTCCTAATGGAGTGTTTGTTGTTAGATTTAAGATGGTAGAGGAAAAAGATAATATCTTGAAGGCTGGATTTCATCTATTTGACAACAAACCCCTTATAGTTCAACCATGGAAGGAATACCTTGACCTAAGTAAGGGAATGATGAAAAGCGTACCTATTTGGATTAAACTCCTTGATTAGAGCTAAAGTCTTGGTTTTTACCTTGCATACAAAAGATATTTGGTTTGGTGGGGAAATCATAAAGTGTGATGCAACCACGTCTGATAAGAATAGACTTGGATTTGGAAGGGCTATGGTTGAGGTAGAGATTGGTCAGAGCTTTCGTTCTGTGCTAAGGTTTCTAGATGATAAAGGAAAAGAGATTGTGCAACAGACTGAATATGAATGGAAGCCTGAGATATGTGCAAAGTGTAAGAAAATTGGGCATGGAAAGGAACAATGCAATTATGGTGAGCCAAGAAACGCACCTAGACAGCAATATGGGAATGCTCAAAAGAGGAAACCTGGAATGTTTTGGAGGCCTAAACAGAACCCCCATCAGACTGCTCAGATTGGGGGAAGCAAATACTATCCCCTATAAACCAAGTGGCTACTCAACAGATAGTGAGCACAACCAGACCTGCCCAAAGACAACTCATATTGTACCAAAGACAATCTACAGAGAATACAGAGAACTGCACTACTGGGAGAACATATGCAAACATTCTGATTGGAAGTGAAAACCCTGGCACTGGGAGTGGTAGTGAGATCCTTAATCATACTGATGTTCATGGACAGACTAGCATTTTGAAATATTAGGGGACTGAATAGCCAAAATAAACAATAGGAAATCAGATATTTATGAACTTATAGGATGTAGGGCTACCTTAGGCCGACTAGACACTGAAGCCCACTTTCATATGTCTTCCGGTCCAAGTGCAGAAACTTGTTAAAAGACGGTTACCACAGAAATTGATGGTTAATCAAGGACAACAAAACTACACACACTAGCATTATAAAAAGAGAAAGAAGAATCAGAAAGGGCCTTCATTCCCCTTAAGGGGACAGTTAGTCACTTAGTTCCTTGCAATTTCAATATCAGAATTCATCAATATTGTTGATTAGTTGGTTTCGTTGGTTACAAAATCTCCATTGAAGTAAAATTACATTAATCAGGTTCTTCATATAGTTATCATTCCTAATTTTTGCGTTTCCTTTTAGTTATTATATATTTCTACCATTTTAGTTAGTCTACTATTTTGTTCAATTGTTTGGTAATTTTTGTTGTTAAAGAATTTTAATGTTCTTATCGATTATATGAATGTGTAATGTCGAATTAGCGAAGTTGTGAGAACATATCTTGATTTCATTTACTCTCTAAATTTTATTTATAATCGATTTTATGATATGACTAATTCATTATTTTGGATGTTGATCATCGTCCATATGATTGCTTAGTTGATTGTTAGACTTGTATGGTTGATCCGTAATCGTGAATCGTACAATCCGTAGTAGTACCGGATTATGAAACTTGTAATTAAAACTTGTCTTATCTTCCGAAATTATTGATTCATTATGTCGTTGCACGAATCAAGCTTGTGTATTTGTGGCTTAATTTGACCTTAGTGTGTCCGTTATTGTAATTGAATAGTCGAGTATAGGAGCATGCTCTAGATTGCTGTTTGATTAGATGATATTTCAAGAACTTGTTTGATTTATCGATTGTGTGGACATTAAATGATGTAGGTACTTATCTACATTCATGGTCAATATTAAGAAGTATGTGAATTGGTTTTGATTTTATGATCGATTGCTATTTAGACACTACCATGTATTCCCTTGTACTGTTTTCGTTATAAATTAGTTTATAGTTGATTTCGTATTTTTTATTTAGTTTAGGAATTTCGATAACAATGATGTTTATACGACATAGGAATTTATTAATAGAAGTGCATTTTCTCCGTGGGATCGATCCCTACTTACACTAACTACTAGTTAATTGTTTAGGGATTACTTTGGGTGACCACGACATCACACCAATGGTTAACAGGGGCGGAGCTAGGATTTCATGAGAGGGGGTTCAGAATTGTCTGTTTGGGACACGGTTTCCGGCACAGACACGGATGCGATACGGTATGACACTTGTCTGACACCACCAGAAAATCGTGTCTGGTATTTTTTTTATTTAAATTTAGGACACAGACACAGTTTTTTGCTTTAGTTAGACACAAACCAGATTCAGGCCAGACACGGGCACGACACTATGCTACGTCGTTTTCGGCGTTTTTTTTAAACCTATTTTTTCTCTCTTTCTTTTCTATTGCACGACATTTCACTCTCTACTTCTGCTTCCCCCTTTTCCTTCTCCTCCTCCTCACCTTCTTGGATCTTCCTCGTGCTCCACCTCCAGCCGCCCCACCTACCTCACCACCCAGCCGACGAGCCTTCTCCTACTTTCTCTGCTTAGCACTAGGCCCTGGCTCGACACACATACACCGCATACGCCCAACCGCGCGCACAATACCTCACAAATTTCAAAGTATGCCGTTTTTCTTTTCTTTTTTTTTTTTTAGTTTGTAGAGTAATTAGTTAATACTTTCTAGTTTTTGTTGAATGGTATGCTTAGGTGGATATAATAATAGATGCCCAATTTTTCTAGTTTAATTTGGGTTTTTTGTTTGATTTGTAGTTGAGACCTTTGTTTCGTTGTGAATTAGCTTGATTTTAGATGTGTATTGAATGTTAATATTGGTTTTATGTTGAATTTTGTTGATTGTGATTTGTGATTTGGTTATCTGTGAAGGTGGTATTTCTTGAAAATGGAGTCTAGTGGTGTTAGTTTCGATGTGGTTGATTACACATTGTGGCAATTTGTTGGAAACGAAAGGAAGTAAAATATCAGAAGGTGGTAGTAATTTTGTTTGGAAGTGTAGTTTTTGCAATGAGATTAAGCAAGGTTCATTCACTATAGTGAAAGGTCATTTGTTGGGTATTACCGGAACCGGAGCTAGTGTTTGTAAAGAAACAACTACGATGAATCTAGCCAAAATGAGAAAATTGGAAGATACTTATGTTGCTAAGAAAGAAGCTTCAGAAAACAAAATTCCATTTTTTCCAAATGGACATTTTTCTTCTTCCTCCGAAGCTAATGTTATGCCACCACCATATGGCATTTCTTTGAGAGAGGCTAAGAAAAGAAAACCCGATAATACCATTTCCATATCTTTTAATGTTCAAGCTAGAAACCATTTAGATGCGGAAATTGCAAGGATGTTTTACACCGGAGGGTTGCCTTTTAACCTTGCTAGAAATCCTTATTACATAAAATCTTATATGCCACTTCTAATCCAATTTCGATTTATATCCCTCCGGGTTACTACAAGTTGAGAACTACCTTACTTCAACAAGAAAAGGAGAATGTTGAGAGGTTGTTAGACCCTATTGAAAGCATTTGAAAAGAGCAGGGGGTGAGCATATATAGTTAGTGATGATTGGAGTGATTCACAAAGAAGATCTCTAATTAATGTTATGGTTGCTTCGAAAAGTGGTCTAATGTTTATGAAAGCGGTCGATTACTCGGGTGAAGTGAAAGATAAAGCGTTTATTGCCGCTTTGTTAAGTGATATAATTGATGAAGTTGGAGATCAAAATGTTGTGGTGTTGACGGATAATGCAAGTAATTTCAAAGAGAGAGCTCATTGAAGGAAGCAAGATATCCACATATCTATTGGACACCATGTGTAGTACACACCCTTAATTTTTTCATGAAATACATTTCTGCGGCTAAGAATACTTCCAACAATGAAGAAGTTTATGAGGAGTAGTGTCATTAGATAGAGGAAGTTCATGTGGATGGTTGTTTCATAAAGAACTACTCCCTCCGTCCTAGTTCAAACGCCCCATATTCCATTTTAGGACGTCCCAACTCAAACACCTCATCTATTTTGGGACATATTTCTCTCTCCCACTTTTATTAAATTATCACATCCTCTGTCACGGTATCTCTCATACTTTTGTTAATCCCCACATTCTCTCTCCTCTTTTTTCTTAATATTATCCCACTCAACTTATTATATCAATTTTTCTTATTCCACTACAAAAAACGTCGGGGGCGTTTGAGCTCGGACGAAGGTAGTATATCATGAATCATTCTATGAGGCTTGCAACTTTGAACAAGTTTTCTTCTATGAAATTGCTCTATGTCGCCGACACTAGATTTGCCTCTATTGTTGTTATGCTTAAGAGGTCGTCTCTTCTTAAGACCACCTTGAAATCAATTGTTATTAGTGAGGCACAAACTTCATATAGAGAAGATAATCGTGAGCAAGCTACACTTGTGAGTTACAAGATCGCAGGTAATGCTTGGTGGGATAAAGTGGAGTATATTCTTGAGTTTACTCGTCCTATGGACGATATGATTAGAGCTTGTGACACTGATAGATCTTCATTCCATTTAGTTTATGAAAGGTGAGAGGTTATGACAAT
Source organism: Spergularia bocconei (assembly GCA_963457585.1). Lineage (NCBI taxonomy): Eukaryota > Viridiplantae > Streptophyta > Magnoliopsida > Caryophyllales > Caryophyllaceae > Spergularia > Spergularia bocconei. The sequence goes on from OY734959.1 coordinate 11,324,825, forward strand.
GAAGGTCAAAGAGGCTACCTACAAGTATGAGCACAAAGGCTTAAGTGAAGACTCCACTTTTTTCAAAGTGTAGAAGGCATTATCACAAGTCGTTGGAGCAAAATCAAACTAGTACTCCTCCCATGGCGTGGCACATTCTTTAGTTCCAAAATATGTATGTTTTAGGGTCTGTTCAGTATCATTTGTCGTTTTAAGTTTTTTATTTTTTATAAACTCAAAAACAATTATGTTTAAATTCTGTCAATTTTAAAAACAGATTATAAGTCAATCATACACCAAGCTTTAATTTCCCTAAAATAAATAAATCCAACATTTATTTCTCTCTTCTCACCATCTCTAAACCCACTCTCTGCTCCTTGTACAAACCAACAACAACCCACCATTATCACCCTTCGCCCTTCGTCTAACACTCTGATCAGGCCTATACGCTTTCCTTTTTAAAACCCATCACCATCATGCCGTAGTCCGACCCTCTAATCGGCAGATGAAAAGGCAAGAAAGAGGAGCGACATATTTTGATCGGAAGAGTTGGAATCATCATATTTCTTATCATCTTGGTCTGTGTCGTCGACCAAGGCAGTCGTTGCCGGAGTTTTCTTTGGCGGAGGACACAATTGTTGTTTCTCCGACAATAGATCCCCGTTCATATTTAATTATGAGGGGTGACGGTGATCGGATCAGAAGTAATACATATGTCGGTTGCCGGAGGTTGTTGATGGTGTCGATGAGAGTGAATGTGATATACTGTGTACTAGTGTATGGTTAAGATCAAGAATATTAAAACTGAAATCTGATTTTGGAAACCATAAAAGAAGGTTTTAGAAAACGGATGGATTTATCCCAAAATTAAGCTGACATTGTTTTTGGCAACAACTTCTACCAAACAAGTTGTATTTTATTTTTCACAAAAAAAAAAAAAAACAAAAAACCAAAAACTGCAGCTATACCGAACAGTACCTTAACTTTAAAAATTGTTTTTTTGTTTGTTTTGTTTTTGAGTTTCACTACTTTGTCTATGTAGCTCTTTGATCTCATTATGTTTCATTTATACTCAAGAATGAATTGACGATTCCCGGAAGAGTCGCTCCACACGTAGATAATGACATCGCTTGTTCAAGATTGTCTTCTTTTCAGGGGCTTTTTCCTAATATTGACCAATTTAGGAAAGCTAAGACCATCTTTTCAAGAAGAGAGAATGATATATTCGAGGATTTAGAATGTGTAAGTGAGATGTCTCTTATGGAACCTAAGCATTGGTGGGCTACTCATGGTTTGATTGCTCGAACTCTCCTAGCTTTAGCATTCAAGTTGTTAGGCCGACCTTCATCATCGTCTTGTAGTGAAAGAAATTCAAGTGCGTGCTTACAAGCTCATTCACTCTTGTGCTAGAAATAAGCATAATTCAAAAAGAGCCGAATTTGGTAATAATTCACAATAACCTACGTTTGATTTCTAGAAATAGTGAAGAGTATATTAAGGGAAAATGCAAGATGTGGGATATTGGTGGAGATGAGCATGACAATCTTGGTGATATTGTTTGTCTTGATATGGCTACTCTTTCCCTTGATGAGCCGGACATGAAAAGTGTGATTTTTGAGGATGTTGGAGATCTTGAAGAAGATGCTTAGATTAATGTTTATTGTTATAATCCTTTGATCTTATTCTTTGCTTTGGTTTGTAAGACACTAAGACTTATGTTTATTTCTTTGTTTTAACTTTTTATTGTGAGGCTATGGAAACATTCCATTGTCATATGGCATGGAGAATATTGTCGCGGAATGACAATATTACTTATGTTTCATTTTGCAACTTTTTGGTACTAAAGAGTGTACATTATAGGAGTCACATTGGAAGGTCTTCCAATTTCTGGTCATTTAAATATCCGTTTAATTTTTTTTTTATATTTATTTTGCCGTGTCTGTGTCCCCTACTTTTCAAAGTGCCATATCACGTGTCTGTATCGGTGTCTGTGTCCGTTTCGGTGCTACCTAGGTTATGGGAAAGTTTAAGTCGACTGACATAACATGTGTTGGCTATCGGCTATAAAAGAGGCAAATTCTCTTTTTGGTGATTTGATTGTTACCAAAAATTAGCATTGACACGTACGTGTTAGCTTGAGCGAAAACATAAAGGACCTCAATTCTTATACGTGGTGTACGCACACATGCAAATTGGAGATCCGATATTGTACTGTAGAACGTTCGCGGAATTAACAAATATGGTGATTTATTTGGCCGGCGGCGTACGTACGGGCAGTACAACAAGACTACAGTTTCAGAAACAATCAGTACATTTATTTAGGTGTGGTTTATCTCTGTGACTATTATTAATTGATACTCCCTCCGTCCCAACTCAAACGCACCATATTCCATTTCGAGACGTCCCAACTCAAACACCCCATCTATTTTGGGATATATTTCTCTCTCCAACTTTTATTAAATTATTACATCTTCTCTCACATCCTCTCTCCTACTTTTATTTATCCTTACATTATCTCTCCTTTTTCATGATATTACCCCACTCAACTTACTATATCAATTTTTCTTATCCCACTACAAAAACGCCTTGGAGCGTTTGAGCTGGGACGGAGGGAGTAATTATTAATTATATTCGGAAGTTAGGGGTAGTTTATCTGTTCCTGATTTGTACCGGGTTTTGAATTTGGTGTTATAATTCGAGAAGGTGGTTGTAGTGATGCTATTTTATATAGTGCAATTTAGTGGTTTAGCTGGCGGGTTTTACCTCCGTTTGGAGGGTTTTGCCCTTGGTTAAGTCCCTAGAATCTGTGTCTCGTCTCATTAGCTTGCGTATTTTATGATTTTGTGTTTTATTCTCAATTGGTTAGCTTCCGCAACGCGTGTGAGATTGACTTTATTTTCCAACAAGTGGCACTAGAGCTAAGTTTTGGGTTTAATTCAGTGGTTCAATTGGCAAGGATGTCAAACATGCGGTCTCAGTTTGCGATGACAAAGTTTGACAGTAAAAGTAGTTTCACCCTTTGGCAAAGAAAGATGAAGGATCTGATGAAGGAACCCTTTGGCAAAGAAAGATGAAGGATCTGATGAAGGATCTCCTGGTACATCTTGGCTTGTCGAAAGCCTTGAAATGAGCGAAGGGCAAGCCGTAGAATATTAGTGACGCCGACTGACAAGATGTGTGAGAAAAGAGTATTAGCATCATTAGGTTGTGTATCGCGAATTCAGCCATCAATTGTGTCGTTGTTGATGAGGACTCTTATTCGGAGATATGTGATAAGTTGGAGAAACACTACAGAGCTAAGAGTTTGACCAACAAGTTGTTGAAGCGACGTTCATATTGGATTACTGATGGACGAGGATGAAAATCTGAGTGGACACATGAACGTGTTCAATGAATTGTTAGATGAGTTGAAAAAGGTCGAGGTAAAACTTGAGGAGGAAGGTAAAGTGTTGTCACTCCTCAATTCTCTACCGGGCGCATATGATAATTATGTGAATAATATTCTGTGCGGGAAGGATACTATTACGCTGGATCAGGCGCAGACATCTTTATTTTCCTTTGATGCGACGGAGAAGGACAAGACTAGGATACATGGCGACATCTCGGATAAGGTTACAGCTGCTCGTGGTGGTAAAAGATGCGTTTTTATTCATTGAAATTTTTTCGTTTGGATAATTTGTTAGCTAATTCGATAATTCATGTATTTGTATTTTAATATAAGAATTAGTGGTTTTGTATGTATTTATCGTCTCGATTAATGTGGAAGTGTGTGGAACGACAATGAGGCGATGAAAGATAATCCAAGGAGCGATACAACAAGTTTGGAAGTTATTTTAGTCCATTTACGGAAGGTCAAATTTGAAACTTTATAACTTTCAAACAGCTTAGAATTTTGTAGTGAGACCAACGGCTATTAAAGTTCATGAACTTAGTTTTCCAAGATGTGGTCTTTACTGGCCAAGTAATGAAGAAGTTATGACCGTTTGAAACACGTTGCAAGAACTAGTCCGACAACCGAAACAGAATTTCTAGACAACTCGTATGGGTTCAGACGAGTCGTCCGACTGAGTCGGTCGATTTTACGGGTTTCTTAATCCCGTTTTGTAATCTTTTAGTATTTAAACCTAGTTTTCCGTCTTTTGTTTGACATTCAGTATTCAGACTTGTTAGAGTATTTTTGAGGAGATTATGCAAGCTAGAACCTCTTTTCACGGTTTAATTAATCGAAACTAAAATTCATCGACAATTGTGAGTTTGATTCTAATTCCTTTATTTGTTTGAGTATTGTTTATTCCTCGTGTTCTTATTATTGTTGATTGATTTATTGCTTAATTAGGTGGCAAACTAATTAACCCTATATCTATCGTATTGCTAGATTTTACAAGCAATTTAAGGATTAATTGTTAGATTGTTAATTCACACTTAGCAACTATCCTAGTCTTTCCATGCTAAACAACTTTACTTGATTAAAGAGAATAAACATATATTAATTAAAGGTCGAAAACGCGTGTGTCTAGATTTTATTAATCTTAGTTGATATCATTTTAATTGGTACTTTATCCTTTCGTTGGATTGATTTTAGGCGCACGTCTCTGTTATCCACCTACGTAGGGCTGGTCTCTCTTTCTAGGTAGGACTAAGAAAAGATAGGGGATTATTTATCCACAGCTAGGTTCTTAATGGATTAAGATTAGTTGACAACATGGATCAATTAAATGAACAATAATGGACATTAATTGACCGGGATATTTAACTTTTATTAATTATCAATCTACCTGCTTTGTTAATTACTTGTGATGCGTATGTTAATCTATAATTAACAAACTAAGAGTATTTGCAGCGGAATTGAAAACTAAAAGAACATATTTTTGTATTTATATGGATATAAACTAAAGAAAAACAATAAAGATATGATTCAATACCCGCAAGTAATTGAATCTGCTGAATTCAAAGTGCCGCAACCCTTAATTCGATCCTCCGCAAAGGATTTAACACTCACGCATGAGTTTGTCGCCCGCAAGCAACCACACAAACAACTTGAAGGAAACTCCCTTCGACTCTTCGATATTAATATTCAACTGTAAATTGAAATTTGTCTATGAAAATACATGAGACTATCTCACCTTATATAGGGTAGAGATGTCTAGCTTATTGCCTTAATTCTAGCTATAATAGAATTAGGAAACTAATTGAAAACTTAGTAAATAACTAGACTTCCCAAATAAATTAGGAAATACTTATTATCGGAAACTAATTATAAGACTCCCTAAGTAAATAAGGAAAACTTTAAGCTAGACTGAATTTAGGAAAACTCCATAAATCGATTCTTGCTTGCCTCCCGCATCATTCTCCTCCTCTTGAAAAGGAATTGTCCTCAATTCTAAATCAATTACAATTCCACCAGGATCAAATATCAATCTAAAGAATTTTAGAACAAAGAAAAAAGTTGCAAAAGTAAGGTTTGTGATCGGTAAGTCTTTCAACTCATCATCTTCAATGTACTCGATCATCTTTTGGATACTATGATCTTCAATCTCTGATGTTTGGGGTGGATTTTCACCCTATAGAGTCCTGAAATTACCCTGTACTATGGATTCTGGAATTACCCTGCAGAAGTCAGAAATTCCCCCATAGAGCTGTACGTGGTACAACAACTTCTACAAGAAAGGATCTAAGTCGTTTGAATGGGTCAACAACCGTTTTTCAATTAATTATGATTAATGGTGAAGATATGGCAATTACAAAGAAGATATTCCAGTCAATGTGGCCGTTTATTATGTCAATTATGGTGCATTAATGACATTTAATGCTATGGAGTAAATTCTGGATTTGGGGGTTACAGAGTTGTAGACATAGACTTAATGGAGGAACAATGAATGACGTTATTCAATGTCAAGCAAAGAGGCAGCTATAAAAGAAGACTCCAAGACAAAGAAGTGTTAGAACCTAAGGTGGTTTAGACACTCTAAACAACACTTAATAACTCTATTAAGTGGAACCTTAGGTGAGGATCGATTTGCATGTAGTTAAAAACAACTAAAAAACCGAGTTTAAAGATCGTATACCTTGTTTTGGCTCTAGGTTGTGCTCTCCTTTACTAAGGAGTGTCTTGAGCTGCTTAACAAGGATGATCCTCCTTCCAAACTTTGATTCTTGAACTCTTCTAATCTCCCACGGCACGTACCAAAGGATTCACGAGAAAACCGAGTTATTATGTACTAGTAATAACTCGGTTTACCCCAAAAACAAAATAGCCCTAATCCCTAACAATTAGGATCAATTAGGGTGAAGTATTTTTGTGTTTAGATGTGTTTTTGAGCTACATGCAAAGCTCAAAAAACTTGGTGGCTATGGTGAAATAGTTGGCTCCTTTTAGAGAGGAAGAAGATGATGATTCTTTCCTCAATTTTTTTCTTGTTTTTTTTATTTTTGTGTTGAAAATGATTAGTACTCTAAGTCTAAACATGGATTAGACTATATATAGTGGTGGGTTAAATTAGTAAATCAAATTTACTAATTTGCCCCCACTAACATTAACCAACCTTTAAGGTATAACAAGGTTAATTTAGTCATTTCATAACTTAACTAATTAAGTTACAATTAACTATTATATATTGATATAATAATTATATCTAATCATATTTTAGCTAATAATTACAACTCTTGTAATTAATTCTAGCTAAATTTGTCACGACTGACAAATCACAACAATACCCGTATAATTACTAATCTCAAATTTAGCAACTTATACACTGATAAAATTTCTATTTTATCAGTGGTTTATTTATTATCAATTATCTTATAATCAATAATATAATAAACTCTACAGCCTGATACTAAACACACTGCCAGTTAACTATTAACTGGCTAACAGGAGTTCATCACGTTATCCTATATAGGTATGACCGATAGGGATCAGTCGATCTCCGCCATCTTACGACGACAATAACGTCAAACCCTAGACGGCCAATCGTTATTGATTTACGTTGATCAACTGATAAGTTCATCTTATAAACCGATCCCTGTTTATTCCATAATTGAGATTTATTAATCAACGCACTATTGTCGGAGGACACTAGTCCAACAATCTCCCACTTGTCCGAGACAAGTATGTGCGTGATCGACTCTCTTGCCCTTTATATCTCCCACTCAATGCAAGATGTCTTTCAGGTCGCTCCTGCACCCGATGTGAATCGTAAAGTGGTTTTCTCGATCGAGAGCGCAATTGTCTGACCGGAAAAATCTACCTTAGATTGCTTCCGAGCGTGGCCACGCATTTTCAATTGCTACTCCTCGAGTGGCCTAAAGATATTAACCCTGACGTGGGCGGACAATCCCTTCACTCTATTTTCATTGTTCCATACAACTCACAGTGACCCAAAATATGCCCTTATAGCCTCCTTTAACGGCACGACTTAGGACATAAATCAAAGCCACTATTTATTGCACAAACTCTGGCAAATAGTTTCAGGTCAAAAGAATCGACTCAATGGTATAATACAGTGCTCCTAGCTTCGACCCAGCAATAGGAATCTGTAGGTGGTCAAGTCCGACAGAGTGTCTCACATTCTGCTTGTGTAAACGACCGGTCATCCCATGACCTATGACTTTTGAACCAGTCATCCTAATCGACTTACACTCTAGTCACTTAGAGTCGTCACCTCACATTGTGACTAGGGACTAAATTATTCTGCTATTCCTGTTCACTTCATAGGGCTCAAATCGTCTCTACGACCTATAGGAGTTTAACAGAATGTATTTTTTATTCAGCATATACAAAACTGAATAAATTTAAACGATAAAATCTTTATATATATATGTATGTAAAAAGTCAATACAAAGATCTAACTATTACATACCATATAATCTACAACCAATCAGTCATGCGTCTCAATCCCATGGACGCTACATGACTGTTGTGCTTGGCCAGTGTCATCGGCTTAGTCAGAGGATCGGCGACATTATCATCTGTCCCGATCTTACAAACCAAAATATCTCCTCGTTCCACAAAATCTCGTATTACGTGAAACTTCCTGAGTACATGTCTAGACTTGTTACTAGACTTAGGCTCTTTAGCCTGAACTATTGCTCCACTGTTGTCGCAATAGATGGTGATAGGATCTGCTGCTGCCGGAACAACCTTCAGCCCTTCTAGAAACTGCTTGATCCATACCGCTTCTTTTGCAGCTTCTGAAGCCGCAATGTACTCTGCCTCCGTTGTAGAATCCGCTGTGACAGATTGCTTGGAACTTTTCCAGCAGATCGCTCCACCGTTCAGAGTAAAAACATAGCCGGATTGAGATTTCATATCATCTCGATCAGTTTGGAAACTAGCATCTGTGTAACCTTTTACACGTAGCTCAGTATCTCCTCCAAACACTAAGAATGTATCTTTAGTCCTTCTCAAGTACTTTAGGATATTCTTTACAGCTATCCAGTGACTTTCACCGGGATTAGCCTGATACCTGCTCGTCATGCTCAAAGCATGTGAGACATCAGGCCTCGTACACATCATAGCATACATGACTGATCCAACTGCGGAAGCGTACGGGATCTTTTTCATGCGTTCAATATCTGCGGGCACAGACGGACATTGAGACTTACTCAGAACTATTCCGTGACCCATTGGCAGATATCCTCTCTTGGATTTCTCCATATTGAATCTCTCAAGAATGCTATCTACATAAGCTTCTTGACTTAATGCCAACATCCGTTTTGATCTATCTCTATAGATTCGGATGCCTAAGATGCGTTGCGCTTCTCCTAGGTCCTTCATCCGAAAATGATTTCCTAACCATCCTTTAACTGAGTTGAGGGTCGGAATATCATTTCCTATGAGAAGTATGTCATCCACATACAGGACCAGGAACGTTACCTTGCTCCCACTAAACTTCATGTACAAACATGGTTCCTCAACACTACGAGCGAAACCATTTTGTTTGATTACATGATCAAACCGATGATTCCAGCTCCTGGATGCTTGCTTAAGTCCATAAATGTACCTTTTAAGCTTGCAAACCTTCTCAGGATTGTGTGGATCGACAAAACCCTCTGGCTGTGTCATATACACTTCCTCTTCCAGAAACCCGTTCAGGAAGGCGGTTTTGACATCCATCTGCCATATTTCATAATCATGAAACGCAGCAATCGCTAAGATTATCCGAACGGATCTGAGCATCGCAACTGGTGCAAATGTTTCATCATAGTGAATACCATGAACTTGCGTGAAACCTTTCGCCACTAGTCGAGCTTTGAAAACGTCCTTGTTTCCATCCATGCCGATTTTGATCTTATAGATCCATTTGCATTTCAGAACTTTTGTTCCAACTGGCACATCTACCAAGTCCCATACTTGGTTCTCGTACATGGAATCCATTTCAGATTTCATCGCCTCCAGCCATTTTGTAGAATTTGGACATGTCGTGGCTGCGTTGTAGGTTGCGGGCTCGTCACTTTCTAAAAGTAACATTAAGTATTTATCATCATCTTCGACAATACCTAAGTATCTCTCAGGTGGGTGACTTACTCTCCCTGACCTTCTAGAAACGGAGGTTGGAACCACTGTATCAGAAGTTTCAGGGCTGTTTTCTCGTAAAACATCCTGATTATCTTCCTCTGTTTGTGACTCCTGAACTTCTCTAAGTTCAAAATTTCTCCCACTCTGTCTTCTAGAAATAAATTCCTTTTCTAGAAAGACAGCATCACGAGACACAAACACTTTGTTCTCCTGACGATTGTAGAAGTAATATCCTCGTGTTACTAAAGGATAACCTAGGCATTTCTGGGATCTGGGTGCTAGCTTATTGTCACAACGGTTCTTAACATAAGTTTCACAGCCCCAAACCTTTATGAAAGACAAGTCAGGAACTTTTCCTTTCCATATCTCGTATGGTGTCTTTGGAGCTGATTTTGTCGGACTCCTGTTCAGCAGGAAAACGGCGGATAGTAGAGCGAAACCCCAAAATGAATCAGGAAGCTCAGCCTGACTCATCATAGATCGAACCATATCTAATAGGGTTCTATTTCTCCTTTCAGCAACACCATTCATCTGTGGTGTTCCAGGAGGTGTTAATTGTGATACTATACCACAATCTCTCAGGTGATAACTGAATTCGTTACTCAGATATTCACCTCCACGATCAGATCGTAAGGTTTTGATCTTCCTATCAAGTTGGTTTTCAACTTCCCTCTGAAATTCTATGAATTTCTGTAGGACTTCGTCTTTGTTCCTCATTAAGTAGATGTATCCATATCTACTAAAGTCATCTGTGAATGTGACGAAGTAGTTGTAACCACCTCTGGCTGTGATGCTCATTGGACCACACACATCTGAATGTATTAGTTCCAATAGCTCACCAGCTCGAATTCCTTTTCCCGAAAAAGGTTTTCGTGCCATCTTGCCTAATAGGCAAGATTCACATTTATTAAATGATTCGTAATCAAGTGATTTGAGCACTCCACTGGATACGAGTCTCTTAATGCGTTTTTCGTTTATATGACCTAAACGACAATGCCAGAGATAGGATAACTCAGGATCACCTGATTTGAGCTTTTTATTTTCTACATGGTAGACATCGGTGGTTAAGTCTAAAACATATATTCCGTTGATTGACGGGGCTATTCCATAGACCATATCATTGTGCGAGAAGGAACAACATTTGTTTTTAATTTCAAAACGAAAACCTTCCGCGTCTAACATAGATACAGATATTATGTTTTTGCTCAGGGTTGGTACATAATAACAATTATACAAGTGCAATTCCAACCCTGACGCTAACGACAAAACATATGTTCCTACGGAAACAGCAGCTATCCTTGCTCCGTTTCCAACGCGTAGGTCCACTTCACCCCTTGCTAGCACTCGCACCTCCTGCAGCCCCTGCAAATGATTACAGAGATGAGATCCACATCCAGTATCTAATACCCACGACGTGGAACTAGCAAAGTTTATGTCTATAGTGTAGATACCTGAAGCTTTCTTCTCCTCCAGGTATTTGGGGCAGTTGCGCTTCCAGTGACCTACTCCGTCACAATGGAAGCACCTTTGATCGGGGTTCGTGCTTTTGGGCGGCTTAGTCTTTGCGTTTACTGGCGCTTTTCCTTTGCCCTTGCCCTTTCCTTGCACGGGTTTCTTCCCCTTTTTCCCTCGGTTTTTGAACTTGCCACCTTCCTTCCTCGCATTTAGCACTAAAACATCTCGTTTTCCGCTAGTACTCCCACTTGCGCCTATGTCTTTCTCTGCTTGGACAAGCAGAGCATGAATTTCATTGAGGTTTTTCCTCAAATCGTTCATGTTAAAGTTCAACCTGAAATTGTTGAACTCGTCATGTAGCGAGTGGAGTATACGATCTACCGCGATTTGGTCGGAAATCGGGCATCCCAGTCGTTCTAACGTCTCTACGTTTTCGATCATTTTGAGCACGTGGGGACCAACAGGCTGTCCCTTGATTAAACGTGCCTCAAAGAATCGACTGGCGGCATCCTATTGCAATATTCGCGGTTTTTGCGAAAACATATTCGTCAATTTGACGAATATTTGGTATGAGGAGGAATAAATCAATCTGCGCTGCAATTTTGACGCCATCGAATAGATCAAAACGTTTTTGATCGAGGTTGATTCCTGCTCGTACAATTCGTACGCTCGACGCTCGGCCATCGTTGCGTTAGGCCCTGGCGTCGCAGGTGGTGGTTCAACGAGGAACCGCTCCTTTCCGTCGCTTTTAGCGGCTAAACGTAGACTCAATTCCCACTCTGGGAAGTTGCTCCCATCGTCCTTCAGGGAGTGCTTCTCCATAAAGGCACGGAGCCATGAGTCTTTCGTGATACTCGGTAGAACTGGGTTCGCATTTGGATTTGCCATTGCGATTTACGATTCTACAAGTTTGGAAATAAAATTTGGTTAGATTTTATCGCATTATTTTACTTCACATTTTACACATAAAACGTGAATTCCGTTTATATAATTGATCTCCCTTAATTATATAACCGATTCCGAGATCCGTCGTACTTATAAATTTTGGGCACGCGAGAGGGCGTCTTTAGCTTTTTCCCTAATTTATAACACTCGGGTGAACCAATTCTTGGTTGATTCTAACTCTAAGAACTCTCGGTTGACAAATTTCTCGAATATTTGTCCTCTAGCCTCGAATTTTGCATAACCCTTATGCCCAATTCGTTGAGATCAACCAAATCTAACGCGTTGTAACACTTACAACCCTACTCCCCAAGGTAAAAAGGTCCCACCTCACGAGAGGGTGAGTGTGGTTCCTAATGAACAAGGTTGTATAGGTGTTAGACTTGGAAAAGCTAGCTCTCGATATTACGTTTGATTAAATTTTAGGAGATCTAGTCGTCTTATATTGTCTATCGCGTTTATTCAGTGAACTAAATATTTAGCGAATCGTTGACAATTTATAACGACTAAAACGTGTGCACAAATTTTAGTTTATATCGTATCCACTACGTCGGCGGAAAAAACGCAATAAACCAAGCATGCAACAGACGATTAAACTAATAAATCGATCACGAGTACTAGTATGGCCCTATCTCGCTTAAAAGAAACCTAAACTAGTCCTAACTAGTCTTTGACGGCTTCTCGTCTTCAAATGCAATCTTCGACTCCACGCCAAGGTTTGTAAAAGCTCGAAAATAGAATTACATGTAAAAGCCTATTATACATTCACTTTCTAAAAATAGAAAAAAAAATATTACAATCTGGCGATACGAGATCGCAATTAATTACAAACCCACCGATACCGTCCTTACATTACGGTACAGTACCGGTCCTATGAGACATCTTGGCCATACTGTACTCGGATTTTGGTCAAACGTATAACACTTATACGTTTGACCTCGGTAAATCACATTTACCGACTAACAAAAATCAAACAACGGCTAATTTTGGAAAACGATTTTAACAGTTAAAATCACGAATCAATCAAAACACTTTTGGAACCAAACCAACAACTAAACATTTTAGTTTATCAACCTTTAATCCCACTAAAGTCGATTCAATTAGTTTGATGGATTCGTTTAAGCCCTCTTTTTGCTCGAAAAGTGCCATAAATCATTAATTTACTCTAATTAATCATAACAATTATGAATTTAATTAGAAAAATCATTTTCTTTAACTAACATACCATACTGGCAGTAGCACATGCATGAGCAAAAATTTCCAGATATTTCTTGTTTTAATTCAATTAAGAAAACAATTTCCAAGTTAATCATTATTAACTCTTAATAACGATAAAAACCCAAAATTAACTTTTAATTTTAGAAAAATTCGAACCAATGCCATGGTGAACTTTATTACTGGAAATTTTAGTCCTCTTAATTTTCACATAATTTTATACATGCAAATTATCTAATTAACACTTAATTCGATAATTAAGCTAATTATGTGATTTAAACCGAAAATTCATGGAAAAATAGCTAAAAAATTCCAAAATTTCTACAATTTCGTCCTAAACCTTTTTAAGACCAGTAGAAGCCATGCATGTCGAAAAAACCCAGTGAAAAAACCATTTTATCATTAAAATTAATTAAGTCGATAATTCACCTAATTAACCAACTCGGTTTTAACATGCAATAAGACCACATGCTCTGATACCAATTGTTAGAACCTAAGGTGGTTTAGACACTCTAAACAACACTTAATAACTCTATTAAGTGGAACCTTAGGTGAGGATCGATTTGCATGTAGTTAAAAACAACTAAAAAACCGAGTTTAAAGATCGTATACCTTGTTTTGGCTCTAGGTTGTGCTCTCCTTTACTAAGGAGTGTCTTGAGCTGCTTAACAAGGATGATCCTCCTTCCAAACTTTGATTCTTGAACTCTTCTAATCTCCCACGGCACGTACCAAAGGATTCACGAGAAAACCGAGTTATTATGTACTAGTAATAACTCGGTTTACCCCAAAAACAAAATAGCCCTAATCCCTAACAATTAGGATCAATTAGGGTGAAGTATTTTTGTGTTTAGATGTGTTTTTGAGCTACATGCAAAGCTCAAAAAACTTGGTGGCTATGGTGAAATAGTTGGCTCCTTTTAGAGAGGAAGAAGATGATGATTCTTTCCTCAATTTTTTTCTTGTTTTTTTTATTTTTGTGTTGAAAATGATTAGTACTCTAAGTCTAAACATGGATTAGACTATATATAGTGGTGGGTTAAATTAGTAAATCAAATTTACTAATTTGCCCCCACTAACATTAACCAACCTTTAAGGTATAACAAGGTTAATTTAGTCATTTCATAACTTAACTAATTAAGTTACAATTAACTATTATATATTGATATAATAATTATATCTAATCATATTTTAGCTAATAATTACAACTCTTGTAATTAATTCTAGCTAAATTTGTCACGACTGACAAATCACAACAATACCCGTATAATTACTAATCTCAAATTTAGCAACTTATACACTGATAAAATTTCTATTTTATCAGTGGTTTATTTATTATCAATTATCTTATAATCAATAATATAATAAACTCTACAGCCTGATACTAAACACATTGCCAGTTAACTATTAACTGGCTAACAGGAGTTCATCACGTTATCCTATATAGGTATGACCGATAGGGATCAGTCGATCTCCGCCATCTTACGACGACAATAACGTCAAACCCTAGACGGCCAATCGTTATTGATTTACGTTGATCAACTGATAAGTTCATCTTATAAACCGATCCCTGTTTATTCCATAATTGAGATTTATTAATCAACGCACTATTGTCGGAGGACACTAGTCCAACAAGAAGATCATGAGAACTATTCTCAATCATACTCATATACATACACACGAAATCCTATACTATTATCTTGTAACCCTAGTCTAGTATCCTAAGGAGTATTACTACGTCACCTACAAAGCATCTAGTGGAAACTTGGTGGGACAAAGTCATCCCCCGGTGGTTTTTCCCTTATTTACAAGGGTTTTCCACCTACAAAAGTCTCTTGTCTCATTTGTACATTCTCTTTACTTATTACTTGTATTATCTACGTCCCTAACCCATATTTCTATAGCCTAGACCCCTAGAGCTATACACCAACTCCGGGATACGCAGTTCCTCATTTGTACATTCTCTTTACTTATTACTTGTATTATCTACGTCCCTAACCCATATTTCTATAGCCTAGACCCCTAGAGCTATACACCAACTCCCGAATACGCAGTTCCCTATAGTAGTATAGTGACTAGATACCCCCTTTATCGAAAATAGGCCATAGTGCATATTTTTGACCAAAAGACATAATGTTTTGGACATCAAGTTTGGAGCTATATTGATCATCTTTGACTTCGATACCATTGTTATAAAGAATAAAAGACAAACAATATTTACCTTTGACATCTTCATCAAATCTCTCATCAATATAGAGATCAATTAATGATTTGTATAAACTCTTGTTCTCAAATTTGTCTATCTCATCTTCAATTACAACCTCATGTTCAATCGCACTCTTTATTTTGTATTCCTCAAAAGAATTTTGTGAGGAAATAGTTATTTCGTCCAATGAAGTATAAAAAAGAACCAAATTTATAGCATCCTCCACTTTAGTCTCTTCATCCTCTTGGTTCTGTATGAATTTTACTTGTGAATCGTGCTCATTGTTTGAGATTGTAGCATCAACTATGTCAATAATAGATTCCACGATCACTTCTTTGGTTTCTTCTTTACCTTCAGATGAATCACTCTTTTTCAGATTGTGTGTTGTCAACAGCTATCTTGAATACGTTCAAGTAATCTCATCAAACCTAATAAGATGTCATCTTTACTTGCTTCTTCATGCTCAACACACTGCTCATCTGATTTTGATGGTTTTGTAGGCAACACATCTTCCATAAAGTTTCTTGGCAAATATTGTTTACGTAACTTTCACTTAAGCACTTCCCAAGAACGAATCTTGCATTTTCCTTCATGTTTGCGCCGCCTTTTCACCTTTTCAAACCAACGAAAATCATCTTCCACCAAAACATGTTTCGCATAATTGAATCTCTCACAATCATCAAAGCCAAAGAGATTAAATTTACGCTCAACCTTTCTTTCCCAATATATGTAGTCGTCAGGATCACTACATCCATCAAACTTAGGGATTTCGTACTCCATTCAAGAAAACCCAAGACTAACAAAACTTAGAAGTTTGTTAAACCCTTGCTCTGAAGTCACTAGATGCGTATGCTAATCTAAAATTAACAAACTAAGAGTTTTTGCAGCGGAATTAAAACTAAAAGAACTTTTTTTTTGTGTTTTTGTGTTTATATGGAAATAAACTAAAGAAAAACAATAAAGATATGATTCAATACCCGCAAGTAATTGAATCTGCCGAATTCAAAGAGCCGCAACCCTTAATTCGATCCTCCGCAAAGGATTTAACACTCACGCATGAGTTTGTCCCCCGCAAGCAACCACACAAAGAACTTGAAGGAAACTCCCTTCGACTCTTCGATATTAATACTAAACTGTAAATTGAAATTTGTCTATGAAAATACATGAGACTATCTCACCTTATATACGGTAGAGATGTCTAGCTTATTGCCTTAATTCTAACTATAATAGAATTAGGAAACTAATTGAAAACTTACTAAATAACTAGACTTCCCAAATAAATTAGGAAATACTAATTATCGGAAACTAATTATAAGACTCCCTAAGTAAATAAGGAAAACTCTAAGCTAGACTGAATTTAGGAAAACTCCATAAATCGATTCTTGCTTGGCTTCCGCATCAACTTGATTCAATTACTGTCACAAAATCCCCCAATTGGTTACTGTACGCACTTAGATAGTTACCGTTCTTTGTGGATACAAACTTTACTGCCCTATTACTACATTTTAGGTTAGTAGTGATATTTTTATATTTGTTGGGCATACGACTTTCTCCTGTCAAATTTTGGAGGCGTTGCGGGGAACGGTTTTAAACTGTCTTTGTGTGTTTTAACTTTGATTTGCATGATTTCTTTCTGTCTGTTGTGAACCATGCCTATTACAAAATTTGAGCAGTTTGCTGATAAATCGTTTCATGATTATTATGTTCAATTTATGGAACATGTTATTGATTTGGCTTCTTGTGGTAGTGGTTTTGATGAGTGGGAATAATTAAATCTGATTTTTGTTAGAGGCATAACCTCTAATACTTGGAATTTGGCTAACTACATGAGTAATGATAAATTGAATCCATGAATACTGCTGAGATTTCAAACTTTTGGAAGAAGATGGCACTTCAAATTTTGACTGATGTTGATTGTTTGAACATGGCTGAAGTTAGGCAAACCGAATAAGAAATTATTCAACTTAATCAACCTTCACTAGAGCATGTTAACCTTCACGAGAGCAAGTTAAGGATTCGTTGGCTATGGGGACAATGTGAGTCAGCATAATACTCTTTTGGAGGAGGATGCTATCGTTTTGGATGACGGTGTTAATTATGTTGGTTCTCGTGACTTTTCCAAGGAGAATGGGGTTGACAGACAACACATGAGCATATTAAGGTTCTCCCATCTAAGGGAGCTTCCCTCAAATCCCCAATTAGTGAACCTATTACGTTAGTCCCCAAACCCCATGGGTCAATTATTGTCATCCCTTTTTCTCTTTGTTTCATGATTTGTCACATCAAAAGTCCGAAGATTTCGACATAGAGAACAGATTTGAGCATAGAGATCCAAACAACCCTCATATTCATGATATTGTCGCCACTATTGTTTTTGTAGTGTAGCCTTTTGAGACTTATGACAGCTCATTTGACAAACTTTTGAGAGCATTGAATTGTTGTGCTCTTGAGTCATGTCTATTCATTTGTTCTAAGTGATCCAGGAAGACACTCATGATATGAGTCGAGCCAACAGCGTTAAACAAGTGCGTTTCTTGGAGGCAACCCAACTATTTTTTCTTATTTTAGTTTCTTTTCCTTTTGATTTGTTTGTTTCTTGTATAGGTTTGAAAAAAAAAACCCCAGAGAAAATCGAAAAAAAAAGAGAAGATGATGATCAGCAGGTACACATTCTTTCTATCCCTTTTGTCCTCCTACTTTTTTTTGTCACTTCTTTCCCACCACAATTTTCTTCACCTGATTAATAGATCATCTCTCTTTGTCCTACCTATGAATTACCACTTATTTCTTGATTCCCATCAGTTTCACCCTTAAACCCAAATTTTCGCCGGCTCGACATCGACATTGTTGGTATATTTGGTGGGTGGTGTGTGTTATGCATGATTGCGGTTAGTTTGTGCTATTTTATGGTGGTGAATAGGTCATTTATATCTATTTTTGACTTTTTCTATATATTTGAGGGAGTACGGAGGTTTTGTGAGGAGAATGTGGTGGATTGGTGGCGACATTTTTTGGAGGGTGTTTGTGATATGGTGTTAGTTGAGTATGACTCTACACCCTGTTTCCATTGTCTTCAAGCCCATTGCCTTGAGAAGTATGAAGAGAAGGTGTTCATTCTACATATGAATACTTTTGGAGTTATGAGGGCAAATTGCATGTTTTCTTTTCCCCTATTTATTGTTGTCATATTCCTTTGTTGGATGTTCGAAATTGAGGAGAATGTTCAATTTAAGCATGGGGGAGAAGAAGTCATCATCTTTATTGTATTATATGCATGGTTTAATTTTGACTTTTCGCAATAATTAAAAAAAAAGAGGAAGAAAGGAGAGAGAAGATAGTAAAAAAAGAGAGAGGAGCGGAAAAGAAAGCGAGGAAGAGACACGAGGGAAGAAAGTAAGTCGGTGAGCATGAAAAATTTCACGAGAGGGTAGGTGAAAACCTGAAACGGCGCCTAGGCAAAATGACTGGAGCGTGCTACTGTACGGTGATGCAATAAGAAGGGTGTTTGAAGGTTGTGTTGGGTTTGAATCTCTTTGATGGCATAAGGAGGTTGGGTTGGATCTAATAGTATAGGTGATATGATAGAAAATTCTTGATACTCTCGCGATTGGTGGCTATATCGAGATAGTCTTTGATCCGACGATCCGGAACTAGGCTCACGAGGGAGTTGTGCATATGTGAGCGGCTTAGGGACATTTAGGAACATTGTAGGTCCCTTTGCTAATTGGTTTTGTTTGTGGTCGTGCTTTATGGTGCATAAGATGATTTAGAGTGTTACGTTGAGATTACACCCGTAACGACCCCTAACTCGGAAGATGAAATATAGCAGATATGTAGGTGTCATTTTCCGCCGGTGTTGCTTGTCAAAAGAGCTTGGTCACACATTTGAGATGTTTGGTATACTCGAGAACGAATAAAGGTCTAAGCATGTGGGAATTTGATCCATACCATTTAGTAATGGTAAAAGAAGGGTTTTTATGCATTCAAATGATTGCTTTTGGATCAATTTGTGAGCTAATTCTATCGTTCATGTATTTGTGTTTTAATATAAGAATTAGTGGTTTCTTTTATGTATTTATTGTCTCAAGATTAATGTGCAAGTGTGTGGAACAACAATGAGGCGATAAAAGATGATCTAAGGAGCAATACGGCAAGATATGAAGAAGTCTGGAAGTTATTTCAGTTCATTTACAGAAGGTCAACTTTAAATCTTCAAACTTTCAAATGGCTTAGAATGTTGTAGTTAGACTCATGGCATATTAAAGTTTATGATCTTAGCTTTGCAGGAAATGGTCACATGTGCTCACAAGACAGATAACGAATAAATTATGACCGTTTGAAAAACCCTGCCAGAACCAGTCCGACGACAAAAACACATGCTTTAGACGACTTGTCTGTGTTCAGACGAGTCGTCCCAGATTGTGTCGGTCGATTTTACGGGTTTGCTAATCCCATTTTGTAATCTTTTAGTATTTAAACCTAGTTTTCCATCTTATATTTGACATTCGGTATTCACACTTTTTAGAGTATTTCCAAGGCTAAAACATCTTTTCTCTGTTCGATTAATCGAAATTAAAGTTCATCGACAATTGTGAGTTTGGTTCTAACTCCTTTATTCGTGTGAGTATTGTTTATTTCTCTTGTTCTTGTTGTTATTGATTGATTTATTACTTAATTAGGTTGCTAACTTATTAACTGTAGATCTACCACATTGCTAGATTCATAGTTTAAGGACTAATTGTTAGATTGTTACTTTACAAGTAGCAACTAGCCTAGTATTTCTATGCTCAACATCGGTATTAGGTTAGAGAGAATAAACATATGAATTGAAGGTCGAGAACGCGTGTGTCTAAACCCAAACCTTGGTAAAACAATTCTCATATCATTCTTCTCCAGTTTCACGACACATAAAGCAAGAGCTGTCTACTTTAGAGCTGATCAAATGGCCCAGGCCCGAAAGCCCGACTTTTTCCCGGCTTTGGGCCGACCAACTAGGCCCGAAAGCCTGAATTGGCCCGGCCCAAAAAACCCGCAATAATATGGGTCGGGCTTGGGCCGAGCTCGTGGGCCAAAATTTGGCTTGGCCCGGCCCGCTTTTAAAAATAAAAGCAATTTTTTTAACATTTTTATAAACCTAAGTTATGAAAACTAGTGTAAATGATGTCGGATTATGATAAATTTGGTAATTAAAGTACTCATCGTAGCAAAATTAAGCTACATGTAGTGAATAAAGCATATTAAAATAATAAAAATATTAGTATTAATAAAATAAAATATTGTTAATTATGAAAATAACATCAAAAACTTCTTTAAAAATGTATAAATGTGCAAGTAGTAGATAATATTAATGAGTAAAGTGATCAAAAACATATAAATTACGTAATACATAATTTTTTTATAAAAAGCCCGAACAAGCCCGCTTTGGCCCGAATGGGCCGGGCATGGGCCGACCGATTAGGCCTGAAAGAAAAGCCCGGCGCGGCCTGACCTGCACAACGGGCCTACTTTTTACTCTAAGCCCGGCCCAGGCCGGCCCATGATCACCTTTAGTCTACTTCTCCTCCCTGCTTCCATAGCACCGGCCAACCGCCTACCACCGGACGCCCGCCGCTATTGCCGTCACTTCCTTCTGCTAACATCACTTCCTATGTAGGTCTTGTTCTTATTCTCTCTCCTCTCTTATGTTGAACGAAAATTTGAAGAAGATTTCAAAGTTGTTTTTGATTCTTTACACGATTGATCTTATTTAAGATTTATCATGTTTTATTGTTTATAATCATATTTCCATAGCTGATATGAAGTGGGTTAACTATTAATTGGGAAAAGATTAATCTGGATGTTGGATTGTTATTGGGAGCTTAAGAGACGATTTTAATGGTCAATTAGGATTTGTTTGTGTGTCAAGTGAGAATTTAAGAGAATTTCTTGAGCTAGAGTTTGGTAATAAAATTGGGGGAATCAAAAATTGAAAGTGTAAATATGTTAGATTGTACTCATAAGTTTCTTTTGAAGATTAGTTACGAAGTAATCATGTTAGTTCTTGATCAAACTTTCAAATGAGGAAACAAGTTGATTTTGGAGCTAATTTCTGCTATTCGTTTAATGGTTGATACTAGAAATTGAGAATGTTATTACCATGTGTTAATTGATGTGAAATTGGGGTGTTTAACTAATGACATAGGCCTGTCCATAATTTAATAGTTAAAGAAAAGAGGACTCTTAGGATCACATGGTGCTAGGTAAGTATCTTGTTGATTCTAACATAATGGGTAATTTAATATAAAGGATATTTTGGTACATTAAGATTAAGAAGGATGTTCTAAGGACTACTTTAAGAAGAGCTAAGTAGAGGTGGAAACTTATGCGTAAAAGTGACAATGTTCTAATTGGGTCAAGGTTGTCATTTGTTCTAAGTATAAGTGCATATGGGCATAGGAAGTATACATGTGTAGGGAGTATTAAGCCTGATTAGCGTTTATGGTGTATATCATGTAGAGTCGATAATTGTAGAAGACTTATCTAGGAGACTTGCTGAGACGTGTTTGTTCCATGTAAGAAATGATTTTATCTCTTTCTAAAGAGTTTTGCTACAAGTATGTGCACGTGTATACCAAGTGTTTGAATGGTTTTTGTGAAACAGAGAGTTATTCAAATTGACATGTGTTAAGTGAAAGTGATTGTTATTGAGATTTGGTTTACTCAAATGTTGAACTATTTGAGAAAGATGTATTTTATGAATCTTGTTGATTTCAAAGTATGTGTGAAAGTGTTGTTTCACGTTCTATATATGATCTTATTTCTGTGAAAGAAAGGAAATACTTTGAAAAGAAAGAAAGTGATTAGAATAATGTGTTAAAGTATCAAATGATAGGTTGGATCCGAATTAGGGGATCAACTCGGGTTTTGGGTGACCGTCATGGTCTGATTATACAGTACGGTTTTGGTACGTACGTACTTGATGGGGTGGAAGTGATCACCACCTCGCGCCCTTATATCTTCCTCTTGTGGAACATGACCCTTGGGGGATGCATGCATTCGGGAATATTGGTACTAGTAAGAAATCCCACTACGTATACCCTAGATAAGTGAAAGAAAAGAAAGAGAAGCGATTCCAAAGTTTGTGATATCTACTAGGGAAAGAAAGTGTGTTTTGAATAAAAGTTTTTCCTTCTCTTCATTCTCTCCCTTCTTGTTTTGCTTATGTGTCTTGTGAAAAGGTATACATATTATGGCGGTTTTCTATACAGATTTCTTCTTACTCAACCCGTTAGCTTGACAGATGCTTTGTTGATGTGTTTTTGTCCTGCTATTTTCTTTCGTTGGGCCTGTGATGATCTGTTGTGGAATTTGCCTACAATGGGGAGCAATTGATTTTCTTAGCCTTAACAGTTGAGGGAAAGAGTCGATTATGGCGGTAACACTCCCATGATTCATTTGTTTAATTTAGAAAGTTGTTTATAGAAAAAAAAAATTAACCCTAAATTTCGGGGTTTTACAAAGCTTGTTCAACTATACACGGTGCATTGGTTGTGGTAAAAAGTCACAGTGACGTGTGCAACAGGTAAATGATAGGCCTATGGTTATTGGTCGATGTTACCATTTGGGTTGAAGGGGGAGAATTGTTGGGTATAATTCGTGGTCCAACCCAAGAATTTGTGTTTGTAGTTGGGCTTTTGTTCCAATAACACTTTTTGATGAAGATAGCTAAACCAATTACTACATTCATGAAGAAATCTACAAAATTTAAGCGGGACGACGCATCTGAGAAAGCCTTCCAGACTTTGAAAACTAGGTTAACCGCACGACACCAGGGTTGACACTGCTAGACGGGAATATCCATTACGAGGTTTACACAGATGCTTCAAAGAATGGAATGGGTTGTGTCCTTATGCAGAACCGAAGTGTAATCGCCTATGCGTCTAGGCAACTCATTAAAAACGAGAAAAACTACCCTACACATGATTTGGAGATGGCTGATGTAGTTTTTGGTCTGAAATTGTGGAGACACTACCTATTTGGGGTAACATTAAGATATTCCCTGATCATAAGAGTCGCAAGTATATATTCAATCAAAAGGAACTTAATATGCATCAGAGGAGTTGGCTAGAACTCATTCATGTTTACGACATGGAAGTTCAATACCACGAGAACGTTGTGGCAGATGGTTTGAGTAGGAAGTCTCGACAGAGTACCGAATGGTGGTAAAATGACGAAAACTGAGAGACAAATTCTCGAATTTTGGGACACAACTATCAGAACATGAAGTCACTACATTGCAAGATGACCTCTTGAGTGACATTAAGGGATTTCAGAATTCCGGTGTGTCAGTTAAGGGAAAGCTGGACAAGGAAGGTGAACTATTCAAAATGGGTGGAGATGGTATAATTCGCTGTCAGAACCGAGTATGTACCCCTTAATAATGTCTAACTAAGAAAAACGATTTTGACAGGAGCTCATGCTACACTACACTCCGTACATCCTGGAGGAGACAAGATGTACCAAGATCTGAAGAAGGTATTTTAGTGGTTCGGGATGAAGAAAGATATAGCCGAATTTGTAGCCAAATGTCTAGTTTGTCAGAAGTTAAAGAGTGAACACAAGAGATCGCAAGGCAAACTACAACCATTACCGGTGCTGGAGTGGAAGTAGGGTTCTATATCCATGGACTTTGTTGCTGGTTTACCTAGGACATCGAAAGGAAATAACATGATTTAGGTGATTGTGGATAGATTGACCAAGAGTGCTCACTTCATACCCATGAAAGACACATGGAGAAAGAACCAATTAGTTGGTGCCTATATACATCATGTATTGAGGTTACATGGAGTTCTCGATGAGATAGTTTCTGATCGTGATGGGTGATTTGTGTCTAGATTTTGGTCAAAACTACAAGAGGCATAGGCCTTTGGGGACAAAACTTCTGAAGTGCACTGCGTCGTTCCATCCAGCGACTGATGGCCAAAGTGAAAAAATAAATCAAACATTGGAAGACATGCTTCGAGCTTTTGCATTATAGTTTAAAGGAGGATGGGAAGCCAAATTGGATCGAATCGAATTCTCATACAACAATAGCTATCAAGCATTGATCAAGATGGTACCTTATAAGGCGTTATAAAGTGCAAAAGTCCAATTTGTTGGAATGACATTAGTGAGACTGCAGTCTTGGGTCTAGATTACATTTAGGAGATAATTGGCAAGGTAAAATTGATCAAAAATAGACTCAGGGCAGCTCAGGATAGGCAAAAAAGTTACTTCGACAAGACTCGAAGTCACCTTAAACTCGAGGAAGGTGACATGGTCTTACTACGAGTGTCTCCTACCTAGGGTGTTATGATATTTGGTAAGAAGGGTAAGCTAAGTCCTAAGTTCATTGGGCCATACAAGATATTGAAGTGAATTGGTGAAGTGGCTTACGAACTAGACCTTCTTGCAAGTTTAGATCAGGTCCATAACGTGTAACATGTGTCCCAACTGAGAAAATACATTAGTGACCCGTCTCATGTGCTCGACCGGGAAAGGATCGAGCTAGATGAAACAATGACTTACGAGGAGGCACCATTGAAGATCCTAGATAGGAAAACAATGAAAACCCGTCAAGAGGAAACTCATATGAACAAGGTGTTATGGTGAAACAACGTCAAAGAGGCAACTTGGGAAGTTGAATCCGTCATGCGTGAAAAGTATCCTCACCTTTTCGACTAAGGTACTTTTGGTTTGGGACGAACCTTTTCTTTAAGGGGGATGAGAACCTCGTGCATTCTATTCCTTGTACTTTTGGTTAAACTTATGAATTTATAAGCATGTTAATGACTGAAATAATTGTAAATGTGCGCGCTATCTCATACATGCATTGATGGTGCATTTCTGTCTAAACAAAACTTCCTTGTGTCCTTGTGTGGGAGTGCATTGATGATGGACTCTCCCTTTTCTTACTACTATACATTTGAATTCTTACTGCTCACTTTTCTTCTCCTTTGTGTACCTTTTGCCTAAGTCATTAAGGTTGGGAGTTGGGAAATGTGTGGGTACATAGAAAGCTGTGGTACTCATCAAGGAGGAACCTCAATCTTCGGGACAATGATTTGTTTTAAGGAGGGAAAGTCTATAACACCTGTCAATCTTAGGGACTTTTATTTGATTATTGTGTTACATTTTTGGGAGTTTTTTAGCGAATTAACTGCCATTTTGGGTTTTAGGAGATAGTTTTCATTTTTGGCCATACCTTCCTAATACGGAAAACCCTATCACTCACTTATTATTGAGATAAATAGATACAAACTCTTCCCTACCATTCGCCAGTTTCATGTAGTACGCAGACAATACAAAAAAAAAAAGAGAAAGAAGATTCTCTCTCTCGGCCTCCATAACAACCGTCGCCGCTTGTGCTGCCGTTCGCCGCCGCCTTCTCCTCCTCATCTCCCCACTTGATTTGATCAAGTGTTGTAAGCTTTTCAAACCCTTTTTTTTAATCCTCTAGCATGCCCTAATTTATGATCTTATGATTTGTTGCTTAGATTCTTAGTTTATTGAGAGTATTATGATCATTAGTGATCATTGTGTTATGTTTGATGGCATAATTGATTTGGGTGATTCTTATGTTCGGGGATATTCATGTTTAGGTGTGTTATTATAAGATGTTGATGTTGATGTTGATGTTAAAATCGTCTAAAGAGTTTATGGGTGGTGCTATTGTGTTAGTAGAGATCATTGTTGTTGAGACTTGGGGTTCAAAACATGTTTAAAGGTGTTCTTAAGACTACATTTCAATTATGATGGTCTTAGTTTAAAGGGCTAAATCACATGTTTATGTTAATTATTTGATGGCTGGGAAATCGATGGTAATGCATTAGTATGGTTGTTGTGCAAGTTTGGTGCGGTTTGGTTTCGTTTGGTTACGTAATGCTCATGTACTAGTCATTAACACCAAGGGTTGACCATAAGTTGATGTGGTGTTGGAGGTGTGTTCATGGTGTATTGATTCTGATTGATTGATCGTTTGATTAGTAGTAATTGTTGCCAATTTCCGTTATTAGGTGGTCATTTTGAAGAAGTGTCGTTCACCCACTTTTGATAGTTGCTAGGATTTCGCTGATTGAAGGTAAGAATGATGATCATCCTAAGTCTAAGCAGGATTTCAATAACAATCTCTTGCGCTTTCAGTATCTATTTGATGTTGATTTATAGGTTTTCTAACCACAATCGTTCTCATTTATTCGTTCTTGATTTTTATATTATTTCCTTCATGACCATGTGTCTATTACCACTGACTTTATTGTCTATTTCTTCCGGCTACGGCCGTAGATAGATTGAAGGAGCGCAAGCACAAAATAATGTACTTAAAATAACAAAAGAGTTGAATTAAATAATTAGGACCCATCTAGAGGGACGAACTTTGTGCCGTCAACATGTCCTAGAGACATGTTTTTAATAACCTCGGGATCAAGATACCTTTTTCTAAGTTGGGTTAGCTACCAACAACTTCCTATTATACTTCCTCCTAGAGGTTATGCGTCCTACCAGCCATCTAGCGAGGGGTGTGCATACTCGAGTCTTTACAGTAGTCATTCGGTAACTCTTAGATGTGAGATGGCTTGGGGTAGAACCCTTGTCCATACTAGGGACCTGACGAAGGCCCTATACGCTTACTAAGAAAAAAGTATATTCTAAAGCAAATAATACACAAAAAAAAAATGAAGAGAGAGAAAGCTAGAGAGAGAAGCTCTAAGAAATCACGCAAGTCAAATCAGGGGTCAAGGAATAAGAAAAATAAAAATAAAAGTAAGAAGACATACAGTTCCTACTACATCGGATGCAACAAGGTTTAGAAAGGTAGGCGAGATACAAGGGGTACCGGCACTTTTTTTGGGAAAAATGTAAGAATTTACTATAGATAAAAAATTGGTGCTACAAAATTGAGCATTTTCCATTTCCATAAGAGATGAAAAACCGCTCAAGTAGCCATAAGACTACACCCAAAACTACAAACCCTGTTTTACAAGACATTTCTCTCCCCAAGCCACAATCTATCCTTATCACAGATATTCTGAATCTTCTTTTTTATCCTTGCTTTCGATTATTTCATCACCTTATCAACCACCACTTCAGGTCTGATCAGGCAGCATTCAATTCTGCAATTGTTTCTAGCCCTCCATATGTTGTACATTAGACTACACACAATCGAGCCTGCAACCTGATTCTTGATGCGTGATCCCAATTTCTTCTTACAACACCACGAAATGAGCTCATCATCTGGGAATTCGATACTGCATTTCTGTCTCAAAATTTCCAGACATTTTTTACTGTAATCACACCCAAAGAACATATGTTCATGGGTTTCAGATGCTGTCTGGCAAAGGAAGCATGCATCTCCCATACAGACTCCAATTTTCAGGAGTTTGTCCTTCAACTGCAGCCTGTTGTGAAGAGCCAACCAGCTTATAAAAGCCGTCTTAGGGATAGTATATCTAGACCATATAAACTTCCCCCATGCCACCTTAGGATAATCAGGGCTCAACCATTTGAACCCCTCTGCTACCCTGTACACTTTACTTGTACCAATCCAATTTCCATTGTTGTAAGCACCCTGCATTTTATCTTTTATAGAGCAAATCTTCTTTCAGCTCCAGCTAGCATTGGATTGAGGAGAGTAGTTTTCCCCAATCCATCCCTCTAATGTAATATTCATTCACCCATTTCACCCAAAGAGAGTCAGCTTTAGAGTAAATCCAGTGCACATATTTGCCTATATAGGCCACATTCCAAGTAAAGATATCTCTAATTCCCAACCCTCCACTCTCCACAGGCCTGCAGATCTGCTGCCAAGAAATTAGGGGAGGTCTAAGCATGATGTCCACCCCGTCCCACAGAAAATTCCTGCATATGGCAACAATTTTCTTTAGGACCATCTTTGGAAGCAAGAAAACTCTTGCCCAATAGTCATGTAAATGAATGAAAACTGCCTTAACCAACGTGACCCGGCGAGCATATGAGAGTTTTTTTGTTCCTATAGCTGTGATTCTTTTCACTATCTTCTCAGCCAACGAATTACAGTCCATAATGGACAATCCGCCCACAGTGATAGGAATTCCCAAATATTTGAAGGGTAATTCACCTGTAGCAAACCCAGAAAAAACCAAAATCTTCTTCATCACATTACCTCCCACACCAGCAAAGTAAATCTCAGACTTTGCTGGAATTGAGCACCACCCTGAAGCTTTTGAGAAGGTCATAAATCCTCTAAGCATAAGCGATACAGACCTAAAATCTCCTTTACAAAAGAGCAGCATGTCATCATCGAAGCATAGATGGTTCAGCTTCATTTTGTGACACATAGGGTGAAATCTGAAGCCTTGTTTCTCAGCAACCACCCCTAGAATACGACTTAAATACTCCATACAAAGAGTAAACAACAGGGGAGAAAGAGGACCCCCCTGTCTAAGACCCCTTCTACCCTGGAAAAAGCCAAAACAACCACCATTCAGATTGATTGAATAGGTAGGAGTCTCAACACAAATTTTCACCAGATTTATGAACTTCTGTGGAAATTGAAAAGCCTCAAACATTTCCCTAATAAAACTCCACTCCACAGAGTCATAAGCTTTCCTGAGATCTATTTCGATCATACACCTCGGAGATACCCCTTTCCTTTTATACTTTCTCACCAATTCTTGACAGATCATGATATTATCAACTATATCACGATTTTTTATAAAAGCTCCCTGATTCTTGCTCACAATCAGGGGGAAAATGCTGCTCAACCTATTACAGATTATCTTTGAAATGGCCTTCTATATTGTATTGCAACATGCAATTGGTCTAAACTCAAGCACATATTGTGGTTCCTTGACTTTAGGGACCATTGTCAAAATTGTTCAATTCATTTATCTGAGAAGTTTACCTGTCTCAAAAAAATCTATAATGGCCTCACTAAGTTCTGTACCTAGTATATCTCATCAATCTTTGAAGAATTTACTAGTATATCCATCTGGCCTAGGACTCTTATTGTTTTGGATAGAAAAAATTGCAACTCTGACTTCTCTGTTATCCACCCTCTTCATTAGCCCTCTTGCCATCTCTTGGTCAATAATCTTTCCTTTCCCGATAGTAGGCATATGAACATGGCTACAGGTAGCAGATTGTCCCAGAAGATCATTATAAAACTCCAAATATTCTCTATGAATACCCTCCTCATCAGTTTCCAACTTCCCATGAATGTCTTTAATTTGATACACTGAATTCCTAATCCTTCTAGCTTTTATAGTGCTGTGAAAGTAAGCTGAATTATCATCCCCATCAGCCAGCCAATCTACTTTACTTTTCTGACTCAAAAAACTGTAGTGAGCTCTATGCAAAAGCTTGAAGTGATTTGCAGCTGCAGATTCTTTTTCTCTGAGACCCAAATTAGCAGGGTGAATATGAAGTTGTTCCTGTAGCTGTTTTAAATCCTCTTCAGCTTTCACTGCAGCTTTTTCCACATTGGAGAACAAGTCTTTGTTTAAGGTTTTCAGTGGTTGTTTCAGCATTTTCAGCTTCTTCACCACCCTATACATTTTGCAACCCTGAATGTCCTGATTCCAAGTATCCTTCACAATGCCAGCAAATCCTGGAGCTTGACTCCACATGTTGAAGTATTTAAATGAAGGATTCTGAATTTTCATGTCATTAAACATTGTAATGATACAAGGGCAGTGGTGAAACAAACCTTCAGGATGAAAGTATGCATGACTCTCAGGGAATGCTTGAATCCAACTAGCATTGATCATAATCCTATCAATTTTACTGAAGACTCTTTTATCACCTTGTTGCTTATTGTTCCAAGTGAAAAAGTTGGCACCTGCTTTCATATCATGAATGCCACACTTAGTAGTGCAGGTTTGGAAACCAACAATCTCAGAATGTAGAATCTTAGACCCTATTCTCTCATCTTGATGCAAAACATTGTTAAAGTCTCCCATCACAACCCATGCCTCAGTAACTGTACTGTTAATAGTCTCCTGATTCCTCCATAACTCAGCTCTTTCGTGAATGTCATTAGAGCCATATACAAAAGTAGCACAGAATTGGCTTTTTGTGATCAGCTCCACAATCCTAGCATGGATAAACTGACCATCCATTTTCAGAATATTAACACTGAATCTGTTCGGGTTCCATAAAACCCAAACTCTCCCACCATTTATACAGCTATTATTAGTGGTGATAGCCTAATTATTCCCTAAACTAAGGTGAACCTTATTAACAGCACCTGGTTTCACCTTAGTTTCCAGAAGACTGAACAGCCCAACCTGATTTTTCTCCATGAATCTTCTAATGTCCTTCTGTTTATTCAAGCTGTTCAGTCCTCTAATATTCCAAAAAGCAACATTAGCCATGGTCAACTAGACCATGACTCTCATTATCCTTCTCCCCTCCATCCATAGAGATTCCAGTGCCATACTTCACCATATTCACATAGGACATACTATTACTCCCACCATTCCATGTTGCATTTTGGCCCTGACCTAACACAAGCTGACGTCGTGCAGGTCTGCTAGTGCTCACAGTAGGGATAATAGCCACTTGATTCACTGGAGTTGTGAAGTTATTATCAGCATTTGCCAGAGGTGAGCTTACCCTCTCAGTTTGGACAGGTTGCACAGGTTTTGGTCTCCAGACCATTTTCTGAGCAGGGTGCTTCATTTGGCCATTCCTAGGTGGAATATTGGCATGATTTTTCTTGCATTCAGCCATATCATGTCCAACCCCTTTGCATTTTCCACAAATAGAGGGTTTCCACTCATATTCAATCACTTGTTCCATTTCTTTACCCTTGTTCTCAAGAAATCTCACCACTGTAGGAAACTCTTGACCTACCTCCGCTTCCACTAACACTCTAGCATACCCAAGTCTCGTTTTGTCAACAGTAGCAGCATCACTCTTAATATATTTTCCAATTAAGTCAGAGATCTTAGTAATACAGCTACAAGATCAAAACTTAAGCTCAAGTTTCAACAATTTTATCCAAATCGGGACTCGCTTCACTTCAGCTTTCTTTATCTCCAGTTCTTCAGTCCATGGTTGGATAATCACTGGTTTATTACCAAATAGATGATGGCCAGCTTTTAGGATGGTTTCGTTTTCCTCATTTGACTTAAATCTAACAATGAAAACCCCATTCGGAACAACAGAAACCTTGTCTAGCCCTTTTTTCCCCCAAATCCTATTGAAAAACCCGTGCATAGTTTCCAGTGGAGGATTCGCACCTAAAACAAAACACACCACACTAGATTTCCAGTAATTGATCGATTCTCCCACATCCTCATCACTCAAAGACATCAAAGGCACATTTTTCTCCTTACTTTAATGAGAAACATCATTAAAGTTTGAATCTTTACCTCGTCTCTGTTTTTGTACGGTCTGCCAATCACCTGTGTCATCATTTCCTTGGTTGCTCTCGACATTACCTTCACCATCTTCTTCCTCTCCCCTTGTAACATCTACATCTGATTCAATATCCGACAACTCAAGAGGCGGAATACCCTGGATTTCCCCAATTTGCCTGAACTTGACTGCATCCGATGTCGAAGGCATTTCCTTCCTTGTTTTTTATATTTTTATATTTTTTTTGAGCTTTTTTCTTACTACTTCTCCTTATGCTATGATTCTTCTTGCTTGATTTTGATCTAGCCATTGCCAATTCCAAAATCTGCAGGAAAAATCCCTCACTTTTTTGGTAGATTTAGTCGATTTTTTTGTGTTCTAACCTAACTTTCAGAGCTTCTCTCTCTAACATTTTCCCTCTCATCAGTATCTATTCACATCAATGTTTTTCACACACAAATTTTTGGGTACCGGCACTTGATCTGTCTGATATTGAGTCACAGGAGGATGAAGTGGAAGATGAAGAAGAAACAGAAGTGCCACCTCAAGAAGAATCAGGTGAAGAACAAGATGGAAATGAAGGTTGGTAAACTGTACGGAAACAGAGACGAGGTAAAGACTCAAAATTTAATGCTAATAACATTGGTAATGGTGCAAATACGATACCTAAGTTGATTTTGACCTTAGAGGATGTGACAGAAGGGTTAATTACTGGAAATCTGCAGTGGTATGTTATGCGTTAGGGGCGAATTCGCTGCTGGATATTATGCAGGGGTACATTAATCGAATTTCGGGGAATAAGGGTTTGGATAAGGTCTCTAGTTTGCCTAATGGTGTATATGTTGTTAGATTCAAGAAGGTAGAAAATAAGGATGTTGTCTTAAAAGCTGGATTTCACCTCTTTGATAACAAACCTTTGATTGTTCAACCATGGTCTGAGGAGATGGAACTCAGTAAAGGATTAGTGAAGAGAGTGCCCATATGGATTAAACTAGCTGGGCTAGAGCTTAAGTTTTGGTCACCCTCATGTATTAAGAAGATAGCTGGCATGGTGGGGGAGTATGTACACTGTGACGTTGCACCTGTAGACAGAAGTAGACTTGGGTTTGATAGGGTCCTGGTGGAGGTTGAAGTGGGACAAGACTTTCCTACTATGCTGGAATTTGTTGATGAAAAAGGGAAGACTATAAAACAAATGGTGGAATATGAATGGAAGCATGAAAAATGTTTGTAAAGGGATTGGGCATGAAGAGAAGAATTGTAAGAGGAAACCCAAACCTGGGAAGTAAAGTAGGAAAGTTTGGAGGCCTAAACCTGTCCAAACTAATCAGAATCCTCAGGAGAAGGTTATAGAGACATTAGAAACCCCTGTTAATCAGGCTACTATATGATCAGTAACAAGTACTGTGAGACATGCCCAAAGACAGCTGGTTATTCATCAAAGTGAACAGGAAAATGGGATAGATCTGGGGGCTATTGGGAGCAATATATCATATGCCAGTGTGGTAAGATTGGGAAGTGTAGGAGGTAATGGTGCAGAAATTGGGAATGCCAACCATGATCATATTGATCATGGATGACATAGGTTTTTGGAATATCAGAGGTCTAAATAGCTCTATAAAACAAGCTGAGATTAAGAGATTCATGTTTAAGCAGCAAGTGGGACTATTTGGGCTTCTGGAGACAAGGGTGAAGCCTGGTGCCCTGACTAGGATTCATCTTAACATTTGTGAGGGATGAGGTATTTGTACTAATAATAGCTGCCATTCAGGGGGTAGAATTTGGATTTGTTGGAACCCTAATAAATATAATGTGCAAGTTCTTAGAGTAACTGCACAATTGATCCATAGTGAACTTCAGGAAATTGGATCGAATAAAACTTTTCTGGTCTCTTTAGTGTATGGCTTCAATGACACTAAGGGTAGGCAAGGATTATAGAAGGAATTGATGGATATTCACAATGATGTGGTGAGGCCATGGATTTGGATGGGGGACTTTAATAATGTGTTGC
This sequence comes from Spergularia bocconei, assembly GCA_963457585.1. Classification (NCBI taxonomy): domain Eukaryota; kingdom Viridiplantae; phylum Streptophyta; class Magnoliopsida; order Caryophyllales; family Caryophyllaceae; genus Spergularia; species Spergularia bocconei. The sequence goes on from OY734959.1 coordinate 11,358,505, forward strand.
ATAAAGAAGAAAGAATAGGAAGTAAAGTGAGCTATGCTGAGATTAGGGAGTTCCAAGAATGTGTGCAGCATTAATGCAGGACCTAAGTGCAGATGGGTGACAAGCTAAAAAGTCGTTATTCCTAGTCAAATTACCACTATTCCTACTAAACTAGCAAGGGTAAGTGGGTATCGTATCCACAAGGAAGAGGGAAGTCCTAATATGCAATTCTAGTGCGGAAAAGAAAAGAAATAAAATAAATAAGAACAATAAATGGGGTTTTTTTTTTGTTTGAAGGACGATTAAACAAGAAATGAACGATTTATCAAGAATACTAAGGCGACCCTCGGTGATAACTTATCTTACTCCCTAATATAGTAATTTTACTCCTCTCTAATTACACCAATTCATAGATAATCTCGATTTTCTCCAATTAATCCTCTTTTATGGGGAAGTTGAGCAACCGCTACCAAATTCCCCTCCTTTTAATCCTAATTTGTCTAGTGGCCACTAAAACAAATCAAAACCAAAGGCATGAAGAGCAAGGATTAATAAAAGATTAACAACTACCCAAATTAGTATCTAATTAGCCGCCACCGCGACACTAATCAAATCTAATCTATTAGTTGCCTAATTAATTCTCCAATCACAAGTTAGTCATAACCATACACTAAAGATGTGAAAGTTGCTTCCTTTAAGGTTGATAATCAATGATCATCAATTAAAAACCAAGCATAAGAAATAGCCAATTCAATCCAATCAACCAATTAGAGAAAATAAGGGTAAATCAAGCAAATGAAGAACAAGGAATTAATTACCATGAAATTAAAGGCAAATTAGAGAGAAGAAAATCTTACTAATACATAGGATGAGAGAATTTGATTACACCAAGGATCTAGAAGGTGATTAGCCTTCCATACTAATTATTACATTAATATTTGAGATGAAAAATATAATGAAAATATTAATTCTCCTTGAGTTTCTCTCTCTAAAATGAAAACTAGATGAAAAATAATATGAAGGGTGATAATTATTAGGGAGGGGTTACATGCCCCTTTTATTAAAGTTAAGTTCAAAAGATACTACTAGACAAAATAGATATTTCTTAGGCAAAAAGAAACCGTGGAAAGCCCATGGAAAACTTCCCGGAAGCTAGCTTCCTCGACTCGAGGAAAGAAATCCACGAGTCGAGCGACGAAATCCTCGACTCGAGGAAAACCCTCCTCGAGTCGAGCGAGGAAATTCTCCACTCGAGGTCACCATCTCTCGAGTCGAGAATATTGTCCTTCTAAATAACCGTTCTGTCAAATCTCCTCGACTCGAGGGAAGAAATCCTCAAGTCGAGATTCACGTCCTCGAGTCGAGCTTGATGATCTTCGAGTCGAGGGACTATGCGCAGGCCAATCTTCAAACGGGCATAACTCTCACCTCCGAACTTCATTTTGAGCTCATAATATATCTTTGGAAAGCTAAGACGATGAACCTTTCTCTCCAATTAGAATTTTATGCAAAATATCTTCTAGTTAGAGAGTTATGATCCAATGAAGTTGAAGGTTATGGTGTGTGGTTCTCGGAGTGTAGTGAAGCGATATTCTCCTCGAATCTTGCTCCAACTTGTAGCTTGATCCTCTAGTATTGTCCGAGACTCACCAAAAGGGTCTAAGGACACCCAAAACTCGTAAAACCAACGACTAACCCCCAATCCGCTCTCGCTCGCCGCTACTAACGGGGTCGCATCTCCATCGATGTGACTGAACTACCTTTGAGGTGAGGCAAGAAGACCATACATTAAAACACACTACTTAAGGTTCATCTTTTTGTTCACCGTGGGAGGCCTCACTGGAATAGTCCTGGCTAATTCTGGGCTAGACGAGCATCAAATCAAACATGTTGGCTATTTAATCGATTTCTGATCCTCACTATAGGAAATGAACCCGCGAGCGGCCCGAGCGAATGAGCGGAATGTTTTGTAAGAGGGACTCTTCCCAGGTTTTGGGGACAAGGGAAGGAGTCAGGTCAATCAAACTAGCAACACTAACTGAATTTTCAATATTAAAAGACTGCATAGAGTATGAACTAGGATACACTCTATTGTGTATGCTGTCCAAACTCTGTAAGTAACTCTGGCGACAGGCGCCTCAGCCAACTACAATCCCTCCCGCCATGTTCTCCTTCGCCGTTCTCAATGTGCCTATGACGTAGCGCCAGGAGGTCTCCAAAAATACTTCGAGTGGTGTGGTCTACGAATCACGTTAAAACCATGCCCAAATAGACACTAAGGCGCCTAAATCATGCGCACTAACACACTTCATTTGCACCCTATCAATGGGTGTATGTATACTTGGAACAACAAGCAAGAGAAGGATAAGAGGGTTTTTTCGAAAATTGACAGAGCTATGATTAATGATGAGTGTATGGTTCTATATCCAGATAGCAAGGCTATGTTCCACCTTGAACGGTTATTTGACCACTCCCCTTGTACTATACAGATGGCTAAAGCTAGAAGTATGGGGAAGAGAAGCTTTAGGTATTTCAATATGTGGAGCATGGCTAAGGGATATAAGGAGATCATATTGGAAGGATAGAGTAAGGAAATTAAGGGTTCATCGATGTTTCAGGTTGTGAGGAAACAGAAATTACGGAAAAAGCCTTTGAAGGAGTTAAACAAAAGAAAATTCTCCAATGTGGAAGCTGTTGCTTGTAAGGCTCAGCAAGATCTGTTTGAAGCTCAGATGGCATTGCAAAATGATCCAACTAATGATGGAATCAAACAAAATGAGAGAAGGGCTTCAGAGAAGTACATGTACCTCCATAAAGCTAGCAATAGTTTTCTTAGACAGAAAAGTAAAGCTCAATGGGTAAAGGAGGGAGATGAAAATTCAGCCTACTTTCACTGCTCTATTAAAACTAGGAGAATCAGGAATAGTTATTAATCAGATTCAGGATGTGGATGGAAACTTACATACTGATGATAATGGTATCCAAGGTGCCTTCCTTACATTTTATAAGGATTTGCTGGCAAATCTGCTACCACAAAGCCTGTCCACATTAATACAGTGAGGAAAGGGCCAGTTGTTTTGACTGAGATGGCAGAGAAAATGGTCAAAGAAGTCACTAAAGGTGAGATTCAGAAAGCCACGTTTTCCATTTCTGGTACAAAAAGCTCCGGGCCTGATGGCTATACAAGCCAGTTTTGTAAGGATAACTGGAACATTGTGGGTGATCAGATTTGTGAGGCTATGGGAGAGTTCTTTAAAAAGGGAAGGTTATTGAAGCAAACTAATAACACTATTCTGACTCTGGTTCCTAAAGTGTCTCACCCGAGAAATGTCATTAAGTACAGACCGATAGCATGTTGTAATTCCATTTACAAATGCATATCTAAAGTGGTGTGTGAAAGAATTGGTGCTCACTTGCCTGCAATCATAAGCCAGAATCAAGGCGTGTTTGTGCAAGGGAGGGATATTGTAGAAAACATCATGGTGTGTCAGGATTTAATCAGGAAATATAACAGGAGGACTATTTCACCTAGATGAATTGATCTTCGGAAAGCGTATGACACTGTTGAGTGGAGCTTTGTGCATCAGATTTGAGTGCCTTACAATTTCCACATCATAATAAGATGGATTATGGAGTGTGTCACAACTCCTGCATGTACTTTGTCTATGAATGGTGCTCAATTTGGGTACTTTCAAGGCAAGAGAGGTTTGAGACAGGGAGACCCCCTATCCCCCCTTCTCTTTACTTTGTGCATGGAGTACCTGTCCAGAGTGATGATGGTGGTAGCAGGGAGAAATGAGTTCAGATTCCACCTTATGTGCAGCAAAACAAAGCTTAACCATCTTTGCTTTGCTGATGACTTATTGCTTTTTAGCAAGGGAGAAGTTAAGTCAATTCTGCTAATGTTTAGGGGATTCTCTATCTTCTCACAAGCTACGGGCCTGTGCTCGAACAATATGAAGTCTGAAATGTACTTTGCTGGGGTGAGTACTAATGTGAGAGCTGAAATCTTGTAGATGTCAGGATTTAGGGAGGGTTGCCTACCTTTCAGATATCTTGGGGTGCCCATCACAGCAGATAAAATCTCTGTTTTGGACTGCAATATCCTCACTGAAAAAATTGTAAGCAGAATAAGGGCTTTTGGGGCAAGAAAATTGTCCTATGCTGGGAGACTTACATTAGTTCAAGTTGTTCTAGCTAACCTACACAGCTATTGGGCTAGAGTCTTTGTTCTGCCAAAGACAATGTTGAGGAAAATAAGTGCTATTTGTATGAATTATCTATGGGATGGAATGGAGCATTTGAGAAGAAGTCCTCTGGTTTCGTGGAATGGCCTATGTATTCCAAAGGAAGCAGGAGGACTAGGTATTAGAGACATTATCAAGTGGAATATTGCTAGCATAGGGAAGTATGTGGCTTGGTTATTCTACAAGCCTGAAACTCTTTGGATCAGATGGGTGAATGCTGTTTATATACAGAATAAGGAGTGGGAGGATTATATCCCTCCAACTGACAGTAGCTGGCATTGGAGGCGGATTTGCAAGATAAAGAATAAGTTCAGTCAGGAATTCTGCACAGGCATCTGGGCTAATGGTGGATACACAGTTGCAGATGGTTATAGATAGCTCAGGGAAGTATACCCTAAGGTGAAATGAGGTAAGCTAATCTGGAACAGGCATTGTATTCCTAAAAACTCATTTCTCACCTGGTTGGCACAGAGAAAAAGATTGCAGGTAAAGGAGAGAGTTAAGAAGATTGGGATTTGTAATGAGGATGAAGGCCTTTTGTGTCATCAGCAAACAGAATCTCATGAGCACCCGTTCTTTCAGTGTAAGTATAGAAAGTTATGCATGGAGGATACCAAACAGAAGTGTGGGATTGGTTATCCAGACAGTGATCCTAATAATTGGTGTGCAAGCAAAAGATTTAGGACTAGATTTCAGAAGCAGGTGGCAGCTGCGGTTCTTTGTGGTCTAGTACATCAAATCTGGATGATTACAAATAGGAGCATAATGGAGAACACAATCTTAATGCCAAGAGTGCTCGGGAATGTGGTGTATGAGAATGTCAAAGTTAGACTAAGGAGTATTTGTAAAAACCTATCTATTAAAGATAGGAATTGGTTAAGTGAGATTAATCTTGCTTAACAAGAGTCTAGAATTGTAGTAGTAAGGTTAAAGGGATGAGTGAATCTGGTTTGTACTTTGCAGGGGTATGCCCCGTTGATTTGTAAATCATTTTTTGGTTATATATAATTACATTTAAGCAAAAAAAAAGCAAATAATACACATAGCAATTTCATGGAGTCTATTAGAGGATGCGCCACTGCACTCCACACGAGTCGTGTGTTCTGCTCTGCCGCGTGACTCGGTCACTGAACCGAGAGTCGTGCTCAGTCCCACACGAGACGTGCTCAATGCGTCTCTTTTCCTTCTTTGTTGCCTTGCATGGTTTGTTTCATTGATTGTCAGCTACGCGTCATCAAGGCGCATATGTTACCTTCCTTTCTTTGCTTAAACATCTTACTTGGCATGTGCTGACGTTCTCTATTTCGGGTTGTGTCCCTACCTTATTCTGGGGCATGTATCATCCTTGATGATGCAGTTGACAGGTTTGAAGGTTGATTGCTTTGCTTGTTTTGGACGCCATGCATGTCAGGGTATAGTTTGAATAAATTTGTCAAACATTATACATTTGGAACGATTTGTATTGTGTCATTTGTTTTGGATTTAAAGTTTTGTAAGCTTAACTACAAGTCTTCCGCTATTTATTTTCTTTGTTGAATTATTTATTAAGGTGTAAGTCGGATAATATTAGCCTTACAATTGATATGGTAGTTAATTGCGGTATAACAATCCTAAATAAATAGTTTTACCGTTAGTCAAAAAGTAAAAAAAGAGGCAAATTCTCTTTTTGGTGTACGTAATGGTGCGAATAGTCGATCGAATATTGTATAGTGGAACGTTCGCGGGATTAACAAATATGGTGATTGATTAGGGCAGCAGCGTACGTACGAGCAGTACAACAAGACGACAGTTTCGGAAATGCTCAATTCATTTATTCAAGTGTGGTTTATCTCCAGGAGTATTATTAATTGGTAACTATTAATAATACTCGGAAGTTAGGGGTAGTTTATCGTTGTTCCTAATTTGTTGCATCTTTCGAATTCGGTGTTGTAATTCGAGACGATGGTTGTACTGGTGCTATTTTATGTAGTAAAATTCAGCGATTTTGCTGGCGGGTTTTACCTCCGGATTTGGAGGGTTTTACCTCCGGATTTGGAGGGTTTTGCCCTGAGTTAAGTCCCTAAGATCGTGTCTCATCTTGTTACCTTGCGTATTTTCTACTTTTGTGTTTTATTGTCGATTCGTTAGCTTTTGTAATTCGTGAGAGTTTCGCCTTATTTCCCAACCAACTATAGTAGCTAGTTTGTTATGTTATCTAATCAACCCATTATGTATAAAAATGTTACATGGTAAAACAAATAAAATCACTTCTGAATTAACAAAAGATAGACACATGGGTTGTTTTTTCTTTGTGAAAATTTTACGATTACACATATCATATCAAAAAATAAATTATTTATTTGATCTTGGCCTACTACATAACTTCAACTTTACTCTTATAAACACCAAAACTACACGGTACATATGACCACTTTGTGCACCCTCCATTCCGTAGTTCCTAAATCCGTTATGGTAAACACAATTCCAGGTGTCTCATACACAATTATATATGGCATACCATACACAAAAATGACTAACTTTAAAACTCACCTTTAATACTGAATTTCGGTAAAAGTTTGTTAATGTTTATGGATCAACGTATCACACGTGTAGACATGTCATACTATACTACAAAATATCCACCGTAATGAATCAAGTGTTCTCTTAGTAGTTACTACTACTACAACTACTACTCTATTGTTCCATTCATGAAATAAGCTAAAAAAAGACGTACATCGACACACACACACCGATCTCTCTCTCTCTCTCTCCCTCTCTCTTCCCCTCTCTCTTCCCCTCGCCTCTCTCTCTCTCAGATCTCCTCCTCCCCTCTCTTATTCGTTTTACACTCATGACTCAACCAAAGTATTGAACGTCCAGTTTATCATACATATATTAGGTTAATACATATTCAGAATAACAACGAATTTGGAAAATATTAAACGTCTTCAACTTCATGTGTATCATACATGGATTAGGTTAATATATATTCTAAATAATAACGAACTTAGATAATATTAATTGTCTTCAATCTTAGGTGTATACACAGATTATTCTAATTAATAAATATTCAGATTAACAACAAACTTGGAAATATTAAACATCTTCAACCTTAGGTGAATCATATATAGATTAGGTTAATACATATTCAGATTAACAAACAATTTGGAAAATATCAAACGTTTTAAACCTCAGGTTTATCATACACATATTGTGTTAAATCATACTCATAACTCATTGTTGGAATAGTTTTGATTCCATAATGATATTAACCACCATTGTGTATATTTTGGCTTTTGGTTTGACAATTCTATATGTTAGAACTTAAATCAAGATACTCTATATACCTTGATATTTATTTAGATTTTGGTGACAGAACATTTCATGCATATATAATGATGAGTTGATCAAAGAGATAAATTAGTTATTGAAAGACAAATTAAAAACGGTAATCAACTTGATTGGTCTTAGTATTTATATATATAGGAATTTTTTTTTTATAAGAAGTAGTCTTAGGGAGAAGTAAGAAGTTATCTCATCTATCCAACCAACCTAAATCTAATGGTTCATATCAAATATTAAAACAAAAGAAAAATTAGAATAAAAATCAACCCAAATCCAATATCACTCACATTTTCCTCTCATCTATTTCCCTTTTCTCTGTCCTCTCCTCCTTCCCCCTCTGCCGTCACAATGCCACCAACGCACGCACTGACGGCCACCGTGGTTGGCTCCGATCACACCACTCGACTGCAAAAGTTATGGCGAGTCTTCGACGGCTACCACCATCCTTTGTTCACCTTTGCTCTGCCGCACACGACGCATTCTCCCTCCCTCTCTATTGCATCGTTATTTCCATATCTACCGGCCGCATGTGTTCTCCGCCGTGTACCTTTACATTTTCCGGCCTCCTCTCACAGAGCCGCGGCTATTCCCTAAGCCGCCTCTCAATTTCTCCTCCGTTTTGAAGCAAGGGGCAAGAGGGTAGTTTCATAGATAGATATTTTATTCAAAAATTGACAATTTAGTTTATGAATTTTTGTTTTATAAAACCAAATAAAATCCCTTTTAAGATTCCGAAATCATTATAACAATTTTCAAAATTAGATCGTGAATGTCCTAAATTCAATATAATTAGTAACACCCGAGTTAAAAAAATTTCTTAAAATTATGGGGTGTTACACCACTTGATCTAAACTTTTCTATTTGTTATATACCAAATAAGTAGTTACTTGTGCACATTAAAAGGAAAAAAAAACCCACCATCTTCATCCTTTGTTCTGTAATTACCAGTAAAAAAAAATAATGGTGGCCATGATGTGTTACTCAAATAAATAAATAAATAAAAAGCAGCCTCCCCTCACACTCTCTCCTCCCTACACGGCTACACCACCTCCGTTCAGCCCACTGCCGCCATATTTATCGAGATCTCAATCTTCATTCTCCTCTCTTTTTCCGACCTCCCTCCCTCCCTCCTTCCCCATCTCTTTTCCCATCTCCCTTCAACCGCCTCTCTATTTCTGTCTTCTCGATCTCAGGCCATGTGATGCTAGGTGGTGCCCAAGTGGTAAGATGATAAGTGGATGTCATTAGGTGAAAATAGGAGAGGACATAGAATTGATGTGTTTTGGTTATGGTGAGTATAAGAGAGAGCGGACTCAGTGGAGAAGGAAGAGAGAGGGCAAAATGAAGTTGGCGAATGTAAGGGAATCATATGGAAGAAATCTGATGGTTTATGGCTATGGAGGAAACAGTTAGAGAAGGAGATAGAGAGAGTGTCGAAGGGAGGATGGGAGAGGGCAAAAAGGGCAAAACTAGGGATGATTGAGAATTTCATATTTTAGGCCTCAAATAAGGCCACCAATGCAAGCTCGGGCGTCTAATATCCATACAATTGACAATAGATACGTATCAATAGGTTTTAGCCCGAGCGTCGTACAGTTCAAACAATATTCTATGATTAATTCGAAGACAATAATTTATAAGTCCCATTTTTAAAAAGAGGGTGAATAAAATTTATGCCAAGTTTTAATGTTTCTGTCTTGTCCACTCCAAACTTAATTATTACCCGATTCATACATTTCAACTCGAGTGATTCTATAATGGCTACCAAGTCTCGGTAGCCATTGTAAGAAAAGTAAATATGACCCTTAATTTTAGAGAATTAACCACATGCTTCCAGGTTTGACCTAACTTCAAAATTCTATTTATATCAGTGTTGTGATAAATTCATATCTTTTTTTTTTTTTGCTGAAATGTAATTGTATTAATTACTCAAAAGCTTTGTCCAAAGAACTTCGGGGCATACCCCTTGCAAATACAACCCAGATTTGTTCCTATCCGAAAACAAATCTAGTCCCAGTCTTCAGTCCTAATTTGCTAACAAGATTTCCTTAAGCCAATTACTATCCTTCAGACTGAGATTCTTACTTGTACTCCTAATTCTAGCATTAACATTTTCCAAAACTGCATTACCTAGAATATTAGGAGAAACAACTACATTATCCAGTCTAGCTACATTTGTTCCTAGCCATCCATATTTGATGAATCAGTCCACACAGGAGAGCAGCTGCCACTTGCTTTCACTACTACAAATAGGCACAGAGACAACAGACTTATTCTCATATACACGTCGGTTTCCCGTTCGACGTTAAGTTGGTTCACGTCTATTCCTATGGGATAGACGTTGGATTTTAGTCCGTTGTGCTCACTTTTAATAGACATGGGCTTTTTTCAGAAAGCCCATGTCTATTGCCGAAATACACATCGGATTTTCCCGAAAAAACCCATGTGTATTGGAAGTTTATACATGAGCTTTTGTAAAAATCCCATGTCTATTCACCAACTATTATTCAAAAAAAATATAAAAAAATTTTGCCAATATAATTCGTCATACAAGGTGAATTGAGCATAAATAAAATGAACGACACTCAACTCTTTATTGAAATCGAATTGGGCATTGATAAAATGAACGACACTCAACTCTTTATGGAAATCTCAACGATCGATCAATACAAATGATGTGTATTTTTGTTTTGCGGAATAAAGGAACTACACAACGATACTAAAACTTAAAATAATTTTTTTGTCTTTCTCGGAGATCCAAAACTAGATCTGAACTACCAAAAAACAAAGGTTTTAGAAAGATCCTCTGAAGATGCTTCTTCAATCTTCTATACTGCTTCAAGACTTTTGGACAAAAAAACCACAAACAATTAAGTAATCGTCTTAGCCATATATGTTAGTATAGTTCAACACATATACTTAAATCGAAAGAAACGAAATGAAAATCAAATGTGTTACATTAACCCTCGAATTAAAAGCAATAATAAGTATTTATGGCTTGGGTACGAAATCGAAATCCTCAAAATTATTAGAGAAAAAAATTAAAATCTCGATTGTAAAAAGAAAAATGAGTTCATACATACCTTAACCATTCACAAAGGAGAAGCCATATTAGGGTGAAAGACAAAGTCAGATCTACTCATATATCCAACATGCGAGTATGCAACCGTAATTTGATTTCAATAAACAAAAAAAAAAAGAAGTTATGGCTTCAGTGTAGATGTGCCATTACCAATACGGTAGTGGTGTTCAAGTATGAGAGATATTGAGAAGAGAGATGGGGGTGCTAGTTGAATCAAACAAGATGGCAAACAAGAAAGAGAGAGAAATAGATTTTAGGATGACTGATGAGTGATGAAGGGGCGGAGTATACAAGGTAAAGTTTAGGGTTGGCTAGATAATAGACATGGGTTTATATAGGCAATGTTTTGCATTTCACCCTTCCTTGTACAATATTTTCGAGCAAAATAAGTGAGAATGAATAGACATCGGTTTTTTCCAAATATATGATGTTTATGTAAACGCAATACACATAGGTTTTATGAAAAAACCCATGTCTATAAAATAGACATCGGTTCTTTAAAAAGAACTCATGTCTATTAGTTGGTTAAAATTGCAAAATTGCCACCAGTTCCTTATACACATCAATTTTTTAAATGTCCGATGTCTATATATAGATGTCTATAGTCGTTTTTGTAGTAGTGTTTCTAATTCTAGACTTGAATCCGCTGTTGGCACACCAGTTTATGGCTTGTTGATCAGGAGAATTAATCCCACATTTTCAGCTTACTTCACTCAAACATCTCTGACTGTTTTCACATTTAAAGAACATATGTTCATGATATTCAATACCCTGCTGGCAGAGTGGACAAACATCATCATTACAAATCCCAAATCTCTTAAGTTTCTCCTTTACTTGTAGCCTCTTCCTTTGTGCTAGCCAAGTAATGAAAGAGGTTTTCAGAATGCAATGTCTGCACCAGATGAGTTTACCCCAGCTTACCCGAGCATGATCTTCTCTAATCCATTTATAACCAGCTGTCACTGAATATCCACCATTACTCCATGCACCATTACAGAATTCCTGGCATAATTTCTCCTTAATCTTTCAAAATTTCCTCCAATGCCAACTACTATAACCTCTTGTGATAAATTCAATGTCATGGATAAATGGATTGTACAAATCTGAAGAAACAAATATATAAAAATGGACGTAGTTCTTGGAGTCTTATAAACACTTAGTATCGTATCAATATCACTATGATGATAGGTGGTCGAAGTAATTTTCCTTTCAAAGTGTTTAAACGAGTAAGTGCAAGATTCTTAAATTTCGTTCTATTCTAAATGTTAGATTATAAAATTTTACACAAGAGGTATGCACCACTATACAAAATTTTTTAACATGTATAGTTAAGAATCTTCATTTGTATAAGAAGCAAGACAATGTTGCATAACTAAAAGAGAAGTATTCTCCCAGTAAAGCTCAGGAGACACAATAAACTCACCTATTTCACCTAACTCTGGATTACTACTTAAAACATACAAATCATGTTCAAGTGAAGGCTGATCTTGTTCTCCATGTCGTCGCCCCACCATCACTAAGTCATATATATTGTCAAGTGAGCGAATCACCTTTAAAGTATGTATCCACTCTTTTACATGGAATTCTTTGTAAATTGAACAAGCATTGTTAATTGTTTTAACCTTGAATTTATCAATCATGACGTCATCGAGCCACTTGTTCTCATCATTATTGTTGTAGTAGTGGTAATTTTGTACGAATATACGTAACATTGTAATACTAACTCCGGGGTGTGTTGACATTCGAATCGCGTATGATAAGGCTTCTCGATCATCTTCTCCGCCGCAAAATATAACAACAATGTGGTACGAGAAGAAGGGCTTCTCCAGGGGCTTTTTACTTGAAGCCCTATGCACAAATATTCCAACTGTACAAGGAGTTTCTTGCTGTAACTTGATGTTAATTTGGCTTGATGTAGTAATCCCGAGTTCAGTTTGACTCTTGTAATTAAACGGGACTATAATGAGTGGAATCATTCTATCTTCAGCAAGTTTACATATGCTCTGATATATGCTCGTGAATGGAGCAATCATGGTTAAAAGTTGTATCTTAAGTCCACCTTCAGAAGTATCATTATAAATTTCAAGAACATTCATTATTTCTACACAACCATTATACTTACAAACTTGTTTGTGTTTTGTGTGGGGGGTCATCATAGGAACAGCTTGACCCACAAGTTCTATTAAATGGATTAGATACACATTTATAGGGTGTGATTCTGTCGGATTTGAAGCTCTGAGTATGGTGATTAGGCCAGGAATATCTTCTTCACAATCAACACATGCAATTAAATGCATTTTACCACTTATTAGAGCTGATTGCAGTGATAAGTTAAACCCTCCAATTAAGGAATCACTCACTCTATTTGATTTTTCTTTCTGGAAATGCAGTGCCATTGGTGTAAGGACTGCTGTTGCAAACACGGATGATAGAACCATTTGTGATAAGATATGCTCATTTACTCTCTGCATATAGTAGATTCAATTAGTATGTTAATTATCTGTTCTTATACAAACAAGTTAAAGGAAAAAAAAATTTAAAAAAAATAAATGAATACTTCTTCCGTCCCCCTTTAAACACCCCGGTCATTTTTTTACGTGGATTAAGGTGGTGTGGTTTTTATTATTGTTGGAGATAATGAGTGATTTATTTATTATTGTTGAAGATAGTGGGTAGTTTGTTTATTATTGTTGGAGATAATGGGTGGTTTGTTTATTATTTTGGGATATAATGAGTGGTTTGTTTATTATTTTTGCAGTTAGTGGAGGGTTGATGTGTGGTAAAAACTTACCCCATTTAGAATGTTTTGAAATGGAGTGTTTAAATAAAGGCACCCCGAAAATGAAACTAGAGTGTTTAAAGGGGGACGGAGGGAGTAGTTTTTAACAAAGTGAAGCGCTTCTTGAACTTATTTTTTTTTAAATGCAAAAACTTTGACTTCAAGACGAAGTAGAGGAAAAAATATTAAAGGTAAGAGAACCTTTTTAGGGGTAAGCAAAACAAAGAGCGAAAAATAGCATATGAAAATTAATTAAAACATTGGGTTGTAACAAGTCTTGGAACTTTAGGAGGAAAAACTTGTCTTATAAGGAGCTAACTTGCAATTAGAAAGAAAGATTTAACTGGTAATATTTCCAAGAAAAGATATCAAAATTACTTCTCACTATGCTAAAATATGTCACTGGTTTTCATGTCACATATCTTGAAAATTTAATGACAAATTTTAGCATATGGTTATTCACATATTTTATTAGTGACCTCCCACAATAACTAAAATTATTTGCAACCCTTATATCACAATTGCATGAATAAAGGAATAATGAAGAATGAAAGAGCATACATGGCGTATAAATTGGCCCCAATATTTGTTGATGTGGGCGACTCCACTAGTACTGACGACGAGTCCAAGTGCAAATGCTTGTCGAGACTTCATGTTATACCACATTGCAAAGAACATTGTTATGAATGTCTTAGTCAAGTAGCCAATAATAATGATTAATTGGTACTCGAGGGGTTTATCTTCTGGATGATTCTTAACGTTGAATATTATGGTATTGCCAACTGCTATGAAGTAAAATGGTAGAAGAACAAGTTTAATAAATGATTGGCTTCTCTCTACAATTGCTAAACCCAAAGGAGGCCCATTTGGAAGAATCAAGCCCAAAAATATAACCCCCATGAAAGGACTCCCAACCAAGGCTTCGCTAATAACTGCAGTTATTCCTACTAGTATAAAAGTCCCCACGATGTACAACTCTTTTACTGGCTGACCTCGTGGTATCTTCTTTATTACCCAAAGCATTCCTGACCTAATCGCTGCAACTATTATTATCATTAGACTTAGGCTTAATATGGCCACTGTAATGCCATATTTAGATGGGAATACTATAATCATTATCATGTTAATCCCCCACAGTAGAAATTCATTAGCTAACGCTAATGATAATGAAAGCTGGCCCAATTCTGTGGCTAATAGATTAAACTCCTCTAACAAAGGAGCTAGATTAACGAACCATGTTGATGAAATTTGCAAGGCAAAAGTGTACATGTTCTTCGGAAATTCGAGATTGATCGGTTTTAGATTATATAGAAGGATTGACATAATAATGAATGGACCAAGCAAAATTGAAGCTCCCATAATCCAGACCTTCTTTCCAAATCTTAAAATAACTCCACAATCAGTTTTTACTGCGATAAGGAAGAGATAATAAATGAGACTTAAGTAAGCTGCAACGTTCATGAATTGTGCGAGACTTGGGATGAGGGTTACCCCTTTATAAGCATGAAATCTTCCTAATACCAACGGCCCTAGAATTATCCCAGCCTGAAAAGTCATGATTGAGTGAAGAAAATCAAACCAAAATATATGTATATGTATATATGGATCCGCGTTGCATGCCAACAAGATTGCAAAAGATAAAGTCATTTACTTTCTATGATATTGAAGGTTCTTTGAGAATGCTTGATTCTCCATTGTCTGGTTGACATGAAATTCCACTTTTCAAACTCTTTAATAGGTACATACGGTCATTTTTTTTTTTACCAAATTTGCTAATTTGTTTTAAAAGTATTGTAAGAAACACACACACGCGCCCACACGCACACGCATACGCACAATTATTTTAAAAGCGTAGGCTACCTCGCCCTCTTATATTACTATGTGCAACAAAACCAAATTAGACAACTTACATGCACTAGAAAATGATGCAGAACACTTATTTTGATCGCTACAAAAGGTAATTCATGAAACAACGGAGCTATTGAGATAAAGATCATAGTGTCATACATAAGAATCAACAAACTATTAAGTTGGAGAAGTTATTTAGAAATAAAGATAATCATTATGACTTCGTACCAGCATTTTGTTGACAAACTCGCATTGTTTCAAAGGCTTGAATAAATGTTGAAAAGTTTCGGATAGTATATAAAAAAGGGTAAGACGAAACATTGTGAAAGGAAGTATTCTTAGAAATGAATTGTCCCCCGAAAACACTCCTCCTCCTTTACCTTGCATCAAAAGCCACCAATTATACTCGCAAACTAACTTATTTTCATTGAAATAGAAAAATCTATAACCCATGGTGATGTTCTATGAAGAACAATTAAAAAATAAAAGTTTAACAAAATGTTCTTTTGAAGACAAAAATGTCCAATGTGTCGATTGAAACCCTAAGAGAGAAAAAAAAAACAAATATGAACATTTTTCAAAACATAAATTATGTACATAAATTTAAAAAAGAACGACAAATAAGGTATAAGTTTACTATAAAATGAAATATCTAACTTTGGAAGAACGCTAACATAAGGATATGACCAATTCATGATGCCTTATTTATTTGTGGTTATAACAACCTTTCATTTCCTTAGCATTCCAAATTATTTTGACATAAATCTATTAGAGATTTTTTTTTAACATTACCAGATTGAAATTAATAATTTGAAAAAAAAAACGTGGATAAGAATTATATAAGTAAATGTATCTTGTCATCGAATGATGAGACCTATTACAAACAGAAAGATGATGTGTTGGTTTTGGTGGATAAGAAGAAATTATTCAAATTTTCATATGCACCAGCATGTCTAGGAATCGACTAAATTGATATTTATGAGAGGGAGAAAATTTACTGTGTAAATTCTGGTTATAACAATAAAAGGTGATCCAGACAACCATATGGCAACTCTATCATTAAAGAACTTGTGACCAATTTTGTCTCTAAACTTACAATGACCACGTATATGTAACTTTCTTGTAGTGCGTCTACAATGGGGTTGTTCTGGGTAACAAAAACATGTATGAAACGAATTTTACATGAGGCAATGTTGGAAGTGCCATAAGAATACAGAGAATAAGTTGCATGCCGCGTTTCTATTCTCAAGGTTGTTACAATTAGGAAGAACTGGTATCATATCTAGTGACTTTTCAAGATGTTAGGATAGTATCTAGTTGGACTTAGTCTTATGGTCCCTCAAATTAACACCAAAATCCTAACTAAATGACGTATGAGAGTAGCAATAACAGACGCTACTTAAACCAGAGTGTGTCATATAAAAAGTGAATCTGTGATACCACGTCGGAGGAGCATGCTTGAGGCAATACAAAGATTTCTTGAGGCGACAAACATGTCCCTGTTGAGGAGGATCATATAAAAACGGGCGTTGATGCATAACAACAACACTAGATATGTCACCATGTAGAAACACGGATAGTAGTTTATGGCCTTTCAACACGGATAGGGAGCTTGATTTCGAGTATATGTCGAGCTTGATCTCGAGTTCGAGTTCGAGTCGAGGTATTTTACTCTCGAGCTCGAGTCAAGCTAAAAAATTCCGTGCTCGTGAGTTCACGAGTCGAGTCCAGCAGGGCTACCCCCCTGACGAGTTCGAGTCAAGCAAGGCTCTGCTCATGATCAACTCAACTCGTTAACACCCCTAGTGCTACTCCTACCAACAAAGTCGACTTTCCTTTTAGGAAGCCAATGTGATAAGAACATCACAGTTAAGCATGCTTGATGGGAGTAATTTCAGGATCGGTGACCTCCTGAGAAATTTCATAGGGTGCACACGAGTGAGGTCAAAGTGTATCGAAATGACCTGTGATGAATTGGTATGTAGGGTCTATACACAGCATGGCAAGGTATAGATGAGTACTTCCAACTCAAGTGATGAGTCGAGGTGTTACAAATAATATGAGAGCAACCCTGCAACCGCGTGTTGATCATGTGGTCAAGAGTGCCTAGGTCGGCAGCCTAACGAGGGAAAAGATCCTGGAGTTGGACAATGGTTGGTTGTTAGGCGCAACGAACACGTTGGTTTTCTTAAGAGGGGGTGAATGTAATACAACAGATTTCTGAGTGTTGGGGTGAGTTCGATTTTAGGATGGACCAAAAGGTTGTGCTTTAACCTGCGCAAAGGACAAACTGTCAAGAAGGCCCGGTTTTCACCAGACGAAACCCCTCCGATGCTCAAGTCATTCTAAAAGCGTAAAGATGGGGTGGTCGCGGCACACATATCACTTGAATAGCAATAAATGTGTCAGAAGAATAATAAGAATGTGTTAGAATAAACCTCATTTATGATAAATGGACAGGTATTTAAAGTTAATGTAAGGAGTCCAAGGAATAAACCTTAGGGACCCCCCCCCCCTTCATCCCTACCTTACATTTTAGCTTGACTCAATGGATACGATGTATTGGACTTTGAGGGCATCACATGGGTTTTTCAAGGGATTTGGGCCTCTACTCCTTAGTCTTGTGACCTCATTACTAAAATGAACCCCAACAAAGCTCATCGGAGTAGGGTTGCGCTCGTCGATCATAGCGCCCGGTATCGTAGCTCACCCAGGGTGACCCGACTGCGCATCCCCTGACCGCCCTTTTTCAAGTCTCATGAAGTGGACCTTGATAAAGCCACGCGATGTACTTCTGTGTTGATCCGATTCCTTCTTCTCAGGTCATGGGGCTCGTATTTTTTATTTTAACCGAAATTTTTGCCCCTTGCGAGCCTCGTGAAGTTGTGTGTATTATGTCACTTCTATTTGTCTCTTCTACCGCGGTGCTCATTCCTAATGAGACGATTTTCCAAATTTCGCCCCTAATAGGATCGAGCATTACAGTTTCAGTTGTAACACCTCGATCCACTGTCCGTCGCAACACAACCTGATAAGATTGGTAGTCACCTCTTAGGCTCGAATATCCTCTCGTGGGCTTTAAAAGGTGAATGCCTTGTTGTTAGTATGATGGTAGGAATCTATTATAAATTGATCATATGAGCTTTATTTTTCCAATGTGGGACAAACCAACTCCATATACCACTTTCCAAATTCCGTAGTGTTAGAAACTCCCCCACTTAGGGAACGCAACGTCCCCGTTGCGCTTCGGCCAAACCATACCAACAACAACACTGGTCCAAGATCTCCCCCGCAAGACGGCTGACATGGGGCTTGCCCCAGCACCCAGCACGCGGCCGCAAGGTTGCTCTGATACCATCTGTAACAGCCCGATCCACCGTCCGTCGCAACACAATCCAATCAGATGGGTAGTCACCTCTTAGGCTCGAATATCCTCTTATGGGCTCTAAAAGACCAAAGCCTTGTTGTTAGTATGATGGTAAGAATCTATTATAAACTGGTCATATGAGCTTTATTTTCCCAATGTGGGACAAACCAACTCCATAAACCACTTTCCAAATTCCTTAGTGTTACATCAATGCTCAAACCATTTCTTTTTCCTTTACTTTCCAAATGCTGAAGGCTCTTCACAGGTCATGCTACTCTAATATACCTAATAGGATTGATAAATGCAGAGAGATGCTATATAAAGCTCAGGAGCAGCTAATGAATTCTAATGGAGACCTGAAAGTTGTGAAGGCCTTAAAAGAGGACTTGGCTAAGCTTGAAAACATGGAGCTTTGTTTCATGTATATATCAAAGAGCTAAGATTAGAGATATTAAAATGAATGATGCCAGCAGCAAGTACTCCCATGCTAAGGTCAATGAGAAAAAAGCCCTAAATTACATTACTGGGAAAAACCAAGATGCTGACAAAAATCTTCAAACAGAACCTAATAAGGTTGGCAATGCTTTCCTCGGCTACTATATAAGGATGTTTGGTATAGAGCATAACACGGAGGAGTTCAATGCTGAGTTTGTAAAGGTTCAAACACTCACAATGGAAAACCAAGCTTAGGTTACAAGGGATTTCACAGTGGAAGATGTCAAAGCAGCCGTGAATACGAATGACGATATAAAAAGTCCGGGTCCTAATGGATTTACTGCAGCTTGGGGCATAATTGGGAAGGAATTGAGTGGGGCTATATTTGATTTTTTTTTTCAACCAGGGAAAATGCTCAGGCAAGTTAACTCAACCCTGATCACGCTCATCCCGAAAAAACCCACTCCTGAATCTGTCATAGATTACAGGCCCATCTCTTGCTGCAATACCATTTACAAAATCATTAGCAAAATGATGGTAGCTAGAATCCAACCTGTCCTAGCTTCAATTATTGGCCCTGAGCAATCAGGTTTTGTCCCAACAAGGTCGATCTTTGACAATATACTTCCATCTCAAGAGATTGTGAGGAAATACGACACGAAAACTGTTTCCCCGAGAGCAACCATTAAGGTTGATATTCAGAAAGCCTTCGACTCGGTTTCTTGGAGCTATTTGGGGAATTTGCTTGCTAAACTCAAGTTTCCTAGCAAATTCATAGGCTGGATTCAAGCCTGCTTAAACTCAACCCAGATTTCATTGAATATCAATGGCTCTCAGGTGGCTAATTTCCTGCAAAACGGGGGTTAAGGCAAGGTGACCCATTATCACCCTACCTATTTGTTATTTGCATGGAGGGCCTGTCTAGAATGCTCATGAAGCTAAACAATGAGAGGAGATTATATTCAAGCAGCATCCAAAATGTAATAAAATCACTCTGAACCATCTTCTATTTGCTGATGATCTGCTGGTATTTGCTAGAAGAGATAAAAGCTCTGTCATGGTTGTTGCAGACACTTTAAAGAAATTCCAACAACAATCTGGCCTGGCTGCAAACCCAATGAAGACAAATATATACCTAGGTGGAGTTACTCAGAGATTTGCTAGAGACATTAGTGATAAAACAGGATATACTGTGGGTTCATTTTGTTTCAGATACTTAGGAGTCCCTTTGCACTCGGCGAGGCTCAAAGCTGCAATGTTTACTCCTCTACTTGACAAAATTAAAGTTAAGCTTACCCATTGGACAAACAAGTTCATCTCTTATACAGGAAAGCTGCAACTCATCAACTCAGTCATCCAAGGACTCCAGACTTTTTGGGGAACAGTCCTACTCCTACCTAAATCGATCGCAAAGCAAATCTCTAAGTTGTGCAGAGAATTCTTCTGGGGGATAAATGAGCAAAAAAAGAGGTTCACCTTCCTCAAATGGAGTCTCTTATGCTCCCCAAAAAAGGAAGGAGGTTTAGGGATAAAAGAGGTTCTTAGTTGGAATAAAACCCATTATTCAAAATGGTTAAGCAAAATCCTGTTTAGGAGAGATAATCTGTGGGCAAACTGGATTAAAGCTTACTATTTGAAGGGCAAATCATTATGGGAAATTCAAGAGCAAGCTGACTTCTCTGCTGCTTGAAGGAGTATACTTTATATAAGGGATGAAATTCTAGATGATGCTCAAAAGAAGGTTAAAGATGCTGAGAAAAAAGTAATAAGTTGGCAGACAGGGAAAGGAAGCAAGCAGGCTTATGACTATTTCAGGAAATGCAATGGCATGGTTGCTTGGGCTAGAACTAATTGGGACTCCTGTAGTTTGCCTAAAAGCTTTGTCATTGCAGCTCTGGCCATTCATAATGGCATTCCCACTTTAAGTAATCTTACAAAGAGGGGTATTAGCATACCAAACAGGTGCAGTTTATGCAAAATGGATGAGCAAAGTGCCCAACATCTATTTTTCAGTTGTCAATTCTCAAGCTTAGTGTGGGAGGATATCCTTCAATGGCTTGGGTATAAAAGACGGGCTTGGAGTCTAATAAGAGAGATGCAGTGGTTCAAGAGGAAGAGTAAGGGGAAGCAAGGAAAGCACCACATGATCCGAAGCGCTTTCACAAGTACTATTTTCGAATTATGCCGGGAAAGAAATTTTCAAATTTTCCGTAATGTTAGTCGTAGTTGGGATCAAATTCCACTTTATGTAAAATACATTGTTTGTGTCCGAACCATATATAGATTCAGTATTAGTATTCCAAATAGCTAAACTAGATTAGCTTAGTGGTTTTGGGATCTTAGGGTGGTACTCTACTACCCTTTTTGGTTAGGTTGTATTCCTCTTCATTTTCCCGATAATGAAGAATAAAAGCCAACATTTCCAAAAAAAAAAAAAATTTCGCCCCTGGAATGGAGACCGTAGTCGCAACCGAACTTCACCCTTGGAGTTGGGTGCGATTTCGTGTCGATAGAAAACTTCGCCCCTTTAATGGAGATCGGAGTCGCAAATGAAATTCGCCCCTAGAATTGAGTGCGATTTCGTGTCGACTAAAAACTTCATCCCTGGAATGGAGATCTAAGTCGCAACAACAATTCTCCCCTAGAGGTAGGTGTCATTTCGTGTCAACTAAAAACTTCGCCTCTGGAATGGAGACCGAAGTCGCAACTGAACTTCGTCTCTGGAGTTGGGTGCGATTTCGTGTTGACTAAAAACTCGCCTCTGTAATGGAGATCGAAGTCGCAACCGAAATTCGCCCCTGGAGTTTGGTGCGAGTTTGTGTCGACTAAAAACTTCACCCCTGGAATAAAGACCGAAGTCGCAACCGAAATTTACCCCTAGAGTTGGGTGCGATTTCTTGTCGACTAAAAATTTTGCCTCTGGAATGGAGATCGAAGTCGCAAATGCAACCATCGCAGAGGGTGACGAGCTAGAGAAAACCCTGTGATCTTCTTTCGTGTAGCGTATCTTTAATTATTGGTTGAAGAATTCGAAAAGTTTTCTCCAATTGTCACCTCCTCGAGAATACAAAGGTCACCTCGAAAGTACAAAAAGGCAAACCGAGTTTAACAGTTGACAATAACCGTTAATGATGGTTTTGGAAAATTGTGTAAAAACAAAGCGTTTTTACACTTTTACCCCTGGATTTAACCCTTATAAACTGGGAATTCATCCCACGAGAAATCATATTCGAAACTGATCTCCAAATTTTCCCAGCTTTCTCTCTCTTGTTTCCTCTCCAAACCCCTTCGAATCTCACCAAATTTTTCCAGAAATTCTCTGATTTCTCTTAGTCTTCATCTTTTTCTTATCAAAGATCGTACTTTCTTTGAAAACTCTTGGGTTTAATCCCAAAATTTCACAAAAATTAGGGATTTTAGCCCCAAATCTTCATAAAGGTTAGGATTTTCGCATAGGAGGTTTAAAGAGATTTAAAAGGCTAGTATGAGTGCTTAAAGGGATTGATAGTGCTATTCATACCAAAAAAGTCGAATTTCCGTTTAGAAATCTCATGTGATAAGAACTCCACAATTAAGTGTGCTTGATGGGGAGTAATTTCAAGATGGGTGATCTTCTGGGAAGTTTTTTCAGGTGCGCACGAATGAGGTCAAAGTGTGCTGAAAATGTAATATCCCCAAGGTATTACAGAAAGAACCCGTGTAGGTCTGTGGGGTTAGTACACAACCTGTTAAGCCGCAATAGGTGACTATGTACATCTGGTTCAGGTTATCAATTAGTGAAGACGGTCAACCACGAGAGGCGGTTTGGGTGCCTAACACTTTCCCAACTCGTAACCTTGCACAAACTCATTTTAGATTTGTGGGCTCCTACAAAAGAAAACCTCATTGGCGACTTCTGGTCAATATCAATTCATCTAAGAAGGGCGAATCTGTAACACCCCGTGTTTTTGAAACTTTAAATTATTTAGGTTTACCGAGAAATAATCATTTTAAGGTTTCTATATTCTATTTTTGGAGAATTACAGTTTCTTTCCTAAATGGGTTAGTTTGGGAATCGGGTAATTCGATTAGTAATTTACCGAAACCCGTCTTTCTAAAACCCGTACCCTAAACTATAAATAAAAAGAAAAACCCAAACCCTTCCCTCACTTATTCCCGTCGCCAGAGAGAAGCAGGAGAAGAGGAGAGCACGAGAAAGAGAAAAGAAAAAGGGAAGAGAAGAGAGAAGAAGAGGAGACGCGTCGCACGCATCCCGAGGCCGCCGCACGCCGCTGCCAACCACCCTAGCGCCACCACCGCACCTCTTTGCCCTCTCTCTTGGTTTTGTAACCAAGAGTTGTAAGTTTTAAACCCCTTTCTTATAGTTTTCAGATTAGGGCTTTTCTACTATTCATGTTAATTGAACTTTAAGCATGAATTTGGTGATGATTAACTATTGTTGGGTTTGTAGTTATAATTAGTTGTGTTTCGATGCATGAAATATTTAAGTTTGATTTCATTTGGATTGTGTAATTTGAGTTTAGTTTTGAGAATTGTAACTCGACAATTGTTTAAAACTTCCGCTGTTTAATTTTTATTTAGTATTGTAGTCGAATATCTAGCCTAGCAATGGACTTGGTAGTCAATTGCGGCGTGACAGTTCTGTATATTTCGTTGAGTAAATTTTAGGGTTGTTACAGTTGGTATCATAGCCACTAGGTTCTGATTCGTCGAGTCTACAAAAAAAAAAAATTCAAAACTTGTTTTAAAGAGATTTTCAAACTGGGAATGGGATGGGTGTATTCATACGCATGTTGATTGCTAAATGTTATGTATCAATTAGTGCCTAGTCATTTGATTTAGTGATTTCTTTTGGGATCTCTAACCTTGATGATTTGACAGATGATTACTGACCCACTTGGATTCGCTTGGGCTTTTGGGATTGATGGAGTGATTGGAGACCCAGCAATTGAGGCAAAGACTGATTCAATAGCTATGAATCCAGGGCTGTTTTACATACCTATAGGATGGGGAGAACCCGTTGCACATTTTGTTGACAGAGTGGTAACTAAACTTGGAGTGGCCAAGGAAACCTATAAAGAAGAAGTGATAATGTTTGTGGTCAAGGAAACCTATAAACTTGGGCTTTGAATGAAGAAGTGATAATGTTTGTGGTCATGATTAACCTGAGGAATGAGGCACGATGGGATCATGTGCACAAGCGCCTTGAGAGAATGACTTACTTCGCATGCCATTTTGGAGACTTGAAGTATCTGATAACTGATTTAGGAGAACCTTTGACAGTGGAAGAACTGAAGGCCATATTGAAATACGAAGACTTGCTTTACAGGAACATGGTAGATGATTTGGAGAAACTGCCTGAGTACTTGGTGGAAGCCACCATTCGCCCTAACTACCCTCACCCAAACCCCTATAAGGTTTATAAGGATAAAGCTGAGGAAAGGAGGAATGTTTTGGCTACTCACCTTGCCAGCAAGAACATAAAGCCTGGAAAACGCTACTACATACCTTCCCCACCCGACTCACCTGTGTCTATTAGAGGAGGAGGTTTACTCAGGCGTACTGCTCGAAAGAGTGTGCGTCCATTTATCTTGCGTAGAGCTAACCTTGAACCTAATAGGAGGGAGACAGAGGATGAGGGTGGAAGCGAGCATAGGCCACTAACCTCTAGTGAAGGGGCTGCTCAACAGGAAGGTGAAGGATCGAATGAAGTAGGAAGCCATGAAAGAAATGCTTGAAGTCATAACCCGAAAATATTGGGGGACTATATGCTAGGATATTATTATTATTGCATTTGTTTTTACGTCAAATAATGTGTAATGTGAAACCTATAGACAAGTATATCACTACTACAATAAGTCTTATACATGTGAAGTTGGGTGACGTCAATTCAACAAGCATAGACGTCGGTTTTTAGTCCGTTGTGCTTAATTTTTATAGACGTCGGTTTTTTTTAGAAAACCCATGTCTAAGCAATCAATAGACATCGGCTTTCATTTAAAAACCCATGTCTATGCAATCAATAGACATCGGTTTTCATTTAAAAAACCCATGTCTATCCCAATATAGACGTCAATTGTTTAAAAACTCTGATGTGTATTCGTCTGTATGCATAACAGATTTTGCCGAAGTAGAAGCATTGAAGAGACTAAGAGAAATTAAGCCGTAAACTCGACCATATGGATGAGAAATGCAAGAAAAATATATAAATCGGTGAAGTACATAATTTACAATCTTACAATCCAAAACTGTTCTTTGGAAAGTGAACAACAAATTTACAAGAAACTTATGACGAATTCATTCTGCCTATGAACTTGAGACCGGTTCTAATGCAAATTTGTTGAAGTCCTGTAAAAGACAAAGAGATTACAAGTAAAAGTTATATCAATAATAAAAAGAAATAGACACAAACCTTTGATGAACAAACGCATGCAGTAATAGATCTACACACTGATTGTAATTGCTCTTTGTCTTCTTTACTCCCTACTCTTTAAGAAACATAACAGATCTGCGAAATGAACCCCAAAAACAATAACCTATACATATAAGCAAGAAAATTTGTCATAACATATAAAATTTGAAAGTAAAGATTACATTCTGAATCTCTTAATGATTGTTTTCTTGCCGACACAATGTCTTTGTCCTAAAAGACAATAATTCCAAAGCATATCTACAAAAAAATAATG
Organism: Spergularia bocconei; assembly: GCA_963457585.1. Classification (NCBI taxonomy): domain Eukaryota; kingdom Viridiplantae; phylum Streptophyta; class Magnoliopsida; order Caryophyllales; family Caryophyllaceae; genus Spergularia; species Spergularia bocconei. The sequence goes on from OY734959.1 coordinate 11,384,252, forward strand.
AAACACATAAACCATAAGACTATAAGAGTAGGCAACACATCAGATCTAAAGTATATACCATTATAGGGGTAGATCTAAAGTATATGCCATGTAAAATGTGAATGTGAAAGGCAATACAGATTTTTTTTTAACAAAACATCAGCAATAAAAGAACATGATTTTGGAACCCACAAATCAAAACATCAAACAAAACCGAGAAGAGAAATCACAAAAAAAAAAAAAAAAAAAAAATTACCAAATGAAATCTGCAATCAATCTACGCAAATTAGGGAGAGTTGTTACTGGTCTTCGAAGGTGAAACTGAAACATTAATAGAAAAATTGAAGAGAATCATGGATTAGTAAGAAGGAACAATACTTTAGGATTCATAAGGAGAGAGAGAAAGAGAGAGAAGGAGGGGGGCTGATAAAACAAGATACTGATGAGAGAGAGAGAGAATGAGGGATGCGGCAGTGTACATCAAATAAAACAAAGGGTGCAACTAGGTCAAGGCGTAAAGCTAGTAATTTGATAGCTATGAGTGTAATATATGCACGTCGGGTTTTATCAAAAACTAACGTTTATGCATCAGTAATAGACATCGGCTTTACCAAAAAGACCCATGTCTATAAATAGACATGGGTTTTTAAAATAAAACCGATGTCTAATAGTTCTAGATAATTGCAAAAATGCCACCGCCTTCTTATAGACATCAGTTTTCCAAAAATTTGATGTCCATATACCGACGTCTATAGCCATATTTGTAGTAGTGTATGTGTTGCATGAGTCATAAGAGGGGACCATACCCCAATACTACTATGAAGTATGCTTAATTAATAAAGGTCGATTTGTTTTAAAGTGCTATTTGAGGTCTATTGCTTGTGTTTGACGTTGTGATTGAAATTCTGACTCGGCCGTTTGCTTCTGATGTAGGCACGATTCGTGCTACAGTGAACACGGGTCGTGTTCCGAAAAAAAAAATCGAAAAGTTCTGAAAAGTTAAACTCTCACGAGACGAGTAGCTGGATGTTGATTATCATGTATATATAATTCTGGAATGAATTCTTTACATGATTTACTGATTTTGCGTTTATGCGTTTGATTATTGATTGTTATATCTTGATTTATGATTATAAATATATAAAATGATTTGGGAATTGATTGAAGTGGTTACATCTGATTCGAATGTTGATGCCTTATAGACAATGGTGCGAAACAACGTTCCTGATTTGACAACTATTCTGGCTCAATTAGTACAAAACCAGGATATAATGACTCAAATTATGGCTCAGATGGCCAACAACGGGGGAAACGTTCAAGTGAATAATAATAATAATGCAGGAAACGATGATGAAATGTTGTTGGCAAAGATGTCAGATGCCGTACAAAAGAAGAGGCCTAACAATTTCACTGGGAAAGGAGAACCCAGTGTGCTTTTGGACTGGTGGGAAGATATGGAGAAGATCTTCTTAACACTTGGCTGCCCCAATAATTGCAAGGTTAAGGTTGCTGTGTTCTACCTTAAAGAGGTAGCTGGACGCTGGTGGATGAAGATTCAGGACGCATTCTTCAAACCAATACAGGAGAAGCTAGCTGATGGAACCGTGGTGGAACATTACAGGGATTGGGCAGTTTTCAAACATCTTATTGAAACAGAGTTCTTCCCGGAGCATCTGAAAGAACAGAAAGTAGCTGTATTTGAGGCTTTACAGCAGACTGAGGGAATGTCTGTTAAGGAATTTTATGACAAGTTTGAGGACTTGAACAGGTTTGCTGAGAGCGTGACCCCAACTGAATCTGCCAGAGCCAATAGCTTCAGAAAGAAACTACTTTGGAGCATTAAAGGATGGTTCGTCTCCGAACGGTTCCACACTGTGAAGGAAGTTTATGAAAAGGCCACAACGGTAGAGCAGAATATGGAAACAATGAGTGCGGAAATTGGAGGGAAGAGAAAGGAGAGCCCTCTTGATCTGATGAACAACCCTCCCAAGAAAGGAAATTTTGGGAACTTCAAGGGAAAGGCGCAGTCAACTGGGACTGGAAACACAGGATTTAAGAATTTCCCTGCAAATAGAGCTCAGAGTTCGGGTACAACCCAGAATGGTCCGGTAGGAGATATCAGCAATACCATGCAGGAAGGACCTGCACGGGAGAAAGAATCACTTGCTTCCATTGTGGTAAAATGGGACACAAGGTCACGGAATGCTACTCTAAAATGCAAGGGAACCCGCCGGCAGTGCCTGCATGAGGGTCTGTGGCCCCGAACAAGTTTCAAAACTTCAGAGCCCCAAGTGGTTATGCTGGTTCAAATAATGCCTACAGAAACCCAGCACCAACTAAGGGAACTGTCTCCGCAGCACCAGCTAAGCAAGCAGGATCAGTCATTGTGGCCACCACAGCTAAGAAAGCTACAAGGCAGCTGTATGTTATGAATGCCGAGGAAGCTGAAAACACCGATGTCGTCTCGGGTAAATTTCCTGTTAACTCAGTAATTGCAAATGTTTTGTTTGATAGTGTTGCGTCCCACTCGTTTATTGCAGATAAGATTGTGGAGAAATGTGGACTTAGTGATAGTTCAGCAGTGGATTTTGAGTTTTCAATGCCTAATGGGTCTAATGTTATATGCAAGAGTCAGTTTAAAGATGTGCCTGTGGTGATTTGTGGTCATGAGTTTAAATCGGACTTGATAGTTTTTCCCCTAACAAAATTTGATGTGATATTGGGAATGAATTGGATGGGTCGATACAAGGCAAGAATAGATTCTTGGATAGGAAAAATTTCTCTTCAAGGACAGAAGAATGCTCATGTTACCTATCGTGTACTCCCTAAGCGATCAAGGATAAAACTGGTGTCCGCCATGAATTTGAAGAAACAAATAACTAAGGGTGAGCCGCTATTCTTATGTCATGTACGGGATACCCGCGTGGAATATCCTGAACTGGGAGATGTCGAGGTAGTAAGCGAGTATCCTGATGTCTTTCCTGAGGAGATTCCAGGGATGCCTCCGAAGAGAGAGGTGGAGTTCAAGATTGAGTTGGTACCAGGAACAGGCACTATTGCTAAGTCGCCTTACCGAATGGCACCGGTAAAAATGCAGGACCTGAAGAAACAGCTTGACGAACTGGTGGAAAAGGGCTATGTACGGCCAAGTGTTTCACCCTGGGGAGCACCCGTCTTGTTTGTAAGAAAGAAGGATGGATCGATGAGACTGTGTATCGATTACAGGGAACTAAATAATGTGACTATCAAGAACAGATACCCCTTACCCAGAATCGACGATTTATTTGATCAACTAAAGGGTGCAAGTGTGTTCTCAAAGATTGATTTGAGGTATGGGTACTATCAATTGAAAGTGGCTGACGAGGATGTACCAAAGACTGCATTTTCAACTAGATATGGGCACTATGAGTTCACAGTAATGCCCTTTGGGTTAACCAATGCACCAGCAGTATTCACGGACCTCATGAATCGTACCTTTCGACCCTACTTGGATAAGTTTGTGGTCGTGTTTATTGATGATATTTTGATTTACTCCAAGAACGAGGAGGAGCATAAGGAACATTTGAGGGCAGTTTTGGAAATCTTGCGAGAAAAGAAACTTTATGGTAAGTTCTCGAAGTGTGAATTTTGGCTGGATAAGGTAGCATTTTTGGGACATGTGATATCTAAGGACGGAGTTGCAGTGGATCCAGCTAAGATCAAGGCGGTCAAGGACTGGCCGGCCCCTAAGAATGTGTCTGAGATTAGGAGCTTTTTGGGACTTGCAAGATATTACAGGAGATTTGTGAAGGATTTCTCAAAGATTGCTAAACCAATGACGACTTTGATGAAGAAAACCACAAAGTATAAATGGGATGAGAGTTGTGAGAAAGCCTTTCGGACTCTAAAGGAACGGTTAACCACAGCTCCAGTGTTAGCACTACCTGATGAAAACATACCATATGAGGTGTACACTGACGCTTCAAAGAATGGTTTGGGATGTGTCCTAATGCAGAACAATAGAGTAATCGCCTATGCGTCTAGGCAACTCAAAAGTTATGAGGAAAACTATCCGACCCATGATTTGGAGCTAGCAGCTGTAATTTTCGCATTGAAGTTGTGGAGACACTATTTTTTCGGAGTGACTTTCAAAATCTTTTCCGACCATAAGAGTTTGAAGTACATATTCACCCAGAAGGAGCTAAATATGCGACAAAGGAGGTGGTTGGAGTTGATCAAGGATTACGACATGGAGATACAGTACCATGAAGGAAAAAGCCAATGTTGTAGCTGACGCACTGAGCAGGAAGTCTGTACATACAGTGCAATTGATGGTTTAAAGAGAGAAACTAAGGAACGAATTTCTCAACTTTGGAGTTCAGTTAACAGAACCAGGAGTAACACCTGGAACAACCGTGGTTGAGAATGGCTTATTTGGGGAGATCAAAAGATTACAGGAGACAGACAAAGTAATAACAGACAAGATGACAAAGGAGCCTGAACTGTTCAAAAGAGGTGAAAATGGAGTAATTCGATTCCAAGACAGCATCTGTGTACCTAATAATGGAACATTGAGCGACAAAATTTTGACAGAAGCTCATGCCAGCAGATACTCGGTACACCCAGGTGGAGATAAGATGTACCCAGATTTGAGGAAGGTGTTTTGGTGGTCAGGAATGAAGAAGGATGTGGCTGACTTTGTTTCTAGGTGTTTAGTTTGCCAAAAGGTTAAGAGTGAACACAAGAGACCTCAAGGCAAACTACAACCCTTACTAGTGCCGGAGTGGAAATGGAGTTCCATATCCATGGATTTCATTGCTGGATTACCTAGGACGTCTAAAGGCAACAATATGATTTGGGTAATAGTGGACAGATTGACAAAATGCGCACACTTTATACCCATGAAGGACAAATGGAAGAAGAAACAGTTGGCTGATGCCTATATACACAATGTGTTGAAACTCCACGGTACTCCAAAGGAGATTGTGTCTAATCGTGATGCGCGTTTTGTCTCTCGATTCTGGAAGAAGTTGCAAGAAGCTTTAGGTACAAAACTTCTTATGAGTACTGCGTTCCACCCAGCGACACATGGTCAAACGGAACGGACAAACCAGGTCTTGGAAGACATGTTGAGAGCTTGTGCCTTACAATACCAAGGTGGATGGGAGGACAAGCTGGATTTAATCGAGTTTTCCTACAACAACAGCTACCAAGCCTCAATAAAGATGGCACCATACGAAGCTCTGTATGGAAGAAAATGCAGGAGTCCAATCTGTTGGAATGATATAAGCAAAACGGTGGTCTTGGGTCTAGATTACATTGAGGAGATGACAGAACAGGTAAAACTGATTCAGGAGAGACTCAAGGCTGCACAGGATCGACAAAAGAGTTATGCTGACAAAACTCGCAGTCATATAGAATTTGCTGAAGGTGACATGGTGTTGTTAAGAGTGTCACCTACCAAAGGTGTTATGAGGTTTGGAAAGAAAGGGAAATTGAGTCCTAAGTTCATTGGACCATACAAGGTGACTAAACGTGTTGGGGAAGTCGCATATGAGCTGGATTTGCCTGCGAACCTCGATAAGGTCCATAATGTCTTCCATGTTTCCCAACTCGGACGTTACATCAACGATCCGTCGCACATTTTGAACCCAGAGACTATCGAGTTGGATGAAACTATGACCTATGAAGAGGCACCACTGAAAATCCTGGACACCAAAGTGCGAAAAAATAGACGAACAAAAACGACTATGGTAAAGGTGTTGTGGTGTAACAATAACGTTGAGGAAGCTACTTGGGAAGTAGAATCGGTTATGCGTGAGAAGTACCCTCATTTGTTTGCTTAAGGTACTTCGGTTCGGGGCGAACCTTCGTTTTAAGGGGGATGAGAACCCCGCGCGCTTTGCTTTCGATTATTTGTGTGATGTGATTGATATTTTGATTCATGTGATTCTGTAATTTCCGATTCTTCTTTCTGTGGTTCATTGTTCATACCACGACTACAGAGTTGTTTCCCATGTCTATCCTCATTCATACTCCTGTTGTTGTTTTGCCTTGAACATATTCTTATGTTCTTGTTCTATCACTTCGAATATCCTTGTTACCTTGTGACCGACGTTTCTAGAGTGGAGTTTGACATTTAAGGATGGGTTTAAAGATTCGGGATGAATCTTTGTTTTAAGGAGGGAAGACTGTAACACCCCGTGTTTTTGAGACTTTAAATTATTGAGGTTTACCGAGAAATAATCATTTTAAGGTTTCTATATTCTATTTTTGGAGAATTAGAGTTTCTTTCCTAATTGGGTTAGTTTGGGAATCCGGTAATTCGATTAGTAATTTACCGAAACCAGTCTTTCTAAAACCCGTACCCTAACCTATAAATAAAAAGAAAAACCCAAATCCTTCCCTCACTTATTCCCGTCGCCAGAGAGAAGCAGGAGAAGAGGAGAGCACGAGAAAGAGAAAAGAAAAAGGGAAGAGAAGAGAGAAGAAGAGGAGACGCGGCGCACGCATCCCGAGGCCGCCGCTGCCGACCACCCTAGCGCCACCACCGCACCTCTTTGCCCCCTCTCTTGGTTTTGTAACCAAGAGTTGTAAGTTTTAAACCCCTTTCTTATAGTTTTCAGATTAGGGCTTTTCTACTATTCATGTTAATTGAACTTTAAGCATGAATTTGGTGATGATTAACTATTTTTGGGTTTGTAGTTATAATTAGTTGTGTTTCGATGCATGAAATATTAAGGTTGTGAATTAGGGGTTGTTTATGGTACTCTATCTCGCATCGGTTCGAGATTGTGGTGGCTGTGGGGTAGGAACCCAGCCTTAATAAAATAAACGTAATATGATTGTTGAATATTGTATCGCTATGATGACTGGTGTAATAGTTTGATGATGCAACGGTTGTCCGTTATTTGTTAGATAGGCGCCTTCAGGCGCGTATCTTTTGTCTTCTTATTCTTTTGTGTTTCTTACTCAGCCTATATGCTGACGTCCTTTCTTCTAGTTCGTTCCCTACCATATTTTGGGGCCTACGTTATTCTCGATGGCATAGTTGACAGGTCTTGATGATGTGGATGCTTGGTTGAAGATTCGTCTGCATGCTGGGGATTTTTATAAACATTATTTAAGTTTGATTTCATTTGGATTGTGTAATTTGAGTTTAGTTTTGAGAATTGTAACTCGATAATTGTTTAAGACTTCCGCTGTTTCATTTTTATTTAGTATTGTAGTCGAATATCTAGCCTAGCAATTGACTTGGTAGTCAATTGCGGCGTGACAATTCTATATATTTCGTTGAGTAAATTTTAGGGTTGTTACAGAATATGCCTACTCAGCCGGTACGACACCTCACAAATGGTGGTTTGAAAGTTGTTGCTGTGGTGGGAAAACAATTAGCATGAAGATGAGTAAAAGAGAGCATGAGTGAAGAGGGAGAAATTAGTAAGAGTATAAGGGGCCGTTTGGTATGAAGAGGGGAAAGGGAAAGGAAATAAGAAAGGGAACGAAAGGGAATTGAATCAAACCCCTTTTAATTCCCTAGTGCATTTGGTAGGACAAAAGGAATCAGACACTCTCTTCTCTCGAACTCTCATCCTGCACCTTCATCCTAATTCTATGGTTGTCTTCTCTCTTTCTCTCTCCTCCTCCATATCTCTTTTCCATGGCTATCCTCTCTTTTTCAACAACTCTCATCTTGATTGCTCATCCGCCCACTTGCACCTTCAACGATTTTGTGCTCAATTCCAGCCACATATATATAAGTGGAGATATGAAGCCCAAGTGACCACTTTCGACCTCCAAATATTGAACGTATGTATCTATGGTGAGGTAGTGATTCCAGGAATGTTGTGCATGGTTGAAAAGAGGGCCAAAATGTCGATCTGTTACTAGTCGCGGTATGTTGGCGGTGCGAGGGTCTTCGATGTGATTTTTGTTGGTCAACCGAGAGTTTATGTGACGGTTTTTGTGGTGGAACAAGAGCCATTGTGGTGGTTAGATTGAAATGCGTGGTTCAATGTGGCGATTAGATGGTGATGCGGATGTTATTTTGGTGGTCGGCTGGTGGTTTGATGGTGGGTCCGATGACTGATATTTGATAATGGAGTAGCCGTCGTGCAAGGGTTGATCTTGTGGTGGGAGTACATAGTCAGTATTAATGGCATGTTCATTATGTGATAGGAGACGAAGAGTTTGAGGGAATCAACAAAACACTCATCCCCCTAGGATATCAGGATAGAGGTAGGTAGGACTGAGCAAAATATCCGATTATCCGATTATTTGATCCGATATCTAGGATCTCCGATCTAAAAATGCATTCGGATCGGATATCCGTATTCGAACTTTTCGGATATCAGATCAGCTTCGGATATTCAGCGCAAAAAGTTCGGATATCAAAATATCTAAAATATTTTCGGATACGGATATCCGATCCGAATATCCGAAATAACCACTATCTGATCCTATTGTTCTAGAGTATTGTTTTTTTTAACTAAAATGTAAATAAAAAATAACTAGTTTTTGCGTCCGTGACAATCACGGGACTGTTATATATCTCTTCTACACCTCTTTTCCTTGGTTAAATTAAAAGTATATATGTGAGATACCTTAATTTCAATTGATTGTCAATGTTTATTACCAGTTTTTTCGATATAAGTTTATTTCGACAAAACTAATTCGTGTATTACAAAAACATTCTTTTTAATGACCCTAACTGAACTTGGTCCAATCATTGTTGACCACACCAAATAATCGATCCCTAAATCAACCACAATAATGATATAATAATTCTAAATCTTAAAGGGATATTTTCAGAATACTCATGTAGTTTCCGACTTATTCTGATATACCACCAATGTTTCCGCATTCTATAAAATGCTCCAGAGGTTTTGCGTTTCGGATTATTTTTAGGGTTTAGCCTAACGGTCATTATCACTGTCAATTTTTTAAAACCTTCCATCATTATGTAATCATATCATTTGGAGAACCCCTGACCTAACCTAATCAAATTCAAATTGTTATTCTCATTAGTAAATGTGCGATTTATGTATTGAGGACAATAGTACTGCGTATAAGTATTCCCAACACTCCATCGCTACCAGTTTACTAATCTAGCATGTGGATGAAGATACTATTGAGATCTTTTGAACTCGTTTCAACAATCTCTCCTTTGCCGACATTTGAGACTCATGTACACCTAAATTCACATCAAAAGTTGAGTACAAAGTATTTAGTGTATTAATTATTGCATTTTCAAATTTTGAGGAATTAAGAAAATGCTTATATCACAAAAAATAAACAGAAAATAACATATGAGGTAAACATGGCAAACGAAAAGTTAGGAGACACAACCGATAAAAAGTCATGGGAGGGGAGCTTCTCTGAGTGATTGTACGGACTCATTTCCCGCAATTTCTTCTCCATGGCTAACCAGAAGAAGAGAGGAAGACCTAGAAAACAAAACACAGCAACGGATGCGCAAGAGCAAGACGAAGATAATGGTACTAATTTCAACTCCGATCATGCAAAAACTGATTTTATAAATCAAACCCAGTTGGCCGATGATGTTTGAAAATCAGTGAGTGTGAATTATATCATCAACTCGGCGATGGCGAAGGCAGGTAAAATCAATCCATCTTTTCCTCACTCTAGTAGCTCTAAAACAGATAATGCTGAGATTATTGTTGACGCTTCAAAACCAACTGAAACCCCTGTTATTGAGAATGTCAAAAAACCCTGGAACTCTGTTGTAGCTGACAAATCTAGGGTTGGGATGAGCCTGTTTTATGATGATTCTTGTAGTAAGGATGCAGAAATCACCATAGAAGAAGGGGATATCAGGGATGAACTTGAGAAATGGAAATTTACTCTAATTGGGAATGTTATTGGGGCAATACCTAAACAAAAGGAATTGGAGGAATTTATCAGGAAATCTTGGAAGAATCTGGGTGAACCTATTGTGAAATATTATAGGAGGGGCTGGTTTACATTCAAGTTTGGTTCAGAGATGGAGATGAACAATGTGCTTAAGGGTGGACCATGGAAATTAAATGGTAACCCTCTTATATTAAAGCCATGGTCACCGAAAATCTCTCAGGAACTGGACTACATGACCACTGTGCCTGTGTGGATTCTTCTGCCAGACGTAGACCCATGGTTGTGGAGTGAACAGGCTTTGAGCAAAATTGGTAGCAAGCTGGGGAAGCCTCTGTATGCAGACAATACAACAACTAACCAGGACAGGCTGTCTTTTGCGAGACTGCTTGTTGAAATTGATGTCTCAAAGGACCTTCCTGGTGAGATTACTATTAACACTCCCCACTGTGGTGAATTGATTCAGAAAGTCAATTATGAATGGGTGCCACATTACTGCAGCACTTGTGGAAAGCTAGGACATAAATCTCAGAATTGCAAACTGAACAGGTCTAAACCTGTCTCAAAGTCTACAATGGTGTACAAACCTAAGGCTAACGCTGCAGTGCCTGCACAGCCTAAGGATGTACATGGTGAGATTGTCTCAGAGCAAAAGAAGGACCAGGCAACTGACAATAGTGTGCAGAACCAGGTGGTAGTGGATGATAACACTCATGATCATTTCACTCCTCCAATGTCTCCATCTGAAAATTCTAGTAAGTATAGCATGGATGACATGGGCTTCAGAAAGCACAAATCTACAGCAAAAGCAGCAACTATAAAAGCAAGGATCACTCCAACAGTCCTTAGCAATAGTTTCTCTGTGCTGATAGATGGAGAGAAAGGAGAGCAGTATCTGGATATGGGATTGAAGAGTTTTGTAGGGGATAGGTTCACTCCGGGACCTCCTCCTATATGTTAATTGCAGCATGGAATGTGAGAGACTTCAATGAAAGCCTCAAACAGCAGGAGGCTAAAAACCTTATGCTGAAGCACAATATTAGTTTAATGGGTATTATAGAAACTCGAGTTAAAGAAAATAAAGCTGATACTATCATTCAGAGGAAGCTTAGTAGATGGCAGGTTGTCACAAACCACAGCTGCCATTATAATGGAAGAATCTGGGCTGTGTGGAATCCAATGGCAGTCAATGTTGATATCCTGATGATGACTAGCCAAATGATTCACTGCAAAGTGACTCATATATTCTCTGGGAATGAGTTTATGGTAACCTTAGTCTATGCAAGCAATGATGCTGATGAAAGAAGAGTTTTATGGCAAGACTTATTGAGCTGCTCTAGCACTGCTCTGCCCTGGATTGTGCTTGGGATTTTAATGTCACCAGATGCATTCAGGAAAGGAAAGGGAAGAACTCTCCAAATCAGAGAGACATGGAGGACTTCAATAATTGTTTAACCAGCTGTATTTTGGATGATCTCAAATATAGGGGATGTGAGCTCACGTGGACTAACAACCAGGAGAGACAGGATAGTGTGTGGTCAAAATTAGATCGAGCTTTGATCAACTCTAATTGGCTGCATCAATTTCCTGACTCCTATGCAGATTTATTTCCACAAGGAGTCTCTGATCACGCCTCTATAGTTGTTACTATCATGGCTAGCAGAAGAATTAAGAAGAGCTTCAAGTTCTTGAACTGTTGGACCTCACATCCGGATTATGAAGCTGCTGTTGCTGGAGCCTGGAGGAAGAAGTGTGCTGGTAGGCCAATTGATAGACTTTATGACAAGCTCAAATGCACAAAATATGCCTTGGCCAAGCTGAATAAAGACAACTACTCTAACTTACCTGCCAGAGTAGCAAAATGCAAAGAAGACCTGGATAGACTGCAGATTCAGTTGGAGAAGAATCCTGATAATATGGATTTGAAAAAACAAACTGATGAAGCTAAGAGGAATTTCTGTAAATTCAAGCACGCAGAATTTAGCATGCTCAAACAGAGAGCTAAAATCACACATATAAACCTCTCTGACAGCAACACAAAATTCTTCTATGCTAGAATTGCTGAAAGAAGACATCAAAGTGGGATTGCTGCATTTACTGATAAAGATGGTAGGGAATGTAGAAATCATGAGGAGGTGGCTCAAGCTTTCACCTCCTTTTATAAAAACATGCTGGGAAATACTGCTAGGGTTGAAGAGTTGGACATTGATTTTGTGAGGAAAGGAAAGTGCATTCATTCTGACTATCACAGTACACTCACCAAGCAAATCACCAAGGAGGAAATAAAGGAGGCTTTATTTAGCATGAATCCAGACAAAAGCCCTGGACAAGATGGTTTCAGTGCAGGTTTCTTTCAGACCTCGTGGCATCTTGTGGAGAAGGATGTGACCTTAGCTGTAATGGACTTCTTTGATAATATCCATAAAAGAAAGTCAATGCCACTATGGTTACCCTTATCCCCAAAAAAGCCAATGCCTCAAATGTGGCTGATTTCAGGCCAATTGCCTGTTGTTCAACCCTGTACAAAATAATCAGCAAAATTCTGGCCAACAGGTTAAAGGAGACACTCCCTAATCTCATTGGAGAAGAGCAAGCAGCTTTTGCTGCAGGCAGAAGCATTTTTGATAATGTTGTTCTTTTTCAGAGTCTGGTTAAGGACTATTCCCAATCTAGGATTTCTCCTCGATGCCTCATTAAAGTTGATATCAGAAAGGCCTTTGCACCCTGAATTGGAGCTTCATTAAAAGTATACTGGCTGCTTACAACTTTCCTGCTAGATTTATTGACTGGATCAGCACCTGCATCACTACTACATGGTTCTCATTGAAAGTAAATGGAGTCTATACAGGACTTTTTAAGGGTGGAAGTGGAATAAGGCAGGGAGATCCACTTTCTCCTTATATTTTTATCCTAGCTATGGAAATTCTTTCAATATATCTTAGAGATATGCCCAACCATGATCAGTTTTATTTTCATCCCCAATGTGCAAGAATCAGGCTCACCCACCTGATATTTGCAGATGATTTAATGGTGTTTGTGAGAGGAGATCTTCCATCAGTCACAGCTGCAGTTAAATGCCTCTCCAAATTTGCTGATGTCTCTGGTTTGTTTGCCAACCAAGCCAAAACAGAAATTTATTTTAGTGGAGTCAGCAACCTTGTCAAACAGCTCATTTTTGGGTATACAAGATTCAATGAAGGAACCTTTCCTTTCAGGTATCTTGGTATACCACTGAATGACTCAAGATTAAGAAGTGATATGTATGATCAGCTGACTAGGAAAATTCAACAATCTACCAAGCACTGGGCATCTCAAACCCTCTCCTATGCTGGTAAGATTCAGTTGATAAATTCAGTGGTTTTTGGAGTGGAAAATTTCTGGTTTGCTAGTGTTCTGATCCCTAAAGGTGTTATTAAGAATATTCACAAGCTGAGCAAGGATTTTCTCTGGGGCATAAAACTAGGGGAAAAAAAGATGATTTATAAAAGCTGGCTTAGTGTCTGCAGTCCTAGGGAAGAAGGTGGAATGAACATAAAAGAAGTTATGTCCTGGAACAAAGCTCTCATGGTCAAATGGCTTTGGAGGCTTCAAACTGGAAAGCAGGGTGTTTGGGAAAGATGGGTTAGGGCTTACAAGCTCAAGAACACTTGCATTCTTAAGGTTAGCAGCAAAAACTCAGATTCTGAATGCTGGGGGAGCTTAATTAGGATCAAAGATGAATTAGCTAGTAGCCTGAATCCAAATGAAACAATAGAGGACAGATTGGTAAGGTGGACAAAAGGGGGCAAGTTCAATGTCAAAGCAGCCTATGATCACTTCAGGTGTAAGTATGCAAGAGTTAGATGGCACAGAGTTGTTTGGCACAACATTAATCTTCCAAAGCATAGCTTTATTGCAGCCATGGCACTTCAGAAAAAGTTGGCAACAGTAGATAATATGATTCTCAGAGGCTTTTATCTGGTTAACAGGTGCTCACTTTGCAAATGTGCTGCAAAATCCCACAATCACATCTTCTTCAACTGTTCTTTCTCCAAAGCAGTTTCGGAAGGGGTGAAGTCTTGGATTGGAATGAATATGAAGTACCATGATGTCAGAAATATTATCAATTGGTTGAGCAGCAGAAGAAATAAGAAAAGTTGGAGACACATATGGGTTGTATGCAGCTTCAACACAACCATCTATATGATATGGCAAGAAAGGAATATGAGACTGTTTACAGTAAATGAGCACACTACTGACTGGATTATAAACCAAATTAAGTTTGTGGTGTGTGTTAGAATGTATTTCAAGAGTAAAAACTGTAACCAAGAAGAGATTGTAGAAGCAATGATCTTTTAGTTAGTTCTTCCTAGTAGCTAAATCCTATATGGGTGTCCATTTTGTACAAAAATGTTCTTTTTCTTCCCTTTATGGATGAATAAAGAGAACCAACTTTCTACAAAAAAAAAAATAACATATGAGGTAAATTGCTCATGATAAAAACATATGGTGCTAAATTGCACATTTAGAAGTTAGGTTGTTAGATTGCAATATTGATTATAAGTGTATGGGATAAATTGTCACTTTGGCCTTTCGAAAATCCCATAGTTGATGCATGGAACAATGTTACAATATTGAAATCTTAATACTAAACACTTGCAAATCGTAAAAATAAATGACCAAATCGATCAATTCCGATCCATTATAATAGTTATAGTGCGACATGATAAAATTATTTGGAACCTAATAATAGGGGATCACAAATTATTAGGTACCCCAGGGGTACCTAGAGCTACGTACCCCCGGTTAACTGTTCACTCATTATATACTACATTCTAGTCATTATATACTTTCACTCATTATTTTACAATTTTCACTCATTGTTTCTCAATTTCACTCATTATATACTTTCACTCATTGTTTCTCAATTTCACTCATTATATACTTCCACTCATTATTTTACAATTTTTACTCATAATTTCTCAATTTTCACTCATTATCTTCCGATTTTCACTCATTATACATAACATTATAGTCATTATTTATTTTCAGTCATTATTTCTGAATTTCCAATCATTATATAAAACTTTGTTTCAATCATTATTACTCAACTTTCACTCATTATTTCTCGAATTCCACTCATTAGTTTTCAATTTTTACTCATTATATATCACTTGAACCGGGGGTACCTAGAGCTACGTACCCTCCGGGTACCATATACCAATTGATATGGGATTACAAACAATGATAATGGGTACATAAAATTAATATGAACAAACACAGTAACACCTCTATACTGTTGCATATGAGAATCCCTTTTCTACACCACTTTTCGTCCCGACCAAAATTATCATTATTTTGACAACTTAAATAAAAGAACGATGAAACACATATTTTTTTGTATGCTAAGCTAAGCAAAAGACCAAAGTATATATAGTATGTCGAAATAGTATGTTACAAAAAACTTGGAAAAGCCAAAAGTCACTACATTGATTATCATCAATAAAAAAACTTTCAAACTAACCATAAAATTCAATTAAAAAAATTTAGATGTATTGTGGAAGATGAAAAATTCTTTATAATTTAATTCAATAAATAAGTTGATTAATGTATTCTATTATTATATTTATAATAAAAATATTTTCATTAGTTTTAAAATATTTAATTCATATATTTATATATAGTGCGACACGTAGCTCTATGACATGGCGTTTGCAGATGACAACTATGCGAAATCAACTATGTCATGCCACGTGGATTAGTAATGTTAGCTTATTAATATTATTAGCGCTTTTGGTCGAACCACACCTATTAAAACTAGAATTTTGTCAGACCACACCTATTATAATTTTTTTCTCTAACCATACCTAATAAAATCATTTTCTTTGTTAGACCACACCTTATATTAACTTCGCCTTTCATCCATCCACTGCCGCCACTTACCCACGCACCGCCGCCGCCAGCCACCGCCCCTAGCCACCCATTGCGGCCGCTAGCCACCCCACTACCACCACCACAAATTTTTTTCCCCCTAAATTTGATTTTCTTCTCCAAAAATTTCCCCAAAATCGATGTTTTGTATGTAGGAGGAAGAAAATCGAATTTGAGGGGAAACAATTCGTGGTGGTGGTAGTGGGGAGGCTAGCGGCAGCAATAGGTGACTAGGGGCGGGGGCTAGCGGCGGTAGTGGGTGGGCAAGTGGCGGCAGTAGATGGATGAAAGGTGGACTTTAATATAAGGTGTGGTCTAACAAAGAAAATGATTTTATTAGGTGCGGTTAGACAAAAAAAATTATAATAGGTGTGGTCGGACAAAATTCTAGTTTTAATAGGTGTGATTCGACAAAAAAAACCCTTATATTATTATTATATAGATAGATTCCTTCATTCAAATTGTTACTAAACTAATAATTTTAAAGAAACATAATTATCTCATGGAACTAACTTCTGGTAGACCGAGGCCCAACCGAAATCATGATTAATTAATTTAACCACTGACCCCCTCCCCCAATTTATTTATAGGCTTAGAACTTGCCCACATCCTCCTTGTTGGTCGATGTGGGACAAGTTCATATAGTGTAATTTTTTTTTTAGTTAGTCTTCAATATCTTCAAAGAGTAATAGTGACTATAGAGCAGGTCTATATAACTTTTAACAATAGAACATAATTCAAGTACTAAGATACATACATGAGAAAATGTACAAATTTGATTTGATTTAATCGAACATAGTCATAGAAACCATATGGTGTACAAAGTAACAATCTCCTAGGACTATCCACATTGGTGCCCTCTTTTGCCCTAGGGCAATACACCAAAAATTGTTTTTTTATTACTTTGCCCTACCTCTTTGCACTTGTAAGCCATATTGGTGGCATACATTAACTAAGGGCAAGAACACTATATATTTATAAAAAAAATATATTTTTTGATTATCAAATGTGGTATGTTTTTACAGAGAATGAAAATTTATAATTATTGGTGTAAATATTTTTATTTTTTGAAATTTTTATAATGCAAAAAAAGATGTTGCAAATGGATGAAAACACTTCTTTTTCATTTCTCTCTCCCTTATTTCGGCTTGCCCCAGGATAAGAGCAAAGGCAAACTTTGCCCTTCTTTGTTTCCAATGCCTCACATTTTTGCCCTTTCTCTTTTTATTTAATCCAATGTCCTTGCCCTAGACTACTATTGTGGGTAGTCTAAGAGTAGTAGCTAAGCATGTAATTTGCGTGCATAGTACAAATACCAACATTGCGTAACAAGTACACCTAATCCTGTAAAATGATAAAAGATACAACTATGAGACGATTTTAGAAATGCCATCACCGAATCTCTTCATTCCTCAGATTTGTTTCATTGATAAAAACTTACGAAGTAATAAACAAGTCGACCAGTAATATAATGAAGAGCTACAAATACATGCTCGACCGCCTCACTAAAATCTCAAGTCGAGCCGAGCTCACACGAAACAATTTTTTACCTAATCGATCCCGAGGTACTGTCTCGATTGAGCGTAGCTAAGATTGGCTTTTCGCTCCGAGTGAATTCAGCATCCTAGTTATTAATGTTCCGAGTATGATTAATGTTGTGATTGTTAACCTTATCACGAGTATTAGTGAGAGTTATATCCTAGTTATGGGCTTGTAACAACTTTGCCATACAGTGATACGTGTTTAACGTACATAAGACACTAATTTTGCTAAATGACTAGTAATAGTAATAAATACGTTATGTTAAAACTTCATAATTATTTGTTCCAGCTTGAATTCTAACATACCATGGTCTAACTTTAAACCTTGTCCATGGTAGTTATTGAATTTACTATCATAAGTGTAAACATTAGAACTTCCACAACACTTGACATTCTGATTTGGGATATTACGTAGGGTACCCTTGGTTGACGACTTTATCTAGGGTACCCCTAGATTTCCGAAAATCATGTGGTACCCTTGAGGTTTGCGATTTGCCAAAATGTGTAGCGGAAACTTAACACCAGGTAATTTTATTATTTAGAGTTTAATTAACATTATCAATTGTTTAATCTAATCAAAAATATATAAAAAAAATCAAAAACAAACCTCAAACCACCACACTTCTTCTTTATCCTCCCTCTACCCCCACCCATCTATACACGAGCCACCACAACCATCGGTTACCACCGCCACAACCTTCACCCACCATCTCTAATCCCGCCTCCTAATCCCGCATCACCACAACCCCTTTCCTCCTCCACAATTTCCTCATTCTAATTGAATTAGGATCATTGTTTCTTGATACTTTATCCCCTTATTTGGTTGATGCGCAGGGGCGCTTGCCATTGAGAACAAAAACAACAATATATATGCGGAAGATTTAATTGGGTAAATCAAGGGTGAAAATCTAGAATTGGAGAAGAGAGAATAAACAAAGAATGAGCCAATAATTGTGGCGGAGGAGAGGGAGACGTTAGGCGTGATTATAGGGGTTTGGGTTTAGTGGAGCAAGGAGGTCGTCGTGGTAGAGTCAGAGGCGGGATTGAAGGTGGTGGGTGCGGGTGGTGGTGGCGGCTCAGGTGGGGATAGAGGAACTGTAACACCTCGGCTCATCCGCTGAGCCGAGAGTAGTCACCTATGGCAGCTCGCCAAACTGTGGGCTGACCTCACAGACCAACACAGGTCCTTCCGGCACATTTTGATCTCACTCATGGGCATCCTGGGAAACTTCCCAGAAGGTCACCCATCCTAAAATAACTCTCGGTCAAGCACGCTTAACTTTGGAGTTCTTTCCACATGGGCTTCCTAAAAGAAAAGTCGATTTTGTTGGTATGAGAAACACTATCAATCCTTTCAGACACTTCATATGAGCCTTAATCTCTTAGGAACCTCCTCTAAGATCTGGGGTATTACAGGGAGGAGAGAGAAAAGGTGTGGAGGATATATGTTTTCTTTTTTTCCCTCCTAGGGATGAATAAAAGAGCTCATAACTTCTTAAAAAAATCATAATAATAATGTTAAAACTAGCTAACAATGTTTAAGTTTCCGTTATATATTTTGCCAAATCGCAAACTTGAAGGGTATCATAGGAATTTCGAAAACCTAAGGAGTACCACAGATAAAGTCGGGAACTTCAGGGGTATGGTTACGTGGATAATATCCCTTTTAATTTTACAAGGTAGGTCTTGTCGACTTCATTGAGGTTGGTATCATAATCATGGATCAAGGTAGGTATTACGTAATGACCTGTTGGTCATTAATGTATAAAATGATAATTTTGCAATCTCTAAGTACAAGGGCATCTCTACAATATTGGGAATAACGTGTTGGAACAATTGTGTGTATGACATGATGCATGCAATCACATTTATTAAACACGCACTGCAATAATTGAAGATCGGAACATGTTGTGAACTGGAATGTCATTTGTATGAAATAATAAGTAACAACTAAAAGAGAAAAAAAAAGGTCACAACTGAAAGGAAACAAAATGGCTGAGAACCTATCCCACATCGGAGAAATGGAGTTGTTGTGTGGAAGCTTTGGCTTATACAAGTCATGCTCCCATTCCATTTATTTGCAAGCTGGGCCATTTATTGTTTGGTTTGGTTTTATGCCCTAAAGGCTGGTCAACCGGGTGGGCCAAATTGGCTTATTCTTGGTTGGTTGGCCAGTTTGGCTAAGGCATTTGCGACCTAGCCCGCGTCAAGCTTAGCTGAGATTGCCATTGCGGATATCTGATATCTTATATCCGATCCGAATTCGATTGGATAGTATTTTCTGATATTCGATCAAGTTCAGGTCGAATATCGGATATTGGAAATTTCGGATTTCGGATTGGATAACACAAAATTCGGATCGGATATCCGAAAACGTTCTGCCCTAGATAGAGGAGTCTTGGGGAGTTTAACCAAGTAAAATGGGTGAAAGGAATAGCCAAAATGCACCACCAAACATTGAGTAAGTGAATCAAATGTTCAGATTCCCTTTCCCTTTCTTGAGAGTTGAGACCCTTAATCAAACCACTAGTAGAGAATAGGCTTATTGGAGTGCTTTTACCTTATATATAGCGGTGCTATTTAGCGCTCCTACGGTTTTGGGCAACGGTCAAGAAAAAGTGCTCCCTTTGCTCCTGCCCCTACACCCTAGTGAGGCGCTTTTGAAAAACGTTTGTAGAGATTAAAAAATAGCGCTGCTGATTTCGGAGCAATTCTTTGCCCTTATTGGAGCGGTTTTATATCCGTCGGCAATGATATGAGCACAAACAAAAACGCTCATATAGTTTACCATACATTCCATATTAACTTTCTTGGAGCGCTTAGTTGTAGCCTATAGCAACGCTTTTGTAGCATTTAGAAGCGTTTAGATGATGCAAAGAGGCATCTAAAAAGCACTTTAGTTTTAGTGTTTGAAGTTCCCTAAGAGCGCTTTGTAAACGCCACAAGTCATAGCATTGTATACACAGAGTCGATGTCAATATTGACCCACATATATTGACATGGAGAATATATAGACAACGTAATTTTTATAACCACAATATATACAGACGTCCATACAAAAACGAATTTTCTCATAAAACTAAAAGAGATGGAAGTTTTACAAATGTCATACAATAGAAAGAAATTAAAACAAAAACTGTGTGACGCTTCATAATTTTCCACACTTTTGTCCAGTACATAAAGGTGTAGACACTAAATTTTGTCTCACCTTTTTTATTTCAGTTTTACTGATTTGTTTCTACTTTCTAATTCAATTTCACTTTATTCTTTTTTATTAACCCATTTCGATTTGTTTATTTGTGAATAAAACGCTTTCTCAACAATTTTAATTTCACCATTTTTTCTATTATTTATATAAATTTCGAAAATTTTATAAATTATATTAATAATATAAAAAATTTATTGTTTTTAATTATAAAATCATTTATTCATCAAGTCATTTCACCTGGATTTCATTTTTGTGCAAACCAAGACGAAATTGCTCGAAACGAGCCTAACCCGACTTTATTTTTCTAACTACTAAACCACATAAGCAATGACCTCACCCTATGATCTCACCCTTATGTCACTCATATTTACACTAACTATATACTAAAAAGATACTAACTATTTTATTTTTGTTTCATTTTTCAATTAATGACTCATTATTCCTCCCTAACACATACAACAGCAAAAGACAAAAAAAGAGAGTGATGTGTGAGGTAGAGAGGGCCGGTCAATTTGAAGGCTCGGTGAGCGAGTGTTTTGCTTTGTTTATTTGCTCATTAAGTAGATATTTATCCCACATTCAACCTCCTTCACTCATATTCTCTCCTCTTTATACTTAAACAAAGACTCTTCATTTACTACCATCATGAAGAGGAAGGCCCTTGGAGCCGTGCAAACAAGAGAGGAAAAGAGAGGAGTTATTTCCTTTGAGAAATTAATTCGTCACTTCATTTCCTACACCCATTCTCTCATTTATTTCTCACATCCAACTCCACCTTAAAATTAATCTTTATTAATAAATGTGTAGTATTAGGATCACTCTAGCTCGTAGGAATAATTAAAATCAACCAATTTCACTTAGATTAAAATTTGTTTAGGTGACTTAGTACCGTGTCTTTGGAGGATCATCAATATTGATCATCAAATGTGGTTTTTCTTTTCTTTGTCTTTTTACATTCTTGCATTTCAATTCATTTTTTCTCTCAAATACATGACTAACATCTTTTCTTGTCAAGCCCTTGTCGGTAATGATGAATTAGCGGTTTATTGAGCCCTACGGATTCATAAGCGGTTTTTTGTGTTGTTTTGATGTTCTACTTCTTTGGTAACTTCACGAGTAAGTTTTGTATTTTTTTACAAGTTTTTATCATATTTTTTCCATGTACAAAATGACCCAAAAGCCTAACCCGGATTTCAGCCTAGTCAAAACTGTTTTTCAGTCCAATTTGTAAAATCTGTATAAAAATGGTCAATTGCTTAAAAATCATGATCTTATGAAAGAACCTTATTTTGAGTTCTAAAAACCTCTCTAAAAAATTTAGACACAAACTCAAAATAGAACATTTATGACGATTTTTGTGATAAAATAGCTCAACCCCGGTCCTAGGTCCAACCAACTGACTTCAACGCTTTTTTTGGCATTAAAAATGACCTCTTCTGGGTATGTCTCCTTCATGAAAGTTGAAGAGAAGATTCCCATGTTTCTAGAAAGATAAGGGTAAAAAATTATTCACGTCTCAACCAATAGCTATGATTTTGAAAACAAATCCTGTTTTGCTCAGAAATCCGATTTTCAACCTTATATTTGTTCTGTGAGTAAATGAACTCTTGGGATCATGAAAAAATTCATGAGTGATTCCAAGATGTTCAAGAGTCCACCTTCAATCCAGAAAATTTTGAAGATTTCATTTCATCTTCTAAACCATTCAATTTCCACCAACTTTCTGTTTTTTTTGGTAAAAAATGACAAGTTTCTTCCCCAAATTAATTGATTTTATTAATTAAATGTTTAGACTTAATAAGGAGTCTAAGTAATCCAGCTCTTTGAATATCAAAATGTTAAAAACAATTTAGACTTAATTAGGAGTCTATTTAATCCAATTAGACTTAATAGGGAGTCTAATTAGGCCCTGTTTGATAGGACTGCATCTTTCTGAACTGAACTGAACTAATCTGATCTGAATGATTCTGATCTGATCTGATCTGAATTGGTTGAAAATTTGATTGAATTTCAACGAATTAGTATCAATTATGGACCAAATACATAGATAATTATTTGAAATTTATGAACTGAACTGATCTGATCTGAATGATTGATCTGATCTGAATGATTCTGATATGATCTGATCTGATCTGAATTCATTTGAGAATAAGTCCTATTAAACAGGGCCTTAATCCACCACTTGTTTGATGACTTTAAACACTTAGAATGGAATCTAAGTCAACCTAAGTCAAGTCAATCTAATTCAAGTCAAGCTAAGTCAAGTCAACTAAGATCAAGTCAATGAAAGTCAACTATAGTCTAAAACCAATCAAAATGCAACCAAGTCTACCAATGCCTACTAAAATCCAACAAATAACCCAAATCTACAAAAGTCAACCAAAGTCAACTAAAGTCAAACAAGTCTACCCAAGTCTACTAATGTCAACCCAAGTCAACCCGACTCTACCTAAAATCGATTAAAGTCAACTTGTAAATAGGTGCAAGTCAACCAAAGTCAACCCAAATCGATTAAAGTCAATAAAGACTAAAATCGACCCCCTTTGTAAATAATGTAATTAATAAAATCAAATATCCCTAAAAATGTTTTCTTACTTATTTCCAACCGTCTTTTTCTAGTTTTCTAATTAAAGTCATTTTCCCCATTTTCACCAATGTTTTAAGAATTTCAATTTCTTTTTCAAAACATTTTGTACATGAAAGTAAATAAACTTTTCTTGATATGTTTTGCATTTAAAGTTTTCTTTTCCCGTTCTTTGTATGGACTTTGGACGGGGCCCTACCCTAACACTAGGCAAGGATTGCCAATTCGCTTATGCGTGATCATGAGGTCGATCTACATTCATCTCTACCAACTATTCCACCAACGCCCCACTGGAACACTTCTTGATCGAACATAACCGAATCGACGATTTATTTTCCTTATATTGTTGTAGTGCCTACACGGGTAGCTCTAACGATACGACCAATTCCACAGAGCCCAAACACCTAACCCAATCCATTCCATTAAATCTCCCCGCGAGAGTCTATTCAACCTTAGTCAAACTATTGAGAGATCTAATCTTTAAACTCGCGTTAGAGAGGTCGAGTCATCCACATTAAGACCTCGTTCAAAAGGCATGCCTGGTTCAGGACGCATGGTGATCAATGGCGATCGCCGTCTCGATGAAGAGACACATAGATGCAAGCGGAATATACCTTGCTCTATTCTACCGTGGATCGACTTGACTCTAATGCGAGTCATTATAAAGTGTCTCAATAGCACGACTTTGAGTGAAACGACTTTCTAAATCTATAAAGTGTCCGTACAAAAAGACTCGCCAATTCTTGTATATTATTTTTCTAAATCCTTGCATGTGAATATATGTGTTTTTCTATTTCTACTTATTTACATAGATCTTAACGTAACCTCTACACCGAAACTCTTTAGAAGGAAATGATGTATTAGTAAGTGCACATCCTTATGACGGAAGGGGAGACGAGTTCCAAATGTTCGCACCCCTTAACTAAGGCCCCGAACCCTTTTTCTCTATTTCGCAAACCAGTTTTTCCTAAATTTGTAAATAAGCAATAAAACAGAATTTTGCCTTTAGGGTGCATGGAGTCAGTTTTGGTTTTCGAAAGGTTTTCCTTAAAAATTATTTTATTTGTTTTCGAACTTGTACTTTTTAAACTTGTTTCAAAACCCTTCTTTGTCGGGGTATAGACAGGGTGGCGACTCTGAAATTTCAACGATCAAACCTAGGTTAGTTCAATAATCTGCAAACCCAAACCTATTTTTTGCAAGCCCCGCAAAAGGCTCAGTCTTCGTCGCCCATTTCTTTAAGACAATATTTTTCTTCAGAAATTGGATATAAGCATGGACCAAGACATGACAACAATCCCAGGAAATGACCCACTCATACAACATCAAACGCCTGTGACAGTACAACATATCTGAGTTTCGGTTCTATTTTGACAAGATCAAGGAATCGGTAGAACTTATTACAAAGGAAATAGCATAATGTACTAGAGAGAATTGCATAAGATCTTATCATCTAACCGATAAACATCAGCAGTAGATGACCAATTTTCATGGCCATGAACGAACATGAATATGAAAAACAAAGACATACTCACATATATGGCCTGGTTGCACATGAGGCATGTCATGGCAAAAAAGACCAATGTCTCAGCTACCGATCACATTTGTGGCCGAATAACAAATTCCCAATCACATTTATGGCCTAGTAACTTGCTGTTATGTAAGCTTTCCAGGATCGCAAACCATTCATAGTGAAAACTGACGATCAGGTATATTAGCAGGGTAACCTTATCCATGCTAAGTAACTATTCTGCTTCAACTTGCCATATAATGCAGAGGTACCAATAAAAAATTAGTGTAGTGAATGAACATCGCACGAAGCTTGATAAGTGACAAAGGCTCAGTTGGCTAATGAATGCTAACGCTACAAGGTCAAACCAGTGGCAGATTTGTTGCAACAGTGTAGTCTTGAATCAAGATTTTCCAAAGAGGATCAAAACTCATACCAACCAGATCAGATAAATCATCAAAAGTCTCTGATATTTCAGCCCTATAACCTGAAACCTCATCGACTTCATCTATCCTGCAAAAATTTACAACCAACATGCCAAAACCCCAACACCCCAACTGCCATAGGAAATAAAACATTTGGCCGGCTAACCCTTCGTTCATTACTTCCACATAAGATAATTCCAAATAAGGATAGAATAAGAATCCTACCTCAAATGAAGTTATCTAAAATATATCTTAAAACTAACTCATATTTTCTACAAATTCAAACATGATTTAATTCTAAATAAATATCTCCACAAAACATTTTGGATAATATTTGCAATAAAATCTTTACTAATTTTCTTAAAGTAAAATATTCACATATAAAGAGATTATATATTGTAAAATATGTGAATAAAAAATAATCAATCATCGACATAGTTTAGAAAACATAAAGAATCATTTCCAAAAACATAAATCACGTTTCTTGTAAAACCAATATCGAAATCAACAGTTTTAGCAATACAGAGTACAATACTAGGTAATGTTCTCTATAAGACAGTTTAGCATAATACATGAGATAGTTTGTCGATCTGTCTCTTGCACCATTTAGCATTCCCATACACATCAATCATACACACAAACTCATCTTACAACAAGATTATAAAGTAAAGTAAACCTTAGCTAGTCTTCAACGAGAACATATAATAAACACTTGTAGCTCTAGTGGTGTATCTGTAAGACAATCAAATCCTCATGATTCCCTGAAGGTTAGCTCACCAATACTAAACATAGATGTTAGCTCATAACCGACGGAATGATCAACGTATAAATCATATCATCATCAAAACACACATGGTTCAACAATGATGAAGCGGATGTATGGGACCCTAGTCTATTTGCAGGGAAACAAGCTTTAAGGAGGTTGATCCTACCGAAGTGCATATATGGGTTGCTGCATTGTAACACCCCGGCTCATCGCATGAGCCGAGAGTAGTCACCTATGGCAGCTTGCCAGGCCCGTGGGCTGACCTCACAGACCAACACGGGTCATTCCGGCGCATTTTGACCTCACTCATGCGCACCCTGGGATATTTCCCAGAAGGTCATCGATCCTAAAATTACTCTCAGTCAAGCACGCTTAACTTTGGAGTTCTTTTCACATGGATTTTCTAAAAGCAAAGTCAACTTTGTTGGTATGAGAAGCACTATCAATCATTTTAATCACTTTATATGAGCCCTTAATCTCTTAGGAACCTCCTCTGATATCTGGGGAATTACATGCATATTGAACGTTTTGGACAATATAGGCAAGTTCAATGCGTAAGTGTCGAAGACAAGATTGTTTTGGAGGCTTTACCTTGACATGCAAATCAATGGAGCTGGTTTTGAAAAGGGAAATTGGTGCCAATTTGTGGAGCAAGACACTGTTAGAACTACGCAAGTTTATTAAATTCTTCGTGGTCTTCGTTGTGTTTTTGTTGAGTACTGCCATTGTTTATGTTAAGATTATTGTAATAGCACCAGAAGTGTAAAATCGAGGCTGAAATTGTCGATTGTATTGTTTGGCCTTGTTTTTGGCTATAAGCTTGCGACATTCCTTGATTGAATGACCAGGGTGCTTGCAATAGCGACAAGTGGTCTCAGTTGATGCTGCCACAACAATATCAGGAAGGATGGGCTCAATTTTAGGTTTCAATATCCCAAGGCGCGTCTCCTCGGAAATTAACTCAGCAACAGCATTCTCTAGAGTCAGGAATTTCTCTCGATGAAGAAGAGGACCACGTACGCCTTCGTAACCATCATGTAACGCCATGAAAAATTGCATAAGGCGTAATTTATCATGATAGTTACAAAACTTTGCACTGTCCGCGACATTTTCAAATTGCGGTTCAGATAGGGCCAATTGATCCCAAACAGAATGCATTTGGGCCAGGAATTCGTTGGGCCAATCAACACCCACAGATCTTCACTGCGATAACCAAAGTGCTATTCAAATTGCTCACAATGATATCTTTCATGAAAGGACGAAACACATTGAAGTCGATTGTCATTTTATCCGGCAACATATGTTACAACATGATCTCAAACTAGTTCCAGTCTCTTCTGAAAGCCAAACGGCTGATGTCTTTACTAAGGCGTTTCTTCCTGGACGTTTCAATGAATTGGTGTCCAAGCTCAAACTGGGTTCCATGCATCCACCTTGAGCTTGAGGGAGGGTGTTAAGATTATTGTGATATCTTGACATATATCTCCTATTTATGTTAGGTTATCGTAATAATATCATTGTAATATTATAGTGTTTAATTAAGGTAGGATAGCCCTGTAATTACGGTTAGATTGATTCTCCTTTTCTTTTGTCTTTGTATGCATATTGGTATATATACCTCTTGAACGAGTCCTATGAAATACACATAATAACATACATGCTATTCTTCTCTTTCTTTATTCTCCTAGAAACCTTCAACAGTTTATATTTTCGCTAACACTTTCAATGTTGTGTAGAGTTCATCTTATTGGATTCGAGATCAAATTTTTAAAAAAGGGGAGGATTATACAAAACCGAGTACTTATGATATAGTACTGAGATCCGTTCTATCAATTAATAGAAACTATCTACAAAGGAGACAAAATGAGGTTCTGGTTTCAGAGTGTGTTTGGAGGAATACGTTTTCGCGCGATTAAGGCAAGACTTGGTCAGCAATAAACATAATTTTCAGCAGGTAGTAATACTAGTCGTAATAGCTATTTGTTTCCTTGTTATGTTATAAGTAGTTTTATAGCTAATTTCCATAATTTTAAAGTCTTAGGTATATTTTAGAGTTTTTGCTGGTATATATAGAATGTTTTGTACTCTTCTTGTCCTTTTTAAACTTCCCATCCTCTTTTTTGGGGTCTCACCTTTGTTCTTCCCATTCCCAAAATATTGCGTTTTTAATCAAGGTAAAATTAGTATAGTAAGATGAAGATGTTGGTGATAATTTGCTTTTATATTTATTTGCTAAATGTATCAATAAGAATTATTTATTATTTAACCTTACGAAGTGTGCAAAATACCCCCAAGAAGGTTTAGAATGGCAGCTCCCGCTCCTTGGGAGGTACCAAACAAATGACTGCTTGAGTCGGGGTTTTGAGCATAAAGATTCCACTGACCTGTAAAAAGAGAGCAACCCAATCCTATGTGCATCTCGATATTCTATCCAGCAAGGGGCGGTGCTAGTTACTTTTTTTCCACCATCAACTGAGAGAAGACCGAATGCAAAATTAGAGGGTACTGCAGTGCTTTATCGTCTAAAGGCAGGGGTGAGAATGCAATGGGAAGTTTAAATAGGACCGGAAGGAGTAATAGCTTAGAGATACACAAAGACTTGAGTTGAGAAAATTAATAAAGAGTCAATGGGATTTTCCTTCAAATTCTTTTGTATTTGCTTGCGGGCGACAAATTCACGCCTGAGTTTTAAATCCTTTTGGGAGGTTCAAATTAAGGGTTTCGACTCTTTGAATTTGGCTAAATTCAATTACTTGCGGGTAGAGGTGGCCACGGGCCGGGCTGCGCCGGACTAGTCCCGGGCTCACCCGGGCTAGTGCCCAGAAAATCGAGCACTAGCACTAGCCCTACACACCTGGGCTAGTGTCAGGGCTCGATTTTCTGGGCACTGGCACTAGCTCGCCAGTGCTTTGACCGGGCTAGGGTCAGGGCGGGCCAGTGCTCGAGCTCTGCCTCGGCTGAAAAAAAAAACACTTGCTCTTAATTATCATTATTTTATTATTACTTGATAAACTTGTAGTAATTAGGATGCCTAGGTATCTCGAAAGAATCAAAGCCCACATAGTTCTTCACTTACCTTACTTAGCTTCGTTTTGTTATTTGATTGGTTTATTCTAGTCTTCGAGTTTGTTGATATTATGATTATTAGACAAATGTTCGGCATTGAGTGCCCAATCATTGATCTGATCCCCACGAAAATACTCTTCTAACGTTGCTTTATTTGCATAATTTGCAAATTACCATAAATTTTCTTGGATTATGTTCGGTGGATACTTTCTCGAAATACAACCAAACAATACTTGGTTCGTTTGCACTACTACGGTTACTTAAACCACCTACATAATTATAATATTAAGTTCAACGTTAATTCAACTCAACTCTAAACTATGACGCTTAAGTAGGCATATGATAAATCATGTCTTCTTTATTATTATAGAAGTTAACCTTCGATCAACCATTGCTTGATTCACCTTCACCGGCACCAACATTGCTTAATTTACCTTCACCGGCACCACTCAATTTAGAGTAGTGTATGTCATGTGTGCGTATTAAGTGTCAAGCTTGAGTGCCAGTTCCGCCATCCTTTTTCCATCGAAATTCACAAGTATTGTTGTTAGCTTTGTATACTCGACAAACAAGTTTGAAGTGTTTTGGTTCATCTTTGACGGGCAATTTGTCAAACTGCAACCAAATATAACTTGTCATTTTTGGATTACTAGAGAATATGCTATATGGTTTTTGTTGTAAGAATATAAGTTAAGTATATTGTAGTTATAGTTACTACTTACCCTAATATTATGCTTAGAAGAAATATAGAATAGAGAGAATGATTGTATGAAAATTGGAGTTGGATATAGTAGGTATTTATAGGAACTAGGATGAAAGCCCGTGTGTTGCACGGGTTTTTTTAATAATGATTTCTATTTGACTTGTTAAAACTGAAATTTGTAATTTATGTTTGGATATAGATATTGTGTGGTAAAATCTCTTTATAATAAAAATTTTTTCATATTAATCTGTGTAGTTTTTTTATACATTGTATAACGTATTTGTTTTTCGAGTTAAGGTTTGATGGTCAGTCTGACGAAAAAATATTTCAAAAAAAAATAATTCCAAAAGTGTACAATATCATAATCCAACCATTTTATTTTGAGAGATATTAACGTTAAGGGGGCGTCACGAAAGTTGAGTGACATTAAAAAAATTATATACAAAGTGACTATAAGGCTATAAATTATAGACATGTAAGTTCTGATAAGTTACGTTTTCATAATGTTGATTAAGATGTCTGGGAAAAAAAATCCCCTTTTGTTATTCTCATAATTTCTCTTCATTTGCGTTATTTTCTTCAAATTTGTATTCAATTCCCTTCAATATTTCTTTCCACATTACTTGCGTTCATTAATCTCAAATATCGCAATAATTCTCATTTGTTGTTTCTTATTTATAAACTGTAACAAAAATTTAGACTTGAAGCAAATTTCTTCAAAAACAATTGTTGGTTTGTCAAGGTTTAGAAAGAACTATGAGTATGATAGTTTAAGCTTGTTTTGTTTGTTTTTTTTTATATGAATGATAGTTTGAGTTTAGACATACACTACAGGTTATAGTAGACAATTAGATTAAATTTATACAACCAATAGGTTGTTAGTGGCTAGCTATACTTTTGTAAGTCTCTTCGACATTATCTTTCGAATGACAAATATAGCAACTAATTCTTTTGAAAAAAACAGACAAAGAAGGAGAACAAGCAAAGCTTATACAATTATATTTATACAACCTATAGGCTAGATATTGGACACACTTATTGAAAACTCGTGCACAAAGTACGTAGGATTATAACGTATTTCGTTGAAATATTCTCTCGGATGATAAATATATCAACTAACTCTTTTGGAAAAAAACAAACAAAGAATGAGAAGAAGCAAAGCTTATACAATTATATTTATACAACCTATATGCTAGATATTGGACACACTTATTAAAAACTCATTCACATAGTACGTAGGATTATAACGTATTTCGTTTAGTTCTAGTATACTGAGTTATATATGCACGTAGCTAGGATAAGTACGTAGTCATGTATGTCTTACGTTTAGTAATGTAATTGTGACTGAAAACACCTTCTACACTAACGCATAACGTACGCTAATCCTAACAAATAAAGAAGGCCAATTACAATCTAACTTGAGATGATAATCATATTGGAACCATTTATTATCAAGAGACATGAAAATTGACGAATTCAAGATCATCACAAAGTTTACAGATGAAAACCCACCAATCACATTTAGCAACCTTCACTTGATTTTAGATGAATATAGTTAACATTAACTCCTAATTAGAATGCGTATTATCGTACTATAGCAATTCTATGTGACAGGACTTTGAAAACTACGTATTAGTAGGATTATTAGTAGGATTGTTTAATATAAAAATTATTATTATAATATTATTATTAATAGAAGATTGTTTAATTAAAAGAGTTTCACATCAACTTGATAACTAAATAATATTATAAAATTGTCAAAACTCTCTAATAACCTCCGGTCATTATGAGAGCTCTAAAAAATCCTCCTTTAATAATATAGAAGGATTTTAAGGGAGGGGGATATATAATAATAATAATAATAATAATAAAAAAAAACTATCGTTGGGAACTAAACAACTAGTTTTGGTTATGAACCTAAACTAGTCGTTGGCTAGGGCGGGCTAGTGCTTTGACCAGGAATTGACCAGTGCTTGACCATGGTTTGACTAGTGCTTGACCATGGTTTGACTAGGGTTTTAGCCGGGTTTGACCAAGGCTAGTGCTTGAAAAATTGAGCACTAGCACTAGCACTACCAAACCCGGGCTTGGTAGTGCCAGAGCAGTGTCGGGTCGGGCCGTGTGTTGACCAGGGTCGGGCCAGTGCGGGCCCGAGCTCCTAGTGCCTAATGACCACCTCTACTTGCGGGTATTGGATCATATATTTACTTTATTGTCTTTTTCATTTTATATCTTATCAACCATAAAAAAAAAACCCTTAAAAATGTTTTTATTCAGTTTTAAAGAGTACATAATCTAGTTATGTTCAACAGTTATCAGCATCATCAATAAGATAGTAAGGAAGCCGATTATGTTCCTTTTGTACGCTTCCTTACTCGCATCATAAATTTTGTTATGTATCCAAGAAATTTTATAGAGATCTACAATCTGCTAAAAAGTGTTGTTATTCTTTTTGTATGTATTCAGAAATTTGAAAACTAAGACCATAAATGAGAGAGAGAGAAGAGAAAGTGCTCACGATAGAAAGCGACGCCCAAATAAGGGTCAAAACCCAGAAATTTCTTCAATTAAATCCCCAAATCACACCAAAATTCCCTCCTCTTGTGTTGAATCATCTTATCAATTCATCAATAACCATCGGCAGGGATGTTCCTTGGCTATTTCACAACTCACCTATGGAAAACTTCTTAGAGATGAAACTGCGTATTACCATGGCGCTCATGGCTCATCTATCCTTGCTATATGTGCGAAACTACCGATCAACTTACCTTCGGAGCCGGCACCAGCTTCTAATCCTTTCTCTCATCCCTCCAATGAAGATTTCAACCCAAGTCCGATGGATGTATCACCAATTTCAAGTCAAAAGAGGAAGATAGCTGATTTGGTTGATTGGTCACCCAATAATCATAAGATTTCAATCTGATTTCTGGCTGACGAAAACGGGTTCGAGATTCGGATACTGAGGTGTTGCTCGCTAACCCTAAGAAGCAGAGAGGTGAACTACTGGGCCTTAATCCGGCGTCGGAAACACCTCAATCGACTATCAATCTAGGGTTTGATGACAAGCTCAATAATCCAAAGCTTCAGGTGACTGAGCCTTTCCGATTGGGGCATATACGAAGGGCAAAGGAGACTGGTTAAGTCAATAATTTCTTCCGCTCCTCCGACTCCTTGTGATCGTGGTCTTTGCCGGAAAAGAAAGCTGGAGTCCTACAAGGATGATTGCTGCGACGAGCACGAGACTGTTATTCCATCTCTTTCAACCTCTTTTTTCGCCTGTAAGTTTTCCAGAAAACGCCTTCGTTGTTTTTACAAGGATGATTGCTACTTCTCTTCGGTTGTTCCCGTTTTCTCTGAGGGTCTGGTGGCTCCCCTTATAGAGCCACCACCCTCGCCATGAAGATCTTATCTTGGAATTGTAGGGGGCTCAGTGGTGCGGACTCCCTTACAATTCCATACATACAATGGTTAGTCCGCTGTTTCTCGCCCTCCTTCTGCTTTCTTATGGAAACCAAACTCTCTGCGTTGGATGTGTGTTATAGGCTTGGTTTTTCCCAAGTTCCGTTTTTCTTTGGTGTTGACAGTGTTGGTTTGAGTGGTGGTTTAGCTCTGTTCGGGTCCACCCAAATTCGAACTGAGTTTGTGTTTAGTTCCATTAATATTATATGTTGTCGTATTACTGAAGTGGATGATAGTATTTGCTATGTCGTCTTTCTATATGGTGCTCCGCGTTTGTGTGATCGCCTGCAAGTTTGGGACTCCTTGTTCTCATTAATTCAGCAATTCCCTGTTTCCCTGATCGTGGGTGATTTTAATCAACTTGAGCGTCTAGATGACAAATTAGGTGGAAGTCCTTGTATTCCTGGTTGGTTTGGTTGTTCAGTGGCGTATAGATGGAGGTATTTCTGAATTGCCATTTCATGGCCCTTGGTTCACATGGTGTAATGGCCGTAGGGCCAACGAGTTAGTTATGGAGCGTTTGGATAGGGCTTATGGTACAGCTAGTTGGTGGGACAAATTTCCTCACTCGTTTGTCAAACACCATACTATTCTTTGTTCTGATCATGCTGGCATTATGGTTGAATGCTCATCTCATTTCTCTCACAAGAAAAGACCCTATCGTGTTGAAAATTGGTGTTTTCAGTTTGAGGAGGTCCAATACATTATTAGAGAGGCCTGGAGTGTCCCGGTTTCTGGCCACAACATGTTTATTATCTCTCGCAAACTCGAGAGGGTTCGGGAAAAGTTGAAGTCCTGGTGCTTAGATCATCGGCTGGCTTGGGGAATTAACTGAAATTACCTGGTCACTTCTTTAGCTGAGAACCAGACAGGGGTTTCTTCGGTTTCTGAGGGCGCAGATTTTCTGTCTTTTAAAGAGCAACGACTTTCTGCCGCTCAACTAGCTTTTTCTTACTGGCAACAACGGGCCAAGTTGAAATAGATGTTGGAGGGAGATACTGCCTCTAAACTTTTCTTTGCAAAGGCAACCCAAAGAAATCGCCTTGCCGAGATTAGAATGCTCACAGATGATTTAGGTGTTTGGTTACATAATCCGACTGATATTTCCAACCATATAGTTACTTATTTTCGGAGCATTTACTGTGGTGAGGATGTTCCCACCCCTTCTCGCCTTGACTTGAGTCATCTCCACTGGCTGATCAGTAAACAATTATCGGCTGCTGATGCAATCTCCTTTTGTGCTCATTTCACTAAGGATGAAGTTAGAACAACACTTTTCTCCATGGGAGCCTATAAATTGCCCGGACCAGATGGTATTACTGTCGAAATGTTAAAAGCTCACTGGCACGTTATCGGAGAAGACCTCTCGCATGCAATCTTAGGTTTTTTTCATAATGGCGTTCTGTTGAAAGAGTGGAACCGCACATTCATTTCGCTGCTACCAAAAACGTCAGCCCCTGAGACAGTAAGTAACTACCGCCCGATTAGCCTGTGCAATGTTGTCTACAAATGTATATCCAAGTTGTTGACAAATAGATTGAAACCTGTGATGGCTCATGTTGTTGGAGACTTCCAGAATGCTTTTATTTCGTGTCGACTTCTAAGTGACAATTGCTTGATCGCAAGTGAGGTTCTACATTTTGTAAATAGTCGGACAACGGGCAATCAGCATTATGGGATCCTTAAGACTGACATGAACAAAGCCTATGACCGGGTCAATTGGGATTTTCTGCTCGCTGTGTTACAGGCTTTTGGTTTTCCTTCTTGCTGGCTTCGTTAGATTCCAAGTTGCATTTCTTCTGTCTCCTATCGTATTCTTGTTAATGGTGTTCCTTCTTCAAGTTTTGCTCCTAAGTGTGGTCTTCGACAAGGGGATCCTTTATCCCCTTACTTATTTGTGCTGTGTATGGAAGTTTTTTCTCGTATGCTGTTGAGAGCAGAGGCCCAGGGTTTGATTTCTGGTGTAAAAATTTCACGTCGAGCTCCTGCTGTGTCTCATTTATTTTACGCTGATGATGCTCTCGTCTTTTTAAGGCGAATGCGAGTTCTTGCCAGAATATTTGTGCACTAGTTTCTCACTTTTGCAGCTTATCTGGGGAGATGGTTAATCTGAGGAAGTCTTTTGTGAAGTTCAGTCCGAATACGCCAGCTTATTTACAGCAACAACTTCGGTCGTCTCTGCTCGTCCCTATTCAAGATTCCATTGGTTCTTATTTAGGCATGCCGGTTGATTTACGGGGGCGTAAGACTACTCAATTTGGCTTTCTCGTGGATAAGTTGTTGGCCAAAATTGACGGCTGGTCTCATGTCAACTTTAACCAAGCTAGTAAGTTGATTCTTATCAACTATGTTCTTTGCTCTCATGTCATGTCAGCTTTCAGGATTCCTATCAGTCTGTGCAATAAGATTGATGCTTTAATTAGCCATTTCTGGTGGAAAAACGGCTCAACCCATCATGGCACCCCATGGGTGAGACGTGAGATCCTGCATTTGCCAAAAGGGAAGGGTGGGTTAGGGATTCGAAATTGTGAGTTGCTTAATAAGTCACTTCTTATGAAACAAGCATTTCGGGTTCATTGCAACCCACAATTACTCATTTCAAAGTTGTATTCAGCAAAATATGGGGATTCATTGCATCTCTCCAGCAGACTTCCTCATTCATATTCCGGTAGAGCTTCTTGGGGCTGGCGAAGTATTCATTTGGGATGCCATTTGCTTCAGTCAGGTTTGTGCTGGAAAATTGGGAATGGTACAAAGGTCCCTATTCTATCCGATATTTGGGTTGTATCCAACAGAGATGTGATTCGAGATGATGTTCCTCTCGCGTCTGTTGCTCGAATGAGGGTTTCCAGTTTGCTCCAATCTGATCACTTGAGTTGGGATGCGGCGAAAGTCCGTAGAATTTTTACTCACCAGGGAGCTTCTGAAATTCTAGCACTTGAATTTGGTTCGGTGGAAACTGATGATTTCTTATATTGGAACTTTACTCGTTCAGGGGCTTACTCTGTTAAGTCAGGATATGCATTCCTTTCCTCACGTTTTCTGCAATCTTATATTCCAGAGTAGCAACAAAAATTTTGGAAACGATGGTGGGCACTTGATTTATTACCCAAATGGAACTCTTTCTTTGGAAAGTTGTGTCACAACGCTTTAGCTGTCAGCCATAGTCTCTGCAGATTTGGTATCGACTCTGGTGCAAAGTGTGTGTTTTGTGACATAGCTGACGAAACTGTGGATCACTTATTCCGTTCGTGTACTATGGTGCGGCATGTTTGGCACGCGTGTTCTTTGGGTCTTAATGTCACGACAAATTCTTCTGTCAATCTGACAGATTGGATTATGGACACGGTTAGTTTCTTAGGTAATTCTGATTTTAATATGCTCATTTCTTTTGTTTCGGTTCTCTGGTCTATATAGGTTCATAGGAATGACGTCATATTTCGAGGCTGTACTCCAAATCCTTCCATTATAATGACGCTGTGTGGGAGGTTTTACTCTGACTTTCGGCAGTCACGTTCAACTCAAATTCATAGTCGCTTCATAGGAAGCTCGACTGGTACAGGAGGGAATAATGATTGCCCTCCAGGTTTCTTTCTAGCTCACATTGGTCAAGAGCGGGTGTTTTGTTCTAGTGTGATACACTTGCTTGTGGATGGAGCATGGCATGCGTCTACTCAGAAAGCAGGATTTGGATGGGTTGCATATACTTCAGACCGTGGTTTGTCTTGGGAGAGCTAGTGTGCGTGGTTATGCAAGCTCCGCCTTACATGCAGAATTCATAGCCGTTTCCCTAGCTTTGCGCTGGAGTTTACAAGGTGGTTTTCAGTCTGTTTTGGTTTTGACGGACTCGTATAATTTGGTTGCACTACTCCGTGGTTATTCTACAATTGACATATTGTGCAAATGGCAACTGGATCAAGTTAGAGACTTAGGTAACCAGTTTCAACACTGTGCGATTATGAAAGTTGATAGAGAGATGTTGACGGAAGCACATAGATTAGCTATACAGGCGAGGAGGTCTTTTTTGATGTAATTATTTATTTTGTTTTGTTTTATTTTTGTTGTTTCTATCTCTAGACGTTGTCAAAAAAAAATGTGATGAACCTCCTCACTTTTTCTGCACATTGTTGGAGTTCTTGGGGAAATACAAATTTCCCCCAAACTATGCCCACTTATAATTCCCTCCAAATTTGTGGTGGTAATTTCCCTATATTAAGGAGTAATTTTGGATTAATTTTTAAATAATCACTCTCTAAACTCCACTATCCCACTTACAATTCCACAAGCACGTTTAATTAATACTCTTTAGAGGAAAGTCTCTTCATTCTCTCAAAGTGATCCTAAGAATTCTACAAAATTAGATTATTTAAAAGGATATATTTCACCACATAATGCTCCATCCATTCGGCTATTAACTTTAGATTCCCATTTTTAGGTGTTCAAAATTAAAATCCATGCTTAGAATCTTTTCTTATTAGTAAATGTTAAGACCAAGATGCCCCTAATTTCTCACCAAGTGGGCCTTAAAACCACATTCCTTATTCAACTTTTCATAAAAAAACTATATGTAGCTATTTTGCGCATTTTGTAGCTTAAAGTAACTCTTGATTAAAAAAAAAACGCATGACCGGCCTATGCTTTTACATGTAGAATACATGTAATAGACCTGGCAAAACTGACCCAGACCCGAACATCCGACCCGAATTACTTGACCCGTACATCCAAACTTGACCCGAATTTCTGATCTGAATTCAACCCGAAACCTGAAACCCGAATTGACCCGACCCGAACCCGAAAATTACGCGAATTCTGTTTGACCCGGCCGGATCATGACCCGAATTGAAATGGTCCAAACCCGAATAACCAGATGTTTTAATGATTTGGTTGAGGAAAAATGACTTAGATTCGGTATATCATATCCTTAATCACTCAAATTACCTGTAAAACTTCAAATTAAGATAGTATTAGACAAAAATTTTATGAAATCTGACATTAATATGATCAGATTTGAACAATTTGAAATGACCCGATCCGAATTTGACCCGACTTGAATCCGACCCGACGTGATTGTCACACCCGAACTAGACCCAACCCAAACCGAACCGACCAGAGCAGAAATAGGCCCGAAATACATGAGCCAAATAACCCCGACCCAGACCCGACTCGAATGACCCGTTTGCCAGGTCTACATGTAACGACCTAGGTACATATCTCTAATTCACGTGCCGATACAAATTTCCCAAAAAAGGTTAGTTTTGACAATGTAAACTAGATTTCAGAGTACTTAAATGTAGCAATATCTATCTAATCAAATTGTTAGAGGTGTACATTATAGACACAATTAATTGCTCAGATTTCGATTGAGTGAACATGTTTAACAAGTGAGAGAGA
This sequence comes from Spergularia bocconei, assembly GCA_963457585.1. NCBI lineage: Eukaryota > Viridiplantae > Streptophyta > Magnoliopsida > Caryophyllales > Caryophyllaceae > Spergularia > Spergularia bocconei. The sequence goes on from OY734959.1 coordinate 11,422,643, forward strand.
GGAAGAGCATGTAGGGGTATGTGGGACAAAAATGGGGCGGCACAAGTATATTTGGGGCAATGAATAGCTTCCACTTCAATTTTGAAGGGAGGTTACAGACCATCTTCCGTATTACGGATAAAGTTTTAACACAACATTACTTCACTAGATGGGAGCCCCTGCAATGCACTGGCACCAACACTAACATTCACTTTATCACATCTAATTGAAGACATGCACATCTGAATAGCGTAAGGATTACATGAACGAACACAGTACCTATGTGACATCCATGCTTACTTAATTAGGTACCAGTTGATAATTGACGGTGCATGATAGGGGATGAGAGGGAAAAGTGGAAAAATTCAGTGAGATGGGGAAGGGAATTGATGAAAATTGGGTTGTGCAGATGGGGCGAGTGGCTGATGACGGTGAAAGGTGTTATATGAAGGCGGTGTTGGTGCGGTGGGTTTGCGATAATGTGAGAGCGAACGGAGTAATGGCGACATTCGCTGGCATGTGGTGGTCTAGCGGAGTGGTAATGGATGGTGGTCTGGTTGGTGAGTAGTGGGCGACATCCGCTGCCAACATGCCCCAAACGCATTCATTTAAACATATTCCGGAAGCCATCGAATAACCTGAGAGCTTTCAATTCACCAGCTCTTATGTCCCTCAGTCTCCTCCTTAGTATCTACAGTCACACAAGAATTTAGCATAGTCAGACACTCATGCTGCCAGACTAACATAATCTCGTAATGGGGAGAGGTTAGGGGATCAAAGGACCAAAGCATTGCAGCAAGATCATATATAATGTAAGGCGTCATACATATTGTGTGCGGTAAAGTATTCTCCTCTCACTGGTACACAAGTCTACGGCTAACTGCTTCAGAAACAGTCTCCGATTAAGCTGCTTTGGCGATGTCACATCCAAATCCATCGATCCACTTTCCTATTGAAGAATGAATTCCATATCACAATGCATAGGGAAATCGGTTAATGGTTCAGATCTCGACATCACAAAGACCACTAAATTCTTTTTTTATTTGCATCGGGTTATTCTGGTTTTCATGCAGACTGACATTGCTTATGAATAAATCTCTTACCTGCAAGAATTTAGTGTATTTGTTGATGCTTGCTTCGCAAGTATCTAAAACAAATTGGAAAGCTTGTTCATCTAATTCAGGATATCTCAGATTCTTCTGGGCCTGTGTTTTATTAGATGCTGCAGCAGCCATCTGAAACGTAGCTCGATTAGGGGCAGAGGCACATGACAAAGTTAACGGTACTAAAAGGGTATAACAAGCTACCTCATCAAACTTTTGCAGCATGCTAGGAGGACTGACTACCAAGTAAGCGTACGCCATCATCTCCACCGGCCAACCAGTTACTTGCAAAGGAAAACAGTGAGACCTGTCGAAATTCTCAGTCAGAGGTCGACTATAGAACAGTTGAGCCATGTTTTGAGGTGAATACAGATCTTGTACCCTCTATAGCATGCCATAAAAGACTTGATTATCAATAGAGACTTTAAGAGGCAGAAAGGATCTTTCACTTTTATCATATCCTGCTTCCGAAGTGCAGATATATAGGTTTCCACATTGTTTCTTAGTGTATCTATTGTATTAGAAACTCACCTCGATAAACCATGCCTCTCGAGAGCTTCAAGTTTCTCTTTGTAACATTCATCAGATTTCGGAAGTGACAGAGACAGTTCAGCAGAATCGGAAGGATTGGTTCCCTCCTTGGGAACAAAACCATATGATAGCAATAGTTCTCCATTGGACTTCTTTCCATATGAAATGAACACCTAGTGAAACAAGAATCAGAATACGGTCAAACCTAAGAAATGCTACCACATTTATATTACGACGAGCTCCTAGGACTTCGAAATTACTTGCGAATACTTATTGATAAAAGGACTTCTCTCCTTTAATTTGATTTCACTTATAGTTGTCCTATCAAAGAAATAAACACAGCACTGTGCAGTAGTGCACAGATATTCTCGCTGTCACTAACAACAGTGGAATAAAGGACCAATCAACTCCACAGAAAACTTATTGTCTTCGTAACGTTTGTCTTCTGCCCCCCCCCCCAACTCCCTACCCATCTAAATAAGTAAACATAGGAAACTAAGAGTAATGAGAAACAAAGTGGAGCTGACTTGAATACTAATGGCTATGAGCAAAGACATTAAAGCCAAATGCATTTCTAAATTTAATGCTTGTAACATCTAGAACTCCCGGCCGATGCACTTGTTGATGTTGTAGCAAAAATAACACGCAAAAGCTTTGATTTACCTGCTCACCTGGCTGGTATTGGCGGTCAGTTGTGAATACAATTCCTTTCGAGGACTTGTCATAATCCAAATATGTCTCCACCTAAAAAATTTAAAATGAGTACAAATTGCAAAACAACAAGATTTGAATAAGCCTTACAACTGACGGGCTTGTGATGCTAAGTGAACGGTCATTGAGCATTGTTTCAAGAGATCAAGTACCTCACAACTGTGGTTCAGCATATCAGCCCATGGTACTAATGCCACTTTACCATCCATTGAAGGCAATCTTACCTGCATTATCATAATGCTTTAGTAAATAACTAAATAAAATAGAGAGATGGCAGATGCACGTAAATAACTGGGCCTCATTAGTAAGTGCTACAAGATCTTGTACATTGGAACCCATGGTTATGAACCAGGGTAATCCTTGCTCATTATCAGACAATCACTTATTACGGGTCCGAGTTCTTGGAATTCAATGAGCATAGTTAGCAGCTACTTATTCAATTAACTATAAAGTTAACAACAACAACAAGATCTTTACCCCGTTGCCTTAAAGGCTCCCGCCATAAGGCCGGGTAAGGGGGGGTCGGATGTATGCAAGCCTTTCCCCTATTGAACATAGAGAGGTTGCGCACGGATGACCCAAAATGAAAATTGCTTCCAAAATCACACCGACTGACTGCTACTTCACAAAATAAGAACGGACAGTTTTATGAGCCTTTTTGCTTTATTCCATTATATCCCAAAAACCAAAGAATAATTAGTCTTTGGCTCCATTGGAAATGGAACTCATTGACTATAAATTTAATTAATTAAAAATATATGGAGTGTACATAAATAGTTAGCGCATTTATCATAAATTCATAATTAGCAGCTCCTGAATCCGTGAATATATAGACGTCTAGATCCGGCGCTCAACAAATCACGGATAGCTACCCGGCCACAAAAAAAAATGGTTTCAAATCTCAAAGAGAGAAACATACGAATTGTTAGCTGTATGTGAAGATACCGAAATCAAAGCAGAGAAAAGGTATAATTATTTCTTTTAAAAACCAAACCCTACGTATTTGACAGTGGTGTTGCGTATTGGGGAACTAGTATCTCAATTTCTGAGAAAGCCGACAACAATTGAGAACTTAAGTAGTTTATGATTTCCTTAGACCGATTATTTGCCTTCGCAATGGCTAGAAGCTCATAATTGGCTAAATCTCTCTTGGATGTTGGACATTGTTAACACTAACGGTTGTGTCTTTGGATTGAGCATCTCTACAGCACTAAAAAGAAGATTAAGATTCCCGCAGAAAGCTGGACAGGAAACTATTAAGCCCATAACTGGGAGATAACAAGGCCACTCTTGAAATTTAAAAGGAATATATAACTTTTTTTTTTTTTGTAAAAATGGTAATCTTTTTATTCATCCATTTCGGGAAATAAAAAGACGAATTTTACAAAAAAAGGTATCCTCTAGAAATAACAAGACAAACTAGCTAGCATTTAGACTTTCTATAATCTCACTGTGAAGATCATCTTTAAGCCTAGCTAACAAACGAATGCTGACTATATCCTTGATTCTACTGACAACCTGAGCTTCTGACTGAGATTTCTCCTCAAAAATCTGAGCATTTCTTTCATTCCAGATCATGTAGATAGTGGCTGTGATGCTGACACAATACCAAGTAAAATGCCAATGCTTCTTGCCTCGCCTACTTGCACTCCATCTTAGTTCTCTACTAAGGCTCCAAACATTCTTTTCTCCAAATGACATTTGATTTCTTCCTATTTATAAGATTTCATTCTCGTGTTTGTTTTTTAAACTTTCACTAATTAGAGCAGACACAAAGAAGCTTACAGCTAGTGTTTCAAAAGCAGAAGAGCAAAACCCAGTATCAGCTTGGGGTATGACTAGGTCCTGAGACACCCATGCACACTTGCTAAGCATTATCGAGAATGAATACTGAGCAGTAAAAAGTGAAACCTACTCGGTTAGGGTTCAAACTGAGGTGTTCTAAGCTTGTAGGCAAAGGAAAAAATAGACCTTGGGGAAGGCAGGTGACGAAGAGCACTGAATGTATTACTATTTACTACCTACATCATATTGGCCTTCCATTTCCATTCTCTATCAGCATTAATCATGTAAAATAAAAACGAAGGCAAAAGATAGAGGGGGGGGGGGAGGCACATTAAGGATTGTTATTGTGTTTGTCTAACAAAAGTATACTTTCCAGATCATATGATAGGCAACTAAAGTTAATTACATTTGCCCACGTGATGGAGAACGATAGCCTACAAGAATAACTAAGCCTTTTCATGCTACAGTCACATAATAACCAAATACTCAGCTTACTGCTTACCAATCGCGAGAACAGGATGCCAAATGACCATCTAAAAGTCTCCAAATTGAACACCTAAAGTATGACAAATCACAGAAAAGTCAGCAGAAAGGAAAACGGCTATATCATTAGTAAGGTCAAAAGTTCATGCAAGGTGAAGAATGCACATTTCACAGCCTTTTACTTCATATTAAGTAAACATTGCATTCAGGAAAAGTAAATTATGCTTTTGCATATACTGATTAGAATTTAGAGATCAATGCAGCTCAGTAAAAAACATGAACTAATTAATCACAGTCACCACAACAGTTCCCAGTGGCAGAACTTCAATAATTTTTCATGGACGGCCAACATGTATTACAAGTACAACGATATCACCTCAATAACTCAAAGTCTCCCGCCTATGTGAAGCAAGAGGTTGGAAGGTCATATGGAGGCAATGTTGCCCCTATATAAAAACATATAGGGGTTGTCTTTTAGAAATTGTGCGATTAAAGATGTGGCTAAGATAGAATATAAGAACCTTGATAGTACCTTTATGTCATGGTTGTACCTAAAAGTTTCACCAAATTTTATGATTTTTATCACAGGTCTCATTAGATGTGATCTATGGTCAAAGTTAGAACGACGACTCTTAAAAGTTTGTCAATATAAAGTATATAGACAAGGTTCTGAATAGGGTGCTCTAAAGTAAAGAGTATCTTTGTGTTACATACTTTAGTTTTTCAAATAAATTGCTCCTTAGGCTTAACATTTTGGATACAGTGAGTCAGTCAAATCTATATTCCACAAAGATTGTTGGATTGATGCCCTTTTACAAGAGGAAAAATATAAATTTATCTTGATCAATCATAGAATTCGCTGGAAAAATGTACATTCAGCCCACAAGACAAGCCCAACAGAGAAATACAATCTCTAAAGAAGCACGAGCATCAAATTGATAGCCAACATGTAGCAAGGCAGTGGAAATTCAAAGAGCACCTAGTGCTTATAGTCATAATCCCATAGAACTTAGAAGTCACTGAGAACATAACATGTTATTTTGAGATTTTTACACTTTAGATAACTGTTACCCTAACGTAGAGTACTCCAGAGTTTGACAGACTAGTCTAAAGCAGAGAACTGTTGCAAACAGAGAGGTCGTCATTAGCATAGAGCAGACTAATAGTTACAGAAGTAGAGATGCATTTACCTCCTCCGGGAATAAATCAGGGTGTTTAGAGAAGATCCTGAGCTTCAAGTCATTGTACCTGCACAAGCAGAGTAATCAAATATCCTTCATTTAGTGAGCAACTATCACCAACAAAAACCACAATCTACCTTAGCCTGATGGATAAATCAATTGAGATTTCCACAAAAACTAAATGCTTACGTTCCAATAACTCCATTACTCCTTTCAATTGCTCTTTCTCTAATCTGTGATGCTTCCAGATATCTATCCAGTTCTGACCGTGTCCTGTAAACAACATAGAGAAGCTGTAGGGAGAGACACTGAGAGTACACCCTTTCTGCGAAAAGTTAATGTAGGAGAACTTAGAAAATCCAACCTGCGACGGAAAACAGAAGCAGCTGACTTACCAGTACAAAAGTGAATAAGGCTGTCGAGGCAAGGCTGAAATATAGTTGCTCCACCTAGAAGAACTTGTGACACTTGCTTCACTTATAAGGTATGTCGCAAGTAGTGGCCAATCAGGAACAGAATTCCTTTTCAACAGTTTGCCAGCCTCAGGACAGCTCCACTCCTGATATAGAAACAAAGAAATTGCTTAAGCAAGATAATGCCACCAACACTCTGCGTTATCGCAGATTACAACATAGAAAACCAAAAGTTACTCTCTGAAAAATGGATAACACGGGGTTGCCTCCGAGGACATATAAACTACAATATATTTGACACATTTAACTAAAACGTCTTTAATGTAGGCTGGACTCCTACAGTAACTGAAATTTGCCCACAGCAGGAAATTGTGGCATAGACAACTTAGAGTGAATATCAACACTTGACTGATCCAACCCTTTACATTACTTGCAAACCTTAGTACAAACACATACTAGAGGAAGCAACCACACACACACACACACACACCCAAAAAAAAAAAAAACATTATCCTTGTCACAGCAGAAGCCAAATTGAATCACCCCCCCCCACCCCACCATTTATCTATCACCGTTTCACATTTAATCTCATGTATCTTACATTCAAGGGTACACCTAGAAGCTAGATATTGAACATGCAACCCCGATCTCACTGTACATCTCACTTTTAGCAACCCAATTACCCCAATAAAAAAGTTGTAAGGGTGGCAAAGAGGGGGAACCAACCATTTCTGCTGCCTCACTCAAGCCCTTGGCATTTGAAATATTGGAATTTTGACATAGTTTCATAACCCTAGATGTCAAATCCTATTTTCACCCCTGCCTACATCTGCTCGCTTTAAGCATCAATCATCCAAACTAAAAGCAGAATGCTGTTGACAATGTGACGCATGTGCCATTATACTCGTACAATAAACTACATCTATCTCACTCAATGTTTCAATGTATGACACAGTGTAGGCATAATGACAGAGGTATGGAGTACAACAATAGTTATACTTGCCTCTAAGCACCAGTATCATTTGATATGGGATAATTAACCACGCATGATCCTAACGGGCTCACTCGGAATGAGGGCAACTCAAAGGTAATAGAGACCAAAAGGGGGGATGTAATGAATCAAAGGGGTGAATATTCTCAACTCCTATTTATAGGGGTAAATCATCACCCCACGGGAAATATGGGTAATCATTAGTTCATTCCCCTTATAGGGCTTACCAGGATTAGGGGTTATCTTTACTAGGGTAATAGAGGCTAAAACAAGTGAAAAATGAGAGAAATGGTTGTGATCGAGGGAGGAGCAAAGGGGTGGAGGGGGAACTATTACGCCCCCTTACCCCCCACCCCACCCCCACCCCCCTTTGGTTAATGGCCGATTGGCCACTCTCTCTCCCTCACTCACCTCTATACACCACCATCATTAACTCAATCTTTCCTTTTGTTTTTGGTCAATTACGCTAGTAATGATTACCTCCATTCCAATCGCCCCCTATGGTGTAATTATTACCCTCTCCCTCTCCTTTATCTACCACCACCACCACAATCTTCTCCATCACTTTGTTGTTTCCCCTATTACCCCATAACTATCACCCTCATGGCCTCATCCCAATCAAGCCTTTCACACATAATGCCAAAGAAAAACCATGCCCAACATAAGACACACATGATTACTTAATATAAACGAGTAAAAGCAAGAAATGGGATTAAAAAAGAAACGCACAAAATCGCGGAATCATATAATTACTCACATTCCAAGCAAGCACAAACACATAACACTTAGTAAATGACAACAACATCAACAATTCAACATCTTTACCCCAGCACCTTAAAAGCTCCCGCCATAAGGCGGGGTAAGGAGGGGTCGGATATACGCAAGTCTTACCCCAAGTGAAACATAGAGAGACTACGCACAGATGACCCAAAATGAAAATTACTTCGAGAATCGCACCGAATGAATCATCATCAAAAACCGTGATACGTAAGCAATAGAAAGTTAAAAAAAAAGCGGAAAAGTGAAGAGAAAGTTACGGAATCAGGAGTAATAACGAGGGAGGGAGGGACGAAGAGGAGCTTCTCGGACTTGCGAACATTGTTAAGAGCAACAAGCCCACGCTCACCAACATCCACCTTCTCAATCTTCAACTTTTGAGGAGGAAGGCCTGAGCTTGACAGCCACTTCTGCAGCTGCTCTGCGTTATCCATTGAGTCTGCGTCGCAACCCCATGGGATTTCCGAGATTGCGCCACTGGGAATTGTGGAAGTTGCTAAGCAGAGAAATTTGGCGGGTTTTCTGGGTGTGATTACCAAGGTTTTATTGTGGGGTCTTTGATGATGGTGGTGGAGATTGGAGAATGAAGGGAAAAGGGTTGTTTTAAGGAGTTGTATGCTTGAAGTTTCTGCCATTGTTGTTGCCAGAAAAATTCTTTTGATTACATGCACAAAGTACAGGAGTATTGGAGACTGCCTTATCTCAAATTTGTTATCTCTTTGTTCATTCGATATATACGATTATACGGAGTAGATGGCAATCGGGTGGGTCGGATCGAGTTAGTCTGGTTTGATTTTACAAAAAAAAAAAAACAGTGAATTTAAATTAGAGGAAAAATACAGTCTCATCGTGCATGGCCTTAGGATAAGTTTGGTAATATGAGTATTCGGGTTGCTGACTTGGTGGGTTGGTTGGGTAATATGACGGGTCGGGTTTGTCATGGTAATTTTTGGAATACGTCGAATTGGGTATGATTTAGATTTATAATACGGAGTATCAACTCAAATTATCACCCATGGATACGAATTCAACTTTCTTCATTAAATTATGAGTTATGTCCTCTCTAAAACGGTGAGAATTGAACATGTAGAAAGTCTACATGTTTATTGCTCTCACACTATGATCGTTGTATTCATCAATTGGACTTTCAAGTTTCAATTATATTGTCCATGTTGTTTAGTTGTTGTATGAATAACTGTGTCTATCATTTAGTTTGTTAAAGTTTAATATAAATTTCTTCCACATATTTACACCAAAAGCCGACAATTGAAAAACACCAAGAGAAGGTGATTTATGATTTTTGAATGCCAAAATACACTAGAAAGTGTGGGTGGCAATTAAAATCAAATTCTGCAGAAAAATGATAGGTAGCACAAACCTCATCTCCTGCAACTTTGTTCCTCCTCTTCACCTTCACCACAAAACCCAGAAAACACACACATTTCTTCCAAATTTGTTGAAACATCATCATAAATACACTCTTCATGCTCCAATTAACAAGTTTCAGAAGAAGGGTACCCTCCATGTTTGCTTAAAAAGCTCAGTTTCTGGGGACCCACTTGTAGAAGAAGATGAAGATGAAGAACAAAAAAATATTATAAACAATGGAAATAATAATAATGATGGGGATTGGACAACCTCAATTCTGCTGTTTCTTTTCTGGGCTGCACTTATGTACTATGTTTTTAATGTTGCTCCTAACCAAACCCCGGTATATTTCTTTCATCTTTCCTAAATTTTATTATAATCTTGTTCATTTGATTTAACTGTGGTGCCGAATTTTCGACACATATCGTGGTTTGCAGTTGTTTTTTTCTGTGTTAAGCTCATTTCCTGAGTAAATTTGAGTTGATTGACAGGTGTTTCTATGCCAACATATGTTTAGCTTAGTGAAAGGTTGTGGCTTTACCTCGTTAGGTTCAATGTTTATCTCGGTTTCTCGATTGAAGCTTTCGCGTAAATGGAATAACCGTGCCTCTGTGATCGAATTATATAGATAGTTGAGTGATGTTGATCGGCTAATTGTTTACTTGACAATGTAATGGGACTGCAGCCCGTTTATGGAGTCAATTTTTGTATGCTGTGTACAGTGCAGCTTAGGCAATGTAGTGGTGTCTTCATCCCCGCTATGTAATAGCCTCGTAGGATTACAGACTACGTGCTCTAGAATACTACAATCGAATTATGTGTTTGGAAAGGGGGATTATTTTTGGCGGTGGGAGCAAGGAGGATTGCTTAATGAGTGAAATCTGATCCTTGCAAAGAGGAAGAAACGGTTTTTGTTAGATCGTAAATTGAGAAAAGCACTATGTTGTTTAGTTGCCTCCAATTTTAGACAAATATCTATCTAGGCAGTAGGCAGGTCAGAATTAGTCAATTAGAGCATGTAACATGTTAACCATTCTGTTTCGTCTTCTTCACCGTCTGATGACATTGTAAGATTCTCTTTAAGAAAGAAAAACAGCTTAAACTAAGTTCTTCCTGTTCTTTTTCACAAAGTAATGCCTTTTCTCGGCATCAATGGTGTTCCCATTCCCACCTCTTAGATCCGCTTACAAGATTTGACGTTTTTGTAAAATATTTTTTGTCACGTTCAAAAACAAAGCAGATCGCATTTTTTGACATGATGAATAGTGCGCTCATTATAAGAAGATTTAGAACAATTGTCATGGGTTGAGAGAATTCAAGGGAAATTTCTTGTAAAGAGTAATACATGTAATCAAGTTGTGATAGACTATCTTCCTTTCTTGGGGGGCTTACGTGCTTGCACACCATCCCTGGCTTCCTTGCCTTTTCCATGGCAATGGTCGTTGATAGAATTATTAGTTTTTTACTCCTATATTTGTTTGACAATAAGGAATCAAACATAGTGCTTAGTTGACATACCAACTAGACAGCCACCGCCTACCATTTCTTTCTCCGACCTTCTTTGTACAGCTTATTAGAACTATTCAGATCGTTTGATGATGCTGTGCTAATGGGACTGAAAGAGTTAAAGGAGTAGTTGTGGCCTCTAAGCTTTTGAATCGAATTAAACATCTCCTTTAAATGGCCATAAGTTACTTTGCGAACCTGTTTAATTTGTTTTGGTTTGAGGTGCTACTATTAGTTATGTGCTTATTTCAGTGTAGGGTGTCAGATATGTAAAATCGGGTAACATGAAACAGAAGAAAGAAATGTACAGAAGTAAGACTTTCGTGATTAGGAAAGTGTGAGCAATAATTCTATCTCCAGAGTTCTCTAACAGTACACGCCTAGTTACCAATTCGTCACTTTATCCTTTAACTTGTATGAGCTGCCTCAGGGACTCTACTGTGACAACAAAGATGATGCCTTCCCTCTCTTTATTGTAGTCAACAGATTTGTACTTTATAAAGAAGCTTTCCAATTTGGCGGGAGATGATGGTTTCAGGATGAATCAAGTGCTTGTGTCACTCTGGTATATTATGGGCTTGTGGCCTATTGTCTACAGCATGTTGCTGCTTCCTTCTGCTAGAAGGTACATTTGAGGGATTTTGCCTCCAGGTTTTTTTTTTTTTTTGTTTGACGTAATACCTTCAGTTTCTTCATCATTTCGATGTTTCAGTCAGCAATTGTTGAATTTCTTCTCCTTTTGGTTTCTTTGTTTGGTTTTCCTAACTTTTTTTCCCAAAACTTTTCCTAACTTTTTTTCCCAAAACTTTTCCTTACTATGTGTTCAAACTTCATATGTTTCTCACTATTTTTCAAACTTTTTTATTTATTTTGATGACGTTCTAAAACTCCTTTTGAACTCTTTTGGCGTATACAAGACGTCTTTGAACTTTTATGGCATACACAAGACGGTTACCAGATGACGATTCATGTTAGCTGACCCCAAATCATTTTGGGAATAAGGCTTGGTTGTTGTTGTTGTTATTAAAAAGATTCCTTAACCTCCATTCATGATCTGTGCTTTTGTTTATTTATACGATTTTCTAATCTGAAAGAAAACTTTGGGAGAGCAAACATTCAGATTCAAACCCAGGCCAATTGTCTGGAACTCGATGACTTACCCACCTTGGCTAGGGTCACTCTGTGACGAGATTCTCACAGTTCACATGGCCCATCAAGGTCCCAAAGACCCAAACCCAGGACCTTGAAATTATTAGCGTGATGGTCTAATCAGCTGTGCTAATATGCTGATTGTGGTTTGCAGTTTGCTGTCTTTTATCTGAATTAGTTGTTTTTTTTTTTTACTGAACAGTAAATTTGTGACATTACAGTTCAAAGAGTAAAATCCCTGTTTGGCCATTTGCCACTCTTTCATTCTTTGGGGGTGCTTATGCTCTTATTCCCTATTTTATTCTCTGGAGACCTCCACCACCGCCGGTGAAAGAAGATGAAGCCCGTAGCTGGCCTCTGAATTTCTTGGAATCAAAGATAACTGCTGGGGTAAGAACTTTTTTAATCACCTCTCCTCTTTACCAGGATAAGTTTGGGGAAATGAAACGCTTTTACTTTTGAATTTTCATGCAATGCCTTTTCCTCTAAATGTGAGAAATGACGTGTTCGGAGCTATATTTAGACCAAATGAATCGTTCACTTGCTTTAAAAATTAGTAAGTATTTCATTCTGCATTGCAGTCAACCAACTCTACTTGATTTCAAGATAAACGGGTATTTCATTTAGTCTACAAATAGTCCCCAACATGGGAACTCAAAACTGCAAAACGAAACAGGAAAATCTCTTTGGGTAGGAGTAGTAAGAAAAAGAGGCTGGGAAGTTGTATTAGGTTCACATAATCACATCTACGAAACTCTCTTTAGTAAATTATACATCATGATTGTGTGTTTTGTTCTAATTAGGTATGTGTATCCCCACAATAAAATGTGGAAAGGAGTGACATAGATGCTTCATGAGATATGAGGGTAGTGACTATTTGAGTAAGAAAAAAACACCGCCACTATTACGTGCAATGGTGCCTAACGCGGCTACCAGTACTAACTAAAGAAATTATGGGACTAAGGCTTTGTTGTTGATTGATACAAATAGTTTATAGGGGGTCCTTTTCTCCCATAGTCTAATGAACAATTTGGGATATGGTAAGAAATTATCATATAGTATATTATTAGCTAATTTATGGAAAATAATAATTATGTTAATTTAGTTTACAATATGAGATCGAAGAGATATACTATAGTGGTTAGCTAAATTATTATTATTAATTTAATAATGTGATATAACGGGTGACGGGATAGTAGAATGAAAATGAAATAATATAACAGGTCACGAGATAGTTTAATGAGAATGAAATAGTATAATGGGTGACGTAAAAGTGAGAAGGTAATGATAATATGATGACGGGGTAGAAATAAATTATAATATGACGGATGTCAATACTTGAAAGAAAAAAAATTGTATAGTAACGTTCATAATAATATCAGAACAAAAAATAGATCTTTTATGCAAAAAGTATAACAATATAAATAGACAGCAAACAAACTAGTTTTATGTAACGTTAGGAGGTTTGACTGGCTTGATGGCCTTCCTCCATGCACTAGGATTTGAGAATGGGTCCAAGTTTTCTAAAGTATGGATTGGTCAATTTGATCCTTAAGCTAACTCTCTTATATAAGGTTTCGTAATTTCAACATTAGTTTGTTATCTCATGGGTCAAATCCTGAAGTCGACCACGAATCAATCGACTACATTTACTTCAAGTGGTGAGATTTGAACTAAAGTCGCTACTTTTGAAAGTTGAAGACAACAATAAGACTGCGACCATTTGACAGAGGATAAAACTAATTACTATAAACACGTTTCTCTTTTGTTCACAGTTGTTTATTAAATGTCTTATGCTCTCCGCTCAAAGAATTTGTGTCACATCTCGTTTTGATTGGACAGAATAACTAATTTCAGAAACCGATTAGTTGAAGTACCATAAAAAATAGAAGTGAAACATTAGCAGTGGAACTGAGATTGCCTTTGTTTTTTTAGTTAAAGAAGAATTTTGGTGCCGCCTTCAATGGTTAGCAAATGAAGGGTTTGAGTAAAACTCGTAATGAAGTGTCTCAAAAGGTTGGGTTCGGGTTCAATTGGTCAATTAGCTCTGCTATAAATGATCCACGCAAATTTAGTTTGGGAATTCAGAAAAAAAAAAAAAAAAAAAAAAAAAAAAAAAAATTTGTACACATATGCTGTTGCAGCTGCTTAGAAAATTTGCTTCTGATCCACAAAAGTATTGCTATCTTATGTTTGTGTAGCAGCTGTTCATGCTTTTGGAACTATCAATTAACCCTGCTGTTTGTCAGTTGGTTGGTGCTGCAGGTTTAGGCCTTATAGCATATGCAGGCTTGGGATTTGATGACTGGAAGGAATTTTACCAGTACTTCAGAGCAAGCAAACTGGTGAGTAAATATGTGGAGTAACTTTTTACAAGGCTGCCGGTATGTCTCTGATAAAAAATCATCATATCTTTAGCAGCAAATCGAATAGTTCCAAATTTGGGACTTGACTAGGGAACAATTAAGGATGATTTTGGGGATCGAACTTTAGCTCAAGACTTTTGGGCCCTTTTTTACTTGAAAATTGATTTTGGACCTTGATATTCTCCTTGAGAATGTTAGGAGTGGTTCAAGATCTGTGGTTTGGGGTGGTGCTTTGAAGTTGGGTTTAGGGTGGAGTGAACAGTGGTCTTGGGTGGCTTTATGGTGGTCAGCGGCCGTCATTTTGAGTTTTTATGGGAGATCAGATTTGGTTATGTATCACAACAAAATTAGTGATAACAAACATATGAGAGATCTCGGAATAAAAAGAAAAGAAAAAGAGCAAACTATCTGGCGGTGTTTAACAGACTTCAAAGTTTAAGGATGGTGCTCATCAGTTTACTTATCTTTAAGGCGATGAAGGTTTTTTTATTGGTCAACTAGTAATGCAAAAATTTAATATGACAAAGGTTCCAGGCCTCAAAATGATAATTATTGTGTCAGTTCTAAGATTAGCTGGGCATTTTTGTAGTTGGAAGATGTATGTCAGATTGTCAGTATCTTGTATCCCGCCAGATTCCCTGAGTTTATATTCTGTTCTCGGGATATTTTGTCTGATATCTTATTCAGCTTGGAATGTGGAGGATATGTGCATCATTGTAATGTACTAACGTAGTTGTCTTTCCCCTTGCCTGTCTTCAGGTTCATGCGACCACCCTTGATTTCTCTCTTTTGTCTGCATTTGCACCTTTCTGGGTTTACAATGACATGACCGTACGAAAATGGTAAGCACCAACGGTACTACTGTAACATTGCAATTGCATTGAAATTTGAGGAATTCTAATGGCTTCATTTTGGCGCTATGCTGTTACTTTTCTTTTGGAATTGCAGCTACAACAAAACAGCCTGGCTTCTTCCTTTGTCCATCGTTCCTTTCTTAGGTCCCGCATTGTACCTTTTGTTGCGACCACCGCTTACAACTATGCCTGTTTCACTGGAGAACACTTTGAAATCTGAGTGAAGACTGTCCTGATCATAATGCTGGTACATTGCCTAGGGTATTCGTACATGATGCAGAAAACGCTGTCCGAGGCTCAGTACTGAATTTTCACTATTCAGTTGCGAACATGTAAAGAAAATATAACTTTTGGTGAATATGGAAGCATGCTACTTAATCTCTGTTAAGGTGACAAGTCAAGCTGGGTCAAATCTGAGACATAAGACCGAAGGGTCACTCTTCCAAATCGTTTGTAAGAAATGCGAATTTTTGTAGTCAATAGATGAGTTGCCAGCATCGCATTTATTCAAGAAGTGCTGTGTTACTTCCATTTTACAGTATGTATGTATAAACAATTTCAACCATGAAATTCCTTGGCATCATTCTCTGGCTCTCTAAATTTGCAAAGCGCAGAGAATCAGCTGGTGCTGTTTTTAACAGTCTGCCTGTTTTGGTCTATGACAGTAAACCATCATGTTCATACGGTATCGGATGATGAACATTCTTCTTGAAGGCTTCGACCTCAAATTTGCAACACCAGCTTATTGACATAATGTTCCGGTGTTGTGGATAATTCCCTTTCCGACAGTATGTAATAATCCATTAGCTAAACATTGCAACCTTGCAAAAATTTATGATAAATTCAATTCTCAGTGAACTAATGTCAACCAAACATCGACGAAAAGCGTATAGCCTATCTCAAACGACGAAATTCGTACACCTTCAACTATTGGAGCAGAAAAATTTGTAAGCAGGAAGCAGTACCCCCCTATCCCGTATGATGAACTAAAAACCTCCAGCGTAAAGCTGCAGTCATTACAGAGCATGCCACACAGTGTTAGAGAGGGAACGACGTACAACTTCGATGAAGAAGAATATAAAGAATCCCAGGTTCATGACTCAGGAGTATAACTTATCAAGCTCGGTCTTAAACTTGGCCTTCAGTTGCTCCCTCTTTAACTTCAAAGCAGCTGTTACTAATCCTGATTCAGGTGTCCAAGGTTCTGGAATTAACTTAATCTTTGCTGGCAATTCAAACTTATCCAGCCTTGCTTCTTTTGCTGCCTGCAAATGCACCATAGCAAGTAAATATTAACACAATAACACTGCTACAGTACCAAGAGGTTGATGAAAAACAAGACGTGCTGGCTTCTACTGAAATCCAAAGGCTCAAGGATGAACAACCATTCTGGTTCTTTTACCAATAGAAATTCTAGATTCCGCTTGACGAGTAAAGAGTTCAGTTTTTAGCATGTTTTCTCCCAAGCACTCAATTTTGAGCTTGAGATTGGCACTAACGCCTTTTAAAACAAAAGCTTGTTAGAAGTTCCAGATTCCTACTTCCTACAGCACAAACCTTAGACAGTGATGTTTGGACCTCCTTGATAGCTTCAGCTTTGTCACACAGCTCAGGAAAGCTACTGTACTGAAAGCCAGATTCTTGAGCCCACTTTTCCAGGGCTGAATGTGAAGGCACAACAAGGGCTACGCAAAAATTATGGAATGGATCTGCGTATACCATGACATTGTCAACATAGCTGCTAGTTTGAAGTGCTGCCTCAACCTGCAACAAAGATGAACAATTATAAGAATTTTCATCTATAAGCTTGTCTCCAGACAAAGACCCCACTTTGCTGAAATGACACAAGTTAAGCCGGAAGTCCCAAACTGAAGTCAAAGGAAGCATTCAAGCATCAAAATAGAGAAATCTCAAGGAAAAGACAGGAGTAGTATCTTGTAGCGACGCTGTAGTAGGCACTAATGCGTTATTAACCAACTTAAGACAGAGAACCAAGCTCACTGCCTCACTCATGCGGGATGAAAACACCAACGTAAAATGTTTATACACCAACCAGAAACAATGCTGCATTTTTCACTGTTAACTAGAAAGAGTAGCTCGACCGAACTAATTCACATGACATTAAGGACGATAATTCCGAAGTCACAAAGAAGCCACCCTAAAAGGAAAAAAGAGTAAATCTGCAAGGGACCTCAGACCCACCTTTCCAAGGGAAATGTATTCTCCATGCTGAAGTTTTACGATATCTTTCTTTCTATCAATTACTTCAAGGCATCCATCACGATGAAATTGTCCAATATCACCCGTGTAAAACCAACGCATCCCCTTCTCGTCAATCTGAGTGTGTATAAGAGAATCAATAAGCTGTGATATAAGCAGGAAATAGTTTGGAAATAACGATACAGTGCCTAAACAACAATACCTTGTAGACTTCATTCGTTTTATCTTCACTCTTAAAGTAGCCAACGGTAACACTATGACCACCAACAACAATCTCTCCCCTAGGCATCGGTTTGTCTGATGTTGTATAGCCACCTTGTTCCCAAGAAACAAGCTGCAAGAACAAATTGAAATGGGACCTGAGAAGTTGCATATAACCGAACAGAAAACCTAAAGATCTAAGTCTGCCAACACTCACACAGAGCCATGCAACATTTATTTAAATGATGTTTGTATTATCAAGCAAAGTGCATCTTTTTTACCTCACAACAGAACTACCTGGCAACTTTTCCATCAACACATGATCGGCATTCAGAAAGGATAGGAACTATCTCCTAGTTGTTCAATACACACTCCGTCCCCCTTTACACACCCCATACCAAAAATACCCCCTGTTGAGAGGGTGTACAAACTGTACACGCTAATCGACTAATCAAATTTCCAAAAATAATTACAGTGAGATAAGAATCTTAGCAAAAATTCCATGCAATTTTTTTGGAACTTTGATCAACCGATTAGTGTGTACACACTCCTCAATAAGGGTGCGTTTTGTATATGGGGTGATTAAATTGGGACAGAGGGAGTAAACCCTTTTCCAGAACAAGAATCAAGCACCAATGTATTCCTGAAGGAAGATGTCACCGTAATGACCCTATGCCGTACCTACTAGTTGATCTAATCTAGAGATTAAAGATCCTTAAATGCCTTTTTTCAATGGCACAAGAAGGCTGTGAAGCTGTCATTCAACCATCACAAGCAAAAGCAGAAAACTCCGGCATGATTGAAATCACCCCTAAGCTATATGTGTGTGTGCATCTTCAGGAACACTGTAGCACCAATTATCCTATTTGTAAAAGTCACAAGTAGCACTGATGTTTAGACTGCTAATACAGATTAAATTTCACGTTATCTTATTTGGTGTATCCTTGAAAATCCAGTGAAATTGGAGAAAGGAGTATAAGAATTGCTTTATACTTTTGACCAGACCATTTTCTCATATATACTATTTCGATCCAATCCAAGTTCCCAACCCTGCCCTGTAAGCATTTTAGGTGAATTAACAATGTCAGATTGGAGGGAAGATACTTTAATTTTGAGCAACAGATTTAGTTTACAGTCTGGATCATAAATTTTGTTCTTCATGCTAACATTGCTAATTTGTTAGCTTCAATTGCTTGCCAAAAGGAATTGAGACTATGAATTACGTTGGAGAGAGTAATTTGAAGGAACTTTAAGATCAAGACAACTGTTGTATGTTACCATGTATGTTCATGAAAATAAAGGAGTTATCAAGCTCATAGAAGGGACACATATAAAAATTCCAGAGGCATATCATACCTTGATGTAGCAACAGGGAAGAGGAGGACCAACACGTCCTACAGATATATCATCTGCCTCAGAAAAAGCTGCTCCGGCGCATGTCTCCGTCAAGCCATATCCTTGACCAATAGGTGCACTGAGCAAAGTCAATGTATGAAACTGTCATTGTCAGGTAGAGGTACCCAATTCTCCAATAGTTTAAAAACACTCCAAACATCGAATTTCAATCTCATCTGAAACGCTAAATATGTTGACATGAAATACAAAAGAACCTATCAGGCAAACACATGAAAGGAGTATCAAAACAGAGGGATGGCGAACAATAGTTGACATGTTTTTGTAAGTTAGCTTCCTAGCTTTCATCATTCATCATCACGTCAGCTTTCATCCGTCATACTCCGTGCTTTTATTTGACTGAGGAGCAATAGCCCCTATACAGGTAGTCAGGTACCCAACCCAAAATAGAAAAATGAAACCTACGCAGACATCTCTGAGGCAGTCTCCAGTGCTTAATAAGGTGCATACATCTTTACCTCTAAAGGTTAGGTCCAAAATAAATGTTACTCGAAGGTAGAAGCTTTTGTTCACACTGATTCAAAAATGAGTCTGCCTACCACAGATGTCAAGCTTCTAATAGCAGCATGAACTGGAGCTGTTAATGTGAGATATTATGAGTACATTCGAGCTGAAATTCGACATCAACCACACAAGCCCCTTGTTTTTTTTTTTTAAATCTAATCTAATCTAATACACTAAACTGAGAATTCCATAAAATGAGTATAACAACATAGATATACTGCCCGGGCGTGGACCGGGCATGCAAACTAGTATACACTAAAACCTGAAACCAAGTCTTTCCTAGGAGGACACTTGGCATTCATTAATTGGATAGAACATAAAAATAGCATTAAACACAATTATCGGTGATATGGTAATAAATTATCATATAGCAGAATAGTATTAGCTAATTTATGGAAAATAATCGTTATGGTAATTTATTAGAACAAAGATAAGCCAACATTTTTTATAAAACGAGTAAAAACCATATAAATACATAGCCCGGGCATGGCACGGGCATGCAAACTAGTTAAAAAAGGAAACAAGAAACAATACTTCACTTCCTCTAGAAGATAATAGATTAAAATGCCCCAAATTGTTTGCAGTTGCCCTTTTTCATGGGTAAAGTAATTATTGGGGAATTGAATCTTATCAAGATTGTGTACATGAATACATCTAAAAAATTTCTTGGGAACTTCTAGAGTGAAACATTGTCCAACTGGAACACTATGGTCTATGGTAAAGCTGGGAAATTGAAAGTCAACCAACAGTAATGTAAGAACTTACCCCATGCAGATGTTAACAAACCGCTGTGAATCTCCAGATAATGGGGCTCCCCCACATAGCATAAAGCGAATACGCCCTCCAAGAACAGAGCGGATTTTCTTAAAAACAAGTATATCCCAAAATAATTTCTCCAGGCCCCAAGCACCAAACCAGCTTCCCTCTATTGCAGCTAATCGGCGTTTATAAGCAACTTTGAAAAGCTTTTTAACGAAACCACCCTTTTCTTCAACCTAAAAGGGTCACAAAAGTAGGATCTTTAACTCAATATCATTATCAATCGTGGATGACATAACAGAGATCTGATAATTAAGATGTGAACCTTCTTAACAACCCCATCACGAACACGGTCAAGAATAGCTGGAACTGCTGCCATAAGAGTAGGCTGCAACACAGTAACATCTCCCTTTGTTCCTTTCTTTATTTTGTTTGAGGTATCAGTTAATGTCAAGGTTGTGCCATACCCAATTGCCGTGCCTGAAGCCAACATCACCGTCTGGATAAACAGATTATGTTTTTTAAGGTTCAACATTATACAAAAGAAAGATTTCATGTTCATAAACTAAACGGGAAGAATACCTCGGCTTCTAATTCCAAAACATGCGCTAAAGGTAGATATGCCAAGTATACATCATCTCTTCCAAGACCAGGTACCACTGTTGTGACAGCTGCAGCAGTTGCTACTATGTTTCCATGGGTCATCATAACTCCCTGATGAAATTTTGCACATAGTACCAATTAAACCATGAATAATATTGATGCTAAAAGCACACAGATGTAAGGTAAAGTGATAATGGCCAATTCACCATAAGGACAAAGTCTTCGATAAAGCATATACAAAATGACTACTGCAGACTCAAAATACACACTGACAAACAAGCACCAATGCATAACTTTGAGCCAATCTCATCATGGTACTATAAAGAGCAGGTGGTTATTCAAATACGATCAAAACCCAATACACTTACAAATGAGGTCCTCCCTCTTGCGGCAGGAACCTAAGAAGGCTAGGTGCATGTAATGTTATCAATAGTTTGAATGAGGCTACTAAAAATTCAAAAAATTCTGCCAATATCCACTACACCACAAGGGGGATAGAAAGGCACTGCACAAACCTTTGGTAGTCCTGTGCTGCCACTTGTGTACATTATAACAGCAACGTCATTTTTCTCTGGTAGTCTTGGATTTAGAGGATTAGCTTTCCCAAGTTTCTCAACTTCAAGGAAAGATGATACTTTCAGGTCATTACTTCCAGATGTGCCAAAATCACTTGAACCACCATCTTCTTCAAAGAAGATTATATTTTTCACTGTTTCCAACTTGGAACTTATTGCAGATGCCTTTTTGTATTGCTTAAAATCACATATCAAGGTCGATACCTGAGTCTGTCATTTGCAACAAGAAACAAATAGAACAAAATTAAGACATCACCACAATTTACTCGAATATACCAATCGTGCATAGATTTAATTGTGACGGTCTTTTGATTTACCAGATTTCAGGAAGTCAATCCCCTCTGAATATTTTGAAGTTAAGGGGTAATATAGTAATCTAAGTATTTCACTTATTGCCTATTTACAAAAGTACTTCACTTATTACCTCATTAAGGGAGTGGATTAATGCATCCTCGCCTAAAGTTGAGTAGATGGTAACAACTGTGATATTCTGCCGCAAGCATCCCTGGAACAGAAACATTGATAACGTATATCATACATTCATCAGATAATAAGAGAAAAATGAATAGATTTCCACCAGCAATGATCAGAAGTCAAACCTGTAATGCAATAAACCACTCTGCCCTTGTTTCAGAAAAGATAGCCACACGAGAATTGACATCATGACCTAGCTTAACTAGTCCGGATGAAAAATGACAAGCGCGATCAAACACTTGTCCAAATGTCTCCCACTGGTAGTCACCCAAATGCACCTTCTCAAACTTCCTTCCATCACTAGCTTCGATAAATTCCTTACTTATTAGCTTTCTTGTTCCAAGAAATCGATAACTTTCATGTTTCTTACATGCTTGCTCAAATAGAGCTGCAACAGTTGTAGCCCCTTCCCAGGGAACCTCCACCAGCTCCTTAAATTTACCATTACGCACTGTCACGCCCACTTCACCGCCAACTGCAACACCAACACCTCTTCGTTTAACCTTTCTCTTACCCATCCATAAGATTGAAATCACTAAAGGTAGGACTATGGCAATTGCCACCGTCCCAGCAACGCTATAAGGGCATTGCCGCCTCAAAAACTCTACATATTCGCAATTATCCCATTTCTCCCACAGCTGTGAGCCCAAAGAACTTCCCTTTGTTTCTGACATGCCTTATATATTCAAACACCTACACAGCATGCCTCTGCCAACAAAACAAACACAAACTTTACGATCTAAACAATCGAGAATCACAGCAATAAGTTATCTTCATTGCTTCATAGTGGACAAAGGAACCTCAGAAACACAACAAGAGCACAAAAAGCACTTTATTTTCGGAAAAGATCAGAGTTTCTTATACTGTTGATTCATTACGAGGAAAAGAGGTGGATGATGCAAATGGGTTCCAAACAAAAATCGGCATACACCCCTTCACTAATTGTAACTTATCAGTTAAGCTAGCTGACAATCGCGAAAAAATTCAACACCGCAAGCAAATTGAACACACCAACGAAATCTGTACGAAACACAAATAAACCAGGATCATACAAACCTCAATCAAAGTTGAAATCTTGCCTACACACAGAATTCAGAAAAGGGTTAGACATAATAAGAGACTCTAATCCTACTCATAATCCTATGAATTCAAACTAATCAAACAAAATCATGATTACCCAAAATTCCAATGATAAAAAGATTGAATTTTTCAACAGAATTAGCCCAGAAAAAAACAAAGATCAAGGAAATTGCGAGAAAAGAAGTGTTGATTGAGAAGAAAGCTTACCTTCAAGTGAAGGAAGAGATACAGAAATTGTTTAAGCTTAAAAAACCGGGGATCGCAGGCTTATGTCTCCACTTTCCAATGTAGATGCCTGCTCCTGCAGAGGTATTCTCTAAATTCGTTAATTAATTATTTTGTAAGTAAAAATGGACACGACCGTGCTTAGATTGGAGCCGACAAATCCGAGTTGACACGATGGGTCGACATGAACTGAACACGATATAAAAAATTTGAGCTAAAATAAGGCTTTTGTTTACAAGAGATCACTACAAAACCAACATGAATTAAATGGGTCAAACTCTCAAGATATAAACGTGACACGGCAATCTAATTAAATATGAAGTACATTGAAAGGAAAGGAATCGAAAATTGTGTGATAATAATGAAATTGGTCAAATATTACAAAATTTTGAAAATGTTCTTGTTAAATTATACTTTGCCTCTAATAATTAGTTTGAAGTTGAAAATTTAATAACTTTTCGTTGTGAAAAAAGGTCATTGGAATGTTGATTCGCTATGAGTAAGTGCATTTATAAGTTAAGCGGGATGATAGGTAAGGTTCGGCTACATAACAGATTAGGTTCGAATTAGATATCTTGATCCGTTTTTATAAACGGTTGGGTTTGGGTTAAGAGATTTGAACCCGACCAAATACCATAGGAGCGTGAATTAGCAAACTATGATTGAAATAACGACTCTTGCATAGGAGAAAAAAAATCTTAAAAAAAATTGACTTTTTTTGCACAATCAAAAGTCAAAATAAGGACTTATTGACTCATTCCATCTTTGAATCAAACAAATTTGAACAAACATTTTTTCCCCTATAATTTAATCTATTCCATTGCGTCGTGATTCAAGAGTCGAACAAAATGCACCGGCAAACAAAAGATTGTCGTATACTTGAAGTTACTCCTTTAAATTAATTAATGTGATTTTTTCACATTTCGAAAAGTCAAAATTTTTATACACTAATTATATTGTACGATATATTAAAAACAGCGAACATGATTTAATCAAGTCCCAAACAACAATGTCAACAAGGACCTCTGGCCCTACACCGACCCACACACAAGTTAAATAATCAAAGGGATTTTCAATTTTCAGATTCTGTATGACTATTATATACCCAAACAATCTATCTATCTATCTATATCTATCTATCTATATCTTTTAATAAAGTCGTGCCAATAAGCTGATATGACATGTGAAACAGCCTGATTCACCGTCCGTCGAAACACAACCCAATAGGATGGGAAGTCACCCCTTCCCCGAATATCCTCTCGTGGACTCTAAAAGATGAAAATCTTGTTGTTAGTATGATGTTAGGAATCTATTATAAACTGATCATATGAGAGCTTTATTTTTCCAATGTGGGACAAACCAACTCCATAAACCACTTTCCAAATTCCGTAGTGTTACAAACTCCCCCACTTAAAGAACGCAACGTCCCCGTTGCGCCTCGGCCAAACCATACTAACATCAGCCCAGGTCCAAGATCTCCCCCGCTAGACGGCTGGTCTGGGCCTCGCCTCAGCACCGAGCACGCGGTCGCAGGGTTGCTATGATACCATCTGTAACAGCCTGATCCACCGTCCGTCGCAACACAACCCAATAGGATGGAAGTCACCCCTTAGGCCCGAATATCATTTCATGGGAAACCAACTTCATAAACCACTTTCCAAATTTCGTAGTGTTACAACTTTGTTAAACGATTGACATGTCAGGATTTGAACATTTGACCTCTCACTTATTATTCATCACATTACCAGTGTGCTAACCATTATTTCATGCATATTTTTATGTACCATACTATAAAAAGGAAATAATCAGTCCAAATTAATGTCAATGATGAGATTTAACAATTAAATAATCCGTCATCTAGCATAAATACGGAACATTTTGGTCGAAAATTTTGGCAAGAGATATGGCCGAATTTATATTAGTTCCTAATATAAATCATCGAATCTTTTTGATTTTAGATAATATATCAAAGAATCTCATGATCAGCAATAATTAAGGTAAAAGAAAGCTAGGCGAAAATTTTCATAATATATGGCTGAATTTTAAAAAACAAAATAAAATCTTCTACTTCTTTCTTATGAAAACGACATTTTTCATTATTCGTAAACTATAAAAAAAAAATGGCATGTGCACCGTATGTCCGTATACATACCCTAAATAATTAATAAATCAATCATTTTGCAATCAATCATACATTATTCATATGCCTAAAAGAGTGCTATTATATATTTTACTAGTTTGATGGCCCGTGCAACGCCCGGACTACTTATGTTTAAATGTTAAAATTACGTAAACGAATTTTTTTTATCTAAAACCTAAATTCTTGTTTCAAACACCCGTTGGATATTTGTAATGTAATTAGATGGAAAGTCACATTTTAAATCTAAAGCCATATTTCGAACACCTGTGGGATATTTGTAATGTAATTAGATGGAAACTCACCTTTAAAAACCTAAAATCTCATTAAGAACACCCGTGTGATATTTATAACTTAATTAGAGGAAATGTCACATTTCAAAAGGCAAAGTCCCATTTTAAAACACCTGTGGGATATTTGATCAAATTGTCATAAATCAAGTAATTACTATATTGCATAACTATTTTCCATAAATCAAGTAATAAATGTTATTTTATTAGAATAATATTACCATATACTTACCACAACCTATTTTGGGTAAACATTATTTACAATATAATAATATTATTATAAGTCACGTGTCAGGGTGGGAATTGAGCGGGTTTAGGATTACATATATATATTTTATGGCCTAAACGACTATTATTGTATATGAGTTTTACCTAATTTAAAAAAAAAAAATATGCATGCAAATGAAAATCACACATTTTAAAAATATAAAAGGACAACACCGCGTATTCATTCCGGCAAAACCCAAACCTTTGTGCTATGCATTCTGCTATCTTAAGACTGCTAATTCTGTATAAACGGTATATACATGAACTTACTTCTTTGCTTTCGTTATGTAGCTGCAATTGCAAAATTGTTGTAGATCGTGGATCTTTGTGCAGTATATTGCATTATCAATAGTTGAAAGGGTCACTGTCGAGCAAGAAACTGTGAGTTCGTGGCCAAACTATTATCTGTCGATCGCATAACTTTTGTTGGTTTGTATCATGGTATTCTATGTTTAGTTTTATAAATTTTATTACATTGCGAGTAAAAGACTACTAGCTCAGTTGGGAGAGCACTATGCTATGCATAGGCGGATGTAGGTTCAAATCCTACATGGGCTATTTAATGTATTATGCGATTTTCGTGGATTCCAGAGGAGTTTGAGTAACGCGATTCATTTTCGTAAATATTAGAACACTGGAGACTCCTTGCCTAAAGAGCAAGATGAGTGACGCATCCGGCGAGTGGCAGTGAAGAACGCAAGCAAAGCTGGAGCTCGGGCATTATTGTCATATTCCATCAAGATAAAGAAGGCTGACCACATAGTGTAGAGGGAGCGAACCATATAGCTTAGCTTCGGGGAGCTACCAATCTTGCGTACCGTCCCCTTTCTTTTCTCTAAGCATATTAGTAGAAATGACGTATCAATATAAATTTTAAGTTACATGGTTTACTTTGTAAGCTTACTACTTGCGACTGTGGTAAAGAGGAAGAAGTGTAGATGAAATCAAATTTCCTTTTACGAATGACTTTTACAAACAAATTACAACACACTTCTCAACCTTATGACGACATTATATGAATAACAAAGAGATTTAAATTTTGAATTGTAAAAATAAATCCTTTAGAAATGATTATATGCATTATTTAATTATGTCACTTATATTATTTACTACATGTCTATACTCCATCCGATCCAAAGAGATTTTCCTTGTAGTTTTGAGGTGCCATGTTGAGAGCTATTTTTAGACCAAATGAATCGTTTATTTGTTGCAAAAATTAGTAAATATTTCATTTTGCATTGCAATATACCAAATCTACTTGATTTTAAGGCAATCTACCAAGTCTACTTGATTTTAAGGCAAATGGGGGTTTCACTTGGTCTTGAAATAGTCCCTAACATGGCAACTCAAAACTGCAAAAGAAAACAAGAAAATCTCTTTGAATTGGAGGAAGTATGTCTTAGTAGGCTTATTATGTCGTCTAGATTATTTTTCCATGGTTATTTTTATTATGTAACTTATATTGGCACTCATTCACATTATGTGTCTCCTAGTGTAATTCTAATGTCTGAATTTGCTAAAACCTACAACTATTTGTAAAATAATCCAGAGACATAAAGGTAGTTTAAGACAACATAAATTGAAAAGTACAAATAGTCTAAAGATGTGTAGCCAATGACCATAAATTCGGTTAATCTTTCAACAATCTCAAGACTAAAACGTATTTCAGACATCATAAGAATCCGAGTCAATAATATAGTTTCAGTCAAAGCTACGTTTAATCCGACTCAATAATAAGAATAACCTCTTTGTAAGACAACCTATGTTGAACTAGAATATGGCTAAAGGTTGATCTTCAATCTATTTCAGACATATTGATTTAATTCACGTATTTGAGACATACTGATTTAATTGACAAAATCAATATGTCTCTAAAATTGAGAAACAAATCTAGATAAGTTTTATAATGTAAATTTACACAATGAATATAGACATTGACTTATTTGAATTTTGCTCCTTTGAACACTTTCTTAAAGTATTTTGTGTTTTGTACAAGTTTTAGTGATGCATTCAAATCAGATTAGATCATTTCAAGCTCATTCAAGTCAAATCAGATGAAATAAAAAAATTTCAAACAATTATCAATGAATTTTTCCATTTGATGATATTATTTATCGAAATTCAGTTATATTTCCAACCAATTCAGATCAGTTTATAATAATTCAAATCAGATCAGATGCAATCAAATTTTCTCGCATGTTTAAATTCAGTATTTGGTTCGAGGGCGAACCTTTCCTTTAAGGGGGGGGGGGGAATCTCACTCGTTTGTCTTTCCTCTCAATTGATGTGATTAATGTGTTTATTTTAAACGAATTGTCGTTAAACTCGATGGGACTCCCATGCTTGTGCAACTTAACTTTGTGCCATGTGCACTTTTATTACAAATATGTTGCTCTACTCATAATTGTATATTGTATATACATATTCAAACATATGTATAAAATTTCATATACTCATTTACATTTGTTATTTTAAAAACTTGCTCAAGCTCAGTTAGATATATTTTGGGATTAGATACCCCTTTTGGAGGTGAATCGTCTATAGCAGAGGAGTAGGAGTTATGGAGATATGTTCAGGAAATTGTGGTCGAGGAAGAAACATCTGATGTATGCTTTTGAAAGATGAGTTTGGGCTTCGGGGACGAAGCCTTGTTTAAGGGGGGAAGTCCGTAATATCCCGTATTTTTTGGGAATTTATCTAGTTTGGGTGTTACTAATTATATTGAACTTAGGATTTTACGGTTTATTTTTGGGAATTGATATAGTGATTTTCGGATTTTAAACAGGTGTATATTTGTTTTGTTACCCATTAGTGATCTCGGTTATGCAATAGATCATACCATTAAGTTTATTGAGGAGGTCTTACTTATGGAATGTTAGATTACATTCTCACTCCAATGTCGTTTTGCTAGCTTTCTTAATCGTGAAGAAACGTTTTCTTAGTCGTTAAGTGCCTAAACCCGGAATAAAATTGTGATTGCATTGTATCAATTGAGGAGCTTTTCCTAATAAATATGAGATTTAATACCACAAGTTACAAGTCAATGCTCAACTTATACAATCTCAATCTACACAATTTTAGAAGTTTGTGTGTAATGTCGGGACTAAAAACCGATATTATTTTGTAAGCACGAGGTGCCAGAAGTACATAATCGCTCCTAGAGGAAGATACCTTAAGTTGATATGTAATTGGACCCCAAATTTGGTGCTTAGTCGACAAAACCAAGCCTTAAGAACTAGGTTTTGGATGCTTGATAGCTAAGAGCTTTGTGAATTTAAAGAGAATCTGTTCCCTGATTTGAGAAAGATTATTAAGCACAAGTTAAGCGTGTATGGTAAGAACATTAACCCCTTTTGAGCTCGAACATGTTTTCATATATCTTTTGGTGATCCGACTTTCAGTTATCGTTTCTAAATTCTATGAAATCGGATAGTTGAAATTCAACCAAATGAGAAGGTGCTCGACCCCGCCGTTATATATTCGATCGTTGTGTACTCGTCTTTGTTTGATATTCGGCTTTGGCCTGAGTTGTCATATGAGTTCAATTCTATGAATGAAATAGTGTATCTAAGATGGATGAAATGGTTATATTATGTTGAATAATGTTACATCACAATCTGCTAAAGCAGGCGTGACCACTGGTCCGTCGGGGAATTACAAATACACCTCTGATCAAGGTGATAATCTGGGCTGGGGTAGCTGTCAGTCGCCTATTAGACTTTCTCCTAGAAGGGTTACATCCTACTGGCTCTCTAGTGAGGGGTGTGCACACTCAGGTCTATAGGGAGGTTCAGAGGCTCTAGTAGCGTGTTGGGGTAGGACCCAATCACGAAACCGGACTTATAATAGTTGATATATTGAACTGATGGATTATTGGCCTTGAGCTTTTGTTATGGTCTTATACTTGGCTTTCTTTGTCTAAGCGTTGCTTGATTAGCTACGCGCCATGAAGGCACGTATCTTGTTGTCCTTATTGTTCTATATGCTTGTGAAATCTTACTCAACTCTTTGCTGACGTTCTATGTTTTGGGTTCGTCCCTACCCTATTTTGAGGCCTGTATCATTCTCTGATGATGCAGTTGGCAGGTCTACTTGAAGTGAAATGTTGCATGGACGTCAAGTCATATCATGGGGCTAGCTTATGAGTAATTGTTGCGTCGTTTCAGACAACTGAATCAATTGTGTCCATTATTATCAAATTGGGTTGGTTTTTGTAAACTCAACTTCAGTTTTTCGTTGTCAACTCATTATCATTTATGTAAATAAGCTGGTTTAAATTTTATCAATGTTTTAGCCTTGCAGTTGACTCAGTAGTCAATTGCGGCATAACAATCCTAGATTTTTGTATTATTTAAATTCGGTCAAAATTTAGGGTTGTTACAATATGACCACTTTTCAGAAAGCTAAGAACATGAAGTATCTTATCCAACAGGAAACAACACGAAAACGCTTGTAGTTTCTGAAATAAGGAATAGTATCTAATGAGAAGCTTCATTGGACGTGCATTGGTCGGAGCTTATTCCATAACTGGTCGTCAATGTGTACCCGCGTAGAAACTGGACAGTCCAACTTGAAACGCGCATATCTCCTTCGTTACTTAATCAAATAAGGCATATGACCACTTTTCGGAAAGCTAAGAACATGAAGTATATTATCCAACACGAAACAACACGAAAACCCTTGTAGTTTCTGAGATATTTCCCTGTAAAGTCAGCAGCAGGAACTTGTAGTTGTAATTGACTCTTACTTGCCAAATCAACATGAAAGCTCACTTCTCATCATGTATCAGTATTAAGCGCAGAAGGAGAATAAGAAATCCAATGGAAGCAAGACCAATTTTCTATATAATTTAGAAAATTGACTACTTTTTGACAAAGATGGAGGATAAATAACCAAACCATATAATACTTTATGGTAATACAACTTTGAGAATTCCGAAGGACATGGCCTGCGCAAATTTCTTTTCAGAAGCAATTAACAAGTCTGAATCGATCCATGATTACATGTTTGACATGGAATCGGGAACATCTTTGTCTGACGAGGGAAAGGACTTTCTATTCAATACATTAATGACATGGGATCAAGAATATGCTGCTAAAACAGTCCAAGCTCTTTGCGTTGATCAAGACGATGCAATCTATCAACAATTTGAAGAAGTTGAAGGATGAGAAATAATATCGGAGATGAAGGCATGCAAAATCTGCTAATGGAATAGAAACCCTACCATCACATGAAAAATATTTTATTTTACAGTTGTAAGTTTTGAGTGGTGTGAGTTTTAGCTTTTACTATTTACATCTTTTAGTGAGTGCTCTCCAAACAGCAAGAGATAAGGAAGACCAAAGTTTCTCTATAAAAGGAGAGTTTGGTTTCAGTTGAAGGACACAACAAATCAGAGCAACAAACCCTCAAGTAAGAAAAATCTGAGAATTTAAAGAGAGAAAATTTTAGATGAAACTTTTAGTTAGAGTATCCAAGAATTAAGACAATAGGGCACTCCCATATCTCTTAGATCAAATACTCTGTTGAGAATTTCATAGTTTGAGAGAGTTACAAATGTATTTTAATTTTCAGTAATTAATAAAAGTTTATTTTTCAAGGGAAAACTATCTGTTCGAACCTTATGCT
Organism: Spergularia bocconei; assembly: GCA_963457585.1. Taxonomy (NCBI): domain Eukaryota; kingdom Viridiplantae; phylum Streptophyta; class Magnoliopsida; order Caryophyllales; family Caryophyllaceae; genus Spergularia; species Spergularia bocconei. The sequence goes on from OY734959.1 coordinate 11,454,216, forward strand.
GCTTAATCACATATAGATTATCCAACCCCCAAAATTGATATCTTAAACAAAGACTTTGATTCGAGGTAGGAAACGAAACGAATCTGCGTTGTGCCTGATCTAAGGTTAGACGTGGTTGAGATTAGCTACCCCTTCAAAGCCGAAACTTTTAGAATATCGGAGGATCCAGTTAACTAAGTTCAGGTATCGGTCGAAACTCTCTAATTAAGCTATCTTAATTCACGGAGCATAGTGGACTTATAATTATATCACTAGTTTGCATGCCCGTGCCACGCCCGGGCTATATATTTATATTGTTTATACTCACTCTATAAGAAAAACGTTGGCTTATCTTTAATAATCTAATAAATTAACATAATGATTATATTCCATAAATTACTTATACTATACTACGTCTTATCTTTGTTCAAATAAACTACCATAATACTTATTTTCCATAAATTAGCTATATTATACTACACTATGATAATTTATCACCATATCTTAACTGATAATTATATTTAATGCTACTTTTATGTTCTATCCAATTAATAAATGCCAAGTGTCGTTCTAGGAAAGACTTGGTTTCAGGTTTTAATATATAGTATTAGATAAGTAGTAGATGCATGATAATGAATACCATAAAAGTCATTATTTGCATTAAAGTGTTAATTACATAAGTTTGTTAATCTCCAACTTTATTGCCGTTTTTATTTCTAGATTAGATATGTATTTCCAAAATCATACAGAGACTAATCTGCAAAAAACTAAAATATTTTATTTGCTTAAAAGGTCAAAACCCATAAACTGAACTCAAGGGCATAAAGATAATTTAGTTTAGCCTCTATTTCCAATAAGGCAATAACAGCTACGAAGTACTTGTTACTTTTATTTTTTTGAAATAAGGACCTGTATTAGAATAAATACGTTGCCCCGGTAATGAAGTCCGAGGCAACAACATCGAGTACATTAGTAGGACCGGTCTCAACCCAAACTCTAGTCGAGTAATCAACCGGTGTACAATGAGCCACAAGATGAGCAACTCTATTACCTCCCTACGCACATAACTAAAAGAACACGACGAAAATCTACGAGAAAAGTTTAAGACATCCAAAATGACAAAGACCAAAATAACTAGACTGAGAACTACTAGACTTTAGCGCCGATATAACCTGAAGCGAATCGGACTCCAGGATCACGTGCTCCGTACCTTGTTGCCAAGCCATTTGCAGTCCCAGAAGGGCTGCCTTCGCCTCAACCACACACGGATCCCAACATTCCTTAACTTGCCTACACGCTACTCTGGTTACTCCACCATCCCTACCTCGCAAAACATCCCCCATTCCCGACCCATCACCGCCCAAAGTCACACCATCTACATTGATTTTGATCACACCCTCCTGTGGCGGCAGCCACCTAGCCCCCCCCACATACTTGGTCGCTACCACCTCGAACACTCATCCTCGCCACCTTCGCCTCCGCATACGCCCGATAGAAGCTGCTCGCTCTCCGCACAATCTGCCCCGCTCCACACTCCTCTCCGCCGTGCGTCAGGCATTTCCCTCGCTACAAAGCGTAAAGAAGAAAAAAAAAGGGAAGGGAAAAACAGCAGTCGTACTAGATTGGAAGAAAGCACAAAGCCCAATAAAAGTGAAAAACCAAAAACTCACAAATCACTCCCCTCCTTCTTCTTCTTCTTCTTCCCTCTTCTCTCTTTCTCTCTCGTTCCTCATTTCTTCATTTCACCCCCCTTTCTATTCAGATCAATTTCAAACTTCTCCTCTTCCTTTTTTTACAATTTACCCAATCATTACCTAATTATTATTATAATTATATTATCAACATTTTTTCACTTCAATTCCCCCCCCCCCTTTTTTCTTCTTCATTTCTAGGGTTTTATTCTTCTCTTTTCTCTGTAAATTAGAAAAATTGATTGAAAAGATAGATAGTTGAATTTGTCGGCCAATAAAGGGGGGGCGGGTAGCTAGCTAGGGTTTGGAGGCGAAAATGAGCGGTGGAATTAGGGCGGCAGCAACAACTTCACCAACAATCCCTAATAATGTGAAGAAAATGATCCAGAATCTTAAGGAGATTTATCTTAATCATACTGATGATGAGATTTATGCTGTCCTTAAAGATTGTTCCATGGATCCTAATGAAACCGCTCAAAAGCTTCTTCATCAAGGTTCCTCCTTTATTATTATTATTGATCTCGTTTTCGGTTTGGTTAATTGTTTTTTATTTTTTTTTTTAATTTGTGTTGTAGACTTTGTAGCTGTATTTTTGTTTTATGTAATGTAATGTATATAGGAAGGAACATGTTTTGGTAGCTCGGGGAGTTCGATTTTGATACGCGTTTGACTATGTTGAACTTTTGAGCTAGGTTATGAGGGCGAAACCTGCGAATATAGTAAGGCTGGTTCTCTTTAGGTGTGATTGTACTGTAGTTTGTAGAGTATGTCGATTTTGTAGTGTAGTGTTCGGATGGGGTTACGTTTACAGTAGACACTAGACAGTTTGTGCCACTGTGTATAGAGCTCTAGTATATTTTTGATAAGACATATAGAGATGTGTCTAGACAATGCCGCGTTTTCAGAAATAAACATAGCCTAGCAACCACTGTCGATGTGATTCTTGGTTTTTCCCGTGTTTACCAAATCCTATGATTGCCCCTCTGATACGAGTATGGAAGATGGGCGTTTGTCATGGTGATGTCGTATATGGGGCTAATCAAGATTTGTTTCCCCCTGCATTATTCCAAGTTATATGGATGGCTTCGATGTAATATATGATAGATGACTTCGTTGTGATATACGGAGTATGATAAAGGGTGATATCTTTAAGGTGGTGAAGTTGAACAGAACTATCAGGGAAAGAGGTTATAGTTTCCCTGACAAACTGTTGCAAACCTTACCAATCTAATTTGATACCCACCTAGTCTTCATTCAGGGCTATCAGTGGGAATTGGCGTCCGTGGTACATGTTTACTATTACCTACCCTGCTATGATGTAATCTAAGACATGTTTACGCGCTGCTACCTTACCTAAACATTACTGTATGCTCTACAATAATTTACCTGTACCTTTGGTTGCGCCTATAGAGTTACGAGAGATATAGCATGGACATGCTTGCTCCTTGTGATTGCTGCAGTAGACTCTTTGTGCATGTTTTGAACCATTAGAATTATCAGCAATGTTTAAAAGTAACTGGACCCTGCAATTAGTTCGAGTCGCTTCAGCTTTACAAACTTCTGCGTTGAGAGGTGTTTACTTTAAGCTTAAGTAGTATATCAGTTGAGGAGCTCCTTTCTAATCCTCAGTATCTCTGTCAAATTACCTAGGATATTGGTTTGGAGCAATATGGAATAGGAAGTAGGATTTGCGCTGTGGCCTGTGGGTGTGTGGGAATAGGAATTCTCCCTAAGCGTGCTGCTGCGAAGCACACCAAAGCAAACATAATAGAAGGCCATTTGTTTGCTATGTTTCATACTCTGCTGTTTCCCAGCACACATGAGGAATTATTGTTCCTCAGTTTTTAGTGTAGGTAATGATGGATTTGTGGTCTGATTTGAATTACGTGCTGATCGGGCAATGTAGATATTGCGCAAGTTCCTGGAGGTGTTGGGTTGGAAATTTATATTTTACTTATTTTCCCTTAAGTGGAACTGTGGAAGCTGATTACTCCGTTCGACCCACTTCAAACACCCCGTGGGGTATTTGTAGTGGAGTGAGAAGAGTTGTTAAAGTAACTCAATTGGTGGTAAGGAAAAAGGAGGCGAGAGATTGTGAGGATTAGTAAAACGTAGGAGATTAGATGTGAGAGATGATGTGAAGATAAGTAAAAAGTAGGGAAGGGAAGAGATGTCCTAAAATAGATGGGGTGTTTGAGGTGGTGACGTCTTGAAATCGAAATTGGAGTGTTTGAAGTGGGACAGAGGGAGTACTTGATGTCTTCCATGTTATATCAGGACTATTTTGCTCGTAGAGAAAGAGGTAGGCTTTGAGCACTACCAATGAGAAATGTTGATAATTTTTATATTGAACTGGCAGCTATGTTGCTCAGACTCGGGTACGGGTGTCGGATACGGGTATGGATCTAAGTGGCGGGTACCCCGAGCTTGAAAATTTCAGACACGGGGACCCTGTCCAAAGTTTGGACACGGGTTCGGGGATACGACCCAATTTTTTTAAGGGATATTTACGTTCCGTATACATTGTTCTTTTTCTGAGGGAAAAAAGTGTAACACTTGAGAAGATAAAGACAGCAAGAAATGAAAGGGCGTATCTTTTGCTCAAGCATTTGATATTACAGGAAACATAATATTGGAGATAAGGGAACATATCTTTTGATATATTTATTTAGAGGAAATATCTCAGGAATATATATTTCCTTCCCTTCTAGTTTGCTCTCTAGTCGAATATAGATATTGTTATGCCCTAAGTTTGGCAATTTATTCAACCAGCCGTGTCTAATTTGCTAGGGCAGGATCCCGTACGGATTCCATACCCGGATCTGTGTCGGGTCGTGTCGACCCGGGTACGGCGCCCCAACTGCCGTGTCGAAGTAACATAGACTGGCAGTAAGCTGAATGTAGTCATGTACTAGGAACAGGGTTAGTGATGGAAGGTCAAAGTGAAAAAGAGATACATGATATGTTTTGTTGGTAAAAAAGGCTAACAAACTGAGGTATTGACGAGGAACGAAACATCTGACCTTTAGGGATGAGGTTTACTTGAAAGAAAAGTCCGAACTTGAGTTTGTCTTCTGAACATTTTCTTATTCATTTCTTCACAGTCCTGTGGACTGTGGTAAGGGAAGCAATATTGCTTTATAGTAAAATTCATTTAACGTAGTTTCTTAGATATAATTTGATAGATTTTGGTAACCTACTTAACTATGTTACTATTATGCCATGGCGTTAGGCGAGTGGAGACAATTGCGGGAGACGTCATTAGTAATCATTGGTGGCTTGAAAGTTGGTAGAATGGGTGGTGAATCTGGTGATACTCTTTGTTGATTTTGTTTTACTGTTGGTCTCCTTACTCATTGTGGAGAGCTTAATTTCAGTGTACAAGTCTCTATATACAACTATAATGTGCAATAATGGTAGTCGTATCTTCCTCCACTGATGACGTTGTAAAGTTACATGATTTGATGGTTTTTAAGTTTAGTTATACAGTGATATCTTTTATGTTCATCTATATGATTGACATGTTATAAGCAATATTAGGTGACAAAATGGGATTTAATTGTTTTTTAATTATAACATTCGGGTAACTTTTTTGTTTTTTTGTTTGTTTGTTTGTTTGTTTGTTGTTGCTACGTTTTGAAGTTTTTGTGCTGCTTGAGCCTATGTTTTGATAGCCATTTGCCTTGTTTGACTTTGTTGAGGCCTGTGAGCATAAAAGTTGTACATTGTGTATAAGGGTGTCATTCTACTGGATGTCTCTTTTCTCACAAGTATACTAGTACTTGCTAAGTGCTTATTCGCATGTCGTCAACTCTATAGTACCATTTAATTTAATTTTCTTTTTAAGCCTGAAGTGATGGCTTACCCTTGTCGCTGTTGAGTAGTAGTGTACCTAGATATTTGTTTGAAGACAGATTGACTAGATTGCCACTTGGGCAACAAATATAAAGAAACTTTCCAGACATTTGAAACTCTATGGTTTTGAAGATTTAAGTTTCGACTATTTGTGCCTTCTAGTTTGACTAGAGTGTATAAACCATACTTCAACAAGCCTTTTTATTTTTGTGAGGATAAAGAAACTTAGCATGTTGCTATTATACTTAACTCATGTCTCCTATCATTGTTTGATGATATCTGTGCTTACTCTCTTTTGTGTTATACAGATACCTTCCATGAAGTAAAAAGGAGAAGAGATCGAAAATTGGAGGTACGACACTATGGTTTGGTTTGAAATAAGGTTTTTTATTTAAAGTGACTTAATTCTGTTTTGATTGGATGTTTCGTGCCATGACAGCCTGGCTATATTTGTTGTAAATAGCACAACATGACAGTCTAATGTTCTTTATTCCTTGCGCATTCCTAAACTGTAAGAGTAATTCATAAAGGGTAGGCCGGTGCACATTGGCGTCCCCGCTAAGCGAGGGTCCGGGGAAGGGTCCCACCACAAGGGTGTAATGAGGGCAAGCCTTACCTTGTCAATTATTTGACAAGAGGCTGCTCCCAGGACTTGAACCCGTGACCTATCGATCACACGACAACACCTTTACCTGGTGCGGCAAGGCTCCCCTTATGTAAGAGTAATTCATACTGGATCTAAATTCATTTGTGGCCTTTTGTTGGTGGAGTGTTATATGGCGTTGCTTCTAGCTATCCAACGAGTGTTGAGCGATCGCAGTTCGGGCAAATTAGTTCCATTTGATAATAAGCGCTAGATATCCAACGAGTGTTGTTAGGCCAACTCTGATTTTCCTAAAAGCCTATTATGTTTTTTTTTTTATTCTTAAATTTTTAAATTTCTTTAATACTCTTTTATATTCTTTTAATTTGATGGATGAATTGCTGCTTTAGGTAGGTGAAAATTCAGTATTTCTCCCCTGGATTTGGTCATTTAATTTATTTACTGGTGACATGTAACAGATCTTATATCTTGATGGATCACTGGCCCTAGCACCCCCATGTGGCAATTGAGAATTAAAAGTTAGTAGTTATTGACTTTATCAACTTTATAGTCTTGTGTTTTATGTAGGAGAAGTTGCAACCCTCTTCTATTTTCCTACAAAGTGGAATATATGTTGTCTGTCTTCTGTATCTCGGTTATCCGGCAAGCATCACTCCTTACTCATGCGTGGGGAAATGAATTAAAGTCGTATTCTTTTCCAAACAAGAAAAATTGATATATTATTGATGGATGCTGGTGAAAGTTTGCCTTCAGTGAGTGGTTTAAAGAAAGTAAAATGTAAACCTTGGTCTGGTACACTTGTGGTTTGGCTGTAATCAAGTAGCTAACAGTCTAACACACTTTAGTGTACTTAAAATATCTGAATGTCTACCAATTATATTTGTCGTAGGTGTGTATGAGGTCTTGGGTTAGTCATTTTAGTTTCTAGTTTATCTTTTGTTTACTGCTTGCGAGTTTGTTTTACATTTCTGTTAGTTAGACTTTCTTCTTAAAAAACTGGATGTTGTGCTTGTGTCTGCTGGCTGGTATTGATTTAGTTATGTGCAACTTTTAATTGTTGTTACTATCTGTTGTTAAATTTAGACCAACCGAGAGATTGTTGATACAAGGAGATCAGGTCCTCCGGGACGGAGTGGTCGAGGTGGTAGGGGAAATCATTCATCTCGTTATTCAGGTCAGGGTGAGTTGTTATCGACTTATCTCCCTGTTTCATTGATGGATTTTGCGTTCATTCACTTATTTCACGCAATGAACATGTTTGAGATCTTCTCTGGTTCATGTACAAAGTTTGCAGAAAAAACGTCTTACATCCATATGTTGAGCTGTTCGTTATTGTTACCGTTGACATGTTCTGAAGCTTCATTTTGCTTAAGCTCTTGTCATGCTTTGTGTGTGTTATTGCTGTTCTTGACCTGATCTGGATATCGGGTAATTTTGCTAGATTCTGGTGATGGGAAAAATACTTCTTTTGGTAAGGAGAATGGATTCAATCATGCTTCTGACAAGGCTGGTTCTATCTCATCTCTTCCTGTAGCTCAAGAGGGAAAGGGAAAAGAGAAGGGCAGGTAAGACTTTTTTTAATTGGAACTCAGAAGTCACTTAATCGCAACTTTGGGACTTTGCTGTATTGCTAGTATCATGACTTGCTTGTCTTGAAGTTACATGTTTAGACTTTTGTCTATCTTTTACAGCCCAGTGACGGACATGGCCGATGGTCCCATTGGTGTGCTTTCAGGGGGTACCAAAAACGCAGATACCTCTAATGTACTGCCTGGAAGTGTTACCAAGCAGCCTGAAATGTCTTCAAGGCCAAGATCGCATAGTGGTGGAATCAAGAGATCTGGCATGTCTGGAGCCAAGGCTCAGTCCCAATCAGCAGCAACCTTCTCTGGTGTTTGCTCTTCTACGTCAGATCCGGTGCTCATTCCAACAAGTGACACACGAGTTCCTACTGTTGGTGCCATTAAACGTGAAGTAGGAAGTCAGCGTTCGCATGTGGAACCGAAAGCGAGTATTTCTGGTGAACACAAATCACATGCTAGTAAGAGAATATTTCTCTTTTTTTTTTTTACTATATATTTTTGCGTTCTGTCTGGAATTTCAATAAGCTTTAAGCTAAATTTACAGCTGATTCTGGGAATCTGATGCAAGGTAAAATGGGTGGCAAGTCTCAGGGAGTTGGGAAGAATCAGGCTGCGGAGGTCTTACTATCGTCGTCACTGAACCATGGAACTTCTTCATCAAGTCGGCCTTCTTCTAACTATGGCAGTCGGTCTCAGCAGAATATGGGCTCTCAGAAAGGTACTATTGTAATTTCTGTACTAATTAAATGCATGAATTGACTTCATTGTCTGGTGGGGAAACGTATTCCTTTTTCACTACAAGTTTATCACTATGTTAACATCTCTCAGTAACAAAAATGCCTTGGAAGTTTTTCTCAGTTTGTAGTTTGGTGTATTAGGCTTGTGCGTGATTTATTGGCTTCTCTTGGAATTTTATGTTTCCCACTACATTGCTGTTTTGTATTTCAGCAGGTCCCAATAAGGAGTGGAAACCCAAACCAACCAATCCAAGTGCTGTTCAAGTACCTAAAGCACCTGCTGGATCTGAGGATTCAAATACTTTGCTGGAGACTTCCTCTTATTCACAACCTATTGAAAGGACAATGGATTCAGCGGAGGGTTCTAACAAACTCCAGCAGGAGCTGGAAAGCCTACATACTAAAGAAGCTCAGCATGTTATTATTCCGAGCCATATCCATGTTCCTGATGCTGTGCGGACAGGTCTGAATTTTGGTAGCTTTGATACTGCTTTTGTTAAATCCACAAAAGCCTCGACTGAACCAGAAAACAAGGAATCAGAAGCTATACCTGAGGCACATCAAGGCAAGGAAGATACAGTTGAAGAACAGACCAGCAGGTTTGCTTACAATATGAAAATCTTCTTTGTTGAAACTTTTAACTAATAGTTTGCTTCTCTGATGGTTTTCAAGTATTATCTAGGATTGCAGTCAATCTTATTAAATGAATCCCGCCTTGGGTTAAGTTGTTGATGTTTAAAAATAAGAATGACTGTTTCACTGGGGCTTTTATCCTGAGTACTGCAAAGTTTGTATGGTAGTCCTGGGTATGAGAGATTTAAATTGCACATATAATAGACTAAAGTTCCGATTTCGCATGGTGATTAGAAAATGTAGGGACATAAAATGTCTGAATTATTTTCTTTCGGGAAAAAGGGGGGGGGGGGCTGTGTTGACTACTGTTGACTGAATAGAGTGGAGCAGCCCTTTAGATGAAGCAGTCCTACAGAGTGGCTTCTTTTGGTTACCCAGACTCTGAAGAATGTTTTAAGTCTATCCACTATGTAGAGTGATATTATGGATGGAAAAGGGATTACGACGTTCGAGGTTGAGACTCAAATTCATTTATGTAATTGTCCAACTAATCTAGCATCAAGGAGTTGAGAACATGTGGGATTCGGGATGTTTCATGAAGGTGCTAGTCGTTCCTTTAAGCCAAAGACAAAGTATCCAGTGTCTTTGTGCCTATCTTTGGCTCTGGCTAACCTGATCTAGGCTCTTTGGTGGTAACTGGCTCCAGTTGGGGTACACATTTAGGTTTATGAGGAGCTCTATACTGTATGAGCAGAGAAATTAGTGGTGATTTACCAATGATAAGGATCTTGATGAATACATTCTGACTCTTCCAAGTTCCATTGTTGTAGCCAGTGTCTGAGATTTTATGTTAGTGAACCCTCTGAGGGTACGTGAAAGTTCAAGGGGGTTTTACTTTGATTTATGTTTCAGCTCTTTTCTTAAAACCTCCGTCAACAAATGTATGTCTGAAATGAAGGGAAGAGTACATCTATAAGATCTGTATTTCCTGTGAAGGCTTGATAGAAACATAGTCAAGAAACATGAAGCCAAAGCTACCATGAAGTGCGTTTGTTATGTAGACTGTGCCTCTCCAAAACTTTTAAGCTCTCTTTTAGTTCCTTTTCTTAGGATTGAGCTGTGATATGAAGCATGGATGATTCCTAGATGATGGACAATTATTCAGATCGTTATTTCTACAGAGGTCCTGCTTCTGGTCTTCACTACCTTATTCCTTATCACTGCACATTTTCTGCCTCCAGCACATAGTTTCACCATTAGATCAGGAACAAGGTCTGTCCTGGGACATGAAAGAATGTGCTCATTCTCATTGATCTATTTTTTTTCTTTTTTTTCTTTTTCCTTTTTTTTTGGCAATGTCTGCAGAGTGATTGCATTCTCCACTCTCACTCCTGAGTCCTGAGTCATGACCTTTTTTCTCGGCCAGTTATTTCCTTAATACAATTCCGTGAACTTCTTTTGGCATGGATCTACCAAATGTTAAGTTATCCTTCCAAGAGTTTTAGTTGTTCGGTCAGGGACTATTGGTAAATACACATCTACTGAGTTACGTTGGTAAAGCTGGTGTGTATGTACCAATCAGCACAATCTTTAAATTCAACTTCATTATCCTCTATAGATTTTGCTCTAAACAATCGGCACCATTTAAGTAATCTATCTCGGCGAATTAGCAAAATGAACCTGTTCCTAGTTAAGTACGACATGTTTTGTTTGTTTTGTTTTGTTTTGTTTTATTTTGTTTTATTTTCTTTTGTAAGGCATAGTTTCTAATCTAGCTGTTTATGGTTTTTTATTACCAGTCAAAATACAATAACACCTGCAGTGGAAGCTGAGTATGCTGATTGCTCGTCGACACCTGAACAACCCGAAACTTTGTCAGCTGGTGATGTTAGTGTTCCATCAAGTTCAGTGGCAGACTTCGATGATTCTAAAGAGATAGCAAATGTTTCTCAGAATGCCAGTGCCCACATTCCTGCAAGCTACAGTTTTGGTGTTTTACCCCCAATGCTTGGGAATCAATTAGGACAGACGGAAGGCTCCGAGAGTCAAGCCCGTGAGGTTTCCAGAGCTCCTGGCTTTGTGGTGAGTGATTTTCACTTGTATTCCTATTTTTTCTTACTGCAAGTTGTTCCTGTGATCTTTTATTCGTAAGGACAATCGTCTTTTTTAACGTGGTCATGTGTATAGTTGTTATTCTAGCGTACAAAGTTTATATCAGTGCTCTTTTGTGGCTATGCATTGAATTTGATTACACATTGCTGTTGCTCTGTCGTCTTTTTCTGCCTTAATGTCTAAATTCATTTTTCATCATTTGTTTGAAGTGGTTATTGGTGTTTTTAACGGGATCTGTTCTAGGTACAACAACCAGTGGACCCATCAAGCTTCTATGCTCAATTTTATCGGTCAGCTCCGGATAGTGACGGCCGTGTTTCGCCTTTTGGAAATCATGGCGTTGCTTCAAAGTACACAGCGTTGTCTTCACAGACTTCTCAGCCTCCATCAGAGGTTAGTGTAACATCTTTAATATTTGTAGGATAGAAAGCTTGGCTTGCCCTTGGAGCTTTTCTTGAGTTGGAGCTTTATCCATTCAACTAAGTTAAACAATAATTCCTTCGCTTGAGGCATCAAATATGTGCTTAGGGAGACAATTGGTCATTATGTGTTGTTTCAATTGGTCATTATGTGTTATGTTGATTTTTCTGCAGTGTATTCGTTGGTCTGATGTATTTTATTCGCTTATATGCTGCTTCAGGGTGGAAACTCTGTCGTGTTACCTACACCAGCCCCACCACTTCCAACTCAGGCTGCAGGAGTGATGCCTAGTTCCATACCAGTCACTCAACAGCCACTGCCCATGTTCAGACAGCCAGCTGGAATTCATATACCTCACTATCCTCCTAACTTCATTCCCTATGGCCATTATTTTTCTCCATTTTATGTTCCACCCCCTGCTATGCATCAGTTTCTTGGTAATAATGCATTTCCTCAGCAAGCTCAGGCAGGCAATCTATACCCACCTCTGCCAGCTGCGGCTCCTCCTCCTACATCAGTTAAATATCCACTTCCTCAGTATAAGCCTGGTAACAATGCCGGGAATTCTGCGCATATGGGTGTTGGTGGTGGTTATGGTCCGTATGCGGTCCCTCCAACTGGTTTTAACCCTGGTCCTGCTGCTGGGCCTGGAAACACAACGGCTAGTGAGGATCTTGCTGCTTCGCAGTTCAAAGATAATGTCTACATTACTGGACAGCAGGTCTGCAGCTTTCCATTCAGTTTGAAATTTGTTAGCGCATGGTCTAGCACTTGTCAGGGTTGGGAAAGTAATCAATAAATGAGTGTTGCATGAAATTAGTAGCTTAATACTAATTTTTAAATTACTTTTGAACAATGACTTGTTTTTACCTCAAAACAAGATGAGAAATCTAATATTAATCATGGGGCGGTTTTATCAAGTGTTGGCAGCTTTATATTCTTGCCAGTATACCCTTAATTCTCGTGCATGAAGTTTGTCCTTCTACATTGATGTTTGAGATGCTTGTATAGTTGTATGTAAATCTCTTTGGAATTGATCTGATATGACTTTTTGATAAGCACAAGTATAAAAAGAACAAAAATGATTTCTTGATGAGAAGCTCATTTTTCCAAATTCTAATTTAGATAGGACGTCTTTTTGGGTTGTATTGACTGATGTTTTTTTGTAAGTCTTGTGCTCAATGCCCACCAATGTTTTATGTCATATTTTTACTTATAGTAATCAAGATTGGCTAATGTCAGTTTTAGTTCATTTCAGACTTGCCCTACATTCGGAGGGTGATCTTTCCATGGCAAATTTTTAAACTTACACTTGACAGTCCGGCTTGTCTGTCTTTTTTTCTTTTTTTCTTTTTTTTTCTTTTGAGGTCATGCTTTTCTGTCTTTTGCTGACATGTGCTGAGTTTGACGTTGCAGACCGAAGGTTCAGCTGTCTGGTTTCCTGGACCAGGCCGTGACATTTCCAGTTTGCCGGCAAACGCCTTCTACAATCTTCCTCCTCATGGTCAGCATGTCACTTATGCTCCTACTCAGGCTGGCCAGGGCCCATATGCTGGCATGTTTCATCCTGGTCAAGCAGTTACAGCAGCAAATGTACACCCCCTTCTACAACAGTCACAGGCCATGCCTGGAGCTGTAGATATGGTTGGGGCAACAGCTAATGTTTATCAACAACCTCAGCATGCACAAATGAACTGGCCGAATAATTACTGATCTTGATTGAGTTCTTTTTTCATTGACTACACAAGATATCCTTCAAAATTGGGATTATATTGAGGGACGCAGTGCTGGAGATATCAAGAAGGTGACATCGAGGGGTTGGATGTAAGAATGTATGTTGATAAGAGGAGGTTGGAGGATTCGCCAACATATGGTGGCACTTGACCGCGGTATAGAATGATAGTCTCATCTGCCATTGACTAAATTTCACAAAAGTAAGTTAGTTTTAGCAGGTTTTCCCATCTTCTTGTTGGTTAACTTGGTATATGGGTTTTCTGATCATCTTCAATCATATTTTAAAGCACTTTCATTGAAGTTTTGGACTAGAACTCGAGTGGCGAGGTATTTTTCGAATAGATCTTTAGTTAAGATATAGGTTAGTGAGTCATTTTTTTTCTTTCTCCCCTCTTATATGTAAAGTAAATTTTGTTGGAAAGAAGAGAATGTAATGGGTGAAATTTAACTGTTGTAATCTGGTATAAGAAAGTGCAAGTTTGTGATCGGTCATCTGGAACTTTTGCTCCTATCGCAAATCTGGCTGTTTTGTTGATGTCTTTGATGTACGATTTTTAGGTTGATTATGTCTTTTTTTTTTTTTTTTTTCATGCCAAGATAAACAATAACAACCTTAAGAAGTGGTGAAGTGGATGTCATGTACTACTAAGGAGAGTTGTCAAAAAAAAAAAAAAATTGTTCTGCCCTCGTTGATTGTATTGTATCCTAATCGGACGTTAGAACTCTTGATTAAATTGTTGGGACTCGTTGAAATTGTAATTCTTCTTTACTTGATTAAATTGTACAATAATTGAGTTGAAACTGGCATATTTACCCCGAACCATCTTGACTATTGACTGAATGACTGAAGTCAATCTGTCTTACGGAGAAGTAACTAATACGACATTCAAGTATTCAACCAACCTGACCCCATGAAAACATTAATAGAAACCTACCATACAATTCACAACTCAGTCACAGTGCCACTTATGTTTCACCATGGAGCTATTAACTAGTCACTCCACTTCACCATGGTTACAAGCTCGCAACACACTAACGATTCATCGGCCCTCATGTGCAATAACAGAAGCCGGTTAAACACTAGTCGCTCCTCTTTAGTCTTCACCATCGATGTAAAACTTGCAACACGCCATCAAAAAAAATTATCACTCGGGCCATTCTTGTAAAACCCCTATCCATGCTGGAACTAAAGAAACCCCATAAAATTGTCAATAACTCAAGTGTTCTTGGGTCAAACACAAATTCTGATTGCCAAAACCGACAAACTCAACAATGGCTTAACCCACACTCCGTACTCCGTACATAACATGATATGAACCCTAAGTCGACCTGATATGCTGATAGCATCCCAAATTCCCAACCTTAAATAAGAGAAAGTCTTTATGTATATCCATATACATTTCTAAATGTATATCCCGAATTTTTTATCCACATGTCCCACCATATTTCAATTCTCTCTCCTCAATCTCATCACATAAAAATACAAAACATACTCATACTACCCCCCATATATGTTTAGTAATGTATATCACATATACAAATAGCCTTACTCCTTAAATAAAGCCGATATAAAACCAACCTAACATTAACCCGACTCAAAACAAACCCGAACCAACCAGGCGATTGTCACAAACAAGACACTCACTCACCCCAACTACCCAAAAACAAACAATCAGACTCAGCAAACATTGTTAGTATGGAAGCAAGAGAAATGATTGAAATTGCAGAAATCCTGAACAATGGAAACTTGCAGTTTCAAATTGAAGCTGCCAGAGATATCAGGAAGATGATCAGGTCTTCATCTTCAAGTTCTTCCTCAACCAAATTCGCCGCCGCGGGCGTCATCCCGCCACTGGTTTCTATGCTGTCCGCCGCCGTCGTTGACGCCCGTGAAGCCGCCCTCCTCGCCCTCCTCAACCTCGCCCTCCGCAATGAACGGTCTGTCCTTCTTTTCTTTCTTACTCCTGTTTTTTTTTATTTTTTTTTGCATATGAGGGGTTAGTCCGGCATTTAGCGTAATCCTCAATCTTGTTAGAGATTATCGTAGGGATTTGGGAATTTGTTAAGAAATTAGCTCAAGCTTGCTAATTTGGGTTATACAGTAAACGTTTGCAAATGGGTAATTATCGGTTCCATTGGATGGGTTGTTTACGTTTGATTTTTAATTCCGCTACACGTAGTAGAACCAAACGTTAACAATTCAAAAGAATGGACAAAATACTATATGTTGCATGATGTGTATTTTGAGCTTGTAGTGTACGGTGTACCTAAGCTGATTAAGTGGGCAAAAAGGTGCTACTAAATCAATAATTGAGGCTGAAGTAGATTGGACTTTTCTTTATCGAATGTAGACATGTAGTGGTTAATGCCGTGTTACCTTGCTTGGAGATTGCGGAATGATAAAACAAGTCGAGGGAAGAAAAGAGTTATGCTGTTTGATAGGGTTTGTGTAGGCAATTCTCCCCCAGCTTGGGGCTCAAAAGTGATATGGCATCATACTACTCTAGGTTTAACCATGCTGTGAGTTTTTTCATTCGGCTTTACAACATTTACCATAGGACGCATTAGTTAACCTTTTCCCGGGGAATTGGATCTCCATTTTCGAACTTTCACCATCATTGGATCAGTTTACTAGGTATGTGGATCACTTGTTTGTGAATCTGGCTATCTAATATTAGGACCATGTTGTGTTGTTCGAGCATGAGAATTTCTTTTGCGAGTATCTTGTAACGTGCTTCTTAGCAATATGGCAAGGCGAAACAAAGGGCTTATTGGGGAAAGAAAGGAGAGACTCTAGACTCTAGAGCATTGAATATTAGAGACTCTTGTTTTGTTTTTTATTTTTATTCTTCGAAAATTTTAGAACACCAAATTATTTACGATAGGTGATCTGAGGAGTAAACTTGTTACCGGAAAAAAAAAAGAGTAAACTTGACCATTTTTTTTTCCTGGAAAGAATTTGCTAGTGTTTTGCAAACAAATTGGTATAAAAAGGTAGTGTTGGACCAAAAAACAAATTTAAAGTGGAATGTCACAAAAAAATCTTCTTTTAATGGAAATTTTTGTTACCAAAAGGAAAGTGATCCTTGTTGTGCATCATCATTAGTTGTGGCTGTAGTCTTGTAGATCTACAGCGAAGAGATGTTATGTACTCTCTTTGTACCCTCGTTAAGTAGGAGAAAATTCCAACAAAACACGTGCTCAAGAGTCAAGAGTCCAGAGGATTAGTTTTAGTTTGGCTAGCCGATGTTTTATGTGCAGTCAGGATGAGGAATTCAGGAATTCATTGATCTCTCTCTTGCCCTTGGGTTCCTCTTTTTGGGGCTTATCGGTGTCTCTTTATAGCTTGAGTTGGGTTCATCCTTGTAAGGCTAAAGCCTAAAAAGTTAAAGATGTTCATTCGGTTTGGAGTAGAAAGATGAAAAGGTTGGATTAGAGAGCTGTGGAAGAACGTTCCTTTGGGTATTCGGTGGTATACATAGATAGAAAGGAATCATCGCCATTTGATGGTATTGGTTTTATGCCACTAGTGTTCAAGTTCTGATTTTTGAAAATGTTGTAAAGTTAGAGTCAACTGCTTCACGCTCATCATTGCCAATGGCACTTGGCTTGTCTTCTTTTTGTCTCTCTCTGTTTGTTTTTTTTTTTCCAGCTATATACGTTTGAGTTCATCTCACATATTCAAACCAAATCTAATGAATTCAATGAAACTCATGCTGTAGATAAGATCTCCCATGATATCTCAAGTGCTTAACCTTCTAGCTTTTTTTTTCTTACACCCCCTCTGTGTCTTTTGTACTTGGGAGTCACCCCTTCTAGCTCTTCTTTCGTAAACGGGCATCAGCCCCTAGGTGTCTTTTGTATTTGGGGGAGTCACCCCCTTGATGTTCTGTTACTAAATGTCCTATGAGAATGCCTTCCAGCTAGGTATTTCTTGATGATCTGCCCAGTGGCTACAAATAACCTTTGCTTTATTTTGTTGCTGAGTTGCCGCATGTGTCCTATGCAGGGTGAACCTTTCATCCTGACCAAAGCCATCATTGATACCTTTTTGTTTGTTCTTCTTAATACGTTTCTCTGTAGATATAATCTTATGGATCGTAATTTTCATTGAGAAAAGTCTGTTTCTGTTATTGTGTGGCAGTAATAAGGTCTCAATTGTGACATGTGGTGCCATTCCTCCTCTCGTGGAGCTTCTCAAGCTCCAGGATAGCAGACTGGCTGAACTAGCTACAGCCGCAATCCTAACACTTTCAGGTGCCTCACCAAATAAGCCCATTATTGCTTCTTCTGAAGTTGCACCTCTTCTTGTCAAGGTCCTCAACTCTGGAAGTATCCAGGCCAAGGTTGATGCTGTTAGTGCACTCTACAATATCTCCACGTGCTCAGAAGCCTTTAGTACCATCCTGGATGCCAGTGCAGTTCCACCGCTTATCAGCCTTCTCAGAGACTGCAAGAAATACTCCAAATTTGCTGAGAAAGCAACTGCTTTACTTGAAATCCCTCTTACCACTAACGAAGGGCGAACTGCTATCTCAAGGTCTTGGGGGGGAATCCTAACTTTGGTTGTGACCATAGAAGATGGCTCTCGTATTAGCATGGAACATGCTGTTGGGGCGTTACTGACCCTTTGCCAGAGCTGTAGAAGCAAGTACAGGGAACTTATTCTTAACGAAGGTGCAATCCCTGGCCTCCTGCGCTTGACTGTGGAGGGAACAACTAAAGCACAAGAGAGAGCGCGGATGCTCCTGGATCTGCTGAGAGACTCACCTTGCGAATACAGATTATCTTCATCCGTTTTAAAGGAAATTGTATATGATATTGCCACAAAAGTTGACGGTGGCCATAATGCTCCTGAAACTGCTCAAAGATTGTTGCAAGACATGCTGCACAGAAGTATGGAGCTGAGCCTGAACCAAGTCCACCTTCGTGCTGCATCATGTACGCCTTCAGGAAAATCAACATCTTAAACGCTTCCACCCCTTTCTGACTGTTAGTGTTCAAAAGCTGTGCTCGTGTCTGTTGATCGAAGGCCATCTAACCGAATTCAGCCAATGATCATTCATTAGGGTTTCCAACAGTGATCGTGTGCTCAATCCGTGAGGCTCTTTTAAATATCCTCATGTCATCAGTTGTCACGTCCTGTATCGTCATCGTTACGCATTAGTGCATACCAGTATATGTGTAATTTTCTAGATGTTTTTATACTTGTATATTCTTTTCTTGTGACTTTCGGATAGATCGTCCAGACATTATACCACTTTGACAATTTCAGGCTTGACTTGTATCACTACGTCGACAGTACAGTTGAAACAACCCTTTAATTAATTAAACTTCTACATCGTGCCGTGTCGTTCAAGATGTCGTCCTACTGCTTGATACCGCCACATAAGCTTGCGGGGTTTAATTAACCCTTCAAATTACGAAACAATAGAGTTTCTTCTTCCCCTTTCATACCGTTTCACCTTCCAAATTCAATACAATATCCCGATAAAATTTCTTATTATACAAAATTTAACTCCACCCCTTCCAACAACATAAAACGGCAATACAACAACGATACGCAAAACTTCATTAAAAACGCAAATCATATTCTATCTAGTATCTGCTAGTACCTGATTAGTTTGTAGGCCTAATGATTTCTACATTTTTAGAATCTTTCTATTTTTTTACACTCACTGAGTCACCAACAAGATTAGTTGGGCCAAATTAGACGAGTGGGAAAATATAGTCAATTTTCCCCCCAAAAGATAGTTGGTGTAGTTTAGTCAAAATAGAGAATGGGCCCCACTGACAGACAACAGAATATGATCCGTTAACCCGACAACAACACTTAGGAATTTTACAGTGCCACCAGCAAAATTCCTTCCTCATTTTCTCCTCTCCTCTCCCTGTTCCATCAGCAGGAAAAGGGTAAGGGAAAGGGAAGAGACGAATCTTCTTGAAGAAGCTTTCTTTAATTTATACTCGTCGCCGCCGTAACTGATGGCGGTGATCGGGGCAGCGAAATCTCCCAACAAGTCTCCGGCGAGGAGGCAGGCGAAGTCGTGGCCGGAAAAGAGAGGCTTTGACGACCCGGCGAAGATAGAGGAAGGCGTAAGGCTGATGTTTCTGGTGAACGAAGGGGATTTGGATGGGATTAACGAGTTATTGGACTCCGGCATTGACGTTAACTCCATTGACGTTGATTCTAGGACTCCTCTTCATATCGCCGCTTGTCAAGGTCTCACTGACGTCGTTCAATTGTTGCTCCGCCGCGGCGCCGATATCGATTCTAAAGACTGCTGGGGAAGCACGGTAATCTTCTCGTCTTCTTTTCTTCTTTTGCTGCTGATTTTGGTTGCGTTACTTTTACGCTTTTGGTAATTGCTCTTGTTGTTTCTTGTAATTGGTCGTTGAAACATAATTCCACGTGTTCATTTGCGAGGTTCTATCTTAAAACCAATTTGTCACTGCGAGGTTCTATCGTAAAACCAATTAATCCAGTTGAAGTTTGATTGTGTTTAACAGCGTAAACCTAACTTGAGTGCTATTATAAGAAGAAATGTTGATGTTGTATCGGTATGATGGTATCTTTTTGCGATTATGTTTTTGTGTAATCGACGTTTGTGAAGAGGTTGGAACTTCTAAACCGTGTAGTAGAAGGTTTCATTCTAAAGCCAATTGGTAAAATGCGGAAGTTCAGAAAGAGAGTTTGGTGTATGGTATCTAGTTTTTGATACGACCTCCATTTCATTCAATTGTTTACGTTGGGCCGGGTTTTGTGAGGGGAATTCAAGCCCAAAGTAAACACTTGAATGAAATGGAGGGAGTAACTTGTTTTGGTATTCCTGAGGAAGGTTGAATTCTGACAACCATTGCGTGTAAGAGAGTGGAATATTAAGACCCATAACACCGGTATTCTCTTCCTTAAAGATCCTATGTGGCAGAAAACTGAACTATATAGACCAAGATGGTGATATAAGTGACACAGTTACAGTTTTTCGGGTTAAAGTATCTTATGAATTATGATTCCTTGTCCAGTACATTATGTCCTCAAAGGGTATAAATTTTAGGGAAAAGGAAAAGAGAGAAAAGTGAAATTATTTCTACATACAATCCTACTAGTATGGTTCCTTGTGCTATACAGAACCAATCTTTTTTGACTCAGCTTTGGCTTTACGCTGTGGCAGCTGTGCTTTTAACATAAATCAGAATGTTGCTGTAGGAGTGACCTTTTTGAATTGTTCTCATCATCAATTAATGACATTTTTTTTAAACTGACTTGGTCTCAATTGTGGACAATGTCCTAGAATTTTCTATGCATGTTGCTCACTGAAACATCTCGGTTTACCTGGATTTATGCAGTCACCTGTGATAGAGGCGAGGATCTGAAGTAGTAACTTAGGCACTCCTAGTAATTACTAACTAGTAGATTAAGCAAGGTTTAGGACTGTTTGGTGCTTTTATAGAATCTTGGCAGTGTTGTAAAACTCATAGCTATCGTGATTTTCAAACTTTTAGTGCTCGTATATAACTATTTCCTTTTCTTACAAACTTCAGATTCTTCATTACCCATATTGATCACGATTGAAGAGTTCGACTCCCCTTTGTCTCTCTCCATCTCTTATATTTGTGAATTTATATATCTGCTCTGGATGTTGGGGGATGGCCTGCTATGTATGCTTTAATTAGAAATACCGTGAATGAAGTATTGGCTACTTGAAACTGTACCAGAGTATGTAATAACTTGGATACCGGATACTTGATATGTGGACTTATATTTTCCATTTTGAACAGCCTCTTGCAGATGCAATATATTACAAACACCAAGATGTGATTAAGCTTTTGGAGAAACATGGTGCAAAGCCTGCAGTATGTGTTTGTGTCTGGATCTGTATATCGGTGATTAATGCACCGTCTTCTTACATGCATTTCCAATTTATGGAAATGTCAATAGTGGTTTGACTGAATAGTAGACTGACAATTGACACTCCCTTGAATTTGTTACAGATGGCTCCAATGCATGTCCAGAATTCTCTCGAGATCCCTGAATATGAGATTGATGCCGCTGAGCTTGATTTTTCGAAAAGTATCGACATTACAAAGGTTACTTGGATCTCACTTCCTCTCGTTTTGTATTCGTTGATATGTATCTTATGTCCAATTATGTTACCCTGACTCGGATCCAAATATCCGACTCGGGTGCATGTCCAAGTGTCGGACTCGCCTATTTAATGAAAAAACCTCTTATTTTTGGCCTAAAATGAAGGGTCTAAATGTCGTACCCATGTCCGAGTGTCGGGTGTCTGACACGGGTACGTGAGGTAATATGAAGAGTCTGGGTAACAGACTCCATCCTATGGTTAGTTATGAAGATAGACACTGTGTTTATAAAGGTTCTTTTGAACTTCAGAGTATATATGCGATATTGGTAGATGGAGTCCACCTACGTGATTGCATCTTGTTTATAGAAACATGCAATGGATTCAGGGGCTCTATTTTCTTGTTGATATTATTGATCTGTGTTTTGGAGCTTTTGCTTGGCCTTAGCCCTTAGGAAGGTTTTCATTGTAGTTGGTAGGTTGGATTTCTAGACGAGATTTGAAAGAAGGATTTGTGCCTGATTCAGGCTATGTCCTTCTAAGCTATAAAACTCTGATTGAAGCTTGGCATTTTCAGCTGTAGAACCCTAATTATTATGTTGTTGAGCATCAGCATAATTACTGCCTTATAGTGCTCAACAATTGTAATCCATCATATATGGAAATACTGCTGGAAACTTGAGGTTCTGCCAGAGATTATATCAGTTGAAGAAGTGGATTGCCTCTGGTTGGAAATCTGATTTGATCTAGCTACATAGAGAGCCAGTGAGATTCACCGAGCTCCTCTATTGATAGGCAAAGTTCTGTGATGCAGTCTATGTCAATGAGTGTAATGAACGAGAAACTTTCTAAATTTTTGTGTATACTACTAGGTTTTTGAATGGGTTGGTGACTCCTTGACGCAACTTTCATTATGGCTCATTTAGAAACAACCTCTTTATAATTTTAACATAGGGGTAAGGCGGCGTACATCCAACCTCCCTTGACACTTTGTGATAGGTGAGAGCTTTTTGGGCAGTGGTCGTTGTTGTTATTTAGCTTCTTAGCCATGTAGTGTGTCGTCGGGATATAGTAGTATCTTGCAGTCAGCCTATTTCATCAGCTGGAGTGCCAATGCTTGTTCTTATTGCCTTAATTTTATGTCATTGTGTACCGTTGGAGAATCAACAAATGACTGCAATTTATGCTCAAGTTTTCTTCATTGAATTCTCGGATTTGTTATTTTTATGCTATTTCAAAACAGGGTACTTATCGGATTTCATATTGGCGAGGGACTGAAGTTGCTGTTAAGACACTTGGGGATGAAGTATCGATGGATGAAGACAGAGTGTGAGTTGATCTGTAAAGCTACTTAGAGACTATAATCCACCTGTCAAAAATTCCGTATTGTAATTATCATTTTTTTTGGTCCTTTCAGGGAGGCATTCAGGGATGAGTTAGCACTACTACAAAAGATACGTCATCCAAATGTTGTGCAGTTTCTGGGAGCCGTGACGCAGAGTAGCCCCATGATGATTGTTACTGAGTACTTGCCTAAGGTTTCTTTTTTATCCGGTCCATCTTCATTTTGTCAATTTTATTCAGTTCTTTGAATGAGCTCTTTAATTTTCATGAATTTCCCTTAAGAGGAAAATGAAATTTCCTGTTTCACAAATGGATTCTGTTAGAACTCTTCCATTTTTGTAGTAATGGCTACCCATAGTCTAAAATAGAGGAAGTGTTCAGCTGTTCTTCAGCTTCTTTAACTGCTCTTGTTCTATTATTAGGTAATGACACTTCGTGTCTTGGATATTAAATGTTCAATATCTGGGAGAACTTGTGGCTGCAGAGCGAGACGTGTGCTTGAACATACTTATATTCTAGGTTGCCAAACATATTGAGGTATAGCCATATAGGAGACTAATAGCTAATTTACATTGAACCACAGCAGAGTTATTCTTGTGAGTCTTGGTGATCCAATTTATCCAAGATATAAGATTTTTGTATAGTATATTCGTGCAGTATCCATGTGAAAGACTGGACAACCAACAACCTTCAGCCGCCTGTATAAGCTAGGAAATCTCATACCTAAAACTTCCTTGGTGTAGATTTTTTACCTTCTTTTGAGTAGCCTACATATACAAGTAGTGTACATGACAAGCATGACTTGTCAAACAAAGAATTTATAAGCTAAAGCAAGAGGAATTACACCACACCTCTCATCCTGGAATTCAGAAGAAAAGGACTGTCTCCTGTCCTGATGAGTCCCACAGAATTGTGTGGTGACCTATTTGCCACTCTCGAGGTCTTCTCAGAAAAACGCCAATGTAGGGACTGTATTCTCTCATACTTGGATCTCTATTAGATTTGGGCATTCATGTAAGACCTCCATAAACTTCTATATGATGTTTTCGGATAACGAGGTGACGGTGTGAAAAGAGACGTCTCGAAATGTGAGAAAGTCATTTATAATTTTTTTGGAGGGAGTATTAGAGAGATGGTAAGTGTGACTGAAGGAAATTTAGAAAGTGTGCTTCCTACCAAAGAATCCTCCCAGAAGCTACTAAATTCCAACCCTAAACCAGGCTGTGAAAAATACAAAGATAATGCCTCAAATCAAACTTGTCCCTATGTCGGAAAAGTACGCATGAGTTGCTGCTGTCAGCCGCAAACTGCACATTTTCTTGATTGAGCGTGAGGAAGAGTTACCTATGGAACTTTTCTTTGGAAGCTTATTTTTGTGGTCAACTGGCTCATTGCCACCAGATTCTAAAACTACATTGTACTCTGTTGTTGCAAGAAAGACATTCTGTTTCTGTTCATAAAACATACAAGATAATGCTGCATAACTGTCATTGTAAAGTAATCATAGATCTCTATCTGTATTGGCAGTGTTCATCTGAAGTGTTCTTAATTTTTCATGTCCAACTTATAGTTGAGTGCTAAGACTTTGGAGATCAATCATGTGTCTCATATTTTCGCAGGGGGATCTTTGCACATATTTAAAAAGAAAAGGTGCGCTAAAGCCATTAATTGCTGTCAAGTTCGCATTAGATATTGCAAGGTTTTTTCTTTTTCCTTATGAACTGCTGTAT
This sequence comes from Spergularia bocconei, assembly GCA_963457585.1. Taxonomy (NCBI): domain Eukaryota; kingdom Viridiplantae; phylum Streptophyta; class Magnoliopsida; order Caryophyllales; family Caryophyllaceae; genus Spergularia; species Spergularia bocconei. The sequence goes on from OY734959.1 coordinate 11,478,662, forward strand.
TCTACCCTCCCATGCTGACGCCAGCTTTTATTTAATTTGCAATTCATGAAATGCACCAATTTTTTAAAATTTGATCACTCTTGGTACTATGTTTGAGGAGGTCGGATATATAGCTTCACTCTAGACGGGGTCCTAATTACTTTCCTCCCAATGAATAGAAAACACTTGATTTTCTTAGCACAAAGAACTTCTTGCCTTTTCATGTTTTGCATTCATTACAGAAGAAACTTTTTCTTCTACCGGAAAGTCATTACTGAGTCCCATTCAAATATATTTGGATTCTAATATCATGTTCTTCACTTCCTTTGTTTGATGTCTAAGTTTGCTTTATATTCTTACAGTGAAATAGCAAGAGAATGCAGAAAAAGTGAATAAGATGCATGAGTCTTATATTTATCCATAGTATATAAAGCTAAAATAGTAGAAATTGTATAAAGCTGTTTTATTTCCTTGATGTTTTAGGAATAAGTTTAGTTGATTTGAATAAACAGAAGCGCTTTTTTTTTTTTCCTTTTTGCAGGGGAATGAATTACTTGCATGAGAATAAAGAAGCCATCATACATCGTGATCTTGAGCCATCGTATGCTGTCGTTCTTTTGTTGTTTTCCATCTTCCAGAGTATTTTGCTTTAGATTTGAGAACACTTCTGACTTAAATGTGGTTAAGATGACAGGAACATACTGTGCGATGATTCTGGTCATCTCAAAGTTGCAGATTTTGACCTGAGCAAGCTACTAAACTTTTCGAAAGCTATTAGGAAAGACAGGCGTCCATTGAGTCATGAAACTTCCTGTGAGTTTTGTTCACTGATTGTTGTTTCTGGCTATCTGTAATACTGCCCTTTGACATACTCAGCCTTCATTCTCTACTATGAAAGGATTTAATCTCAATATGTGCTAGGGTATGTAGACTGAGTGAAGCTAGTGAATCTCACTGGGGGAGGGGAAGGGACGGGAGGACCGGGGGGGGGGGGGGGTTAGGGGAGAGAGAGAGAATTTTTTGTTTTCCCTGTGATGAAAAAAGCAAAAATGATTCAATGCAGACAGAAAATGATGCATCTTAGTGGGTCATCTTGTTACTTTTGACAATTTGAATGTGATTCTAAAATACTTCTCATTTGTTATTCTGGCAGGGAGATATGCGGCTCCAGAAGTCTATAAGAATGAGGAATATGACACAAAGGTTGACGTGTTTTCGTTTGCCATAATTGTCCAAGAAGTAAGAATTTTCCTTCTGTTGCAATTGCGTTTGTTTAGTTTGCATAACGGTAATAATCCATTATGAGCTAATTTTTACGATAGAAGTGTTCAGCAGTTTATGAAAGTAAATGATTCTCAGTCTTGTGATCTCCAACATAAATAACACTTCACGAGCTACGAAACCACCTAGTAGTACCTCATGGGCGATTGATTGTCATTTATCAAGCAATGTTTTGGAAGTTTATGAGGGTAGTCGATTGCCTTTCCTGACTCCTGTGGTCTCCTATTTCAAGGATCGCTGCAGAAGCCCTGGGTTTAATGTAGTTCAATGAACTATGGCAACTGGTTTGGATGACAAGTTTTCAAGTATTTGGTGATCTGGTTATTTAAGTTGGATCGGTTTTCGAGTTGAAGAAAGCAGTCCAGAGATTTCTTTTATCCTCTGTGCAGCAGCCAATGAGGCAATGACTGCTCCATGCTCGGTTTTGTAAAGTGAGCCAACGCATTCAACTTAGACTAACCTACTCACGAGATTAAGAACACTTTGTTGCTGATATGAGGCTGAGGACAAAGGTCCATAGCCTCCTAATCGCGGGTTTCTCGCTATAGAACTGTGAGTTACCTGGGCTTCTAAGATGTTCATGGTTGTGATTCTATATTGAGTCCCTAAGCAAATCTCGCTCTTTATCTGATCAAAGTTGAAGTTTGAACCATTCGATTCACAAAAGGAGTGATGCTTCCAGATTTCTTAAGAGGAGAGATTCCTGAACTGGATTCCTCAGTTCCCTCCATATGGTCCATCTACATTCTGTCTACCTCCCTTAATTTCCTTCGGATTGTATTTTAGATTTATTTTTTGGTGTTGTCTCCAAATTTCCTATCCATGTTGAAGTGTTGAGTAGTCATCCCAAGCACTTTAGGGAAAATAAAGAGTCTGGGTCTGGGCTATATCTTCCTCTTGTGTCTGACACCAATGAAAGGACTAGAATCTAGATCATCAAGATATACCATATGATATCTGACACCCAAAGAAGTCTATCCTGAGGCACTCAAACTTATCCTTTTGAGTCGATGAAGAGGTAACATACTAAACTACGCTTAGCTAACCATGCTTCTGCACCAGACTGAGTTTCAGAAGAACTTAAGAAGGACAACTTGACATGTGGTCAAGCTATAGTATGTTCTTCATGTAGAAGTCAGTGTCTAATACCTGAAAGAGATTGGGATTCTCATGTATTCAACACAGAGTGTAACCATGAAACTTGATTAGTGGCTTTTCGGCGGGGATGGCTGGACCGCTGAAGTATATGAATATTAATTTCTGGCCATGTCTCCACCTAAGTTGTCTGTTCACTTTGCTCGGTGTACGCAGTCAGCGTTATTTGTTGTTTCTTATCTGGAGGTTCATAGATATTGCACTCTGAAACTTTGAAAATAGTTGAACATATGGTTAGACTGCAATAAAATTTATATAACATACGGAGTAGAACACATTGCCTTAAAGTCTCCCTCCATAGAATTCAGAAGAGATAGGGTCTCGCTGGAACATAATACTTGTCCCTAGAACATATTGATTTCGTGTCCTGGTTTTGAGGGAAGTTGATTTATATGACTTGTTAATTCATTTGTAGATATCATTTTTGTACATCAGTTTTCAAAATGCCATAGTGTATGAAATCTGAACCATTGAGGGGAAAACAGCTGAGCAATATCTATAATTACTATATTGTGAGACTGTCATGTTCATGTAACTGACCATAAACCAAGAATTACTATATTGTAAAAGTTCTGGCTTCAGAGCCCTCAGTCATATCAACTACAGTGGCAATTTGATTATCAGACTTGTCAACTGAGCTGTATCCCAAGGATGCAATTTATATGTGGCTATTCGTCGTGCAGCTTTGTATTCTAGTTTTTTGATGAGTTACTGTTTATCATCTTCATATGCAGATGATTGAAGGTTGTCCCCCTTTTGTATCAATGGCAGACAAGGAGGTTGCTAAGGTATATTGTTCAAATGATCGCCCACCTTTCAATGCACCAGCAAAACGTTATGCGTATGGACTAAAAGAGTATGTTTTCATCAATTTGCTATCATATTTGTCTCAAAGCTAGTGCAGCCTTTTGGCTTTTCTTTAAGAATGTCAGGTGTGCAGTCTAGAAGATACATTTCGGGAAGTGTGTAGTGTAAGTTAGTTGGTTCTATAGAGTTCAGGCCAGGAGAAAATTTGAATGACACGAACTCTTGTTAGTAGTGCTTTTCTTCGTCAAGGGAAAGGTGCCTTCTCTCTTTGTGAGAGTTGGAGGAATAAGATTAAGAGAAAGTAATTTCTTAACCATTAATATCTGCAAGCAACTGTTTGTAACTTTGAATGTCTTCTGTGTGTGTCAACTCTGGCGGAAACCTTAAGCCATATGAACTGTACACTTATGCAGTTACACTACTCTTTGTCAATTGCCATGGATTTCAATTTTGGTTTTTGTCAACAAGGAACGCAAATAACCAACACTAGAGAAATGTAATTCTGCCAAGGAATTGAACATACATCTCCATGACTATGAATAGTAAACAAGGATTACTTTCAAGTGTAGTTTTGATAGAGTGAGCTAAATAATAATATGACACTGATTGATATGGATTGAGTCAGCTAATCGGTAATTTCAAGCGAGTGATGTAATCTTGTAACTGAATTGTCTTATATGCAAACGATTTAGGTTTTAATTGGTAAATTTTCGCTTTAAAGCATTGGCAGATAAGTGCTGGAAGGACCAATGCATGCAGATAGAACACAAAAGAACTTGTCAATGTGGATCCTTATCCTACTGTGGCCTTAAGAGGGGGGCTTGCATGTTTACTCAAGGCTACCAGTTAACATGTACAGCCAGGGGAAAATAGTTGTAGTGTACATCTGTACTGCTTTGATACATCTACCAGATTATAAATGTCCTCAATGTCCCAGTTCATCTCCTCAGCATAAATCTCAGGCTAACCTAACGGCTGTGCGCGTAATATGACTTCTTGCTGTCAATCTTGATAGAAACTGCAAAGCTAACCTTTCATTTTTTCGTACAGATTAATTGAACAATGCTGGCATGAAAAGCCATCTGAGAGGCCGACATTCAGGCAAATAATAAGCAGGCTTGAGAAAACGCAGAAAGTATTGGACCGGATGAGGCGCTTGAGGGTCAGTCTCGTCCATCTCCATAAAAGCTCTTCTTTTTTTGTGGCAGGGGTGATAAATACAGGCTTTTGATCCATGTGAATTCACAAAATAAGTAGGAATCGGCAAAATTTGCTGAAGTGCTTATTGGTTATTTTTTGCCACGTAATTCTCTTTTATTAACATCAGACGTAGGATTAATTGGTGGTGTTGGTGTGCTATTATTCTATGCCTGTAACTGTAATACTGGGTACGAGGGTGTGGTAATGGATGCTTATGGTAAATTTGCGGGGCCAGCATCCCTGACATGTTAGTCATCGCCTCATCCGATTTCCCTGTCAGCATCTGGGTTTGTGACTGGGGAAATGATACGTGATCCTTATTTAGGGGGGGGGGGGGTTTCTGATTTCTGAAGCTTTTTGAACTGCTGTGTGATGTGATCTAATAAGAATTCTCGCAAGGTCTTGCTTTCATCCCTAGATTCTACTCCTGTTCTGATACGTTAAAGTCCCGTAAATGCAATTTCTTTACTGTAATATTTGCTGTTGGTGTTCCTGTATACTGTGACTCTGCTAACTTATACATGTCCTCTTTAACAGTCTGGATTCGGTTGTTTCACCATGCTACACAAGTTGCGGAAGCCACGCCATTGTGATCAAAGCAGCCGCACATCTAACTCAATTATCAGATGATGCTAGCGATTATGCAGTCCTGTCCATATCATATTTACACTGCTCTGTACATTCAAATTTACCGTGTGTATAAATTGCTGCCAAAAGCTCCCCTTTTCTTTCTGTCGATTTTTTTTCCGTTCACTCATTTTCTCAGCAAACGATGAGAAAGCAATTTGGGAGGTTCTAGCACGCCCCTTCCTCGCGAAAATCATGCATCATGATTCAATGGTGTGTATACAATGCTTCGAATGTTTGCCCCTAGTCCTACGGCTTTGTAAATTGCAATGAAATTCCTTCTACGCCTATCAGGTCTGTGACATGTAGCACGGCTCGATAATGCAGGATCAACCATTTTAGGACAAAAATGTCCCTGGTCCTTTGCGTTTGGTGCAGTGTTACGTAGAGTAACATTTCTCGCAATATTTACTTAGAATAACTGGTAAACGAGTTGGAATGCTCAAAGAAGGTATCTTGTCATCCAAAAATGTAGATTCTACATCTGAGATTGGCATGGACATAAAAATATTCGTTGCTTTGCTTGAGTTTTACGTTTCTTGTAGTTGGAGAAGGCTGACAAGAGTATATATGATGCATGGTTAAGCCGTGCAATGATGCTTTACTTGAGCTTAATGAAGAGTCAAACTCGACCTCGAGCACTGCTCTTCCTATATCTTGACTTGTTAATTATTTGGTTCAACAACCGTACTACATACGGAGTATTTCCTGATTGATTTGTTTGGAAAATAAGGAGCATTCAGATGGGTTTTCCTAAAGTTATTAGGCATTTTGATGCTCTTATTGGGTTTGTTTTCTTTCATGTCTTTTTTTTTTGGGTATTGCTAACGCCACGTTGAAAATAACCGATTCACTCTTTTGTGACTGAAAAGTCATAAATCCGATGAGATTTAGACTTATCAGGCACAAATCGGTTGATTTGTAACGTGGCATTATGGACTCCGTTTATTTTTTTTTTGGTACATAGGTTAGAAATGCTCTCTTCTGTCCTAGATTACGTTTTTCTTTGTTGCGGATCATTTTTCTCTACCACTTACCTTTATACCCTTAGGTAGTTTTGGGTGATTTCAAATTTTTTGACCGATATGTTTGAGTCTCAATATACAAGCAATGATTATAAAATTGACATGCTATAATAATTATACTCGTACAATGAACGTCATTCAAGTTCTCCTCACTAAATTGTCTAAATCGGAGAATTTTTTAGATGTGTAGAGAAGACAAAAACCTTTTCTACGTTGAGAAAATTAAAATAACCACGAGTTGTTTAGATGATATAAATGAAAACATTTGCAATGATAGTTACTGTACAATTTTTATACCATACATAAATCATCTAAACACAGGATTTATATTGAATGCGAATTGTTTTTCGCCTTTTTGGGTTTGTTGAACCTTTAATTATGAGCCTATATTCGATAGTCCAACCTTTTTACGTATATGTGTAGATAGTTTCCTCCAAAAAGAATTGTTAGTTCTTTGAGCCTAAAAATGTGCTTCCTTGTCGATGCAGGCCTGGGTTGATGCTTCTCTACCCGCTGTAAGTAATACACTTGTTAATTTTATTGACATAGAACAGTACAGAAAGAAGAGTTTGTCTGAAATTGCTATATAACAGATACGCATCGATGCGAACAATAGAAAGTCCGACGACACTGGATGATCAGCAATGGCTAACGTATTGGGTCCTTTACTCATTAATCACTCTCTTTGAGCTCTCTTGTTGGAGAGTACTTGAATGGTATTCATAATTACATCAAGCTACATACTATATACTTTATTATCATCAAATTACCAACTCACAAAACCATATAACATCTGCAACTCGTAACAGGCTTCCTTTCTGGCCATATGTAAAGCTCTTGTTCTGCATGTGGCTGGTGTTGCCAACCTTCAATGGAGCCGCATACATCTACGAAAATTTTGTGCGCACATATGTGAACATGATATGGTCGATTAGCTCCAGTCACCCTGAGGGCCACCGTAAAGTGCTCCAGATGATGTCTCTTGATGCACGAAAATCTGTTGAACAATTCATCGAGAAATATGGACCTGATGCATTTGAGCGTGTTGTCAGAGCAGTAAGATACAATTCTTTTATGGCTAATAGATCTTTCAATTCCTTTTCCTTTATTAATATAACCTACCATTATTACCTATTGCAGGCTGAAAATGAGGCAAAGAGGCAATAATGATACATGACATTTCTCCTCTGATCAAGCATCAATTATAGTACGAGTAACAAAGTTCAGTTGACTAATAGTCGATTTGGCAGAAGATCAACATTGTATATATTAAGTAATCCTATCGGAAAATCACGAACTGTTGCTCTTGCAAAGTGTAACTCAAGGTTTTAAAGAAAGGAAAAGAAGTTAATACTCCTGCATCTCAAACATATTTCTAATCGTAACTGTTTCCAATCCATTCTTTAACTTAGAAATTTTTTCGGTCATGTAAAACACGTGATAAAAAGGGAATTAGGGAAACATAAAACATCTAATCTCAGTTGCAGCAAGCAAGGAATTCATAAACACTTTGTCTTCCTCCTGGACGGTTCAGGGAGGAATAAAGCCACTGTACGTTCTAAAGAATGATATGGTTCAAAAATCGAAAAATGCAAAGCAGTACTACTAGGGAAAAAAAAAAGAAAAGAGTATTGATTAGTTTGGTGATGAGAAAAATAGTATAGCAGCAACTACCAAACACAGAGAGGCGAGGATAGAGCAAGCAACTTACTATTTGCGCTGAACCTTTTGCTTTCCTGAAGGGCTGTCATCATCTTCATCACTTTTCTCACTGCCATCAGTATCATCGTCTTTGGTATTTTCATCATCATCATCATCATCAGAAGCTGGAGAGGGATCAAGACGAGCAGCATCCATAGCCCACCTTATAACCTTGTCAACTTCATCCTCCTCATCATCCTCGACAATTTCCTTACCCAACAAACTACCACCTGACACATTCTCAACAGAAGCATCAGGGGTACTTAGACCTTCAAGTGAAGACAACGTGGCACCAGGTGGTTTGGGTATTGAGGCCTTAAGAGCAGCAAACCTTGCAAGCAAATCATCATCTTCACCCTCTTCCCTCTTCTTAGACTTTGTTGGTGGCATCTTTTTGGTGGAAGCTTCTGGTTTCACCTTGGATTTAGAACCAGTCCTAAGATTCCGGAATCGCTGCTCTAGGTCAGGGTGGAGATCAGAAGACGAGGCATGAACTGTGTGGGAGTTGACGGTGATTTTCAGTAATGCCGCATCTTGTGCAGCCCTTAGCAACTCTTCTACCTCGTCATTCACATCGCCTGTGTTACTCTTTTTCTTAAAATTCATAGCTTCCAAGTCTATGTCGAATGCAGACCTAGCTTTCCAACCTCTATATCTTGAGCCTTGACTAGTAGCTTAGGCGCTTAGCTGTTTGTCCCTTTAATGAGTCTACTAAGACAGCCAAATCAACAAATAATCAACTTAACAGCACTATCCAACTTCCCATGTTCTCTTACAATTTTCTTGATCCCTAAAAACCGTCAAGCACCCGTAATAATTAAGTACTTCTAAGCCTGAGATAAAGGTAACAAACATGCAAGTTACGAGTCTCAACACCGGGATATCTCAGCCACTCATTCCTTCAATCATCCCAAAACATTGTTATTAAGCTTTGTTTTGAGTTAAGACAAATTTCAGCAAACAACCAACATATCGGGATATCAGCCAACCATAAGAATCGACCTAAATGGAGTAGACACAGTCTATCCCTCACCAACAGATTAGGCGATGTTTGGTTCTTACTCACGTCGTTCAGTAGGACATTTTCCCATTCCCTCTACCATTCCACATTTCATACCACCTACTGTATTTGAAACCCAACCCTTCCCACTGGTCACTCGAAACCCTCAATTCCCCACCCCACTGATCACTGGTTACGGCGGTCCTCGATTATCGACTCAATAAGCCGATTCTATTCCGTTTCCATTCCAAAGTTTGAACCAAAACCCCCCTTAATCTAATCACAACAGTTTTGCAGCAAAACCCATCAGTAAAACAGCCATTAAAAAAAAGGGCATCAGATAGAAAAACAATCCTCCTACTAAAAAAAAGAGGGCATCAGTAAATGGGAATTGAACTGTAGCAAAAGTCCAAGTAAAAAAAAGTAGACTGTAACATCACATCACATCACATCACACACAGAGAAACAACTCATCGTAGTGAACTAATACTAATGAAAAACATGGGTTCGCAGATCAATTCTTAAAAGCTTCGCAGTTTGAAATGATAGAAATGATCTAATTACAGCAAAACGAAGGGAAAGAGAAAGAAAGTACCTCCAGAGATTGCAGAGTTGATTGTTTTCCAGATTTCCCAATGACCAGACTAAAAGATGGTCTCAGAGGAAGGGTTCACGTTTAGAGCCGGCAAGACTCACCCGAGCCTAAAGGACTCAACCGTGTCCGTGTCCCAAGTCTGACTCGCGATGGTTTAACAATTTTTTTTCTTTTTTGAGACGGGATTTGACTCGGCCTTAAGTTACTTTGAGTTTGACTATAAGACTATTGGAGTAGTCTTGAAGTATTTGAGTGGAGCCTCACATTTAGAGCCGACAAGACTGACCCGAGCCTAAAAGCATCAATCGTGTCTGTGTTCGTGTCCCAACTTCTAAATCTGAACTAGTTGTTCAATTTAATTTTCGAGACGAGATTTAAATCGGCTAAGCTAGCAATTAGTTTGGCTATAGAAGTATGGGTTAGGTTGAGAAAAATAAAATTAGGAATTTTTTTTTATACCTTTGGAACAATTGACATCATGATAAATTGATAAGCAAACCCAAAGAATTGGTAATCAACTTCTACTTATTAAGGCTTGCATGAGACAATTTTAAATTTAATAGTGACGTTATAAATGGTACCACTTCATAGATTTTTGTTCTTTTTTTATGAGATTTTAATTTAGGTAAACATTGAAACGGACACGAATACAATAAGGACGTGATAAGACGCCTCAAAAAATCAACCACGACATGTGACATGTTTGATACGGAGTACATTTAAATTAAGTCCAACTAGTGTATCACTTTATTTTACTCCTTTTTAATTTTTAGAGTAGTACAACTACTGTTAAAACTGTGAATAACCGGAGAACTCGTTTATCTTGACACAAATACGATCCGAACATCGAGTCTCGAGTTATGGACCCAAATGTATGTCCCGAATAATCAAATCCGCAGGGAATCGACAATATCACCACAAATAGGGAATTTGATTTGATGCATGATGCCCTTGTGAGGGTAAACAGTAAGCCCTTTATAAAAAGAGCGCCAATTTTCAGGTATACCCCTCAGGTTACCGAGATCTCCAATTTATCCCCGAGGTTTGCAAAATCCCTCCAACGTACCCCTAAATCGTGTTTTTTCCAGTTTTTCACTAACGGAGTTTGACACCGTTAAACATTTGATAAGTTTGACTTTTTTAAAGCAAATTGACCACTAATGATATAAATTAAAAAAAAAAAACAATATTCTTTCGCCTTTCCCCAACCCCCACCCAGCCCCACGCAGCCACCACCTCACCACCGCGCCCCAGCAGCGACCACCACCTTGCCCACCTCCACCCCCACCACTAGATGCGGGTCCCCCCGCGACCACACTCCGGCCACCCCATACCCCGACCACCCACTCCTCCATACCACGACCTCTTTCCCTCATTTTCTCTCTCCTCCCTCAAACCTTTTCTCAGCCCTTATCCGCTGACGATACAGCCCAAAAACCCTACTCCGCCGCCCATAAACCCTCCCCCACCGCCCAGAAACCCTCCCCCGCCCACCGATAATGGTTTTTGTTGAAGAGGAGAGAAAGCGGAGAAGAAGATGGTGCAAACGAGGCGGAATTCAAAGAGGCGTCGTATAAGGGGGCCGGGGAAGGGTTCGCCGACGTCATCGCTCACTTTTGCGGTGCTGGTGGTGCGGTGGTGATGTGGTGGTGAGGGGCTGCGTGGGTTGGGCGGGGAAGAGGGGAGGGAGGAGAGAGAAGATTGAGTTTTTTATTTTTTACAATTAATGTTATTAGTGGTCAATTTGTTTAGAAAAAGTCAAACTCACTAGAGGTTTAACGGTGTTAAAGTCCGTTAGTGAAAAACTGGAAAAAACGCGAAAACGCAAACCTCGGGGGTATATTGGATAGCTCGGTAACCTGAGGGGTATACCGGAAAAATTCGGTAACCTCAGGGGTATATTGGATAATTTTCCATTTTAATTTAGGTAGCATTGAAACGGACACGAATACAATAAGGACGTGATAAGACGCCTCAAAGAACCAACCACGACATGTGACATGTTTGATACATTTAAATTAAGTCCAACTAGTGTATCTCTTTATTTTACTCCTTTTTAATTTTTAGAGTAGTACAACTATTGTTAAAAATGTTAATAACCCGATAACTCATTTATCTCGACACAAATACGACCCGAACATCGAGTCTCGAGCCATGGACCCAAATGTATGTCCCGAATAACCAAATCCGCAGGGAATCGACAATATCACCACAAATAGGGAATTTGATTTGATGCATGATGCCCTTGTGAGGGTAAACAGTACGCCCTTTATAAAAAGAGCGCCACTTTGAAGAACAAACGCACAGCAGTCAGCAGACACAAAACTTGGAGAGAGAGAGAGAAAAAAAATGGAGAAACCCAACAAGAAGACAGTGTTGTTGTACTACTACAAAGAAGCCGAAGAACTTGCTCGTAAAGTTGCCGCTCAATCTGATCTCATCCAACTTCAAACCATCTCTTGGGGGTCTCTCTCTCTCTCTTCCTTTTTTTTTTTAATGTCTTTGTAAACTTCACTTGTTCTTGTGTTTGTTCTTCCTTTTTATGCTTTTTTTTCGACTTAATTTGAGCCTAATTTCGTCTCTTTCTCATGGGTTTTTCGAGTTTATTAAGGATGCTGATTATTTGATTAATTGGAATTTGATTTTGATAGCTCTTGATACCTATGCATTTTTTTTTTCTTTTTTTTTTGGTGTATATCATATTATCGTGGAAGTAGCTTGTGATTGGTACGCTTTAGATTAACTGGGTCAATTGGATTTAGGGGTAAGGCCGTGTTCGTCCGAACTCGATTTTTGAGGCAAATGCCTTGCAGTTTCCCTTCAAATTTTTGAAATTGGTTATGACCCTTCAATAGGTGATGTTGAACCCTGCTGGGGTTTTAGTCTTTAGACATATATGGCTACTTTTCGGATTCGTGGTTGAAATTGGAAGTTCCTTACGATTCTTGGGGAAACTTGAGATACAAAATATTGAGTCTTTTTTGCTTTTTGTCGAGTATTTAAAGTCTGCTGAGTTTGTTTGAAAATTTTGTGGTTGGGAATCAGATGATAAAGGTTTTAGCTTTCCTTGTCGTAGGCATACATCCATTTCTGAGGCAATAAAAGTGAAGCTTTATCTTTAGGGTGTGCTTGGGATGGAGGTAATTGTTACTCCGGCAATAGACAAGAAATAAAGGGAAAAAGGAGGTAGTGATGGTGGTGGTCTTTGGTGGATAGAGGAGGGTACGTGAGGGAGGTTAAAGTTCACCTGTAAAGGGGGTAATAATTATCCACCTATCGCCTAGGGTAATGCGTCATCAGTGTAGTGAGCAACTTTGAGATTAAGCTACAGTTGAGTGTTGAACGTCTTCTAATAGTTATTCTGTTACGTTGTCAAAGCCAATTGTTTTTGCTGTTTATTATTGTCTAATACCAAGAATTTGGTACGTAGTGTGTGTTTGTGTATGAAATGTTGATGCTTGAGTGAATTCAAGGTGGTGTTTTTTATGTTCTATTCCTTTCTAGAGATGCATGACACTCCTGTCTCTTTTGTGCTATGTTACATCGTCAAAAAGAAAAGAAAAAAAAAAAGAACTTAGAATCTTTAGTGTTACATTTTGGGCTTCTTTTGTGTAAGATGACAACTGATTATATTTTTGATCATGTATCAGGAGCTTTCCTGATGGATTTCCTAATCTTTTCATAAATAATGCGCAAGACATTAGAGGCCATCATGTGGCCTTTCTGGCTTCTTTCAGCGACCCAGCAGTTGTAATCGAACAGCTTTCTGTCATATATGCACTTCCTCGGCTATTTGTGGCATCCTTCACATTGGTCTTGCCATATTTTCCTACTGGGTCCTTTGAGCGTATGGAAGAGGAGGGTGATGTTGCTACAGCTTTTACAATGGCAAGATTATTGTCCAACACTCCAACATCGAGAGGTGGCCCAACTAGTGTGGTCATATATGATATACATGCTTTGCAGGTGAGTTCCACAATCCATCCGAACTATATGGTTGAGACTTGAGGGAATGTTAAGAAAATCCTTTGATTAATTTATCCTTGTGGTATGGATGTGTACAAGTAATGTATATCATGTGAACCTAGCATGGCAATGTAGCTGGGAAGAAGTAGCTGAGTAGTTTTGTGGGTCTACGACCTTGCTGAAAGAATCTTTTGAGTATGTTTCCCTATCGTATGACTTACTTTTAAGGTGAATAATGATTAAGGAGTAGAATGGGGGAGTTCAAAGCAGAAGTATGTTCACTTGTTCAGCTACTATATATTTTACAAGGGTTTTCCTATAGAGCGTACTCTATAACAAGGGTTTTGTTCCGCTTTTTTTTTTTTTTAATGTCTCCTTACAAGGTTAAGCTAATCACTTGTTGGGAAACATAAAATTATGATGATCAACATCAAAAAGTTTTGGGAAACAAGAAAAGTTGAGGAATTTAATCATTGTTTGTAGCGTGTCATTGGAACTTGATTGAACAACCCAATTTACAGTCTTCATGAGGAAATGGTTTACATCCCTGTTATTTGTTGCATTGTAGAAGCTAGGAAAATGGTGTCAGGTATGTCTTATAGAAAAAGACTAGAAGAAGACTAGGTATTCCTTCCTGTAAAGGATAGCTCTTTTCCTGTCAAACCTACCAATTTAATTCCCAATAGGATTAGTCGGAGTGGGTCAGATGAACCTTTTGCAAAAAAGTTGCTGGAGCCTGCAGGATGAGCTAGGAAACATAGTTGCTTGCTGGCTCATATGTTCTTTGGTTCTCCATTTTCAGATCCTTCTAGGAGGAGGATACTCTGTAATTGTTGCTTTTCTTGTAGTCTTCTCTCAAATCTTTGATCCTAGTCCCACATATGGAAGTAGATGTTATAGATAACTCAACTGCAGTCTTTTTCAGCTGGTGCAATAGCAGTTCAACGAAATTTGGGAAAACATTTTCAATTTTTTTATAGGAAACTGAAGAACTTGGGACTTGTGCTTTGTATATTTTTCTCTGTAAGGAATTGTTGGCAATTTGGTGAGATACTTTACAAAAAGGTGAAATTCCTGCTGCCACCCCCCCTGCACCTCATACGCTGGGGTTGTAGATTGTAATAGCTGTACCTGCAGTGCTTAAGAGGAGACTTAATTATGATATTGACCTTCTATAGTGTGGTTAGATGAGAAAAATTACACAAAAGTTGATGCTTGATTTTGAAATGGTGGGCATTAAGTTGAATGGAGCACACTGCTTGACCTTAGTCATTTAGCGGCTCGTGTCTAGCCTTGCTGATTCGAGTTTGATGTGGATGATTATCGTCAGTTAAAATTGGAACATGAATTACTCTAGCTCATCTACCAAAGAATAATGCAAAGGCCCATTAGTTATTTTCTTGGGGGTGCTTTCAGCTTTGCACAAGTGTGTCAAGATGTTCTGTGGTTTTCTAAAATTATGATTTAACCAGCGTAAGTGCTTGTCTTATGTCAATTCCTTTGAATATGTAAGTTTACGTGGATTTTATGATGTTGTTATCTTGAATGGAATTCTAGTAAAACAGCTTGAGTGGGGATTGAAATAGTTGTGAAGGGAATTCAGTTCGAATGTGTAATTCAACTTATTATTTCTCGTTTGTCATAGTAGGAAAATGCTAGTTATTCTCTGAGTCTGAGTCTCGAATTACTTGTATCACAATTCACAAGTATTTCACATGCTAAGGGAAGTATGTTTGTGAGGCAACCGTCATCGTGTTAATTTCAAATTTGGTGAAGTAAATGCCCATTTCGATGTAGACGCCCAGACAAGATATTTGTCTGGTACTGGCTGTGCAAGGATTATGACTCTTCAGGAATTAGGAATAGTAGAAGTGTGTATAAGGGAGCTGATCATTGGATTGGAAACAGGGTGGTAGAGGGGTTAAATCTAGCTGCAGAGTTTCTACTTTCTACTGCGTGGTCCTGATTTCTGGTTATGTGGTAGTCCAATGTCTGAAAAAAGGCTAAAATTATCTCTCTTCCTTCTTTTGTTCTTGTAAATGAGCTTACATGACTTTGGCACAAGTTTCTTAAAGTCATGGGGGGGGGGGGGGGGGGGGTCCGCTAGTTGTGCAAGCTTTAAGTGGAAGAGAGTAGACATTGTTGCTGATTGTTAGAGGTCATCCTTGGACATTTATATAGATTCTTTTTCGTTCACCCCTTGGCACGGGAATGGTTTGCTTGGTTCCTTTCTGCTATGATGTTTTTAATATTTTGTCTGCATTTGTTTCTTATGTTTCCAAAATGCATCTCATGGTTGCAAATTGATTACCGTAGCTTTCTAGCTGACAAAGAGCCCAGAGACTTGTTGTTTGTTACTTTCAATGGGCCCTATTTTTCTTCCTACTGTGCTCCCGTCTTTAGTACCTTCATGTTTTTGACAGTACTCTCGTTATCTTTTTCCAGGAAAGGTTTTACTTTGGTGACACTGTACTGCCTTGTTTTGAAACTGGGATTCCTCTGTTGAAGCAGCGTCTTCATGAACTCCCTGATGCTGATAAGGTTGCTACATCTTTGGCATTTGTTTCTTTTGATCTTAATATTGTTATGAATTTTAAGAAGTTTATCTTTTTTAAAATTAATAATTGTATAAATTAGCTCCCTTGTCTCATTCCAGTGAAAGTTGATTGTTTCTTGTTTACCATATCACCAGATAGTAATTGCATTTCCAGATGATGGAGCATGGAAGCGATTCCATAAGCAGCTAGACCATTTCCCTACGGTTTGTTTTAACTTACACATGTTCTTATCTATCTTCCTCATGATCCTATGGCATATTAAGTTTTATTTCTTGTTTTTATATCAAACCAGGTTATATGTACCAAAGTCCGTGAAGGCGACAAGAGAATAGTCAGGGTTAAAGAGGGTAACCCTGCTGGATTTCATGTTGTCATTGTTGATGATTTAGTACAATCTGGAGGCACACTTATTGAATGTCAGGTAAACTTTGTTCTTGATTATAGTCTGGCTTTTAGTTGATGCAATACTATGTTCCTGTTACAGGTCAGCTTTTTATTGCCCAATGTGTATGGTCATGACTTTTATGTAGTTATTATACATTTGCTCGTTGCCATTGTTTATGTCAATTTTGCGTAGGATATGTCAAGTGTGTAGATATTTTACATATGAATTGGCAATGAACGATTATCACGACAATCAACTGAGATGCTGAGTGCAATGTAACGATGCTATTTATTACACAATGCATCCTAGCCTAGGTATCGTAATTGTAGATTATATACTGTGGCTTGTGACTGGCGAATGATTACTCGGCTACGGCACCAATACATGTCATGTTAGATCAAGTGATGTGGGCAACTATCTCTTACACTTGTTTTACATCTTGACTTTATATTTGAAATTGCAGAAAGTATTGAAAGCACATGGTGCGGCAAAGGTCAGCGCCTATGTTACACATGCTGTCTTTCCCAGACGTTCGTTTGAGCGTTTTACGCACAAAAATGATGGTAAAAAACTCATCGGTGGTTCTCAATGGCTTATCACTTAGATGACTTATTTCAACTATCTTTATGATGCTTGATGCATTTCACAGGTTCAGAGGAAGAATTTGCTTACTTCTGGATCACGGATTCCTGTGCTCGGACTGTACAGGCTATTGAAGAAAGAGCTCCGTTTGAAGTTCTGAGTCTTGCCGGATCAATTTCTGATGCTCTTCAAATATAGTCATTCGAGTTTTTAAGACTGGAAGACGAGTATGGTATACTGTTGGTAGAACCTCTTAATAAACATTCTTGCCTAGGAAATGTGCCTTCTGCTTCTTTTAAACTCGAATTCATGAAGCTTAGCTTCTAGGACTAAATGAATTGTTAAGACACACCGCTCTGAATATTGAGATTGAAATGTGCCTAATTGTATCCTGGTGGAAATGACTTAGATTCTGCAGGGTGATCTTATTATTGGCAGATTTCTACTTTGATACAAGATGTCAAGTTTATGCCAATAACGAGCATGCGAGACGTGTACTTTACATTGCCTGAAGTCCTTGTCAAGTGGTCAAGGTTTTCTTGTTGGAATCTACGTCTCAAATCAAAACGAATAGCGTATACATCACTTATCATAGGAAACCTAATAGTCATAACATTTGTCCTGCATCAGAGAATACATCAGAGGCCATACTACAAACCTAATTACCTACCTCAGAGCTCATACACATCATGACATCACTCGATTTCCATTCTTTCTCCTCATTCTTACTTCTACGACACTATATTACAAGACTTCAGTTGACAGCATAAACGCCTATCTGAAAACCTACACCAATGTTTTGTACCAAGAAGCAGCTCAAATGTGACTTCTATAGTTCTATCGACAACCAAAGGCTACACAGGAATCAGATGAACTAAATCGCGCTTCAGAAGTTCACCACTAGCTATGATTAATACTGTTAATGATCATCTCTGAGCAGAAAAAACATTAGGCACATTGCTCCGAAAAGATGTGGAAGTTTGCTTAGGAGATGTACTGCTGAACTAGACGGCCCTGCTGGTCCGACACCAAATACAGTGGAAACATTCTGATTTGTTGTGTCCAACACAGAAGAACTTGTGCTGCAAGATAAAGAAAAACAAGCACAAGGATTATCAGTAAGCAGATGTGTTTGAGAAAATGACTGGTATGTGAAAAAAGCAGGAGTTTTTTCGACAGTGCTCTATGCCGATATACCTTGTTGAGGGGTATTGGCACGCTCGAGAACCTGATACATGAGCACAGGACAAAGAAGAATAACAGACAGTTAGCATGATATGATGCTTTAGCACAGACAACCTTAAAATTCCCAAATTTTTTATGCTTTGTTTAAAAAGAATTCAACGAAACAGAGGGAATAAACTTTGCCTGAGTATAGAAAACAGGATAGAAGTACACTACTGTTGTCTGTTGAGATAGATAATGAGCAGGAAAAAGGTAACAAAACAATGTACCGAAAGTTAATAAAGCATCATGGCGTTGTTTACTACTTTACCAAAAGCTGGCACCTAATCTACTTCCTAATTTGACTCTTAAACATTAGTTTACACAACTTTAAACTAACAAAACATTGTTATACTTTATGCTGTTTGAATGAACTAACATCAAATCAGTCTTATATTAAGTTTAAAATTCTCAACCACATAATACAATAACTAGGCCTTTAGCTCCTTCCGGACCCATAAGTCGAAAATGGGCACATGGACGCCAAATGTTTTAGAACAGGAAACTTGCGATATCCTATAATCCACCCACTCCATTGAACTTTTAGGGTTGTTTTAAATATGTGAGAGAAATTTAAACCAAACTTAAAGAATTAAAATGAAAAAGGAGGGAGTATATTATCTGACTTCCTAGTACATTGTAATCAGCATCTTGTATTTGAAAGGAAGTCAGGACTTTATTTGTCTAGAGGGCTACTCAAGCCGCCTAGCTTGTGTCATACGCAAAAAGGTGAAAGTTTACTAAATCTTAGGCTGCGCAATTAGTGCTAATAGAGATGATAATTAGGTGATCAACATGTTAAAATTTCATAAACAAGAAACTAAAATATGATATGAAATAAAGCAAGAAAGTTGAAGTGTAGAACATACTTGGATCAGTGCTGGTAATGACAGCAGTTCCACCAAAATTACAACTGTTTGGGATTGGGTTTTTCTGGTAGTAACTGTTGAATGCATAAGAAGCATGATCTTGTAGAGTATTTGGACTGTAACAACTGCCACCCGTCTGAATCGCTGCGCAATCAGCACCGCCTTTCCCACAGGCGTAATCTATAGCATTCTGTAATGCTAGTCGACCTGCAGTTTGGCTGGCAACGCACCAGCTTGCACCAGCATTTACAGGAGATGGCGTTGTTGGAGTCGCGAATGGCACCCAAGTCTGTGGCTCTTCAGGGATTGAGTTTGGGTTCAGAATCGGAGCTGTTGATGTTGGTGGAAAGTTGATAGTTGGCACTGTCGTCAGAGGGGTTGTAATGTCCCTCTGTACAGTTGATGCTGCAGCTGATGCTCTGATTTCGGCTTCATTACGTACTTCTTGAGGTCTTACTGCTTCCCATAACATGTTACATGAAACTGCAGATTATATACACAGGATAATCATTATTAGTAATAGGAGAAATAAACAGATTTGGAATTCAGTGCAACAACTCCTACTTTGACATATGAATGTGCGGAAAGTCGTACACTTTTACAGTTATCAGCCACTGTATATACACGGTAAACTTAAAAAGTTTACGATTTGTGATTGTATCCCTTATACTCTATTATACTCGTAAGGTAAAGAGAACATCAGACCAAATGATAGATAGGAGCTCAGCAGACTTCGGAGGGGCACTAATTTTGTTTATAAATTGAGCGAGGTTTAGTCCTAAAACCAATTAGGGTTACTACATCAAGGTAAACGTATGGTTAGTGAAATACCAAAATACGAATCTATATTCATTTGGGCGGCGTCCAAGAATCACTAGTAATGAAAAACACACAAAAAGATATTCCAATTTAGAAAGATGTTCAATCTAGTAGTAGTACTAGTGGTACACCTTAAGAATCTAGAAACTAGAAGAAAAAAAATATTGGAGAACATTTAGCCACAAAAAAAAAATTGAAAAGTTCAGCAACTATTGAACATGAAACTTAGTAGATGTCATGTCAGGGACTATACTGTAAATTAATGCATGAAGATTGGCAATAATTTTATAACTTGCTAAAATGACTAATATCATGCATTTCATAACAAGTTCACCTATTTAGTATATACACCAGGCCATTTAAAGGCGTACGTACGCACGTGGTGAGTTTTTAAGATTTGAAGTCATACGAGAAATGATACACATACATCATACATGCATGCATGTCTTGCCACCTCGAAACATTGAAACCAAGGTAGCTTGTTTTACAATAGACCGTCTTACTCAAACTTTTGTCTATCCAATACTAATGTTAAACTCAAATCAAAGTAGACAAAAAAATGCTGAAAACGTCACAAAGAACAGAGTTTAGGCAGAGAAATCACCTGAAGAGAAGAAAACACCAAGAAAGAGTGAAGCAGAGCAGTGAAGTATGAATTCAATTTTAACCATCTCAAATTTGTTTATTAGATTATGTGTAAGATCCCAAAATGTAATGGCAAATCAAAAGACTCAAAAAGGTATTATAAGTTTCTGAAATGAAATGATTTTGTTTGTATAGGACAATTATTACTATGGGAATGTAGAGTAGCATATATATTATATACTCTTATAGGGCTGCATATGCGTGTGTATAACCTATGGTTTGAAATTTCAGAACCCTAGGAAGAAAAAGGAGAGAGAGAGAAGTAGAAAAGGAAGGCTGAGAGTGGAGACATTGTGGGTATGTAGTGTGAGGAAGGAGAGGAATAGGAAGAAAAGAAAGGTAAAAAGCATGCTATGATTTGTTTGCAATTTTAAGTGATGTTAGTAATGATGACCATGTTAATAAAGAGTGGTCATACCATCTTCTTCTTTCTTCTTCTCTTTATCTCCTTGTACTTAGAATTATTTACCATTTGAAAAGTTTGTACACATAGGAGAATTTTGAAAATAAACGATTCATAAGAGTATAAGACGATGACATTTTTGTTTCTAGGACGCATGGAGCAACAGAACTATAATTCCGCCTTCATATGTAATCCTCTCACGGAGTCTCACCTTAGAGTAGTCGACTGTGCTGCGCCTAAATTTCTAATCGAGTTCTAAAAACAAGACAAGATTATTGTTGTCATGTTTGGAACCTTGCTTTTGGTTAATGTTAGCCATGTATTTCAGTATTTGTGTCATATAATTGATGTTGAAAAAGAGCCTAAAGTAATGGACCGCCGTTTGGCGCAGTCTCAGGAGTCAAGATTTGCACCCAAAGTCCAAAGTGTTGGATGGGAAATTTAGTCAAAAGGCCCAACCTCTCTTTTCTGATTTTGTTTGTTTCATCTGCTCACTTTCTTCATATAATAACGGGCAATTTCTACTCATAAAGGAACCGGATCAGATTGCTCATATTATGTGAGAATTTTTTATGGGGAGAGAAATGTAATTGTGAAAGTTTAAGTTTTATAATTCACAATCAATTGTTTAAATACCGATTACAAGAGTAGGTAATCTAGGAAGGAGCAATTGTTCTATGGTACCCCAAATGGTACCCCCAGTCTTTTTTTAATAAATCAGCCCATAATTATAATTTGGGCCTTATAAATTTCAGCCCAAATAAAAATAAAAAACAGAAAAATCGCATTCTCTTCTACCTCCCCCCTCCCCAAACCTAATCACCACACAAACCACCCTAGCCGCCACCACCTCCATCACCAACCACCACCGTTGCATGCTCCGACAAAGCCAAACCACCGCCTTGCTCCGGCGACCCCATCAACCCACCCCCGCGACACTGCATCTCCCCCCTCCTCCTCCATTTTCTCTTTCTCCTCTTTTCTCTCTCCTCACATTTACTCACTTTTAGGTGACGTAGAGTGGCTAGGGTGGCGTGCGTGGCCGTGGGGGGACCTAGTGGTGTAGCTGGTGGTTGTTGTGCTGGCGGCATAAATATGTCATTCTGGAACAAAAGTCATTCATTCAAGAACAAAAACTGATAATTAAAAATCAACCATTACGAAACAAAAACAGATCATTATAGAATATAAATATGTCATTCTGGAACAAAGACTGATCATTATAGAACATATATTTGTCATTCTAGAACAAACACTGATCATTATAAAACAAAAATATGTCAGTTTTTGTTCTATAATGGTGTATTTGTGTTCTATAATGATCAGTTTTTGTTCCAGAATAACATATTTATGTTTTATAATGATCGATTTTTGTTACAGAATGACATAGTTATGTTCTATAATGATAAGTTTTTGTTCTATAATGACATATTTATGTTTATATGATCAATTTATACTTGAGAATAAAAGACTAATTTATGTTCTATAATAATCAGTTTTTGTCAAAGAATGACATATTCATGTTCTATAATGATCAGTTTTTGTTCTATAATGATCAGTTTTTGTTCTATAATGATGTATTTATGTTCTATAATGACCAATTTTTGTTTCAGAATGATATATTTTTGTTCTAAGATGATCAGTTTTTGTTCTAGAATGACATATTTATGTTCTATAATGATCTGTTTTTGTTTCATAATGATTGATTTTTAATTATCAGTTTTTGTTCCATAATGATGTATTTATGTTCTATAATGATCAATATTTTTCCAGAATGACCTATTTTTGTTCTAAGATGATCAGTTTTTGTTCCAGAATGACATATTTATGTTCTATAATGATCTGCTTTTGTTTCATAATGATTGATTTTTAATTCTGAGTTTTTGTTCTGTAAGATGTATTTATGTTCTATAATGATCAATTTTTGTTCCAGAATGACCTATTTTTGTTCTATAATGATCAGCTTTTGTTCCAGAAGGACATATTTATGTTCTATAATGATCTGTTTTTTTTTCATAATGATTGATTTTTAATTATCAGATTTTAATCTATAATGATGTATTTATGTTTAATAATGATCAATTTTTGTTCCAAAATGACATATTTTTGTTCTATAATGATCGGTGTTTGTTTCAGAATGACATATTTATGTTCTATAATGATCTGTTTTTGTTTCATAATGGTTGATTTTTAATTATCAGTTTTTGTTCTATAATGATGTATTTATGTTCTATAATGATCAGCTTTTGGTCCAGAATGACATATTTTTGTTCTATAATGATCAGTTTTTGTTCCAGAATAACATATTTATGTTCTATAATGATCTGTTTTTGTTTCATAATGATTGATTTTTAATTATCAGATTTTAATCTATAATGACGTATTTATGTTTAATAATGATCAATTTTTGTTCCAAAATGACATATTTTTGTTCTACAATGATCAGTTTTTATTTCAGAATGACATATTTATGTTCTATAATGATCTGTTTTTGTTTCATAATGATTTTTTTTTAATTATCAGTTTTTGTTATATATTGAAGTATTTATGTTCTTTAATGATCAATTTTTGTTCCAGAATGACCTATTTTTGTTCTATAATGATCAGTTTTTGTTCCAAAATGACATATTTATGTTCTATATGTTAGAACCTAAGGTGGTTTAGACACTCTAAACAACACTTAATAACTCTATTAAGTGGAACCTTAGGTGAGGATCGATTTGCATGTAGTTAAAAACAACTAAAAAACCGAGTTTAAAGATCGTATACCTTGTTTTGGCTCTAGGTTGTGCTCTCCTTTACTAAGGAGTGTCTTGAGCTGCTTAACAAGGATGATCCTCCTTCCAAACTTTGATTCTTGAACTCTTCTAATCTCCCACGGCACGTACCAAAGGATTCACGAGAAAACCGAGTTATTATGTACTAGTAATAACTCGGTTTACCCCAAAAACAAAATAGCCCTAATCCCTAACAATTAGGATCAATTAGGGTGAAGTATTTTTGTGTTTAGATGTGTTTTTGAGCTACATGCAAAGCTCAAAAAACTTGGTGGCTATGGTGAAATAGTTGGCTCCTTTTAGAGAGGAAGAAGATGATGATTCTTTCCTCAATTTTTTTCTTGTTTTTTTTTATTTTTGTGTTGAAAATGATTAGTACTCTAAGTCTAAACATGGATTAGACTATATATAGTGGTGGGTTAAATTAGTAAATCAAATTTACTAATTTGCCCCCACTAACATTAACCAACCTTTAAGGTATAACAAGGTTAATTTAGTCATTTCATAACTTAACTAATTAAGTTACAATTAACTATTATATATTGATATAATAATTATATCTAATCATATTTTAGCTAATAATTACAACTCTTGTAATTAATTCTAGCTAAATTTGTCACGACTGACAAATCACAACAATACCCGTATAATTACTAATCTCAAATTTAGCAACTTATACACTGATAAAATTTCTATTTTATCAGTGGTTTATTTATTATCAATTATCTTATAATCAATAATATAATAAACTCTACAGCCTGATACTAAACACATTGCCAGTTAACTATTAACTGGCTAACAGGAGTTCATCACGTTATCCTATATAGGTATGACCGATAGGGATCAGTCGATCTCCGCCATCTTACGACGACAATAACGTCAAACCCTAGACGGCCAATCGTTATTGATTTACGTTGATCAACTGATAAGTTCATCTTATAAACCGATCCCTGTTTATTCCATAATTGAGATTTATTAATCAACGCACTATTGTCGGAGGACACTAGTCCAACAATCTCCCACTTGTCCGAGACAAGTATGTGCGTGATCGACTCTCTTGCCCTTTATATCTCCCACTCAATGCAAGATGTCTTTCAGGTCGCTCCTGCACCCGATGTGAATCGTAAAGTGGTTTTCTCGATCGAGAGCGCAACTGTCTGACCGGAAAAATCTACCTTAGATTGCTTCCGAGCGTGGCCACGCATTTTCAATTGCTACTCCTCGAGTGGCCTAAAGATATTAACCCTGACGTGGGCGGACAATCCCTTCACTCTATTTTCATTGTTCCATACAACTCACAGTGACCCAAAATATGCCCTTATAGCCTCCTTTAACGGCACGACTTAGGACATAAATCAAAGCCACTATTTATTGCACAAACTCTGGCAAATAGTTTCAGGTCAAAAGAATCGACTCAATGGTATAATACAGTGCTCCTAGCTTCGACCCAGCAATAGGAATCTGTAGGTGGTCAAGTCCGACAGAGTGTCTCACATTCTGCTTGTGTAAACGACCGGTCATCCCATGACCTATGACTTTTGAACCAGTCATCCTAATCGACTTACACTCTAGTCACTTAGAGTCGTCACCTCACATTGTGACTAGGGACTAAATTATTCTGCTATTCCTGTTCACTTCATAGGGCTCAAATCGTCTCTACGACCTATAGGAGTTTAACAGAATGTATTTTTTATTCAGCATATACAAAACTGAATAAATTTAAACGATAAAATCTTTATATATATATGTATGTAAAAAGTCAATACAAAGATCTAACTATTACATACCATATAATCTACAACCAATCAGTCATGCGTCTCAATCCCATGGACGCTACATGACTGTTGTGCTTGGCCAGTGTCATCGGCTTAGTCAGAGGATCGGCGACATTATCATCTGTCCCGATCTTACAAACCAAAATATCTCCTCGTTCCACAAAATCTCGTATTACGTGAAACTTCCTGAGTACATGTCTAGACTTGTTACTAGACTTAGGCTCTTTAGCCTGAACTATTGCTCCACTGTTGTCGCAATAGATGGTGATAGGATCTGCTGCTGCCGGAACAACCTTCAGCCCTTCTAGAAACTGCTTGATCCATACCGCTTCTTTTGCAGCTTCTGAAGCCGCAATGTACTCTGCCTCCGTTGTAGAATCCGCTGTGACAGATTGCTTGGAACTTTTCCAGCAGATCGCTCCACCGTTCAGAGTAAAAACATAGCCGGATTGAGATTTCATATCATCTCGATCAGTTTGGAAACTAGCATCTGTGTAACCTTTTACACGTAGCTCAGTATCTCCTCCAAACACTAAGAATGTATCTTTAGTCCTTCTCAAGTACTTTAGGATATTCTTTACAGCTATCCAGTGACTTTCACCGGGATTAGCCTGATACCTGCTCGTCATGCTCAAAGCATGTGAGACATCAGGCCTCGTACACATCATAGCATACATGACTGATCCAACTGCGGAAGCGTACGGGATCTTTTTCATGCGTTCAATATCTGCGGGCACAGACGGACATTGAGACTTACTCAGAACTATTCCGTGACCCATTGGCAGATATCCTCTCTTGGATTTCTCCATATTGAATCTCTCAAGAATGCTATCTACATAAGCTTCTTGACTTAATGCCAACATCCGTTTTGATCTATCTCTATAGATTCGGATGCCTAAGATGCGTTGCGCTTCTCCTAGGTCCTTCATCCGAAAATGATTTCCTAACCATCCTTTAACTGAGTTGAGGGTCGGAATATCATTTCCTATGAGAAGTATGTCATCCACATACAGGACCAGGAACGTTACCTTGCTCCCACTAAACTTCATGTACAAACATGGTTCCTCAACACTACGAGCGAAACCATTTTGTTTGATTACATGATCAAACCGATGATTCCAGCTCCTGGATGCTTGCTTAAGTCCATAAATGGACCTTTTAAGCTTGCAAACCTTCTCAGGATTGTGTGGATCGACAAAACCCTCTGGCTGTGTCATATACACTTCCTCTTCCAGAAACCCGTTCAGGAAGGCGGTTTTGACATCCATCTGCCATATTTCATAATCATGAAACGTAGCAATCGCTAAGATTATCCGAACGGATCTGAGCATCGCAACTGGTGCAAATGTTTCATCATAGTGAATACCATGAACTTGCGTGAAACCTTTCGCCACTAGTCGAGCTTTGAAAACGTCCTTGTTTCCATCCATGCCGATTTTGATCTTATAGATCCATTTGCATTTCAGAACTTTTGTTCCAACTGGCACATCTACCAAGTCCCATACTTGGTTCTCGTACATGGAATCCATTTCAGATTTCATCGCCTCCAGCCATTTTGTAGAATTTGGACATGTCGTGGCTGCGTTGTAGGTTGCGGGCTCGTCACTTTCTAAAAGTAACATTAAGTATTTATCATCATCTTCGACAATACCTAAGTATCTCTCAGGTGGGTGACTTACTCTCCCTGACCTTCTAGAAACGGAGGTTGGAACCACTGTATCAGAAGTTTCAGGGCTGTTTTCTCGTAAAACATCCTGATTATCTTCCTCTGTTTGTGACTCCTGAACTTCTCTAAGTTCAAAATTTCTCCCACTCTGTCTTCTAGAAATAAATTCCTTTTCTAGAAAGACAGCATCACGAGACACAAACACTTTGTTCTCCTGACGATTGTAGAAGTAATATCCTCGTGTTACTAAAGGATAACCTACAAATAGGCATTTCTGGGATCTGGGTGCTAGCTTATTGTCACAACGGTTCTTAACATAAGTTTCACAGCCCCAAACCTTTATGAAAGACAAGTCAGGAACTTTTCCTTTCCATATCTCGTATGGTGTCTTTGGAGCTGATTTTGTCGGACTCTTGTTCAGCAGGAAAACGGCGGATAGTAGAGCGAAACCCCAAAATGAATCAGGAAGCTCAGCCTGACTCATCATAGATCGAACCATATCTAATAGGGTTCTATTTCTCCTTTCAGCAACACCATTCATCTGTGGTGTTCCAGGAGGTGTTAATTGTGATACTATACCACAATCTCTCAGGTGATAACTGAATTCGTTACTCAGATATTCACCTCCACGATCAGATCGTAAGGTTTTGATCTTCCTATCAAGTTGGTTTTCAACTTCCCTCTGAAATTCTATGAATTTCTGTAGGACTTCGTCTTTGTTCCTCATTAAGTAGATGTATCCATATCTACTAAAGTCATCTGTGAATGTGACGAAGTAGTTGTAACCACCTCTGGCTGTGATGCTCATTGGACCACACACATCTGAATGTATTAGTTCCAATAGCTCACCAGCTCGAATTCCTTTTCCCGAAAAAGGTTTTCGTGCCATCTTGCCTAATAGGCAAGATTCACATTTATTAAATGATTCGTAATCAAGTGATTTGAGCACTCCACTGGATACGAGTCTCTTAATGCGTTTTTCGTTTATATGACCTAAACGACAATGCCAGAGATAGGATAACTCAGGATCACCTGATTTGAGCTTTTTATTTTCTACATGGTAGACATCGGTGGTTAAGTCTAAAACATATATTCCGTTGATTGACGGGGCTATTCCATAGACCATATCATTGTGCGAGAAGGAACAACATTTGTTTTTAATTTCAAAACGAAAACCTTCCGCGTCTAACATAGATACAGATATTATGTTTTTGCTCAGGGTTGGTACATAATAACAATTATACAAGTGCAATTCCAACCCTGACGCTAACGACAAAACATATGTTCCTACGGAAACAGCAGCTATCCTTGCTCCGTTTCCAACGCGTAGGTCCACTTCACCCCTTGCTAGCACTCGCACCTCCTGCAGCCCCTGCAAATGATTACAGAGATGAGATCCACATCCAGTATCTAATACCCACGACGTGGAACTAGCAAAGTTTATGTCTATAGTGTAGATACCTGAAGCTTTCTTCTCCTCCAGGTATTTGGGGCAGTTGCGCTTCCAGTGACCTACTCCGTCACAATGGAAGCACCTTTGATCGGGGTTCGTGCTTTTGGGCGGCTTAGTCTTTGCGTTTACTAGCGCTTTTCCTTTGCCCTTGCCCTTTCCTTGCACGGGTTTCTTCCCCTTTTTCCCTCGGTTTTTGAACTTGCCACCTTCCTTCCTCGCATTTAGCACTAAAACATCTCGTTTTCCGCTAGTACTCCCACTTGCGCCTATGTCTTTCTCTGCTTGGACAAGCAGAGCATGAATTTCATTGAGGTTTTTCCTCAAATCGTTCATGTTAAAGTTCAACCTGAAATTGTTGAACTCGTCATGTAGCGAGTGGAGTATACGATCTACCGCGATTTGGTCGGAAATCGGGCATCCCAGTCGTTCTAACGTCTCTACGTTTTCGATCATTTTGAGCACGTGGGGACCAACAGGCTGTCCCTTGATTAAACGTGCCTCAAAGAATCGACTGGCGGCATCGTATTGCAATATTCGCGGTTTTTGCGAAAACATATTCGTCAATTTGACGAATATTTGGTATGAGGAGGAATAAATCAATCTGCGCTGCAATTTTGACGCCATCGAATAGATCAAAACGTTTTTGATCGAGGTTGATTCCTGCTCGTACAATTCGTACGCTCGACGCTCGGCCATCGTTGCGTTAGGCCCTGGCGTCGCAGGTGGTGGTTCAACGAGGAACCGCTCCTTTCCGTCGCTTTTAGCGGCTAAACGTAGACTCAATTCCCACTCTGGGAAGTTGCTCCCATCGTCCTTCAGGGAGTGCTTCTCCATAAAGGCACGGAGCCATGAGTCTTTCGTGATACTCGGTAGAACTGGGTTCGCATTTGGATTTGCCATTGCGATTTACGATTCTACAAGTTTGGAAATAAAATTTGGTTAGATTTTATCGCATTATTTTACTTCACATTTTACACATAAAACGTGAATTCCGTTTATATAATTGATCTCCCTTAATTATATAACCGATTCCGAGATCCGTCGTACTTATAAATTTTGGGCACGCGAGAGGGCGTCTTTAGCTTTTTCCCTAATTTATAACACTCGGGTGAACCAATTCTGGGTTGATTCTAACTCTAAGAACTCTCGGTTGACAAATTTCTCGAATATTTGTCCTCTAGCCTCGAATTTGCATAACCCTTATGCCCAATTCGTCGAGATCAACCAAATCTAACGCGTTGTAACACTTACAACCCTACTCCCCAAGGTAAAAAGGTCCCACCTCACGAGAGGGTGAGTGTGGTTCCTAATGAACAAGGTTGTATAGGTGTTAGACTTGGAAAAGCTAGCTCTCGATATTACGTTTGATTAAATTTTAGGAGATCTAGTCGTCTTATATTGTCTATCGCGTTTATTCAGTGAACTAAATATTTAGCGAATCGTTGACAATTTATAACGACTAAAACGTGTGCACAAATTTTAGTTTATATCGTATCCACTACGTCGGCGGAAAAAACGCAATAAACCAAGCATGCAACAGACGATTAAACTAATAAATCGATCACGAGTACTAGTATGGCCCTATCTCGCTTAAAAGAAACCTAAACTAGTCCTAACTAGTCTTTGACGGCTTCTCGTCTTCAAATGCAATCTTCGACTCCACGCCAAGGTTTGTAAAAGCTCGAAAATAGAATTACATGTAAAAGCCTATTATACATTCACTTTCTAAAAATAGAAAAAAAAATATTACAATCTGGCGATACGAGATCGCAATTAATTACAAACCCACCGATACCGTCCTTACATTACGGTACAGTACCGGTCCTATGAGACATCTTGGCCATACTGTACTCGGATTTTGGTCAAACGTATAACACTTATACGTTTGACCTCGGTAAATCACATTTACCGACTAACAAAAATCAAACAACGGCTAATTTTGGAAAACGATTTTAACAGTTAAAATCACGAATCAATCAAAACACTTTTGGAACCAAACCAACAACTAAACATTTTAGTTTATCAACCTTTAATCCCACTAAAGTCGATTCAATTAGTTTGATGGATTCGTTTAAGCCCTCTTTTTGCTCGAAAAGTGCCATAAATCATTAATTTACTCTAATTAATCATAACAATTATGAATTTAATTAGAAAAATCATTTTCTTTAACTAACATACCATACTGGCAGTAGCACATGCATGAGCAAAAATTTCCAGATATTTCTTGTTTTAATTCAATTAAGAAAACAATTTCCAAGTTAATCATTATTAACTCTTAATAACGATAAAAACCCAAAATTAACTTTTAATTTTAGAAAAATTCGAACCAATGCCATGGTGAACTTTATTACTGGAAATTTTAGTCCTCTTAATTTTCACATAATTTTATACATGCAAATTATCTAATTAACACTTAATTCGATAATTAAGCTAATTATGTGATTTAAACCGAAAATTCATGGAAAAATAGCTAAAAAATTCCAAAATTTCTACAATTTCGTCCTAAACCTTTTTAAGACCAGTAGAAGCCATGCATGTCGAAAAAACCCAGTGAAAAAACCATTTTATCATTAAAATTAATTAAGTCGATAATTCACCTAATTAACCAACTCGGTTTTAACATGCAATAAGACCAAATGCTCTGATACCAATTGTTAGAACCTAAGGTGGTTTAGACACTCTAAACAACACTTAATAACTCTATTAAGTGGAACCTTAGGTGAGGATCGATTTGCATGTAGTTAAAAACAACTAAAAAACCGAGTTTAAAGATCGTATACCTTGTTTTGGCTCTAGGTTGTGCTCTCCTTTACTAAGGAGTGTCTTGAGCTGCTTAACAAGGATGATCCTCCTTCCAAACTTTGATTCTTGAACTCTTCTAATCTCCCACGGCACGTACCAAAGGATTCACGAGAAAACCGAGTTATTATGTACTAGTAATAACTCGGTTTACCCCAAAAACAAAATAGCCCTAATCCCTAACAATTAGGATCAATTAGGGTGAAGTATTTTTGTGTTTAGATGTGTTTTTGAGCTACATGCAAAGCTCAAAAAACTTGGTGGCTATGGTGAAATAGTTGGCTCCTTTTAGAGAGGAAGAAGATGATGATTCTTTCCTCAATTTTTTTCTTGTTTTTTTTTATTTTTGTGTTGAAAATGATTAGTACTCTAAGTCTAAACATGGATTAGACTATATATAGTGGTGGGTTAAATTAGTAAATCAAATTTACTAATTTGCCCCCACTAACATTAACCAACCTTTAAGGTATAACAAGGTTAATTTAGTCATTTCATAACTTAACTAATTAAGTTACAATTAACTATTATATATTGATATAATAATTATATCTAATCATATTTTAGCTAATAATTACAACTCTTGTAATTAATTCTAGCTAAATTTGTCACGACTGACAAATCACAACAATACCCGTATAATTACTAATCTCAAATTTAGCAACTTATACACTGATAAAATTTCTATTTTATCAGTGGTTTATTTATTATCAATTATCTTATAATCAATAATATAATAAACTCTACAGCCTGATACTAAACACATTGCCAGTTAACTATTAACTGGCTAACAGGAGTTCATCACGTTATTCTATATAGGTATGACCGATAGGGATCAGTCGATCTCCGCCATCTTACGACGACAATAACGTCAAACCCTAGACGGCCAATCGTTATTGATTTACGTTGATCAACTGATAAGTTCATCTTATAAACCGATCCCTGTTTATTCCATAATTGAGATTTATTAATCAACGCACTATTGTCGGAGGACACTAGTCCAACACTATAATGATCTGTTTTTGTTTCATAATGATTGATTTTTAATTATCAGATTTTAATCTATAATGACGTATTTATGTTTAATAATGATCAATTTTTGTTCCAAAATGACATATTTTTGTTCTATAATGATCAGTTTTTGTTCCAGAATGACATATTTATGTTCTATAATGATCTGTTTTTGTTTCACAATGGTTGATTTTTAATTATCAGTTTTTGTTCTATAATAATGTATTTATGTTCTATAATGATCAACTTTTGTTCCAGAATGACATATTTTTGTTCTATAATGATCTGTTTTTGTTTCATAATGAACGATTTTTAATTATCAGTTTTTGTTCTATATTGAAGTATTTATGTTCTATAATGATCAATTTTTGTTCCAGAATGACCTATTTTTGTTCTATAATGATCAGTTTTTGTTCCAGAATGACATATTTATGTTCTATAATGATATGTTTTTGTTTCATAATGATTGATTTTTAATTATCAGATTTTTATCTATAATGATGTATTCATGTTTAATAATGATCAACTTTTGTTTCAGAATGACATATTTGTGTTCTATAATGATCAGTTTTTGTTCCAGAATAACATATTTATGTTTTATGATCAATTTATATTCGAAAATAAAAGACTAATTTATGTCATAGTAAAACAAAGACTAACCGTCTCAGAACAAAACCTAACCATCCCGAAACAAAATATATTCATCTCATAATAAAACCTAACCATCCTGAAACAAAACCCGTTCATCTCATAATAAAAGAATGTTTATGTAATGAATGATTTTTTGTTCTAGAATGAATGATATTTGTTTTAAAATGAATGGCTATATAATGAATGATTTTTTGTTCTGAAATGAATGGTTATTGTTCTGAAATGAATTATATTTGTTTTAGAATGAATTCTTTTTGTCTTGAGTTATTTAATCTGAAATATGTAGTTTCTATTTCAAAATGAACGATAATTGTGTTTAAATGAACGATTTTTTTGTTTTAAAATGAATACTTTAGATCAATGGTCAAGATTAAATAAAAAAAAAAAAAAAAAACCTCCCCTTCCATTTTCTCTCTCCTCCCCCAACCCCCCTACCCCACCCGACCACCCCAGCCCCGCACCTACCACCCCTAACACCGGCCCCGACCCAGCCACCCTGCCGCGACCCTCCCTTCGCCTCCACGCGCCCACTACCCCCACCGCCTCTCTAATCTCTTGCTTCTTTTTTTTTCGGTTTTATTTTTCTGTCTCCCTCAATTCCCTCATGCCCGCTTTTCCCAGCACCACCGCATCAGCCCCCCTCTAGCCACCACAACCTTCTAACACTACCCTAACCCCAACCCACCGCCACCTTCTCCTTCCTCTTCTCCGTCCTTGTTGATGTTCCCACTTGGTTTTTCTTCCTCACTGGCTCATCGGGCGCCACGACGGTCTTTAACGTCCGCCCCTGTTGGTGGTTAGGGGTGGTGAGGTAGTGGTGAGGCAGTGGTCGTCGCGTGAAGATGCTGGAGAGAGAGAGAGTGAGGATGGGATGAGTCTGTGAGAGAAGAATTGGGGTGGGATTTGGGCTTACAACTTTTGTAGTTATGTATCTATCTTTGATGGGCTTTGTACTCTAGAAACAGCCCACTCCAAAAATCTGGACGGGGGGCACAGTGAGAATGGTACCCCGGGGGTACCATAGTATTTGCGATGAACAAAGAGAGAAAGAGGAGTACTCCGTACAAAATATAATAAACAGCGGGAGAGAGGAGTACAAAATAGAAATCAATTACATATGAACATGATATATAATTATACAAGACGGTGTTAGTGGGAGGGTTAAGTTTAGGAAACCGTGTGCAAGCAGTCAAATCTCGAGGGTATTTTGTACAAATTTGCAAAACATTGGGTACCACGTGCAAATCGGCAAAACACAAGGGTACCACGTGAATTAACCCTTATTATTATTATTATTATTGTTATTATTATTATTATTATTACTAGGTGAAAGGCCCGTGCGTTGCACGGGACACTTTAACATAATCGCTTATTTTTATTTATTAAGTTAATCTCAAAATAAATAAGTAAACTATGATAACTAGTTAAATTTTTGTATGTTAAAATGTGTCATAATGACACTCAATCGTCATTGTACATTTTATGGAGCATTACTTGATCTTTAAATAATATTCCTTTTTTGTTTATTTTTAAATCATTATTCACAAAAATCTTAAACTTGTCAACATATCTCTACCAAAAATCATACTTAACTTTTCAAAGTATGTGTAAATGTATATTGAAATACATTTTGACACGAACTCATAATACATGTATCGTAATATTTTGATATACGTAACCCAAGTTATAACAGTTTATATTATGTTTCATGTTGATAACTTTATTACGCAAGAGTTTTACAAATATTGAACTCTATTCGCATGCATTTCTTAATGTTTAATGTGGATTATCTTAATACATTATGTGAGAGTTTAACATATCTTGGACTCTCTTTGTGCATTTTTTGAACTCCCGAGGCTCTCAATGCGCTCTAAATTATTAGCTTCTTAACTTTTCAAAAGTATGTAAATGGATCTTATATTGACATACATTTCAACACGAACTCAGTGATACATGTATCGTAATATTCTGATGTGCGTAGCCAGAGTTATATCTGTTTATATCATGTTTCATTTTGATAACTTTATTACATAAGAGTTTTACAAATATTGGACTTTGTGTGCATTTTTTAATGTTTTATGTGGATTACTTTAATACTTTGGGTGAGAGTTTAGCAAAATTTGGACTCTCTCTGCATTTCTTGACCTCTAGACACCCTCAATACGCTCCAAATTATTCGCTTTTAGATCTATACTAGATGAAGAGCCAGTGCTTCGCACGGGACACACTTTTTCATATTTTTTTATTAAATAATTAATTTCAAAATAAATAAATTATGATAACAGATTAAATGTTGGTTTGTTAAGATCTATCCTAATCTTACGAATACACTTACACGAGTATTACTTTATCTTTAACTAACACTCTTTTTTTTTAACATTTTTCAAAAGTATGTGTAAATTGAAGTCTTAAATTTGTCGACATAATTCAAAAGTATGTGTAAATGGATCTTATATTGAAATACATTTCGACACAAAGTCAATGATACTTGCATCGTAATATCCTGATATAAATAGCCAAAGTTATAACAGTTTATATTATGTTTCATGTCGATACATTTATTACGTAAGAGTTTTACAAATATTAGACTCTCTGATCTCTATGATTTATTCATTTCTAATGCGTTGTGGGAATTTCTAGATCTATAGAAGCGTCGTATGCATTCGGCAAAAGTCTACACTTAACTTTTCAAAAATATGTGTATATGGATCTTATATTGAAGTACATTTCGACACAAACTTAATGATACATGTATCGTAATATTCTGATATACTTAACCCAAATTAGATTTCATACTTCTATAAGAGTTTTACAAATATTGAACTCATTTATTAATGTTTCATGTAAATAAGTTTAATATTTTATGTGAGAGTTTTACAAATATTGAACTCTATCTCTCGACATTTCTTAATAGTTCTTGTGGATAACTTTAATGCTATAATATAAAATATGGGAGAATTTTACAAATATTAGACTCTCTTCCTGCATTTCTTGACCTCCAGACGCCCTCAATACGCTCCAAATTATTCGCTTTTATATATATATATATATATATATATATATATATATATATATATATATATATATATATATATATATATATATATATATATATATATATATATATGTGAAAAACCCGTGCGTTGCACAGGACACTTCACCATAATCGACTATTCTTATATTTTAATTAGTTAATGTGAAAATAAATAAATAACTCATGATAATTAATTAAACCGGGAGACTTTTCATATTCATTTTTTTTATCAATTACCTACTCTAAAACAAATGATAATTGATTAAATGTTGGTTAGTTAAGATGTCTTTTAATCTCACTATATTACTTACGCATATTTTTTTTGTTATGTTTTAAATCATTTTTCACAAAAGTGTTAAATTTGTCGACATATCTCTACCAAAATCATATTTAACATTTCAAAACTATGTGTAGTGCGTTATACGGACACTTTATCATAATCGTTTATTCTTATTTATTAAGTTAATCTCAAAATAAATAACTAAACCATGATAACTAATTAAATGTTTGTTAGTTAAAATGTCTCCTAATCACACTCAATCCCCATTGTAAATTTGTATGAAGTATTACTTGATCTTTCAATAATATTCTTTTTTGTTTATTTTAAATCATTTTTCACAATAATTTTAAACTTGTCAACATCTCTTTACCAAAATTACACTTAACTTTTCAAAAGTATGTGTAAATGGATCTTATATTGAAATACATTTTGACACGAACTCAATGATACATATATCGTAATATTTTGATATACGTAACCCGAGTTATAACAGTTTATATTATGATTCATGTTGATAACTTTATTACGTAATAGTTTTACAAATATTGAACTCTCTCCGCATGCATTTCTTAATGTTTAATGTGGATTATCTCAATATTTTATGTGAGAGTTTAACATATATTGGACTCTCTTTGGGCATTTTTTGACCTCCCGATACTCTCAATACGCTCTAAATTATTAGCTTATTAACTTTTCAAAAGTATGTGTAAATGAATCTTATATTGACATACATTTCGACACAGACTTAATGATACATGTATAGTAATATAACTCACGAGTTATATCTGTTTATATCATGTTTCATGTTGATAACTTTATTAGTAAGAGTTTTACAAATATTGAACTCTCCCCGGGTGCGTTGCACGGGGCACTTTATCTTATTCATATCTATTAATTAGTTAATCTCGAAATGTTTGTTAGTTAAGATTTATCCTAATTTCACTAAATCACTTATGATAACTAATTATATGTTCTTTAGTTAACATGTATCTTAATTTCACTAAATCACTTATGGAGTATACTATTGTACAGAGTATTACTTTGCCTTTAGATGATTTTCATTTTTTTTTAAGCATTATTTTTCACAAACGTCTTAAACTTGTTGACATATTTAAACCAAAATCATACTAACTTTGACCCTAAAAAAAATCATACTAACTTTTCAAAAGTATGTGTAATTGAATTTTATATTGAACTACATTTCGACACGAACATAATGATACATGTATCGTAATATTATGATATACCTAGCCTAAATTATAAGTTTAATACTTTACGTGAGAGTTTTACAAATATTGGACTCTATCTCTCTGCATTTCTTCATGGTTTTGTGGATAACTTTAATACTGTAATACAAAATATCGGAGAATTTTACAAATATTAGACTCTCTCGTTGCATTTCTAGATGGAAAGCCCGTGCACAATGTATCATAATCAAATCAATTATGATAAATTAATAAATCATTATATGTGAGTTAATTAAGATGTCTCCTGATCTCACTAAATTATTTATGGAGTATACATGGTAGATAATACTCCTTTTTTTTTATTATTTTTTTAAACATTGTTCACAAAAATCTTAAACTTGTCGACATATCTCTACCAAAATCATACTTAACTTTTCAAAAGTATGTGTAAATGGGTCTTATATTGACATGCATTTCGACACGAACTTAATGATACACGTATCGTAATATTCTGGTATACGTAGCCCAAGTTATAGCCGTTTATTACAATAGAGTTTTACAAATGTTAGACTGTGTGCATTTTTTACTTGTTTTATGTGGATTACCTTTAATACTTTAAGTGAGAGTTTAGCAAATATTGGACTCTCTCTCTCTGCATTTCTTGGACCTCCCGACACCCTCAATGCGCTTCAAATTATTTGCACGGGACACTTTATCATAATCGTTTATTCTTATTTATTAAGTTAATCTCAAAATAAATAAGAAAACCATGATAACTAATTAAATGTTTGTTAGTTAAAATGTCTCCTAAACAGTGCCAGATCCAGAAAAATAATTTTCCGGTGTCCCGATAATATTTTTCGGTGTCCCACACTTGTTTTCAGGACTGTTTCATAATTTTTAGGAAAAATTTATAACTCCTACCTTTTATATACCAAAACTTCCAAAATCCTACCTTATTTCTAAAAAGTTTCTAAATCCTACCTTATAAAACATCTTTTTAAACTCCTACCAAAATTTCTACTTCGGCGGGTTTGACTCTATTTTCCGGCATTGACCTTCGACTTGACGCGATTTCCTTCGATTTGTTTCGTATTCCTTCCCATTTCTCCCTCAAATTTCACCTTGTTCTCCTATTTTCCACATCATATCACATTACCCTCCATTTTGATATTCTCTCTCCTATTTCTCACATTTTGCGATCAAATTGGAGTGCAATGTGATATAATGTGGGAAATAGGCGAGAGAAGGTGAAATTGAAGGAAGAAATTGGAGGGAAAACGATACAAATCGACGAAAATCGCGTCAATTTGAAGGTCAATGCCGAAAAATAGAGTCAAACTCGCCGGAGTAGAAGTTTTGGTAGGAATTTAATAAAAAAATGTTTTATAAGGTAGGAATTGGAAACTTTTTTAAAATTAGGTAGGATTTTGGAAGTTTTGATATATAAAAGGTAGGAGTTAGAAATTTACCTAATTTTTAGTACAAAAATTTGGGTTTCGGAATAAAAAATTCCAGTGTCCTGGGACCCCTCTCCCCCAAGGTAGATCCGCCACTGCTCCTGATCACACTCAATCGCCATTGTACATTTGTATGGATTATTACTTGATTTTTAAATAACAATTTTTTTTTTGTTTATTTTTAAATCATTTTTCACAAAAATCTTAAACTTGTCAACATATCTCTACCAAAATCATACTTAACTTTTCAAAAGTATGTATAAATGGATCTTATATTGAAATACATTTTGACACGAACTCAATGATACATGTATCGTAATATTTTGATATACGTAACCCGAGTTATAACAGTTTATATTATATTTCATGTTGATAACTTTATTACGTAAGTTTTACAATATTGAACTCTCTTCGCATGCATTTCTTAATATTTAATGTGGATTATCTTAATATTTTATGTGAGAGTTTAACATATCTTGGACTCTCTTTGTGCATTTTTTACCTCCCGATGCTCTCAATGCGCTCTAAAGTATTAGCTTCTTAACTTTTCATAAGTATGTGTAAATGGATCTTATATTGACATACATTTCGACACGAACTTAATGATACATGTATCATCGTATCGTAATATTCTAATATGCGTAGCCCGAGATATATCTGTTTATATCATGTTTCATGTTGATAACTTTATTACATAAGAGTTTTACAAATATTACTCTCTGTGTGCAACGCCCGTGCGTTGCACGAGACGCTTTATCATAATCGCTTTTTCTTATTTACTAAGTTAATCTCAAAATAAATAAGTAAACCGTGATAACTAATTAAATGTTTGTTAGTTAAAATGTCTCCTAATCATACTCAATCGTCATTGTACATTTGTATGAAGTATTACTTGATCTTTAAATAGTATTCTGTTTTTGTTTACTTTTAAATCATTTTTCACAATAATCTTAAACTTATCAACATATCACTACCAAAATCATACTTAAATTTTCAAAAGTATGTGTAAATGGATCTTATATTAAAATACATTATGACACGAACTCAATGATACATGTATTATAATATTTTGATATACGTAACCCGAGTTATTACAGTTTATATTATGTTTCATGTTGATAAATTTATTATGTAAGAGTTTTAGAAATATTGAACTCTCTTCGCATGCATTTCTTAATGTTTAATGTGAATTATCTTAATACTTTATGTGAGAGTTTTACATATCATGGACTCTCTGTGCATTTTTTTACCTCTAGAGGCTTTCAATGAGCTCTAAACTATTAACTTCTTAACTTTTCAAAAGTATGTGTAAATGGATCTTATATTGACATACATTTCGACACGAACTTAATGATACATGTATCGTAATATTCTGATATGCGTAGCCCGAGTTATATATGTTTATATCATGTTTCATGTTGATAAATTTATTAAATAAGAGTTTTACAAATATTGGAATCTGTGTGCATTTTTAATGTTTTATGTGGATTACTTTATTACTTAATGCGAGAGTTTAGCAAATTTTAGACTCTCTCCCTGCATTTCTTGACTTCTCGACGCCCTCAATGCGCTCCAAATTATTCGCTTTTAGATATATATATATATATATATATATTAGATTAGATTATTATTAATATTAATATTATTATTATTATTATTATTATTATTATTATTTATTAGATTTGTGTTTAGGGTTACGGATACTTGGTTGGAATTCTCATTAGTAATAGGGTGGTATTTATACCACAATACTTTACATACGTTCGAGATAACCCTAGCCGCCCTAGATATCTCTGATATCTTATTGACAAGATACTATACTATTATACTACCACAATATCTTTGCTAATATACGATACTGCCTAATACACTCCTACAGTATCTTATACGATATTACTGCCTATTACCCCCCCCCCCCCCGCAAACACATGGGAACTTGTAAAAGTTTCCATGGGTTTGAAATTACAATACATCCATGAAAAAAACGAATAAAGTACATCAAGATTTCGAAATACTTATACGCAGTACAATACAACAAATTGCACCAAATCGACAACGCCAAGATACCGATACTACGACGGTTTAATGGACACTGTAAAACCAACGATACCACGTGTGAGTCGAAATTGGTTCGGCACACGGAATGATCGGAATCGGTCCGACCATAAGATAGAAATTTGCACTAAAACACTCTTATGTGTTTGTTACGTTGTTGACCATCAAAATACTTTTGGAGGTCGTCAAAATACTTGGGCTTGGCACGCACGAATGTAGCTTGATGAATATACTTTCGCTTTTCTGAGGGGTTTAAAGGATAATAGACTTTACGTACGTAAGAACTGAGGAATGACGAGCAAACACGAGAATTGGAGTAAGAACGAAGTATTATATCATTACTACGATATCCCGCCGGTGGGTTAAGCGTACTAGGTTATGAACCCACCGGCAGGCAGCGGAAGCGGTTTGCAGAGTCCTCTAGGAAAGAGGCTCTGATACCATATTAGATTTGTGTTTAGGGTTACGAATACTTGGTTGTAATTCTCATTAATAATAGGGTGGTATTTATACCACAATACTTTACATATGTTCGGGCTAACCTTAGCCGCCCTAGATATCTCTGATATCTTATTGACAAGATAATATACTATTATACTACCACAATATCTTTCCTAATATACGATATTGCCTAATACACTCATACAGTATCTTATACGATATTACTGCCTAATACACTCCTAAAGTATCTTATACGATATTACTGCCTATTCATTTCATCGCAATTATGTGTGAATTG
The DNA here is from genome assembly GCA_963457585.1 of Spergularia bocconei. Classification (NCBI taxonomy): domain Eukaryota; kingdom Viridiplantae; phylum Streptophyta; class Magnoliopsida; order Caryophyllales; family Caryophyllaceae; genus Spergularia; species Spergularia bocconei. The sequence continues at coordinate 11,520,367 of OY734959.1, forward strand.
GGTCAACGAATATGGTGCGTGTTATTAAAATAATAATGCGTGTCAAATAGCCAAGCCGGTGTCGGGACAATATGGGACATAACCTAGAATTAGCGGGTTCATGGCTCCAAAATTTACGGGTCCACAGTCAGTCCAATTCAACTGAAAGATATATATGTGGGTCAATGCGAATTGGGAATACTATGGGTCACTGACTCACTGGTTATAAAACATGGGCCCATGAATCCAAAATAGCGTGATTCTGACCAAAAATAGCGGGTGACGAGTCTTAAAAAGCGAATTTGTGATTAATAAATAGTTGGCAGAAGTAGTAATTTGCCCCACCACTTTACCCAATTGTGCAATTCATCTCCTTGATTAGTTTCCAATTGTAGCAATTAGGCATTAGCTTCCAATTGCATCCATTAATTTCTAGTTTGTTTTATTCTTAATATTTTGATCGAATGAAAAATAGTGTTGCATACAAACGAATCAATACCTCAACTATACGTGCAATTTTACACGGGTACATAAATTAGTATAGGTAGAAACCATAAACATAAGTTCTTATATATAGTTTTCAATGGAGGTTGTTTAATTTTTATTCGAGAATGGCATGTATTGTTCCTACACGTATAGTCATATACACATTATTACATTCTGATACACATATCATTGTTGTTCCAGTAGGTCTTGTGAAAAACCGTCTTTCAGTAATTTATTGGGGGACCAATTGTGTTATTTACATCGTGACCCTATTTGTATAATTAGGGACCGTTATACTACTTTTGGTGATTGTTTTAGTTAAGGATTTTAGACACTTAATCCAAGATTTGCAAAGGGGTTACTTTATAAATTCTAACTAATTTTATATGATTTGATCTTCCAAAATCACAGATAATGTGATTTATTATAGTAAATTTATACGATCACTAAAAATATTATCATGGTTACAATCAATGTAAAAATAGTCACTTTGTAACAGTGTATACTAGTCTCTCAATAAATTATTGAAAGACCGTCTTTTATGAGACTTCGCGTTGTTCTTATAAGTGTACTCGCTATATCGTTAATGAACCATGTAACTCTAACTATGTAAGCCTTGTGTGAGATCGTCATTGTCTTTATTTTTACCATCGATATGGTCTGATTCCAAGTGTATGTTTATCCGTTATTAGTCGTAAGTCATAACCAATTATAGAACTGTGTATATATATGGAGTATACTGTATATGTACATGATCATACAGTTTTGTGAGAACGTAATAATCAGAAGGTCGTGTCAAAGTCTTTCAAGCATGTTTAAATCGAATAGGACATCATAACTCATAAAGGCAAAGACCATACACATAAGTTCTCATAGTTTTTTTTTTTTTTTTGGGTACAAGTTCTCATAGTTTGCACAAGAAGTTTGTTTAATTTATTCGAGAATCGCACATTCGCACGTCAACTAGGTACTACCTTATTCCATCTTATTTAGAGAACGACGAAGTTATACTTGTAATATTCAACCTATAATGCGTGAGAAGTGACGAAAACGAACCTCTCTAAATCCAACCAAAACATTTTTTTTGTACATATAAAAAGGTTCTCGAAAGGGACAATTAAGATAAAGACATTAAGAAATAAAATAAATTAGTAACAAATAATTAACAAGTTAAACCACAAAATGCCTCTCTAATAAGTCCACCATGATGTATAAGGATATGCTTTATAATTTCATAATTAATATACAAGTTGGTGTCGATCATGCATTCAAATATATATAGTCCAATATCCCTTAACTTCTTAGAATAGTACAGTAGAGATATCTGAGGGAGGTTGCATTTAGGGATGAGCTTAACCAATTTCACATAGTTGACTTACTATATAGTATATACCCTCCTCCTATTTCAAGTATATTACCTACTAGTTGTTCTAATGGTATTCGTGTACAAAAAACCCAAAACCCACACCAAATATAGATGTCTTGAAGGCAAAACATCGACCAAAAAAGTCGATAGATATATAGATATAGATACAGATACATATATACACATATACAGATATAAATTGTTGAAATGATACCTGTTAGTAGTCCTTGTTATCCTAGTGTCTCACAAGGCGTACACCACCTGAACCACTTGTACACTGAGGTTATCAATTCGACCTCGAGTAGTGGGACCCAAGGGTCCGATGCACAATTAAGGTCGTTCATGTGTAATCTTTCAATATTGAAGGAAAAAGTTAACCAAGTTCAGTCTTATGTAAACATATTTCTACCCCAACAAAATCATCCTCATTCATCAAATGTCGTTGCTACTCATGAGTCAACTTCGTCGATGGCCGTCGCAAGCATGGGAACAATGATTCAAGAAATTATTGTTACCGCGTCTTCTATGATGTTCAATTGCCAACAAATGGCCCTTGGTTCGACAAATGAAGGTAATCATAATCATCATCAACATATGGCTAATAATTCTAGCCATATTATGCAAGGTGTTGATGATGGACTATCCCAAAATGTAAGGACTAGTACGAATAATAATAATAATAATAATAACAATAGTAATAGTAATGGTAATAATGGGCATGCATTTTTCGACGGGGAGGGTTTTTACAGTTGGTATACAGATAATGTTACGTGCAACACGACCACGATCACGAACAACCACAGCAGTGTGACATCGGATAGCTTTCGGGTGGTGGCTACAAACACGGCCAAGACGAGCACAACGGAGAAGAAAACAATTGGCAATAATAAAAGCAAAGAGAGCAAAAAGGAAGCAGGCGGCTCAACATCAATTCTATTGTCACAAGAGGGAGCAGGGTATGATATAGTTGAGCTTGATGCGGCGGATTTACTAGCAAAGTACACTCATTATTGTCAAGTTTGCGGTAAAGGGTTTAAGCGTGACGCTAACTTAAGGATGCACATGAGAGCTCATGGAGACGAGTACAAGTCTAGTGCAGCTCTAAGCAATCCCTTGAAGAAGAAGATAAGTACTAATAATGGAGAAAATTCGTCTGCGATCAAGGTTGTACCAAGGAAGTACTCATGTCCACATGAAGGGTGTAGGTGGAACAAGAAACATGCCAAGTTTCAACCACTTAAGTCGATTATATGTGTAAAGAATCACTATAAGAGGAGCCATTGCCCTAAGATGTATGTATGCAAGAGGTGTAATCGAAAGCAATTTTCGGTACTTTCGGATTTGAGAACGCATGAGAAGCATTGTGGTGATCTCAAATGGCAGTGTTCTTGTGGTACAACCTTCTCAAGGAAGGATAAGCTCATGGGTCATGTTACCTTGTTTGTTGGTCATAGTCCTATGGTTATTAATAATCCTCTTGGTACCTTGGATAAGCTTGACACTAACCCTCAACATGGTCTACAAATTCACTTCAAAGATAGGTGATTTTATGCATAGTCTAGTACAAATTACTTTTTTGTTGGTTAAGATACGGTACCGTTTATGCTTCTTTAGGCTCAAAACACCGGAGGTGATTAAAATTCGAATTTAAAACCTAATGTATTGAGTAACTTTATTTTCGCTCTAGGCAAAAACTTTTAGATCGTTGATGTACATAGTGTATTACTTGTGATAGGAATACAGATATATACAAAGAAGAAGTTATTAAAAGTAGATGATAATGGTGTGTGGCATATTGTGTGTACTCTTCCTAAGAAACAAATGCAAACTCTTTTGGGATTTGTTTATTGGAAAACTAAAATCTAAATGTTTGTTTGATTATTTGCCGGATGCATGTGGTAGAGGTTTACAATGTAGTACAAAGCGCAGGTAACAATAGTAGGATTATGTTAGCGATAGTAAAGTTAATGTGTTTAATTAGTACTTCCTATAGTAGAACGTGACCATTAAAAGTATCATTCATCTACAATGTGGGTTAATCTCCTCAAACAACTGTGGAAATCAATTTGATAGACGGATTGACGGACTTCCCTCTCAACGTTAATAAAACAAGCAAATAGGTACATTCAACGCATTTGTTTTAGAACGAAACACCACTAGATGTGCGAGTTGGTTTCCTTAGCTTACTTCGCAAGTTCACAACATGTACCGTAAAAGACAATGCTATATATAGGTCTATGATGTAGACCCCCACAATCAACAATAATTGTACTACGATATCAAAATTTTACTACTCACACAATTAATTTTACTACCCGAAATTTTCAGTACAATTTATTTTACTAATCTAATCTCAATTTTACGCCAATTTTACATTGTATACGAAGTAATTGTGTCTACATTGTAGACACAAAGGAATTTGCAATAAGGATCTTTACGAGCACACGAGAAAAATGACCCAAATATGTGTGGACGTAATAAGAAGTTCCAAAATTTCCCGATTGTCGTCTTTCTCAAAATTCCTCAATTCCCAGTTTCACACTGTTCAATTCCACGACCATTCTACTCTTGTCTAGTTGTCTTCTTAATCAAGCTACTCTTTACCAACATGATCACGCAAACTCCAAACTCCCCTTTTACTACTTGATGAAATTCTCACCATCATTATTATTTCCTCCAAAGCAACAATGGCTGCATTTTCTCTCTCAACCCAAACCCAATCTCCTCTAGCTTTCAAATCCTTTCTCTCTCCTCACAACTCCACCAAACCCATCATTTCTCTCTCTCCAAAGCGGGCCCCACATGGTAGCGTAACAGTGAGAGTCACAGCTCCTTCAAACCCGGTTGTGATCGAAGTCGAAGAAGACGACGTCGTATCGCGGGAGAGTGAGGGAACAGAGGAAAGCAACAAGTTTACATGGAGGGATCACTGGTACCCAGTCTCTCTCCTCGAAGACTTGGACCCACTTCGTCCGACGCCGTTTCAGTTACTTGGTCGTGATATTGTGTTGTGGTTTGATAAGAAGAGTGATGAGTGGGTTGCCCTTGATGATAAATGCCCTCATCGTCTTGCCCCTCTTTCTGTTAGTTTTCCTTTCCTTTTTTTTTTTTTTAATTTGAATTGAGTACTAATTTTTTATATTGGTTCGTGTTAATTTGGTTGATATTATAATAATCGATGTTTGTATTGATATCGATAAACTTTACTAGTTAAGCCAGCTGATGTAAGTCGTTCTCGATGAGTTTAATAATCGATGTGTTTATCCATATACTTTACTAGTCGAGCGAGCTGATGTAAGCGGTTTCTAGGGATTAAATAACTTAGGTGGCGTTACCAAGGGAAATAATCTACTTATGTACTTATGTAGAGGTTGGTGTCAATGGAATGGTAAAGTGCTTATCGACTAAGTTAGCTGATATCTAAATCGAGTTAACTTGAAATTGGCGGACAAAATTAAGACAATATTAAGTTGATGATGCTGGAGTTTTGGGAATTCACAAAACCTGAGTCTGTACCAGATGAGAGAAGCTAACTTTTTTAGTTACGCGTTGATGGTGAAGCCCCTTTCCATTTCCAATAGAGTCAAAAACTAATTATTCTTTGGTTTTTGGGATATAATGGAATAAAGCAAAATGACTCATAAAACCGCGTGTGCTTCTTATTTTGTGAATTAGCAGTCAGTGCAATCTCGAAACAATTTTCATTTTGGGTCATCCATGCGCAGCCCCTCTATGTTTCAATAGGGGGTAAGGTTTGCGTGCATCCGACCCCCCTACCCCGCCTTATGGCGGGAGCCTTTAAGGTACTGGGGTTAAAGATGTTGTTGTTGTTGTTGTTGATGATGGTGAAGCCCTTATCAACAGAGATAGCTGACATCTAGCTAGTAGCTATGTATCTGCTAATGTTGGCTAAGTTTATGAGGTAACTAAACAAATGATCTTACTGATCAAAGTAACATTAGTGGGATATTGGGAAACTGTATAATTGGGCATAGGGACTTAAGTAATTCATTAATATGGTATCGGGAATTATACTTTGATCCTGTCAATACTATGATCTGGTTTTGTAAATTTGTTAGAGTGATTATTAACTCAATTTCCAAACACTTAGAATTCGGGACTTTACCAGCTTAACTAGTAGATCATTCTTCACTTTTAAGAATTTACCAACTAAGCCAACTGAAGTTTCGCGCTTCAAAAGAGTTGGAGGAGGGTAGGTACTGATAATTGGTGCTTGTTGTTGTAGGAAGGACGAATTGACGAGAATGGAGACTTGCAATGCTCTTATCATGGGTGGTCTTTTTCCGGGTGTGGATCGTGTACCAGGATCCCGCAGGCCAGGTCTGAGGGTCCAGAAGCTCGTGCCGTGAACTCTCCTAGAGCGTGTGCCATAAAGCTTCCTACTAAAGTTTCTCAAGGATTGCTCTTTGTTTGGCCTGATGAGAATGGGTGGGAGAGAGCTAGAGTTACTGAAACTATAAGGTGATATGTCTCAAATTATGTGTCATATATTGGACTACCACACATATGTATTGTTTTCATGTTCCTTGTACTTTTAGTGTTGGTTATCACATTTTTATTCTATATGCAGCAGTAATGCTGTAATGCATTAACGTATATGATTGTTCTTTCGATGTGATATTTATGAGTAGGTCTAAGGATTTGATGTTCATGTCTTGATTATTAAAATTTAATTGCTTGACTTGATGCTGGCTTGTCTTCTAATTATTTTTCTTTTGACAATTTCATTTATTTTAATGCTTGGGTATTAGGGATTGCTTCATAGCTATGCCGTGGCTGCCACACGCCTTTATGAGTAATATATTCATCGAGTTGTTATATGCAATGATGTGTATGATGATGCAGGAGCTGATGTTTATTGTTTGTGCTAATTTTGGCTGCTAATATTTTATTCAATCTGCTGAAGTAGGTATTCTAATGTTTATTGGTTAGGTTGCCAGACGACTTCAATAAGCCCGAGTTTGCTACCGTGTCAATCCAGCGTGATCTGTATTATGCCTATGATACTTTGATGGAGAATGTGTCTGATCCCTCGCACATTGATTTTGCTCATCACAAGGTATCTTTATATCCTAGATTGTAGATTAACGACCTACTATAGTTTATTGTAGTTGAAACAAACAAGGGCCTCTAGGTAAGGCCTTCTGGTATGACTCTAGGTTCATTTCACAATTGACCTGTATTTGGCTTTTTTTTTTCTTTTTTAAAAAAAAAAAAGAAAAAAAGAAAAATCAAAGCTCCTTCTTGTAGCTTATTTTCAGTGACCTCGTATAGTTGAAACAAAAAGATGTAGTTAATGTTTCTCCCTGAATAAGTTGCCTTACTAAAACGCCCGGGAGAGGGGGGAGGGATATAGCTGTCCATCTGTTTCGCTGACATCCATGGGGGAGCTAGTTAGTACAAAATTCACGTTTATGCTGTGGCTTTCTCATATGACCCTGCTTCCGATGTTAGACTTGTAAATGCAAATAGTGGACTTGTTTACATTTCTAGTACCTTTTCTTATGATTCTTGGTTAGTACGTCCAATAACTGATAGTTAGACTGGTTTTCCTTGTGGACACTGGTCAAGATTGTTTAGTGGAATTTCTAACTTTTTCATGTCTTATTCTCTTAAGAACTCTACTTTAAAAGCAGGTATAAATGGCTTACTACAACAGTTTGAACAGATTAATCATGACAATTTGAAGACTTGTAATTTTTTATTGCTTATGTTTGGTAGTGTAAGATGAGGATTTCTGTTAGCCGACCCTAAATCAATTTTGGACAAAGGCTTGTTGTTGTTTTGACATCCATAAATATGATAAGCACCACACTTGTTACTTGTGAAATTGGTAAATTGTGCTCTGCTTGTTGTACTTGTGAGTTGGTAGCTTTGAATCTTTGTGCTCCAATTTATACTTCTGTCTGAAATAGGGGTAATGTTAGACTAGTAGGTCTTATTTATTGTAATCCGTGTACATATGCACTGGCTTAGAAGGGATAAGATTTGAGTTGGTAGACGTGGATTTATGATATTTGTAAGGTCCAGCATGACTTTAAAGCCTATGGATAGTGGAATCCAGCTTCACATCAGTCAATCTGTTGCTTCATAGTCCTGATAGTAATGAGCTGCACCAGGTTACAGGAAGGAGGGACAGGGCCAAGCCTCTGCCGTTTAAGGTTGAATCCAGTGGTCCTTGGGGGTTTGCCGGAGCGAATGATGATAATCCACGCATAAGTGCAGAATTTGTTGCACCCTGTTATTATGCGAATAAGTAAGTCCTTGTCTATGTCTACATGTCTGTAAAATTGGTTGTCTTTGTTATCTTTCATGATGGATTTTTGACCATTAGGAATATGAGTTTGACTCCATACTTGGTGTTGGTTAGTGCCATGGTTGTCTTTTAAACAAACTGAAAGTTCTCATTTAGGCCTTTATATCATTGACGTCAAAAGGAATAGCTTCTGTTTTATATCTTCCATTGTTTCTACCGTGATACCAAGTCATAGCTCATCCCGTGATTTGTGGCAATGCTTATTCTTTGTCATGAGCTCAGAGCTCTTGTGGTCTGTTCTTAATCAATATCTTGCTTTCTGGCGGCTGTTGCAAATTTGCAATGTAAAGTTTATCATTGTTATAGGACTTTGGGTGATTATTTTAGTGTCTGAAATTACAGCCTTGGTAGGTGAGTAGCTCTGACATGTCTTTCTAAAGTAATATAGTATCTAACTGTTAATTAGACTCTGGAGGATGTATATTTTATTGAAGTGTTTTGTGCCACGACGCGACACAACACATGATCTTAGTTTTGAATCTTGTGTGGCTGTTCAAGTTTTCTGCTAAACTGAGGCTTGCTGATCCAACGCCATTGAGATAGTAACTGGTTGTGAAATAATTGCAATTTCAGCAGCATCTACAACATTAGAAGTTTATGGGGCCTGGTTCTCATAAGCATAACTGTGATAATATTATTATGATTTTTTTCGGTCTACAATTTTAGCCTAATTTTAATGACTTCTGAAATGAAATGCCACCATGATTTTTGATCATCATTGATATTGTGATGCCCTGTCTTTAAGGACTTAAGTTAGGACCTATCAAGTTGTTGCCTTTTTATAAATTTTGGGAGCCCTAGTGATTTATTTGTTTAACGTCTTTGAATTTATTTGGACGAGGTATGTTACACGAGTGCTTTTCTTAACAGTAGGTCAATTCCAATCTTTGTTTTATACAGGTGCTAATCTCCTCTTGTCTGTTTAGGATACAGATAGACGCAAAGCTTCCTCTAGTTGGTGATCAGAAGTGGACTATATGGATTTGCTCCTTCAATATACCAATGGCACCTGGGAAAACACGGTCGATTGTCTGTAGTGCCCGGAACTTTTTCCAGTTGACAGTTCCAGGCCCTTCTTGGTGGCAGGTGAGTGGTCAGACTGTGCTCTTTAGACTAATCTTCTTCTGTTTAGCTATGTTAGTTATTGTTCCTATCCTGCTGGCAAGTGACAATTGGCAGGAAAAGAGATGCTAGGTCACCAACCGAATAGAATCTATTGCTATATATTCGAGTTTTATATCAAATATACTTCGCCACTTCATACAGTACTTCAGTTTTAATTAACAAAGGAAGAATACTTCCATTTGATCTGAACAACTATTTCTCTGTTTCCATTGGACTCGTATCTTTGTCTTTTGTGTTCCTTATTAAGCAAACATTAGCAAGTCCTCATTTGGAGGACTTACTGTTGGAATGCTGGAAATACTTTTGTTTATGGGTGCTTAATTAGAATATGCACCTTCGTACCTGTACATCAGATGTACAAGCTTCGAGTTCTGGCTGTTTTTCTTACAAACAGTCTTCCTTCTCAAAAGTTATTAGACGTCCAATTTCTGGAAATGTTTGGTTTGGGAATCGGGAGAATAGTTAAACTTACATAGGGAGTTTCTAAGAGAGTTTCCTCACTATGTTGTGCATCTTTTGAGTATAGTGCGGGCCAGTGGGTGCTCTTCAATAGTGCCCACTTTCCCACCCCTAGGTTGTGTTTCATTCTTCCGATCCTTTGGGGTGATGGTGGATACCACAGTTGACCTCTTCTGATATAGCCTTTATGGTGAGATGTACTATTTTTACACTTAAGGTTGGTTTTGCCGGTTGGCTGTGTACCCCTCTCATGGTCGTCCCCTGCTGATCATGTGGATCAAGTCTAAAATCCTTTGACCCTGAAATATTCTGCGGTAAATAATGGACTAATTTCTCTAACGTCTCATTATTTGTGCTGTCCATTCTTCATGGTGTCAAATATTCGTTGAATTGTTGGTGCTCACTCTTAAAATACTGTATTATTGACCAAATCAAAATGGCTTTTTGAACCTGCTCCCTTCTTTTCTTGCTTTTTTTTTTTTTTTTTTTTTGGCGCTGTATATGGTTATCCTGTTTACTGTTTACTGTTTACAGTACCCGCTCCCTCAGGTACCCCACTTGGAGAGAGCCTCTTTTTAGGTTTTTAGGAATTGGGGCAATTTTGATGATGGCACTGATCTTCTCCTAGGTTTCTCTTTTTTGTAGTTAGTGAAATTAAACATGTGTACTCCTACATGATGAATAGCATATATTTTTACACATTATAGACTTGAAATGAAACATCTTATAAATATCCCTATAAACATTTTAGCTGGTAAAAGTCCTTAGAAAGTTGGTAAGACACTGGACACTGCATAGTGGATGCCGAATAGCTCAGGAAAGCATAAAACAGATGCCTGAAAGAAAGCAGGAGAGGGAAGGAGTATAGCAGAGACATGATAATTACATAAGAACCTGCCTTCTGGTTTGAAATATCGAGCTTATCTCACTAGCTATGGGCTTGTTTAAGTTAGACCTACAGGGGAACAGACTAAGTAGTCGTGTTGCTCCTGGAAGCTCTGTCATGACGCGATTTTGGTTTGTTGTTAAATAGTAGTGGGTTAGGTAAATAGCGAAAAAGCTCGGACAATACGGTAAATAAGAAGATAGATGGAAGAATTCGAGAGGGCTCCACACTCCATAATGTAATATACTGTTACGATGTTTACGCATAATCCTCCTGCTTAGAAGCCTTTCTATATTACCATATAATCTTAATTCTTAGGGCTTGCTTGGATTGGGGGTAATTATTAGGGGGGCAATAGGGGCTAAAACAAGAGAAAATTGGAGACAATGTGATGGTGGAGGGAAGAAATTAGGAGAGGAAGAGGAATCATTACGCCCATATGGGAGTAATGCATTACCATAGGGGGGAGGGGAGTAATGCATTTCCCCCATATGGGGGGTAATAGTTCCTCCTCTACCCCTTATTTCCTCCCTCTACCACCACAATTTCTACCATTTTTGCCTTATTTTAGCCTTCATTACCCCCTAATGATTACTCCCAATCCAAGCAAGCCCTTAAGGTGCATTCCCCTTCCTAGATCTGCCCATGCAACCATTCTGTGAACTGACTTGTTAAGGGGACTGACTACATCACCCTTCCTCGCTTCTAGAATGCGTGTGTTGAGGCCGAGGGGGCCTTATGGCTTTTCTCTGTTCTCTTACAGTATGAATATTCTGAGATATTGTCTTTGAATACTGTGAATATAACATAAAGTTCACTCCGCTGTCATTTCCTTGCCAGTTCCATTTTGAAGTCTGTTTGCTAATTCTACCCAAAAAATAAAGTTCTGCTTAATGATGTTTCTTAATTATTTCAGGTGGTTCCTAGATGGTATGAACATTGGACGTCAAATTTAGTCTATGATGGAGATATGATTGTGCTTCAAGGTCAAGAGAAATTCTTTCTGTCGAAGTCCTCTGACGGTTCTGAAGATATAAACAAGGAATATACCAAAATTACTTTTACACCTACACAGGCAGATCGGTTCGTCTTGGCCTTTCGAAATTGGCTGAGAAGACATGGCAGCGGGCAGCCTGAATGGTTTGGTGATGCAAGTCAACAGCCGTTACCATCAACAATTTTGTCCAAACGCGAGGTGAGTAGACTATGTCTAACTTCTAAAAGAACTACATACAATGAGGTACTCCCTTTGTTTTTTCAGGTCTTTACGTTACGTTTGAAAATGTGAGAGAAAGGTAAAGAACCTTAAATAACAGAGGGAGTACTAGTAATACAATTTTCAGACCAGGGCCAAGGCTGTGTTCTCCCGTCTTGAAAGTCTCTGATATGCAGTAAGTAGAACTGAAATGATGCTAAACCCGAAATAAAGAGGACAACAACTAGGAATGATCTTTTTGATTATTTATTCTTTCACGTTGTAGCTTGGAAGCTAATTTTCTGTGTCACTACTCACAAGCAGCCTGAAATTTTCACAATATGTTTAGAACATTCTGCAAATTATCACTGTCTAAAATGCATCACTTGCTGTAGAGTGCCCGTTTAAACAGTATCCGTTGGGTAAGCTCATCTCACTTGGGTGTAGAGTGGCAGTTTAAATAGAATTCTTTGGGATCAGTTATCGTTGTTCTAGTTAAGGTTTTAGTTGAACAAGGTGCTTGTTTTTGAAGTCTTGCACACAATCCCGGGTCTCCAAGACGGTCTTTGTGTTATCTGAGCATTCGGTGGAACATTATGATATAAAGTAGATCTCTCGGCATGTGCTTTTAACCCAGAGGTGTCTTAGAACGTAGTGAACCCTCTTATTAATACCTTAACGGATTGACTCTTTTCAAAAACGAACTGTAATCATCAGCCAATCAGAGATGGTTCAGCCAACTTGACTGCATGTAGCCAGTAGGATAGAATGAAAATTCTCCAATCTACCCAACTTTCAAAACTTTCGCAAGTAGAGAAATTCTCCAGGCGCAATGAGCAAAAAAGGTCACCTTGGTACAACCCTTTGATCTTACCCGAAAAATAGCCCTTCATCACCTATGGCGAATTCTGGCGCTGTAACTCGTGTCATATCCAGGAAACAAAAGGAGCTGGAAAGCTAAGTTGATTTCGTACTTCCTGTAAAGCCTGTCAACATACCAAGTCATATGCCTTCTTCAGATCAAGCTTTATCATTACATTTAGGCACGATAGACTTCTAATCATGTTGTGTTATGAGGTCTTGACAAACCAAGATGTACTACAATAATGTAATCTGAAGCGTAATTGTCATGGTTCCAACCATGCCTCAAGACTCTGGGTGAAGCTGATTAATAGGCAGCTGACCTGTCTGAAAAGAAGTAATGCTCTTTACGTGTAGGCTCTCTCCGTCATCTCCTGAGATTGTCTATGTGGTTGCTCATTATAATTTGCTACTTGCTATCGATGCTCGTAACGTTGTCCTGCTCAACTACTCATTTTGTGTTTCCTTTGTGATAGATGCTGGATAGATTTGAGCAGCACACTCTGAAGTGTTCATCATGTAAAGGAGCTTACGAAGCCTTCCAGACGTGGCAGAAAGTTCTCATAGGTGCTGCTGTCGTCTTTGCTGCAACAGCAGGAATTCCTCCGGCATTGCAAATACGTGTACTCTTGAGTGGGCTAGCCATTGTCAGTGCTGCCTCAGCTTATGCATTATACGAGCTTCAAAAGAACTTTGTTTTCGTCGATTATGTACACTCTGAAATTGAATGATTATGTGAACCTGCTCGAATCATAATTAGTCAATTATGTGTAGATATTATTTTGTAATTTTAGGACCAAATCATAGGTAGGTGCATGTACCTCTTTGTTTAATTGGCACTACGAGCTTCAATGTGCATTTTTTAAGCCATTATAGGATTTTATGAAATATTTCCATATCCAATGGGTTCAAAAACTATTTATTCTTTGGTTTTGGGATATAATGGAATAGCAAAATGACTCATGAAATTGTTTGTGCTTTTTTATTTTGTGAAGTAGCTGTCAGTCAATAATGATTCTCAAAGCAATTTTCATTTTGGGTCATCCGTGGGCAGCCTCTCTATGTTACAATAGGTGTAAAGCTTGAGTGCATCCGACCCCACTTACCTCGCCTTATGACGAGAGTCTTTAAGACATTGGCGTTAAAAATGTTCTATAGGATTTTATGAAATCATGGTCCCAATTTCTTTATATTTATTTTTTAGGAAAAATTTCTAACTCCTACCTTTTATGTACAAAAACTTCCAAACACCTACCTTAATTTTAAAAAAAATTTCAAATCCTATTATAAAACAATTTTTTATCAAACTCCTACTAAAACATTTTTCTCCAGGGGGTTTGACTTTTTTCCGGCGGGTTTGACCTTTCTCCCTCGTTTTCCTTCCAATTTCTGGCGCGATTTCCTTCGTTTTCCCTCCAATTTCTCCCTCCAATTTCACCTTCTCTCTCCTATTTCCCACACTATATCAAATTGCACTCTAGTTTGGTTATCCTATCACTTCAGGTTTGTTGGCTTTGGGGCCTGTCAATATTTATCTCACTCTCACTATGAGTCACATACACATTAACATCAACACTTTCCACCAAATCCCCAATGCATTTATCATCCTTAATCTGTTGTCTATCTTAACTTAACCTCAAACCATGCCTCTTATACCACATTTGTCCCACATAACTATAATTGCACTTTCGTTCAGAGAAATTTGTTATGCGGGTCAGGAAAAGTGAGGAGAAGATGAACTTGTTATGCGGGTGGGGATTGTTGAGGAGAAACAGAGAAAATTGTGAAGGAAAGGAAAAAAAATGGGTGGAATGAAATGGGGGGGAGGGTGGAGGAGTTACGCGGGTGAGGAAGATGAGAGAGGTGATCAAATGATCACGTGCAAGACCTGTTGTAAGGTCAATGCCTGTCGGAAAACAGTCAAACCCGCCGGAGACAGTTTTGGTAGGAGTTTGATAAAAAATTGTTTTATAAGGTAGGATTTGGAAAGTTTTTAAAATTAAGGTAGGAGTTTGGAAGTTTTTGTACATAAAAGGTAGGAGTTAGAATTTTACCCTTTTTTTTATTTGTTGTTACCAGATGCAAGTGTTTTTCTTTTCAAAAACGATACCAAATACTTTGTACTCCCTTTGCTTTGATATTAGGTACGTACTTGTTTATTTGTAGATTTAAACGTTACACAAATCATTTTAACAATGTTTTAAGCAATATTTTGTCTGTATCCCAGTTTTGCATAGATAACAATATCACTGTTGAATTCTCACCCTCTTATTTTTGTTTCGAGGAACCTCAGACGGGCCTAATCCTCCACCGTGGGCAGCCTAATTGCGGCACGTATCTCTGGAATCCATCTCCTCGACTTTACTATTTCCAAGACGACTTTATTTTTTTGACTGCCATCACCGTCTTGGTTATCCTTCATTTAATGTTTTGAAACAATTTAGTTCTCAGTTTTCTATTCCAATTTACATCGACAAACACTCTTTCTATAATTTCTTTCTCATTAATAAAAGTCATAAACTAGCTTTTACGCAATCCTCCTTACACTCAGTTGCTCCACTTGATTTAATTTTTTCGGATGTTTGGACATCCCCGATCTACTCCTACGATGGACACAAATACTACGTTATATTTGTTGATCACTTTACTAAATATGTTTGGCTATGTCCTCTAAAACGAAAGTTTGGCATTGCCACCACTTTTCATCGCTTCCGTGCTCTTGTTGAGAAATACTAATTTTTTCCGTGCTCTTCTTCTTCTTCTTCTTCTTATTATTATTATTATTATTATTATTATTATTATTATTATTATTATTATTATTATTATTATTATTATTATTATTATTACTATTATTATTACTATTATTATTATTATTATTATTATTATTATTATTATTATTATTATTATTATTATCATCATCATCATCATCATCATTATTATTATTATTAATAATTGTTATTATATTATTGAATGAAGATTCAAGAATAATTTACAAGAAATTGGTGGAAAGCCGAGATACTATCTGAACCTCCACACCTTTCGCTATGGAAAAATCAAGGGAAAATGCACGTGCTACCCCTGTACTTTGGGATTTTGCACGCGGTATCCCTACTACTCAACTTTCTGCATGCGGTACCCCCGTACTTTGGATAACTGCACGCCGTACCCAATATTCCTATTTCCGTTATAACTGTGTTAACTAATCATAAATTCATAATTACCCATGTTATCATTGCCCCAAAATTTATTAACCCATTTCTTCCTCCCTCGTGCCTGCCTCCACTTCTCCTTGTTACTCCATTATCTTTCTCTCTCTCTCTCCTCTGATCCCTCTTTCTCCCTCCTCTGAAACTCTGATTTCTTGCAATCGCAAAAACAAAAAGTTGTTGCGCTGCTAGCAAGAAGAGGAAGGCAATGGATGATGGCCAAACAATTAAAGGAAGAGCAAAGGCTAAAAAGAAGGATCGCCAGTAATAGAAGGCAATAGAAGGTTCACAATTTCCCATGGATTTTGTTGCCAGACTAATAGTCCTAACATGGAGTTTCAGAGGAGGGAGAGAGAGAAAAGATAATGGAGTAACAAGGAGAAGTGGAGGCACGCATGAGGGCCGAAGAAATGGGTTAATGAATTTTGGGGAAAATAAAACATGGGTAATTATGATTTAGTTAACGGAGTTATAACGAAAGTAGGAATATTGGGTACGGCGTGCACTTCTTCAAAGTACGGGGGTACCGCACGCAGAAAGTTGAGTAGTAGGGGTACCGCGTGCAAAAGCCCAAAGTACAGGGGTACCACGTGCATTTTCCGAAAAATCAATCCTAGAAAAAATAAAAGCTGCAGTCTGGGCTCCGATATTTTGCATCCTGAAGAACAGCTGTACCCGCTTGAGAAGAGCAGTAATTGCTGACTCCAACTCCCCCAAATAGGAGAAAAAGAAGGGAAGAAAGCCATAACTCAAAGCAACGCACTTAGCACGCTTACGATTGGCTGCTTCACGCACCACCTTACCTGGATCAAAGTCAGTCAATCACGTCTGTGTCAAGGGCGAAGACCCAGTCAAATCGACGCAAACGTCACGTTCGTCAGTCCACGAATTTAGCAGCATGTCCCCTGGACGAACAGGTCAACCATCAGCAGCAACCATGTCAATGTTAACCAGCGTGTCACCCACAACATTATGCCGATGCTTGACGCCCATAACACCTGTACACGAGACTGTGTGATCCCCAAATATATCACCAACAAAGACCCGCGACCTGAGAGCAAGCAGAGCATGGGTGTTCAAAGGTGAACAAAGGTATCCCAGACGATAGCAAAGTACGCAGTGTAGACACCTTACTTGGGGGCTTCCCTTATAGTGCTCGATGATGAAAACGGACTTAAACGCGATAATCGGTTTTGTATGCCAAAGAGATTTGTATTTTGTTCAGGGCCCAAATGGTCGACTGGCCCAATGCTTGACCCGAGTGACTGAGGATGGCCGGTACGGTACCTCACACGTAGCGATAGGTCCGACCATTCATAGTCTAACACAACCCCGAAATCAGAACCACCCCAAGCCAATCAGAAATGTGCATACTCTGCTGAGACCTCCATAAAGTTAACTGACGTTGTGTCAAGGAATAAATAGAAGCGACATTTCTATCGACCCGTGCGAAATACAAATTTGCCAATCTCTTCATAAGTTTGGGGACAGCGATCTCACCAGGATTACCTAAAATGTCGACCTCCATAGTCCTATTGAAAACACCAACAACATCAGCAAATGCAGATTCCGTAGTGATACCAGCATGGCCCAAAAGCTTAGTCTGCAAGTTAGCAGACTCAAGCCGCGATGCCAAAAAAACGTAATGGACATCATCTTCGGTCGAATAGACACCAAGCCCCTCGAAAGAAAAGGCAAAGTAGCAAGCCTCTAAATCCCGAACCCGAGGCAACCACGATACGCTCCAAAGAAGAACGTAAGGCCGCATCAAAAGCTAGCTGAGCCGACTCTAAAAATACGCGGCGCACAAGTATGTAAAGCAAAATATAGCTTAGAGACCCCAGTGCAAGCCCGAAGTAGCAACAACCCGCTCTACGAATCATTAAGCGTAGCAACCGCGTCCATGAGCTCAATGGTATTAGTCACCCCCTCGTAACCAAAAAACTACAAAATCCAAAATCGACACTGACTAGCATACCTAAAAGCTTGACCCCAAGGAGAGGCCTAGCAATAATAGGGGGAAAGACTCCAACAAGCCGGCTCCGTGGATCTTCCGAAGACCAAAAAACCTCAGTCACACATTAAGATGGAGACCCAAACGAAGACCATCAGCCTAAATTAACTCCAAGACCTGACGCACAACCAAGGTATCACCGACAATAGTGTCATCGTCCAAATACCAAGCCTGCAAACACAAGTCGAAAAAGTGCCGAATCTTACACGAACGAAGAATCAAGAATAATTTAAAAGAAATTTGACCCAAATTGGAGTAGTGGGCAGTTCCCACTACCATAACCACCTCTCCCTCCACTATGACAAGTAGTGGACGCCTAAGGGAGAGTCGAGAGCGGTTTGCAAGAGTTGCAAAGAGTGTGGGCTAGTGGGCGGTTACCAAAGTAGTGGGTAGTTGATGCCTAGATGATGGGGCTGTCATCATCTATATAAATAGAGCCTCACCCTCACTTGCAATTCATTCAGCCACTTTCGTATCTCTCCTCTCCTTGTAAATTCGTGGCTTGGCCAAATAATAAAAGAAAGTTCCTTTGCTCGACTAGTGTCTATGCTTGTCTACGCCTAAGTCATTTTACGAGTGTGTGTGTGTGTGTAGCGTGTGGCTGACTTGAGGACAACCTCCAGTGCCATCACGGTACAATGTTTCTTTCTAAAATCACTTGAAAGAAATATTTCCCGTGACACCTTCCTAGGTGAAGCTTTAGTCCAAGGTCCCCATTTCGGTTGTACGACAGTCTCCTCATCCGAAATATTGTTGTCAACATGATCATGGCATTCACAAGTAAAACCGAAACAAGGTAGCCTCTCATACTTAAATGTCAATCCAAACCTCATCCTTATCAATTCCCCGAGCACGTACCCGATACTTTAATGGGCGATTGAGATCTATCAGAACACGGGCTCCATCGACTTCTCCCGATCAATACCCGAATCCACCGACATCATCTCACCAATCTTACCAGCCACAATCGTACACGCATTCTTAGAGCGACAGCTAAAAGGGAGGTTATACAGGCGGATCCAAAAAGGGTCATGGGACAAAACTACGGATGGTTGTTCTGCCCCTTCCAATTTCATAGCAAGCAACTTTTATCAAAATTCCAAGGTCATCCAGTACCTTATTCATGGCTTTCGCATTCAAGAATTCAATAATAAAGACCCATTTTTCAATGGGACGGAATGATACCTTTTTTTGATGAGCCCATGCCTCGGTAAATGTTCGTTTAATTGCTTCAAAGTTGTACGGGCGTCCAGTCAGCAGTTTTCCAACCAATACAAATTTGTTCGCGATACAGTTTTCCTCATCCACGACATCTGCGAAATCGATTTCATCCTCTTCCCCATTCAATAACCGAAGGGAAGAGCATTGATTTGCTAGATCGTACGCCATAGCGATAGGAGATGAGCCCTAGAGACGGGAGAAATAGTATTTCTGATGGAAACTAGTTCGACTCTTCCTAGGGCAGCCCCACTAGAAGAGAGCAACACTTACCTACCTGGCTACCTCGTTAAGTGGTTAAGAAGTTAAGTTTTAATGGAGGGAGAAATGATGGAGAATGGCGGGAAGAAAAGTTTTCTTGGTAAAAGTCTTGCCTGGTTTATGAGAGACGAGAACTGAACGAAGTTACGAACTGATGGTTAAGACGGGTTGTAATGAAACGGTCAAAAGCGCAAGAAAATAAAACTGCAAAATAAAATGGGAAAACTGCTCAAAACTCCAAAACGACCACGTGATTTGTATTTCAAATATTGCGATTAGTATAATCGCTTTTGTATGTCTGCATTATAAATAAGTCCTCATTGTGAACTCTAAGGCATGTGAATGAGGTTATTTCTATGCATTGCACGGTACGCCATTAGTGACGTGCTATAGTCACTTTCATGCATACTATATATCTTGATCAAGTCAATATTGAGTGGTCTAGTTGACAATTAGAGTATAATGAAGCTTGAGACAGTGTGATTGAACCCTAATTCTACGGTTTATTGCTATGACCATTCATATATTATAATATTGGTGTCGACTTATTTTATGTGATATAGAAAAATATCGAACTTATAGATTATTTCCGAAACAAATAGTAAAAAACGAACGGAAAGTGAGAAGATGTGATAATATAATACAATTGGGCCTACTTGAAGTGAGGTGGAGAGTTATACAGAATAGTGATAGCATTGTAGGGGTGAAGTAAGGTTGTAACAACCCTAAATTTTGACTGAACTATAAATAGAAATAATTTAGAATTGTCACGCCGCAATTGCTAGGCTAGAAATTCGATTACAATAAACCAACGAAAGATAAAACAGCGGAAGTCTTTAAATGTCGAACTACAGTTCTCAAAACGGAATTCAAAATTACATAATCAAATGAAATAGTCCAATAGACGATTAAGAAACCCCAGCATGTTAACGTCCCTCAAGCAAGCATCCAAACTCAACAAGACCTGTCAACTATGCCATCAAAGAATGACATAGGCCCCAGAACATGGTAGGGAACAAAGCAGAATAAAGAACGTCAGCATACAGGCTGAGTAAGAAGTACAAAACACAAACGAACAAAAGATACGCGCCTTGAGGCGCGTAGCTAACAAATAATAAACAAGCGTTATAATAGACAATCGTTACAACGATAATACAGCGCGATAATCCCCATATCGCTACAAGATCCGACGGTCTTGCTACATACGTTTAATCAAGGTTGGGCTCCTACCCCACAGCCACCACAATCTCGTACCAGCGCGAGCTAGAGCAGTACAAACACGCCCCTAACAACTTAAAGTGTGCACACCCCTCGCTAGGGATCCAGTAGGATGCGTACCCCTAGGAGGAAAGTCTATTAGGAAGTCGGTAGCTAACCCGACCTTAAACTACCTTGATCAAAGGTATAGAGGTGACCGAACCTAGTCGCGTCACCTTACTCTAGGTGGTTTTCGTCGACATACAATATCATAAACGTTAGTGTACACAATCATACGCGCGTAAACAATACATTATACAATCGTTAATATAACATAAATCATACAATCACATCAAAATCACAAAGGAGCAAATACGACGCGCACGCTCGGCCGAGAGGCCGAGGAAAAAGGGGCGAGCCGGCCGAGAGGCCGAAGGGCCAGTTCTTTATGCCGAAAGGCGGGAACGCTGCAAGGTTAATTCAAATGATAATGATACAAAATAGTAGGACAACGATAGAGATAATACGTAAGCAATGGTCATTAAAACAAGGTTAGTATCAAGACGAGATAACCTTTGGAGTTTAGATTTCGTGGTTGGGATTATAACCAACGTTCTTACCTTACTAGCGAAATCACAAAATCAACTCAAGACTTAGAACAGTACTTCCTCGAACACACAACCTAAAATCAATCAAAAAACACTAATTACTAACCACCACTTCTAATAGCACAAAAGACGCCACTAGAACACCCATATGATCTTCAAACTACACCAAATTCGCACAGCACTTTCCCAAACATACCAATAACATAATCCCATCAACAAATCATCAAAACATCCATAACAATACACAAATTAGGGTAAAATCAGATCTGGACAGAATGTATTTTTCACCTTAAAAACATCTTAGAACATCCCCAAATCAAAACCACATGCTTAACAAATCATAATAATCAACCCCTCCAAATACTACACAATTCTAATCATAAAATCATTATAAACTCAATCACAATAACCCTAATTCACAAACTCAATATTTCATGCCCATAAAAACAATTAACTACAACTATAAACCCAAACATAAATAATCACCATCAAAATTCATGCTTAAACTTCAATTAACATGAATATACAAAAAGCCCTAATCTGAAAATTATGAGAATTGGGTAAGGAAACATACAACTCTATGTAAAATCGAGAGAGAGGGCAAGAGGTGAGTGGCGGTGTGCGGTGGCAGCGAAAGGCGGCGCTCGGCGGTGGTCGGCTGCCTCGGGGAGGGTCGCGCGCTATCTCCTTCTTCTCTTCTCTTCTCTCGGCTTGTCCTTCTCTCTTCTCTTCACGCTTCTTTTTTTTTTGTTAAAAGTGACGTGAGAAAGAGGAAGGAAAGGTTTGGGTCTTATTTATTTTTTTGTAGAAAGTAGTATGGGTTTAGTAAGGGTATTTTGGTAATTTTACCAAATCGTGCCCAATTAGGAAAGTGTCTCCAAACGAAAGGTATACCCTAACTTCCAAAATAGATTTTCATATCCTTAAAATGGAATTCTCCCAATACTTTACACAATTCAAGTAACCCAAAAATATGGGGTGTTACAAAGGTATTGACTTTCCAAGGAGATCAGAGAGAGTGTGCTGAAGAGTTAGTGTTTCATGGAGAATGCGCTTCACCGTTGTACACAGTCTAATGAGTACTAATGAGTATCACCTCATTGATGGTTAGGAACGATATTTTGAAATAGTGTTAGAAAATATGTTAACAAAAATGTGTTGGGGAAAAAAAAACTTATTCGACAAAATGGGGTGCACATCACTCATATATAAAAAGAGATAATTTTCAAGGTTCCCTTGAGCCATCCGAGATTTCCAGGTTTTCGAGTTTCCAAAAATTGCCTATGGGTTTTGCGAAATCGTATTTTTCACTAACAACGTGTAACACCGTCAAACCCTTTAATATATTTGTTTTTCCAAAAGAATTCAACATTAATCACATTACTAAGAAAATTTTAAAAAAAAATCACAACAGTAAAAAATAAACAAAAACAACCCATTTTCTCTCTCCTCCTCTTGACCCACCCCTAATCCGCCACTCTGCTGGCCGCCGTCCACCCGCCCCACCATGACTGATGGCGACGGCTCCTCATGTAACACCCCCAAATTTCCATCCTCGGCTTCCCATTTGGCTTCCTTGGTTTGGTGGTTAGTCCACCACTTTGACTAACTTGGTTATTTTGGTAAGGGTGTTTCTAGTTTTTATATCCAAAATTTTCAACAAGTCAAAATGGGGTCAAACTCTACTGTTTCTGATTGTAAAACATGAGAAGGGTCAGAGATGTACTTTTTGAGTTGAGACACGTGGAATACATTATGGACACGGTCAAGACTCGCGGGATGGTCTAAACTTATAGACCACTTGTCCTATTCTCTCTAAGACATCAGATCATAAGGACCAATGAATATGGGACTCAGTTTGAAACATATCCACATGGGCAAAGATATTGGTATAAATTGCAATTTTTCATTTTGAGAATTTATTATGTAAAACGTGCAAGCATTATTGCAATTATAACCTTTAGAATAACTAATGTACAAACTATAATTTGAGTCATTGATTCAACTATAAAAAAAATTAAGATGACCGAAACATACAAATTAAGATATTTTTTTTATTGCTTCGATTACGTAAGTTATGCTACAATGTTATTTGATTTTATTTAAATTTGTTTAACTTGGGCTGAGCTTTCTAGACGTGAACAAAACAAATTCATTTGGAATAAATTTTTTCTTTACTACATCCATTATAGCTCCAACATCTTATTCACCAAATACGAATATGTTAGAAAGGTTAAGCTTAATCATACAAATTCTTATTAACATTAAGTGTAATTAACTTAGACATACATCCATATACAATAGGGGGGGACGAATTCGAACCTGATTCCTATTGTACTAGTTTGCATGCATGTGCCACGCCCGGGCTATATATTTATATTGTTTATACGCACTCTATTATCTTTGTTCTAATAAATTATCATAATAATTATAATCCATAAATTAGCTATACTATATTACTGTATAATTATTTATTACCATATCCTATTCGATAATTATATTAAATGCTATTATACTTTTGTCATGAGATATAGTCACGTATGATAAATGCTGGTTGGAGTAAGTAATGAAAATAAAGAGTTCTATGAGTAGAGTTAATTCGTTAGTTTGAACGTTAAACTCATGTAAATATATAGTGTGAGAACTTTGAAAAATGAATTAATCGGTAGTTCTAGAGGAATGGTGACTTTATTTGATTATCACCATGAAACGTTTTTTGTTTAACTATAATCATAATGATTTGGGTAATGAAAGGTGAATGTGCCACGTACGCACAAGCTTTAGACTAGTCCAAAAGTAAAAAAAAAATTGAGAACCACAAGAGAATAGATCTGAAAAGAGAAAGTGATACGACTATTCAAGCTGTCACTCGAGAGCAACTACTATGAATTCACTTGCGCGCCATTGAATATGGAGGAAAAAATCCGAGTGGAGATTCTGGGGAAATGACAGCTCACTCATTTCTGAAGCTTGGGCCAACTTAGCACAAAGGGGAGGTGAATATTGGGAAGGCTGTGACCAAGGAAGTTGCTGAGGAAACTTTTTCCACACACCTAGAATCCCAAAATTATCTAAGCTAAGTAGATTTATTGCATCACCATTATACTAGCAATGTGCGGAGTCATTTCCAGCCATTATTTATATTTTGTCGTTTTTCCTAAAAAAACTTGTACTAAGCTTATTCCCTATAATGTGTCAGAATTACCAGAGAATTTAATGAAAGCTTAATCTGAGTCAATTCTGATCTTTTCCATACTAGAATCCTAGCTGACTTTCATGTATCTCACCACAGATTTTAGCCTGATATGAGCTTAGATTGCACAACTCATCCTTTTAAATATCAGTGGAATGATTAATGAGAAACTAATCACTCTTACTTGTCGTTAACTAAAGGCATGTGAAATGGTGGTTCGTCCACCTCGAATTCTTAAATAAGAACTACAAAATGCAAGTTATTCCATTGTGGGAGGTCTAAAATAAGAATCGATGAGTTCTTATTTAAGAACCAAATTCTTGTGGACAACTTGGTGAGAGAAAGAGTCTAAATGTTTAAAAAATATTAATTAATAACCAATCAAATTAGTTTTCGATTGTAGACGTAAGTTCTTATGCATTGGGTTTGAAAAATTATGAGGTGGCATTGGAAGAACTCAAATTGAGTTCTTTCCATTGCTATTGCTCTTACATGCCACATCACTATTTGACAATCTCAATATATAAAAACTTACCCCCCCAATGGAAGAACTATATATTTCATTTTCTTAAACCATCTCACTTTAACTTTTCATACCTTTCTCTCTTCTTTGTTTCCGCAAGAACTAGGCCCTTAAATAAGATTTTGCATTTTTGGGTTCTTATTTAACAACTCAAGACACAAAAACAACCATTGCAAATGTTCTAAAAATCTAGTATTGCTAGTGACTAGTCTCATGCAAGCACCAAGAAACCTCATAAGTCATAACACTCTTAACAACCCAAGACATTCCAACCACCCATAAAAATTGTATCAGCAAAATCTTTTTAAACTAATGGAAATTTACCATTCTCAACCGTTGAAATTACTCACCATTGTCTACTCTAAAAGATACCAGGGCCAACCGACCAATAACACTAGCAATGAACATTAGTCACCATACCAAAAGTAAAACAAGTCTAGGCTCAGTGGAACTCCATTGCCATAAAGCAGATGCTATTACGTCTCCTTAAGAATTACCCCGTTATTGCTCAAATCGGTTGTCATTCATCTCTTATCAGAGGGGTTAAGCGATCTTTGGGACACGAACTGACTTCCCGAGCCAGATTGGTTCCACAGTTGTCTGACCATCAGCAAAGACACGCACGATCTTGTGGGTCTTCAAAAAGATTAAGGCCTCAACATCCTCAGTCCACTTCACCACAAACTCGAAATCTCCAGCTATTTTCATAGCATCTTCTTAGAGCTTCTCATTTTGCTTCCTCAACAAATGATCGTTCTCCCTCTGTGATTTACCAAACTTATTAGCGACCTTGTACATCTTGCCAGAGAAAGCAAACTTGGAATGATACGCTAACCTGTGGCGTTTAACAAAAAGCTCAAATTTAATGTGCTCGATAGGAATTTTGTGATAAAAAATAAATTTGAAAAAGGTGGATTCAGTTTCGCTTGTTCATCAAAAAGGCAAAAAAAAAAGAGCATCCCACCAATCATTAGAATATTGAACACACAACAAATATTAAAGGAAATACAGATCACATTTTAAATATCATTGCATCTCCTAAAACATCCTTGGGCCAAAGGACACTCTTAAAATCTAGCCAGTCTTTGCGACTTTCATGACAAGTACAACCCATTTATACACACAAGTCATGAATAAGATAATATTTTTGAGATTCCGTAACCACTCCAGTATCCATGATTTCAGGCATCTGCTAACTCTTAACGCCAATAACAATATCTTATTAGAACTATGGCTATTCGAAAGGTCCCAATTTACACGCAATCACGAACAAAACCTCGATAGCAATACATTCAGGCCTGATTCATGTAAACAAAACAAACAAAAAATGGTCCACACTAAAATCTCAATCTCCATCCTTGAATTTTATTCTCCATGTCTATTGCATAGGAGATCTTTAATGTACAATGAGGAACCAAGTTAATGTATTCTTAAACTAATGAAAAGGACCAGTAAGATTATTAGGTTCTTAGAGGTCCTAAGTAGCATACGTTTACACATATAAAAAAAATAGAGAGAAGACTTGAGTAAACAATCCGATCATTACTAACTTATTGGATCTCTCAGACCATCAAGGTCATAAAAGGTACACTCAATTTGCCCATCTATCCAAACATGATATGTTACCTTACCTACAGATTTAAGAGTATGGCCATGTGCGATTGGAATGCATTTTTCTGATCTGATCTGATTTGATTTGATTTGAATAAACTTGATTTGTTTTGATCTGAACTGAATTAATTAATAAACTAACTGCAATTAGACGAATTAATAACTATAAATAGACTAGATTCATTGATTGTTATTTGATATTTCTGATCTGATTTGATTTGATTTAAATAAAACTGATCTAATTTGATTTGATTTGAATAAAGCTGATTTGATTTGATTTGATTTGGATAAATCTGATCTGATTTGAAAACACTGTTGAATAAGTTGAATCGCACAGGGCTTATGTATGCTATATACGGGATAAGCAACATTTCGTACTGCTCACAAATGGCTAAAGACAACTCGTATAACGTCTCTCGATAGATAAACATATATCTCTGTGTAGAGGCAAATATTAACCTATTACCAAACCAATAATTAAGTAATAAGTTTAACCAAAAGTTAACATGTAAAGAATTAAAAGGGAAATGAAAGTATACAAATACTTCAGCCCCTACCTATAAGCACATGACACTTACCACAAGTTTGAGCACTCAAATAAAAAGTATTTTACACTAAGACGAATACATTGCAGGAGCCCCTCTAGCGAAGGATAAAATCGTATAATGTCGTAGATTGTATAACTTGGATGAAAGCAAGTGATACAAAACTCAAATATTTAAACCTCTTGCTAGACCATCCATTGTCCTATCAACCAACTCAGTAGCCCTAATTTACATGATTCAATTTGTTCTTCCTATAAATTTACCACCTATAAGAGCATGCACTACGGTAGACTTTTTTTTCTCAATCATTGGATGAGAGAAAATTATATGCCACATCAATGATATATTCATCAATTTTTTCTATCAATTATTGATAGAAATGAAATCCTATCACTTTTTGATAGAAAAGAAGGTTGGACGTTTGAAGTGAGCCCACGGCCAATTGAGAACAAAAGCTTTGTTTTTTTCCTTTATACTCCATCCGGTCAAGATTAAACTTCCCATAGCTTTCCTACACAGTTTTTAAGGAAAACAATAAACAATAGCAAATGGCTCAATTAATTAATGGATCAAAACTAATCACTACAAAAAAAAAATAATAAATAAAACCCAGATTTCATCCCCCATCCCCCATCTCTTTCAACCACCCCGATCAACCCACAACCACCGCCGCTATATACACCAACAACCATATCGCCGACGAAGCCTCCACCATTTCCACCACTATCGTCAACGACCCTCCCCCACCCCTACCCTAACACCGTCACTTCCTAAACCTCCACCATTGTCTCATTCTCCTCTTTTTCATTTTTCTCTCTTCTCCAAATTTGGGTCTTTCTAGCAACGGGCATGGGGTCATCGACGGGAGGAGAAGGGCGGGGGAGCGTTTGTGGAGACCATGGATGGGGGAGGGAGTGACATCTGGAGATAAGGCATGGGGGAAGAGGGAGAAATGAGATATAGAGAATAAGAAAATGTGTTGTGCGGGGTGAGGGAGGCAATAGCGGGGGGTATTGGTGGTGAAGATGAGGTCGCTGGATCTTTTCGCGTCTAATGGGGGTGACGGTGCTGTGATTGGTGGTGGTGGGTATTGGACGGCGATGGGGTGGCGGTGGTTGTCTGTTGGAAGATGGTGAGGAGAGAAAGTGGAGGTCCGGTTTATTAATGAGGTTGAGTTTTTTAATTTGGTTGGGTTAATGGGTTGTTGATGATAATTAGTAAATATAATAAGAACAAAAACTTACCATTTTTAGAATGGGAAGAATAAAGAGGATCACCACAATATGGTAAGTGGGAAGTTTAATTTGGATCGGAGGGAGTAGAACTTTTCGGTGCTTTTTTGTTTTTGTTTTTGGTAAATCTTCTCGTGGGGCCCACATGGTCATCTAATCAATTTGTTCCATGTCACTTCCTTTCAATTTCAACCAAGGAAAAAATTGTACCGTTGGTTTATATCCAACGCCTATAATTTACACCTTACTTGAAAAAAAAATTATACCAACAGTCATATTTTTTTCATCAACTACAAATAGACACCCATTTTGTTATATTTTCACTAAATTCTAAAAAATTCTTCAATTTTTTTTTTTTTTTTGGTAAGAAGTTATAAGTGCTTTTATTCATCTCAATGAGGGGAAAAAAGACGAGACCTCTTACAAAATAAGAACCACTAGCAAGTTCTAACAAACAAACTTATCTCAACAAACTATCTACTATTTCCGGACAATTCTCGCTATTCTGCCATTTAAACATCCTAGCACTCACAAGAAATTTGATTCTATCTATAATCCATTGTTCGGTGTGCTCTTCCTCAGCAAACAGTCTTGTATTCCTCTCACACCAAATCTGATAGATGGCTGCATTCAAACAACATCTCCCCCATTTTGCCAGCCAGTGTTTTGACCTTTTCCTGCTGGCAAACCAGTGATACTCTTGCCTGATATGCCATTTCCTTCTGCTAATGCCCAGCCAGAGAAGTGGACTTTGCCAAACTGCTGCCGAGTATTCACAGTGGAAAAACAGGTGCCCGTGACTCTCATTGGCCTTTTTACAGAGCACACACCTATTAATAATCATCATTCCCCTATTCCTGATGTTATCAATGGTATGGAGTTTGTGTTGAACAGCTAGAGAGGATATAAAACTGTGCTTTGGCATTGTGATGTTATCCCACTGTGATTTCATATTTGGAAGAAATTCATCATATTACAAACAAAGTATTGTCTTATTTCTTAATTATGGATAAAAATCTCAATAATCAAAAGTATAATAAAATTGAGTTTGGCTAGGAGAGAGAATGAGTGGTTAGTCTTTAATGATAGGAAAATTTCCTTCATTGTAGTAGTGTAAATATCAAAGTTGTATAGAAAATAGAGTGGAATAGAGGGGAAAGTGGGTAGAGAGAGATTGATGAGAGGAAAAACTTTGTCATTGATAACAATGCTCTAACTCAACTGTTAATTACAACGCTAATAGCAGTACAAACCTAACGCACAATTTGACTCTGTTTGATGTACTTCCAACAAACTTAAATCTTTAACCACAATCCTTACCATAGTATAGTACTAAACGAATCAAACAATTCAGTGAATTTAAGTCTTCAACAACTAATCTTATTTCAACAAGCACTTATGAAATCAAAACAAAAGGCTTGAATCCAAAACAACAACAACAACAACAACCTACCAAATACAACCAACGATAAAAAGGAAAAACAAAAGGACTCCCTATTACGTGTTTATTTAACCGCAAGCGTACGGGTAGTTGTAGCTAACGGGTCGGTCTCAGGGAGGTATGAAAATGTCTACGTCGTCTAAAGAATTGAAGTCAGCTACGCTATGGTTGAAAAGGTTTGTGATTGTATCAATCGGAACAAACAAGAATGTAAATGAAATCGGTGTAAATCAATGAACTAAAGGTTTAGGCTGGAGATATCCCCACTAACATGCATCTACTACGATATTAAAGCACATAGCAAGTCAATTACACATAGATTAGGGGAGATTATGCAAAAACTACTTATCCCGAGAGGCTATCATAGTCTAATCCGATTACTATCCTAAATCCTACTCTCGTAGTGAAATGATCAAGTAATAAGAACCATTAAGAACGCATAAATAACTACCAACTAATCCTAGCAACCCACTCGTGGTGAAACAGTCCTAATCAATATTAGAGGGCTAATCACTAAACAAGAAACGCAACTTTCGCTTATAATAAACTCCGTTTAGAGGTCAAGCAAGCATTAATCTATATAATCCTAATCGCAGAAACGCATATAGATTAGACAACATTAATCAAACTCGTGCTTGAGAATTAAATCTAGCCTTAATAAGCCCTAATCATATGAATCAATATAAATTGCTAATTCATTCAAATCGTATCATCTAACATGTTAGGGTTCAATCAAACCTCTAGAAAAAGACTACTCACACATATTAAAATCAAGAACAACAATAATAAGATTAAAGGAAAACATAATTAAAATATTAAAGGGAAGAAATAACAATACTGTGATTTGGGTCTGAATAATACTCTGAGATATAATGAAAATAATCCGAAGAACAATAAGCGTCGTAGTCTTGAAAAGTAGAAGTGCAGAAAATTAATGAAAGCTTAGATCCCAAGTTACAATGGCTCAACTAGGTATAAATACCTAGAAGGTTATTTTATAATTTACTAATTAAAAATAGGAAATAACCCTCCGAAATCGAATAAAGAAAATCCGCGTAAAACAGAATTTTCGGGTTGCGCGAGTCTTGTAATTCTGGGCACGACTCATTCACCCTGCACGATATACTTTTATATCATCTCTGTTTTGCACGAGTTGTGTAGGTGAGGGCACGACTCGTGCAAGCTTGATTTCCCGGTTTTCAACAGTCAACATTTCTCCGATTACGCCCCGCTTCCAACTTGATCTCCCAAATAGCTCCAAGAGTCCCAAAACGTCCTAAAATACTATCAAAGACACAAACTACACCAAGAGCGTAAAATCATGCGCAAAGTGGAGCAAACCGAGCATATATAGGGGAAAATACATCAATTAAATCACATTAAAGTCCTAAATTACCACATAATATTAAAACTTATCACTCGCCTTGTCCAAGAAGAGGAGGAGCAACAGGAGGCGCAACTTCAGAGGAGGAAGAGGCAACTGAAAAAGAAACACCATAAAAATCAATCATATCATTTTCGGTTATTGGTGTCGGCTCTAATCGAAGTGGTAATCTTTTGGGTCAATTTCGACTATTTAATAATTAAGAACATGACACTAGGTGGTTAAAGAAAATATAGCTAAATATATAGTAAGTAAAAGACTAATAAAAAAATCCAATAAAACTATAGCCATAAATAAAAAATAATAAAATATATTATCCAAATAAATGTACCGTGCTAGTGGTGTTTACTCGGGCGCTCTCTTGGTTTCGAGTCAGGTGTCGTCCGGTGATTCGAGGGGATAGGCTCCAAAAATGAACTTAGAGTAACCCAACAATAAGTATGTTGTTGTGTGTTCGAACTCTATGAGCCTAGGTCATTTCGACAAAACTCTTAGTGGTCGTTGTTCTTAACCTAGAACTATTTGTTTGTGTTATGGGTGTTGGAGTCAAGGTGTTCATATATTAGGAAGATCGGCCTCTTCGCAATCATTTTGTCAATGTGGGATAAAAGGCTAAAACATGTTTAAGGGTTCACGCGCGCGGACTGCTTTGCTACTGTTTTGAATTAGTCATATCTCACTCGTTTGTGGCTCACATAAGGCGTACGGCCTGTTGTTGGAAAGCTAAGGGCATGTTTAGCATCTTTTTTTGTTTTCGATTTTATGTTGCTGTGAAAACCAAGCCTCATTTTTTAAAATCAGAAAAAGTGGTTTTCATTTTTCATTTTCCATATGATTACTATAAAAACAAAAAATTTATAGTTAGTTTTGTAACTTATTTCCATATTTTTTTATACAAAAAAACAAAAAACAAAATAAATGAAAAAGCAGTGATACCGAACGGGCTCTACGACAATTAAATTTCTTATGACGTTTACATGTGGTTTGAAAGTTATGTATGTTTGAACTTGGGACTGTCCTTTTGAGCAGTTCAAGTGGTTCATACTATGGGGTTTTTGCACGAGTAAAAATAATGAGGCTAATTGTGGCATGGTTAAGTATCCTTAACAACAATAGTCCCCCAGTATAGCTTGTAGTCGTATGAAGCACATAAATTTGTCTTTTCATTATTAAATGAATTAGTTGGATTAATCGTAACGGATTGAGCCTCTGGGCATGCTGATCAACCTGACACAGCCTTTGCTCCTTGGTTCTCAGATCTCCTAGGCTCTCTCATATCCTCATTAAACCCGGGTCCAAGAGGAAAATTAGGACGACTCCCAAGGAAGTTTTGTTGGAGTAGGTTTCCTCCGACAATAATGGGTTGACTAATTAAATCTAATTAAACATACTAAGTCAGTTGATTAACGTATATCGACAATGGTTGGCTGGCTAGAGTTTGACGTTATTGTCGTTTGACGGCGGTAATCAATTGATCCATCTCGGTCACACCGATAAAGATAGTTTCTCCAAACGATATTATATTTGTATTTAATACAATATAATGTAAATCTTAGTGTTTCAGTTAAAGAGTTAACTGATTATATCGGATAGCGTTTTTTAAGTTTTGAACTATGGTCGTTTAAATTATGGTTTTTGTGTGAATTGTCAATATTGACAATTAGCTATTTAAAGTACAAAGAGTTGTATTTAGTTAAAATGATGTAATTAGTAATTATTATATAGTAATATAATAATTAACTAACACTTAAAGAAATAAGTGTACAAATTATACTCAAATTGTAACACAAGATGTTAAGGGGTATATTTAGTAATGGTAAAATGGTAATTTGAATTACCTATACTATATATGCCTTGTTTGATGGTCAAACATCACACAACATCATTTTACACACAAAAAAAAATCAGATCCTAATTAGAGATGAAAATAAGGAATAACACCCTTGTTCTTCTTCATCTTTTTAGCTACTTTGATAAGAAATCAAGTTGATCAAAACACTTATCTAAGCCTAGTATATCATTAGCTAATTTGTTGGCTAATTATATATAAGGTTTTAGGGTTAAAATCTCATAAAAACTAGTCCTTTTGTGAGATGTTTGGAGAGCTTCTTTGGTGGATCAAGGGAGAAGGTTTCCGAACTTGGAAACTCAAAATTAAGGAGGAGGATCCCCGTTAATTAGCAGCTCAAGAACCTTCTTTGAAGGTGTGGTCAAATGTCCTCCTAATTAAGGTATAAAAAAACTTGTTTTATACACTTTTTATGCTTTAATCTTACATGCAACTAAATATCATTAGCTAAACTTAATTAGAAGTAATTAAGATTTAATTAGAGGAGTTTAATGACAGACTACATAACTTTTAAGTTTGTGGATCCATATTAAGACCTTGGACCATCTGTCCTGTTAGGACTAATGTATTTGTGATACTTTGTTGGACGAGTATCAGCATCACTATTTCTAACAAGTTTGTTTGTACACTGTTGTGATAGCTTTGCTGCGAGTTTAGGCTATCGTTTGCTCCAAGTTAATGATTTTTTTAAAACCCCAAGTTAATGATTATCTCAAATTTTTCATTGAATTGAGAATGCCTTTGTAAAAGAGGGCCCTAAGTAATAGACAACGACATCTGATGTTGCATTAAAAGTTTCAGTAACTTTTAAGGATACTTCTATCAATTTGCCTTGAAATTCCATCCCTCGAGACTCCAGCTGCACCATCATCTCAGCTTGGGGTTCCTTTCTGATCCCCTCTATCCTTTCCTCGAAGACTGCAGTGTTGATCCTATTCGACTCCGTTTCCTCATCGTCACTGTACTCTGCCTCGTCCTCTATCTATTAGTCCTCGAGACGGCGGAGCTCGGGCTCACGCACTACAGAGAGCGGTTGAGTCGACTCCACTGGTCGCGATGTTCCAGCTGCGATAGACGGGGCCTGATTGAGCAACACCCCGGTCACCGGGTCGCAAGGCCCGAGGATGGGGTTGCTCCCATAAGGGCGTGGGGCTCCAGAATCCTTCTTCCTTGTTCCAGCTACCATCTTTCCTATCTGACTTCCTTAATCCGCGAACGCAAGTTAAGATCAAATCGTTCAAATCTGATCTGCGCAGAGAACAAAGTATCAATGGGGCCCGGTTTTCACCAGGCGACGCCCCTCTGACCCTCAAATTAGTATTGAGTGCGAAAAGATGGGGTAGCCGCGACCAACTTATCACAATATTAGTAATAACTGTGTTAGATAATAGTAAAGATGGAGTACAAATTAACCAGTGAATGTGAGGAGTCCCAGGAATAAATCGTGGGGGCCCCTTTTATTTTGACCCTCCATTTCATCATGATTTAATGGATGAGATGAATTGGACCTCATGGGTGTCACATGAGATTTTTCAAGGATCTTGGGCCTTTATCTTTAGAATTGTGGTCTCATGAGTAAAATAAATGAAAATTTGCAAGACTGCCCTTATAAAATAAGTTTTTTTTGCGAGACTGCACATTTTATGTTAAATTTTGCGAAACAACACCTTTTAAATCTATTTCTTTGCAAAACAGCACATTTTTTCACTTTCGACCAATTTTGACTTCTCTCCAAAGTTGACCCGACGTTGACTTGTTCTAACAATTTAGGGTTCCTTAATTTGGGGGAAAGGGGGGGTTGGAGGGAAATTGAATGGGAAGATTAAGTTCTGGTCAACGTTGAAGAGTAGTCAAAATTGGTCGAAAATGGAAAAAGGTAATCATCGCAAAGAAATAGAATTAAAAGGTATTGTTTCGCAAAATTTAACATAAAAGGTAGACCTGACAAAACTGACCCAGACCCGAACATCTAACCCGAACATCCGAATTTGACCCGAATTTGTAATCTGAATTCAACCCGAAACTCGAACCCGAAAATGACCCAATACTGTTTGACCCGATATTGACGCGACCCGAACAGACCCGAACAGACCCGAACTGAAATGACTCAGACCCGAATAATCAAACATTTAAATGAATCGATTGAACAAAAGGGACTTGGATAGCTATATCATATTTTCAAACACTCCAATTAGCAATAAATTTTCACGTTAAGATAATATGAGACAAATTTTGATGTTAATATGTTTAAATTTGAACATTTTAGAATGATTTGACCTGAATCCGACCCGACCCAAATACGACCCCACCCGAAATTGACCTGTAGTTGATACATTCGAACTAGACCCAACCCGACCCGAACCGAAGTAGACCCGAATTATATGACCCGAAAAGTGACCCTACCCAAATAGACCCGACCCGAACCCTTTGCCAGGTCTAATAAAAGGTGCGGTCTCGCAAAAAAAAAAAATTTATAAGGTGCGATCTCACAAATTATCCTAAAATAAACCCCAACAGTGTAGATATTATTTTTTAATTGTAGGATCAAATCATAGGTAGGTCATAGGTGCATGTACCTCATTTAAATTGATACTACGAGCTTCATTGTGCATTATTTAAGCCATTATAGAATTTTATGAAGTCATGGTCCTTTTGTCTTCTTTTTTTCATTTCTGTTACTAGATACAAGTGTTTTTCTTTTCAAAAACAGTAACAAATTCTTTGTACTCCCTCTGTTTCGGCAATGAGGATCCTCTGTCTTATTTGGTGTGCCATTCCCTGTACCCCTCCAATCACAAACTTAGAATTCATTAAATATATAAAGTAATATGAATTTCTTAAGGTTATCATATAAATTTCCAACCTTGTGATTGGAGGAGTACAGGGAGTGACCACAAAATGGGGCAGAGGATCCTCATTGCTGTTTCGGTATGAGAAAGTCTTATTGCATATCCATATACATTTCTAAATGTATATCCCTAATTTTTTATCCACATGTCCCACCATATTCCAATTCTCTCTCCTCAATCTCACCACATAAAAATACAAAACATACCCATACTACCTCCCATATATGTTTAGTAATGTATATTGTATCACATATACAAATAGCCTTACTCTTTCGGTATTAGGTACTTGTTTATTTGTAGATTTGACCGTTACCTAAAAATTTCTAAAAAAAAAACATTTTGGTCCCTATTTTGATAGAAATCGGCTCATGTATTGTATGTAAAAGAAAAAATAAACAATACGAGTAGTTCGCGTTTTCGTCGATTGAAACACTTTACATTAGCCAAAATGATTGTGGAGTTCGACATGTTAAAAATAATTTCGGTTTAATGTGTTCTCTCTGCGTTTTTCTTTACCTACGGGTTTTGAATTCTCCACAAAACAATATAAAATGCTAGGAGTATCCGTTTTAATTCCGTACCGTCCAACGTAATTCGGTCGAACCGGGCTGTAGTGTAGCCGAAATGGGTGCTGCAAGTAAACTGTGGGATAGTATGTATCGCGCCAATTCTTCAGCAGTGTGAGTTTTACTCTACAACTCTACTCAAGATAAGGTCTCATTCTCCCTCATCTCATCTCAACTCAACTTTAAAAAAAAACACAGAAAAAAAAGCAGCAATGTCAGCTACAGCCTCCACCCTTTCTCTCTCCTGGAGCAGTTCTTCGTTGTTCCCGACATTCTCAGCAACAACCAACGACTCCCTCAAATGTCCCGAAAATGGCAGGCTTGTTCTTCCCATTGTTGCTCAGAAGAAAACCAAGAAAGTTCGCAAGGTATTATATCACTTGTCACACATTCAATTTTTCTATTCTTCCTAGGTAGCATATTTTGTAGTTTATTATTGGTAGCTCTTTTTTTTTTTTGCGTGTATTTGAAGTTTTGGTGTGGATTACATTGATGGGTAGTTGTTATTGTTATTTAAGGTGTACTTTGGGGGTTTTGGCCTGGGTGGTTAATTCTGGTGGGTAGTGGTTAATTTTGGCATTGTGCCGTTCTTTTCGATTGTTAACGTTTAATGTGTGTATTATGTGAGAGGAATTCAAACTAAACGTCAACAATTCAGAAGGGAATGGTTCTCATTTTGTGTTCATTGGGATTTTTGGGGGTTTACTTTAATGGCTAACGGATATTTGTGGCATTCTGAATTATTTGATTGGTAATTATCATATATATTATTGTGTTTTGTTGGGTAATCATTGATTTTGTGATTATTTTGGGGTTTTTTTTTTGGGTGTAGATAATTCTAAAGGATGATGTACCAGATTTGGGGAAGAAAGGGCAGCTCTTGGATGTAAGAGCTGGTTTCTACCGGAATTTCCTGGCGCCTATGGGGAAAGCTCAGATTGTGACCCCGGATCTCCTCAAGTATGTTCTGTTTGCTCTTTACTGTGCTTCTTATTACCCGGCTTTTGCTATGTTTAGTTATGAATTTATGATTGTTACGCCTCCCTTGTTGTTCTGTAATCAAAAGAGAGAGACTGGTGTAGAGAAGTAAGATGAGGTAACTCTGGGTTGTTGTTTGATTTTACTCACTCATGGTTTTTGGCTATCAATGATTTTTGCTGAAAAATTTATAATGCTTTTTGAGTTCTCGGCTGTTCCATGTTCATAGTTCAAATTTAGTGCTCTCTTGGCAATGTCGTTGATCTATAGTGCCAAGTGTTCATCTGGTCCGGTTGTTGCACGTGAATTTGTTAGTGTTGTAAAAACTTCATCTGACGGACACAGCTTGATGATTGAAGTCCAACACCAGTAGCTGTGTCTCCCATGATTGTTGTAGTAACTTCTAGTTTAAACAATTAAACCCTTACGGAAGGTAGAATCCATAGTGGTGCGGATGAGGCGGAGAAGGGGGGGGGGGTGTTAAGTTGTTATTTTATACTCGTAGATCACAGCACTCAAGTTCGAGGTAGCTATTGTTATGGCTTTACTTCAAATAGTATTCTTGCATTGTATGGCCATGTTTACTGGTGAATAGTAATCAGTGATCACTGCCTAGGTGTTACTGTATAGGCTGCTCATTAGTTGGGTGAGGTAGGTTAAGTGTTACTTCTAAGTTCTATGTAATTTTCAATGCCACGTTTGAATTCTGGGGAGCAAGTTGATCGTTTTCGAGAGATGCTTAATGGTGCTTAATGTAATGACTGCACAAGGAGAGATGAGAAATCTACCCCATAGTTGAGATTTATATGATGAAAATGTTACTGTTATGTGGTCTGGATCTCAAAAAAAAAAAAAATATTAAAAGATTAGAAAAGAAGTCCTAAATTGTCCTTTTATTTGATAATTGTTTGAACAAGTTCATTTTTGACTTGCATCGAATATGATGCAATCTATTCGGTTGCAGTGCGAAAGAGATATCTGGTTTTAAGAACTTTGACCATGATGGAGGAGATATAGGAAAGAGGGGGATAGATGAACAAAAAGATAGTTGTCTATTCTTTTGTCATTTAAATTAGGACACTGTTTCCGTTTAGAAAATTAAATGTAATGCCAACAAAGGTCGAAGAGAGATGCATGGCCCCTGGGGGCTGGAAAGGGGGTGGGGTGTTCCTACTTTCATGCAACTCAGGTTGTGAACTTTCCCATCTTCACATTCTACAGAGGAGATATCTTCTAACTCATTTATTACATGAAACTAATAATTTTTCACATGTTTCTAATTTTGTATCAATCATTCTTCTTAGCTTAAGTATCGATGTTGATGCCTTTGAATTTTTTTTTTTTTTTTTGTTGCTATAGGGAGATGAAGATGGAAGATGAGAGAATCGATGCTGAGAAGAGAAGGGTAAGTATCATATTTTTCACCCGGGCACAATATCTGATGGTTGTAAATGTAATGATTTGCTGAACTGGACTTCTGTGGGTGTTTCTTCGGGTGTTTTGTTTAGAAGAATAACAGGACCTCTGTTTCCCATCATTGAGTGAGCATTAGAATGTCGTAGAAGTTATTCAGAATTGACCGAAATTATGGAACTTTAGGGAGATTTGGGGAGTTTGCCCAGCTCTCTTGTCCTTGTGTCTCAAAAGAAGAAGACAACACATCCGTTCATTTGGGTAGCACACTTCAATTCTTGGCTCTTTTCTAATTTGTGGTTGTCTAAATATCATGCGGGCAGTTTCATTTAGAAAACAAAACTGCTATAAGCTGACTTGTGGAAACTCGCAATAGGCAAGACTTGCAGATTCTAGGGCTACATCGATGTTAGTGAAAATATAGCTGTATACAAAAACTTAATCTTGAAGTCATTTACTGCAAGACAGTCCTAGATAATCAGACTATTCCAAGAGATAGGTGTTTGGAATTCCAGACTTAAAAGCGCTGATGGCCAAATACAGTTGTTTTCCGAACCCTCAACCAGCACATCAGGCGATATCTCCATTGTGTGATGAGCTCATTCATCTTTTAAATTACAATTCTTTTGCTTTAGTAAGATGTAATTCAGTAATATCCTCCTTATAAGTTACTTAATGATGAGTGACATTTGTAGGTTAAAGAGGAGGCAGAACAGCTTGCTCGGGTCTTTGAAACTGTTGGAGCCTTCAAGGTCAAGCGAAAGGGTGGAAAGGGGAAACAGATCTTTGGAAGGTATATGAGAAAAGAACTTGATATTTTCGGTGGTCTCAGTCGTTTTCTTATAAGCAGGCCTAACATTTACTTAATATTTTGCCAGTGTGACTGCTCAAGATCTTGTTGACATTATCAAAGCACAACTTCAGAGGTAATGTTACGGACAATCTTGACAACCCTTCTCATTATCTAGCAACTTCTTTTACTTTTTAAGCCTTTACTCCTTGACAAAGTTGCATTGATATCGCCAGTATGGTGATAAATATCATATGAATGATTAAAAGTTTGTTCAACAATGGGCGAATTAAAACCAAGTACACCTATCTTGAGTACTTGAATCCCTTGGATTAAGGCTGAGGAGAAAGTTTGGCTTCATCAGTCCCATCTGACACTTATTTTACACTGACAGTTACATCCAACACATTACAAAATCCTAGAATGAATATATATTTTAGTCTGTCAGAGATCGAAAACAAAATCTTCTTGACCTCTGTGAATATGAGCTGAACTACTCTATGTCATTGATATTTTACGCTCCAGCATCTGTTCCTGGTTCTCTAAGCGGGAGATAAATATTAGAATTATGTTCCTGTTGGTTCAAATGAGACTTCAAGAAGTAGCAAATGAATACTTACTATATTAAGTCCTCTTGTATGATACATCTAATAGATGTATGGCTGAGAAAAGGACATGGGAAAAGGTGTGCAAATTTTTGCAGCCACTCCTTCTGTCATGACGAAACTATTTGTCTCTGTTATTGTAATAACTGAGAGATGTCTGTTTTTAATGTAGCTTTATGAACTCATTCCATTATTTCTTCTTTCTTTCAGAGACGTTGACAAGAAGGTTGTTTCTCTACCCGAGATTAGAGAAACGGGTGAGTATATTGCTGAGTTGAAGTTACATCCAGAAGTTACTGCTGAAGTTCGATTGACTGTGTTTGCCAATTAAGGAAGACTAGAAATTCTTGTATTTTTATTCCGTTGGCCAAGGAAAGCACAATTTTTTGCCTCAAGGTTATTGTAAAGAAAAGTGTACTAAAATCAGCTGTGCTTAAAGAAGTTCAGGGGCTTCTGTTTCATATGTTGCGAACTTATGATAGTCTACTTGTTTAACTAAGGCTCTGTAATGTAAAATCTTTTTCGTTTCAACACAACTGTTAGGCAACTCGATCAATGGCGTACGAGTTTGATATTTAGCTTAGCTGTGCTAAATTCCGCAGTGTATACTTGTATTCTTCATCTTCTTCTTCAGTGACCATTTAATCCGTAGTTTTGGTAAAACTTCAGTTTCCTACTAGTTTCGAGAATCCTGTTAGCCTTCTGATGATTACAGTAATTCTTAAGAGTGTGTACCTTCTGATTTGTCATTGTTGTATATAGCTTGCCTATGTTATTTCAGATAATAGGATATGTACCGTCAACCTGAAAAACCCGATTGTGCATCTTTAGGCATGTTGAATCCGGGAATGAACAACACTTACCTCCTTTAACATTGGGCTTTTATCTGGGTTATATGCTCCATGGAAATCTTCGGAACACTTCAAGCCAATGGTGAGCTTGACGGTTCAAAACGAAACTGTTAAACCACGATCGGGCATGGGCCGCAACCGTAGGAGGAGAGAAAGACCACTTCATAAACCCAAGGAGGTTTCAACCTAAAATCAATTGGTAATGGCCGATGGGTGGATTAAAAAGTAAAGTTGTTCAAAAAGACGGTCCAAAAAATCATTAACGTTTGAAAAGCGATTAAATAATACATGTAAATAGTTAAATTCAACTTTATTTTGAAAAATTCGGAACAAATCTTGTACTCCGTATAAATATTGTAAAAGAATGTCAAGTGAACTCAAAATGGCTCATTTGCGAGATCATTTTGTTAGCTTCGTTGTGGGGTTTATTCGGCTTGTTTGTGAGGACGTGAGGTTATATTCCGTTGTGAGGTTTGCTTGGCGCCTTTGTGAGGTTTGATTTTGATCGTTTTGTGAATCCCTGTAGTATTCGAATTGTTCAATATGGAAATCGTTCGCTTAGCTTATTTGGTCTTCTTCATTGATTTCGGTTTCATACATCGTTGGTTAGGCCCTATGTCTTTTACTGGTTGAGTTATACAATAAGTCTCCTCTGCTAATCAAAGACACAAGACGCAAAGATGTCGATACGCTGGGATAAGTTTGTTTAACTAACGGTCAGAAATTTGTCAATTTGGTCATCTCTTTGGTATTTGTATTACTATGATGTCTGATGTAAATGTCGTTTGCCGATTATATTAATGAAATTTCTGTTTCATTTAAAAAAAATAATATATAGATCGATAGTTGAGACTCAATAATTAGTTTTATTTTTACCAAAACTTGGCATAAAAAAGGGTTGACCATAAGAATGTCAAATATATATTTTTTTTTTTTTTGTCAATAATCCGTGAACACCGTTAATTGGGACTTTGGGAGGGTGAACTACTGAACTACATATAACATACTAAAGGTCAAGTACACTGTGCTCATTCGGGAACGAGGCCAACCCATTCAAAGGGTGGAAATCGTCGTTTACTTAACACATACGAGTACAAGAGTGAAAGCATCTAATTAGCGAGATCAAAAACCAATTCAATGATTAGAGGTATCATAATAATAATAATAGTGTTCATTACGACTTTTAATTAGAATAATACTTGTAGCAATAAGAAAGGATCTCTTCCATTTTTCCCCCCAACAACATAACAACGTAATAATATATGGTCGTGGCTATAAATTATAGAAATCGAGTAATTATAAGGTTTTGTCAATGCCCTATACTTAGACATCTCACGCAACAGCCAACAATGTTCATGTTCCCACATGTCCTCACCTAGCCAAGTGACAGCGTTTCACTCAAAAACGTGCACATAACTTACACTCTTTAATTTCTAGTGTTTAGATTAAGAAGTGTCTAGCTAACAATTTTATGTTTATGTATGTGTGTGTAAAGGATCCCCATTTCCTCTCTTTCGCTATCTCGATCCCTTAATTAGTC
Source organism: Spergularia bocconei (assembly GCA_963457585.1). Taxonomy (NCBI): domain Eukaryota; kingdom Viridiplantae; phylum Streptophyta; class Magnoliopsida; order Caryophyllales; family Caryophyllaceae; genus Spergularia; species Spergularia bocconei. The sequence goes on from OY734959.1 coordinate 11,562,935, forward strand.
CTTTTCCCAAACTGAACGAATTTGTTCGATTCAACCATAATTTCATATCCTAACTCTATCTCTACACCACGGAATCCATCTACCATATACGTGATAATAGAACCTTTATCATATTTTGTATCGTTATACCAACGTACAAATGAAATCTCGCCAATCTGCATTCGTTGAATAATTTAGCTCAATATATAGTTAAATATTGTTATCATTAATTTATCGTTGTTAACGATTATTAGAAACACAACGGGAAAGCTAGAGGTAAAAATATTCTATGAACTACTTGTATACTTATAATATTCGGAATTTAAACGCACAGCGTTAAATTGATCTCTAAACTCGAAACCAAAGACATTCAGGTATATTTAATTTGATGATACATATCTATCTGCTTACATTTTCTCTGTGTCGCCAGAAAAATGACAACAATCACGGTGTGATACTCAACTGATGGCACTCTCTCTCAACTACTTCTATGTGTGTGTTGTCTAATTATAGAAAATTTCTTGCCTAATCAATAATGCTTTGCATGTGCAATTTTGCGGTACGGCAAGTTTCTAACACAATTTACTTAGCTTCAAATATTTATAATATGAGAATATTTAACTAGACTTTATATTGATTGGTTCCAAATCATTGGCAAATTTAGCTACTTAATAATTAACATACACTAGCTAGTGACTATCGATCTCTTTTTTTTTCCTGCATTTTCATTAGCTACATAGCTAGTGTGACATCTCACATTAGTTTTGAAGTTAATTACTGTTTCACATACATAAATAAGGGTTTATTATACATTTACAAGCCGCACGAGAGTTTAAAACCAAAATTTCTAAACGCTTATTTAAAGATTGACACTACTTATCAGTTATCACTACTCAGACCGATCGATCACCTTAATTAATTTGACAATAGTGACTATACATAGTGAGTGAGAACCAAGTTGAATTAATTAAAATTAAACAAAAAAAAAAAAAGAATAAATTGAAACAGCCTCATCATAACAACTAGTATTAGTGGTACAGAACATGGGGATGGCATTTTGTCGTAGTATATACTGCATGTCCTAAGATGATGTCAACTTTATTTAATTAAAATTAGTATTATACAATAATAATTATATAGTGATGTTGAAAAGTTGAGGATAAGGACTTATTTAGAGGCAGTTGCAAGTTCAGAAGTATAGGAAATTTCAGTTGAATTTAACAAAGAGTTAGTTGGATGTGCACATATTTGTTTGTTTGGATTTTATTGTGTGAGATAAGAAAGACGGCTGAAAGTTTTACTATGAAAGTACTTTTGTTTTTCTAGTGATTGCATCTTTTGTTTCATCAGTAAACTGCTCATCACTTTACTGATTTGTTGACCTAAGATCACGAAAAACTAAAACAACCGTATGTAGAACCTTTGTGTTTTCTAGTGATTGCATCTTTTTCTCTATGTTCTTTACCATCCAAAAGGTTTGGTGATTTGGAGCAAATGAGAAGTGTAGACTACCAAATTCCAAATTGCTTTAAGTTAGATACGCATTTACATACTTAGATGACACCATAAGGCGTAAAGTCGGAACTTTGTCAGAATATACCATAAAATTTATTATTATGCTTTATTTGGCGGTAATGGCTAAAACGGGTTCGGTAATAAGTGCGCTAACTAAGATTGATATCAAGATTAGAAGCAAATTAAACCTTTGATTTGTCATGGCCTCATGGGCCGGGGTGTGGACGCAATTTATGCCTCGCATCTTAACGACCTTATTACCAATTGAGTTATTTCATACAGAGTATATACGTACAAGTCATACTTGATCACTCCTTGGCTAAACTTGGAATCAAGAGTCACCATTTCAAATTGTGATAAGAAAGACTATTTGTATCTGATAGCTAGAGCGAGCTAGTCAAAATTGATGAAAATAAACTCTATCAATAATTATTTATAATGGGTTCATATATAATATTATCATCTCTTAACAATTTTATCGGCCTAGCTACACCAAGCTAGGGCTTTGTTCGGTTGCACTAGATGTTTAAGTAGCAGGCAGATGTTCAAGTAACAGGTAGTTTTTTTTACTAGCAGATAACAAGCAGCTATTAGATCTAAAAGCAGCAGTTGATATCAGATATATTCGGAAGTAGCTGTTGAGTTATTAAAAGATTTAAAACTATATAAAACATAGAAAAATTATAAATGCTAGTTTTTTTTTTTTTTTACATAAAATGTTACTCAAAGTAACATTTTCCAAATGCCAGATAAAATGCTAACTGCTACCGATTATGGTAGTCAAACAGTTACACTAGTAGTTTGACTCGGTCAAATTGCTATTTTACTCCTTAAAAAATTGCCGAACAGGGCACAAGTGTCCAAGAGTATCATAGGGATGTCATATCTGATAATTTTAAGTCACCCTTTGTGGTAAATTCGATCACTAGCTTACTAACCATCTAATTGAGAAAGTTCTAGGTTAAATTAATGACCACCAACCATAATTAAAGGTAGAAAAATTAAGGAGGAGAGGCATGAAACTAACATTGAAATGATGTCTAAAAGATGCTGGCTTAATGAAGGCATTAATCAAGGCAGTTACGGAAGAATTAAGGGTGTTGTATGTATGTAAGTGATGAGTTAGCCGAGTGTAAGTAACAGTAGTAGACAGTAGTGCATGCATGTGGCAGGTTCCTTAACCAACTCATCTTTCCTATATCCATTTATTCTTCTTTGTCACTCAACAATCAAAACAAACTAACTAAGAGACAGCGAGCAGATAGATAGAGAATTGAACTTAAAAGAAGTTTGTAATATAAGTTGCAAAAATACATTTAGCTTTTATTACAATCAATTCAACAACAAAAGAACCTAATCCACCCACGACTTTCTGTTGTGGTGTGTGTATGTTTGCTGCCCGAATAATCCCCTTTTTTTGCCAACTCTCACTTGCCACTCTCCCCTACATACACTCCATGCTTTCACTACTTAATTAGTGGTTGTTGTCACTCCATCCCAACAAATTTGTCAAATTTTACACTCCAAATGGCATACATGATGGAAGTGTTCCTTAATTATTCTTGAATGCATGCGGATCAGTTTCAATTTTCAAATCTTAGTCCGTGATATATACTGAAAAAAAAAACGTTTTCAATAACACAAGAAAATGAGGGGCTTCCATGGAAGTTTTGACTAAGGAAAGATAATAAAACTAAACGAGAAAATGTTTTTGTGTTAAATAAGGCGACTCCGACTTTACGGGGGCTTGCTTAGTACATGTTAAATGACCTTGTAATAAAATGGCGACAACGAAGTGTTTAGCAAAGTGATAGGCACTTTTCGTGAATGAAAGGCAACACCAATGCTAGCCACTTACTCAAAGGAAAGAATTCATACTTGCTATCCACACCAAATGAAAACTAACATCTCACTCAACCAACCTAAGCAAACAAATAAATCAAACCCATAATATAACACAATAAAATAAAATAAATGAATTTAACCAAATAATAATAATAAATAAGATAACAGTCACAAAATGTTATTATTTTGTATTTTCTCCAATATATTTCAATTTCATAAGTATAAAAAAAAATCAGTATACCAATAATCCCCAATAAATTTACAGTAAAGTCAATAGTAATAACAAAAATAATACTCTCCACATTAATCATAAAAATATTAAAAATAATAATAATAATAAAAAAATTAGTAATGGCAATCCACTAAAGCAGGTGTAGGAAGAACATGAAACTTGGTCGTCGTCGTCTCCACCATGTGATTATTATGTGAAGAAGAATCATCATGATCATGATCATGATCATGATCTTCATGTGGAGCTGGTAGATTAAGATCCAACGACAGAATATTCCTACTCACGCCACCACCACCAACTCCGCCGCCGCCGCCGCCGCCACCGGAATTAATCGTCACTAATGGCCTATGCCTTCTCATGTGCCCTCCCAACGCTTGTCCCGACGGAAACTCAGACCCACATATCGAACACTCGTGCACCCTCCTCCTCGCCGCCTCCTCCTTCGCCGCCACCGTGGGCGATGAATCATCAGTTACGTCATCATCACGATCAACGTCGAAGAGGATGATCAAATCACGACCGCGGTTATCAGGTGGTGGTGATGAGGGTGGTGGTGGCTGCGCGGTGGTAGGAGTAGATGATGGCTTGACGACTTTTTTATGGCTGGTACGGTGGCCACCAAGTGCTTGAAAAGAAGGAAATCTTCTGTTACACGTTTTACACTCGTAAACGCCACCACCATCATTATTATTGTTGTCATTAATAATAATCTTAGACGACGACGACGTGGTGGGTTTACGCCTCCTCTTCTCTAAGCCTTGAGCCAAGAGAATAAGAGAATTCGCCGCCATATCTTCTTCCTCACTCATGACATTATCGGTGGTGGTGGACGGAGAAGGGGTTGCTGAAGCAGATGATGATCCGTAACTGATATTATCTGCACAACCACCACCGTTGACGCTACCAACGCCACCAACGCCGCCAAGGGCGAAACTCGACGTGGCGGCGGTGCGTTGACGTTTGGTGCGACGTCCTTTGGTGGTGGCGGACATGCTTGTACAACCGTAGAATTCTTCATCCGTCGTTGAATCCATTGATAATCGAACTAATAATTAATAAAACAGTAGTTGATGAAATTGGGAAAAATTAAAAATATATTTGTAATTTGTAACTTCACACACAAAAATGAAATGTTTTGAGTGAGCGAGTGAACGAGGGGAGTGAACAAAAGTGTTGTCTATATATATACGAAAGTGAGATTTTTTTTGTTCTAAGAGTCAAAAGCCGCCCTTTTCAGTTTTTTTTTTTTTTTCTTTTTCCATTTTTTTTTCTCTATGCACGGAAAATTCTCGATACATTTGAAAAAATAACATCTCATTTTATTACAAATAATTAATATCATACTCGTAATAAGTATAATGTTTAGTATACTAATTGTCTTGTTTTATTTTATGTGTATTTTTAATGTTTTGTATCCTATATATGTCATTTTTGTGTAATTTCACCAAATAAAATTAAGGTAAAAATAAAAAAATATTCAAATTATGAAAACAAGTTAATATTCTCCTCGTTTACGCTATAATTAACGTTCAGGGCCGTTTGACATACCTATTAAGCAGGATCTATCTACATGCTCGATCTTCGATTTGTCGACTTTTTTGAAAATAATTACATAAGGGGTTAGCTAAAATTTCCGTCTCAGGTTGGAGAACACACTTTAGTTAGTTTGTGTGCATTTCCTTCCAAACGTACGGATTTTAAGGTAAGAGTAAGATGTAACTTACAAACTTTGAGTGCGCGTGAAGTAACGAGCGAATAGGAATAAGGAATACGTAGCGCAAGGGAAGTGGTGGTGGTACAGCGGCGCATACGTATTACGTATGCAAAAGTAACACCAGGCTTAATTAGAATATATAAAGTGATGACTTGGTATAAATTGGTCTTCTATAGCTTAATACATTTGCTAATTTATTAATTAAGAGGGAAATTATTAAGTTGAGTGTTAGTTCATTGAACTAATTTTGGTTTCCTCATCTAGAAACTGATGTAATTTAGAGGTGTTTTTATTGCATTTTTGGTCTTAATTTCCATATAGTTAGTTTCACACTACTACTAATTCGAGCTAGTGTACAAATTTGTTCATTTTGTTTACCATTTAAACATTTAGCTAGTTTGTACGTTCATGTCAAGATTAGGTTTATTATCTTTTATTGTGTTGATTTACTAAAGCTAAGGCATATATAGAGTATATCTCAAGTATTGTATTCGAAAACCTGACTATGTATATATTTTTTACTTTTAATTCTTTGAAACTAGAACAATATTTTTTTTTTTCGTGTCAAACATCAAATTTCAGTTAATTAATTTTATATAACAAAGGCGTACGTTTCTTGCTTCAAGATCGGATTTCTTTAGAATTAAAATCCTGCATAAATCTTATGAAGAAATAAAATATAATTTGAGGTAATAGTGATTATATTTATTTAGTAACTAAAGTGACATATTTAAAGTGGATGTACATACCAAATAGTTTGTTTTGTATGTGACAACTTTAGTACTTTTTAATATAAATAATTTATTTTATGCAATAATATGTTGCGCTAATCAACGATCTAAAAATGACACCTATAATTTTATCGCACCAATGTAGTTTTTTTTCTAAAAAAAAAAATTTAGTAAAGACGTTTTTATACTAGATTTGTTTAATTTCTATATATAACCTGATTCCTATCTCATATCCAAAAGGCACAAATTTTAAGACAATTTTTTTGTGGGTCAATGGGCCGGGATTATTAATATTGAGAGTTAATACATATACATATCTAATGTACCGTGTGAATTTTCACACATCACCAATTTAATGATGTTATCGTCACAAATTATGCTACATTTTTAGTTGAAAAAGGAAAAAAAAAGTAATTGTTTTTCTTGTCTGGACAACCAATATTACATTATCGCTTATTATTATATACTAATCTTGTTATTACACACGAAATTTTCGATCGTCATATTGACTCATGAATGACATAGTGACATAGGGATGAATAGAGCTAGTAAAAGTTATAGATGAAGTAAAAGTGAAGGGTATGAGCGTAAAAATTATATATACATAGTCACGTAAATTGATGAAGGACTAAATTTTTTAACAACTAATCCGTATAATACGCGACTAGTTAATAATAGCAGGTAAATTGTAATAACTAGCCGCCCACCTCAATTCCCAATTCCGGTCCTGTTGAGCTATTGTGTCCTGATTACGCCATTGTCTTATCAGTACTCGCTACATTAGCATCTAAGTCAATCATGCATTAAGTTGAAAAATCTTATAATCGAGTATACATACTTTAGCCTATAATAGTTGGCCAAGCAATGCATTGTATTTGTACATAGCGAAAGGACCATCACAAACACAATAAGGGAGAAGTGGGGGCTAGAAAGAGAGGGGGAGTTTTTAGATCGAGTTCGCACGTTGAAAGCATTGCTTTGCTTGGACTTGGCATCTTTCAATAATAATAATAATAATAATCCATAATTATCTAGTAAAATAAAATAATATAATTATATAAACTAAAAGTAGTGGTATAAAGTTGTAGGTACATTGCTGAATCGGGCAGATAAAATGTGAGATTGTATTGTACGCCAAATAGTTGGGAACTTGTGGAAATAAGGCCACGACTAAGATTCTTTTGCCGTAAGTTACACCAAGAGTAGTGAAAGCAACTTTCGATATTCAACACCCAATCATAGTTGTGAATCTTTCTAGGTAATGCTGTCGTACGTGTGAATAATGTTGGCGTCTCATCTAAAATTTCAGGTTTCCAGTTTGAGTTGGCATTCATGTAGGTCGGATTATTTCGGGACGGTTTATATCAAAACTGTTCATGGTAAATCGGATTATTTCAAATTAATTGTTTCATTTCGGGTTATATCATGTGAGATAATTGTAAATTTGTAATTGATTCACGTTTAGATTGCTGAATAATTTCGATTCTGATCATCAAAATTCCGGTATCTCCGATCATTTTTCTAAAATTTCAGTTTGCTATTTGTAAGGGCTGGCAATTCCAGTGAGTCAAGTTATATCATATTCACGTTGTATAATTATAAGTTGTTTAAAGCTAATAATCATATTCAAAACTATTAAGTTGTTTACGGTGTTCCAAACCAAGTTAGTAGAGTGGGAGGAAGGACTCCCGGCCGCAAGCACATATACGATTTCGCACCTGTTCAACTAGCCCCACGAGTGCAACCCAAAATCGGCCGTGGCAACCGTATATAAGGGACGAGCCCTACCAATACAACCCCAGTGAATAACTTAGAAAAATGGAACCAATGGAAAATGGAACCAGGTTTCTTTCGAATAGATAAACATTCGAGTTTCCAGAATCGGACCATGTTTATTGTAAACAAGAAGCATAATCGACACAAACAGGGGCATATCCGTTCTCAGGAAAGTAGGTATTGGAGTTTCGGATCACATGGCACCAATGCAATGGGTATATCTAAAAGCTTGATAAGATTACACAAATTCTTCGACATTAACCTCTGCATTTTCTTCATTAACAACAGTCTGTGTAGCTTCAGAAAAGAATTAGCCACTCGACTGAGACAAATGGTTCTCAGATCATAAGGGAGTTAAACCGACCACACCTGCATCAAAGTGTTGACAGCATCAGTATGTAATCACAGTTCGGGCAGTAGTACTAATTACCGTAATTCTAGGATAAGAATATTTAGGAGGTTCTCAACCAAAACCCAGAAGTACAAATGTACATTGACATTCTAGAATGACAATAGTCCATATAACACACTGATAACATTGATGAGATATAAGCAATTAAATTTGGTCCTGGTAAATAGGAACATGACACAACATGACAACAGCACAGCAAAACTTAAAGGTACCCAAAAAAAAACGGAACACTCCAGGTACTTGTGAACACAATGCTAGTAACGTCACTGCGTGTCAAAATCAATGAGTAAAGAGCAGGGGAATTTTGTGCAACCTCAGGAAAAGAGGGAGGGAGGCACCTGCACATGATGACACCTCCAAAGGTAGTGCACTTACCATGCAAATACAGCCTTCACCAGCCATGGCAGTAATCGCAGCGATAGAATGATGCCACATTGCCACGTCTATTGTAGCCAGTAGTAATGATCATGTTATGTTGTCTCATTCTACTTAGTTTACCGTTGTAGCATTCCCCAAGCAAACTCTTTATAAGGAGATTTGCAAGTTGATATCAACTCTCGAATAAATTAATCAATTTCTCTTTGGAGATTTTCCTTTCAGCAAAATCCATTCTTATTTTCCATTTCATAGATACTAGGCAACTTTCTGAACACTTGCCACAGGTTATGATCAATCTGAGCCTAATAATCATTTCATTAAACTGCTCGAACTCTCATTTTTATTTACAATTGCGTTGGTTTTTTTTTTTTGTTTGTTTGTTTTGTATGAACACCTCATAATGCCTCGCTATCAATTGACTCTTCTTGTTTTTAATTCCTTTCTCAGTTAAAATTCGGAAAATTCACAAGCAGCCGTATGATTCCACTTACCTAAGATTTTGCTTCTCTGTACATAACTTTGTCGTTTCCTCTCATTCATCTGGCTTAGGATGTACCACTAAATGCCGTTTTCACTCATCTGAGGTAACACCCCCTCCCCCCACCCGAACATTCTTCACCAACAAAGAATATGCCCCTACACTCCTACAGTTCGCTAGCCAAACAAAATGGCTGGGAGCAAAGCAAACAATAACATGTGTTTATCACTATAGCCTCTTAACAACAATCATGTGTGCTCTACTCCAACCTTCTCCCAGATTGACCTTACATACCAAAAAGGCTTAGCAGCAGTTAGAATACACAAATTGGCCAATTCAAAAGATTCCGTCTTAATTACTCCTCAACGAGCAGAAGTGAGGGACGAGTGTCATTAGGGGACACAGCAGAAGGTGAAAGAGGACATGAAATGGCAGAGCATAGAATAGAACGAAGAAGATGATGGAGAGACAGCTCAGTCCTAATTAAAATGAGGAAGCTAGGACTACTCATAGCATTGTAACTCAGGAAGGTAGCCTAAGGATTTCAAATGTTAGTGATTTACGAAGAATTGAAAGGGGGATGAGGGCCCAGGTCAGGGAACCTTTGACCTCTTAATTAGGAATACAGCTTACTGATTCTTGTGCTCATAATCTAGCTGGCAAAGGGATGCTATTTTCTGAGTGTGTGCTAGCCAATTCTCCCAACCAGTGGGCCACCGAGTTAGGGTAGATTCAAACTGAATGCGAAAATGTGAAGTTTTAGCAGCTTAACATGATAAAAGTAGAACCTGATATGTTTAAGCAAATACATCACGTTTTTGCAAGATAGTTACCAATGCCTCCATTTGGGGGCAGCAATGCCCCTCAGAAGCAACTGAAGTTTTCTGTATCAGTTGCTAAAATTGGAGGACAGATCTTTTACAAGAAGAAGAGTTTGATGCAGAAATCAGTACATGAAATAGAAGTGCAAGGCTAGAAGGAATAAACTAACAAACAAGGGAAGTGGGAAACAACTAATAAGTTATGCTAATCATGAGAAACAGTTCTATTTTACAACTTAACGGATACTAATTAAAAAGCAATCAGCTCCTAAACCAAGCAAGGAAGGTAACAAAGTAAGCAAGTAACTGAATAGGAAGTTAAAAGAAGGGTAAGGTTTGAACTGAATTACAACAACAGCTAGGAGGCTTTACTGAGCTAGTGATCCTAGTAGGCTGACAGCTCGTACACCTTGTACAAGTACTAGAAGATGAAGAGCAAAGGCTGAAAAAATAACCCACAAGTTGCAGCCCTCAAATCCCATGTTAGAAGCTTTCTACACCAAGTTTGAGCAACTTAGTTTCACTGTTATTAGCTTTGTATTCCTGTTGTTTATTCTCAGAAATTGTAGTAGTCCGTAATAAGAAGGGAAAAAGAAAAGAAAAAAAGGAGCCACCACACCACCACACTTATTCTAGAAGTAAAGCGACGGACAATGATGTCACTTAGTCGTGAGTTTGCTGGGAAAAATCGATCTACGATATTCAAAATATATAGTCACTCGGATAAATAATCATTCAACCAATTATCATACCAGTCAGCATTTCGTATAGGAATACACTTTGGATTCAACTCGAAGGTTCTCATACTAACTTCACTTTGTATTTACAGTTTAATACTATTATATCACTAAAATGGTAGATTAGCCATCTATTATCTTCTCCAATAACCTCTGAGCTATCATTCGTCTATTACATTCTTTTCTATTATGTTGCCTAGTTGTAGCTATAGTTCAAGCTCTATAAATGAAGAGCTATAGTTAAGCTCCATAACTAGAGCTACTCTGCCATTGTAAAACTCAGACTTTAAAAATCCATACACAAGAGATTTTTCCTCATCCTGATTATTACAGCAGGTCACCAGCAAATGTGTCTAGGAGCATCTCTTATGCTTGTGGTATCCTCTAAATCAAGGCTAAGAGTTGTTCCTTCCCATAGTATGAGGAGGCGACATATCATTCAAGAGGATGCAACATTAATGAGGACTCTAGTAATTCCCGAGTTCAATTTTCAAGTAAAACATAGAGGAAGCCCGGATATGTAGCGGAATAAAGCAAGAAATATTGCTTACCACATGCCAATCTTCCACCAGCATTGCCTGTGGTCAGACTGAGTTCATGTCCACCTGGAAACAAAAAAAAAAAACAGGATTAACCATTAAACCAAGCTGCGCCTTAGATACACCAAAAGTACAGTCAACCGTCTTCAAATAATCAGTGAGCTCAACCTTTTCCAAGATCATCTTCAAGTTCATGGACCACAAAAGCTCTACCAACAACAGCATTTGGTCCACTCAAAGGAATCTGCAGAACATAGGGCATGCAGATATTGATAAGCCATGTAGTCCAAGGAAACATCAATAGAATTAAGATGTAAGAGTATGCACCAGATGATGTTTAAACTTATACAATGAATAGATTATGCACGAGATGATGTTTAAACTTATACAATGAATAGATTATGCACGAGATGATGTTTAAACTTATACAATGAATACCTGACTATCAACAATGGTAGCTTCAGCTACTCCTGTAACGTGCCAAAGTATAAATCACTAAATCAGTGAAACAATGGGGAAAAAAAAACCTGTGATGAAAAAGGAATATCCACGGTCAGAATACTCTAGAGACAGTTTTACCATCTGTGTTAGCAACAATGTTTCCCAGGTCACCCGCATGCCGGACTTCATCTCCCGGAGCACCATGTGTCATCTTATTAGGATTAAAATGTGGACCTATTCACAATGCAATACCAATCTTTTTAGAAGACCAAAGAAAATGATCACAATAACCACTAAGGTTTCATAAAAAAGCCACGAGATTTGATCAGTTTTGAACCTGTTGAGATGCACCCATTTGTTGTATCTCCAAACTCGTGCTATATGTTTCCGATACCAGTACAAAACAGAAGTCAGATAAACACCCACGCACTTCATAGTTTACCCGCATTTAAAACCATATAAGAGAGAGACTAACCAAGTGGAATCCATGGTTCCCAGGAGTAAGCCCAGTCACACGGACGTTGACTGTTGTTGGACCTGAAAGATGCATGGCCAACAATGTAAAATTATTTCCCACTAACTAAAACAATCCTTTCAATTATGTGAACTTCCACATTTCGACACTGGCCACTAGAATTGCCACAAATATGCCTTCTACAGCACATCGAAGATAAATGTGGATATTTGTGATAATGGCAAACAGGATATGTAAAAGAAAAGAACATAAAGCAGGTTGAAGCATTTAAAATTTTATTAGGTTATGAAAAATTAGAAGATCAGCTATCTTCATCATCTCAGTGAAACTGAATTGCTCGACATTGGAGTTTTGCACTAAACATACTTAAATTTCTTTTTTTTTTTTTTTGAGGGCACGGTAAGTATACATTTTAGCACAGCAATAAGCCAAATGGGAATGAGGAGATGTGAGAATCATATACAATAAAGGGCAGCCCGATGCACATTGGCGTCCCCGCAAAGTGAGGGTCCGGGGAAGGGTCCCACCACAATGGTGTATCGGGGGCAAGCCTTCCCATATTCAATAAGATCAAAATTCTATAACATCAAAACCTTACAATTAACTAATTTGATTATAAAAAAAAGTTCGGAAAATATTGGGAGCATAAGCAATGGAAGAACCAAACAACCAATAATTGAGCTAGCATATAGTGAATGAGCTCTTTATATTCTTAATGCACGTTCTTAATGCTCTATCACTATTTCCTCAAATCGGTTTCACGGCAAAAAGTCTCCAAGGATGATCTTACAAGAATAAGAATGTTCTCAAAAATCTATGCAGTTAGAAGGAAAAACGATGCGTCTCCTTGTCTCGATCAAGTCTTACGAAGTTCCTACTTCCTAGTCTAGAGTAATCTCTCTATCCATTCCACACTAATTGTAAGCTCGAGAAAACCATGCCCAAAAAAAAAAAAAAAAAAAAAAAAGACTATTAATCACTTTCCGCATATCTCCACTTATCCCCAAAAGTGGTACCAGAGTAACCCACTTCCTCAATACAAACACAGTCTTCTTTTGTTCATTTCACCCACAAGAGGCCGTAATCTCGAAATCGGAATTGGTAATCAGCTATCTGAAGCAGCCTACTCTCTCTCAAATTTGTAAAGTCTCAAACTTTAACACAAGTCTATCACACACACACACACACCAAAAAAAAGTGGAGGAATTACTTAGAAGCATACAAATATGCAATCATCTACTTTGTTCACCTTAAAACCGGAAACTGGAGCTCCATCAAACATAGTAAAAGTTACCAATTTGTTCATTTCCCCACAAAATTACTACGGTTAAAAAGGTCAATGCGGAGAATCTACAATAAGATACAATCAAGAAAACCCAGAAAACATACAAAATATCAGAGATTTGCAACAAAACAAAAAAAAACAAAGGAGAAGAGAAGCCCAGAAAAAAGCATACCATCATCTTCCTGGGTCAAAGTGATGACACCCTCAACAGTAGAAGTGCCCTTAAGAACAGCAACAGCTTTCTTCGTGGCGGCGACAACAGTGAGGGGTTTACGAGGAGCAGCACAGGTGGAGATTGAGACAGATTGGAATTGGGTTTTGGGGGAAAGCTTGAAAGAGAAGCCACCCTTGAAAGAAGAAGAAGGGGTGGGAGAGAAGAGAGAGATTGCGGGATGAGAAGAGGTTGAAGTGAGGATGGTTTGAGCTGCCATGGCTTCCAATGCTACTACTACAACTCACTTGAATCAAAAGGATTGATGGGGATATGAAGGAAGTGGCTGAGTGAGCGTTTCTGGTCAAAATTGTGCCTCACCTAATCACTTTTGGCTTCTACGAGTACTCCGTATGTACTTTGGGTTGATGTTTGTGCTTTCTGCCCTTTGGGTTCGAGTTGGCTCGCTCATGTGTGAGGATCCGAGTGATTGACGATAACTGATACGAGTATCTCGTTTGGCAAGTGAGATACGAGTTGAAAAGTGATGTTTGGTTATTTATCAATCCGATATTATCGTTCACCAGGGGTAAAAAAACAGATAAGAATCGAAGGGATAAGAGAATAAGAGCAATTGTGATGTTATGTACTCCGTACAAACGTTGTTGTACGCCGACCCCCCAAGGATAGAACAAAACTGAAACTCTGTTTAGATTTGTGCTTGAGGTAGATTCATATTACGTCTTGAACCCCAATCATATTATCTTCCTGGGTCAAAGTGACTTATTTACTTCTACATGAAATGACTTAATCAAACTTTTCTGTGACCAAGACGCCGCTGCTTTCGCTCCATCAAATACACCAATGCTTATCGCCTCTCCTTCCCACAATGCGTACATAATATCGCGATTTCTTGTCATATGATGGAAACACCGCGAATATATAAATCTATTCAATTAATTTTGCATTATCTGTGAATTGCTTATAGCATTTGTCTTGATTAGGCATGATTAACCCATCAACTTTTCTACGTCCCTCGCACTAAAACCTGCAACGTCAAGTCTATGATTCTCGCCTTCTTGCCTTGTGCTCGTGTGCTCTCCTTGCATCCTCATTGCTGATGTAGCGTGTTGAGCACCACCTCTTATCTCAGTCAGTCATAATTGCGTTTGTGGTTTTGTTTTCTCTTCTTGTTTCAACTCAACTCACTCACGATGACATATGGCGCTCAATAAGTTTGTACTGTGTTGAAGAAAATTAAGATACAATTGCTACTTTATCTCAAAAATGTGACACATGTAGGTGATACTATGACAATGAGACAAGTATTTCAAAAACGCTCTTTAGCCGTTTAAAACCATACTATGTCCCTACAAAACACCCATATAGTGTTATGAAATTCCTAGATTGGTGTAAGCATTGATGGAACACTGGTCTAGACCAGACCAAGGATCGATTCCTCATCTGGTCCGAAATTTGCTTTGCCCTACTAACTAAGAGACACCAAGATGCTATAAGGCTACAAAAGCAAGCTCCAAATCAAGAATAAGAAGTGCCTAATTTCGTTAGAGAGCAAATGAAAGATGTTTTTGTTGTATCTGACTATTTGCAAGTTTGAGTCGGACGCAGGCCAGGCCTACCCTTGTAGACATGTCAAGCAGGCTCGAAAATTTCTTGGAGATTAGACGTTCAAATCCAAGTACGTAATATGACTTGTAACTTATAAATTCGTGGATACCTACCCCATCTAAGCACATAATATCGACCAGTAACTTATAAAGTTGGAGATTAGACGTTCAAATCCAACGTTTACACTCTTCATCTCTTGCTAATTAAATTCTTAAAATCTCTTCGACTATCGGTAGAACGTAATCCATTAATCAATAGTACTCGGTATAGGAGGGTGCAATGAAATTGGAAATTTGGCAGTGAGAAGAACAAAAGGAAGCACATTCCCACAATATCCTCCAACTTTGGGTATGGACTTCAAGAAAAACACAAACCCAAACTCCACTTCAATGCGAGTCCTAACTCGCCCACCACCTCCGCCACCTCCACCCTCTTCATCTCCTCTTCCACCGCCACCACCACCACCAACTCCACCACCGCGAACACCACCGCATAAACCTTCAACCACCACTCCGTCTCTCTCCTCCCAACCACATTCCACCGGCGTAGTCGTCGTCGGCTTCATCGGCCGCCGTAACACTGACGTTTCCGACCTCATCAATCGAATAATCGACGCCGACGTCTTCGGTTCGAGCCGCCGCGACACGCCGCTCGGTATTGTTCCTTCTCCCAATGAGGAGCTTGCTGATCAAGTTAAAGAGTGGTTCAGCTCTCGGAGAATCAGTTATTACTATGATCCAGATAAAGCTACTGTCTTTCTTCAATTCTCTTCCACCAATTGCCCCGCCTTTCGCCCGCTTTCCGACTTTGATTCCGGTTTCGAGGACCATGAGTTCCGTGAACTTCAAGCTATGCTCTTCATGTTCACGGTATAAAATAAAGCAAGAAAAACCCTCTCTCTTTCTCTCCTTAAAATGTTGTGTGTTGAACAAGTTTTTAGCAATTGTGAAGCATGTTTTATATCGTTACCGGTGATTTTAGTTAAAATGAAGGTGCTAATTTGCCAATTAATTTATCTTGGTGGTCGCAATGTAGGCAATTTTACCCCTAGTTAGTGATGAGATTGGATGTTAGGTTGGACAGCTTTGGCTGAATTTTTTATTAGGTATTTTTAGGGTGTGTATCATGGTGTTGAACTGTTGATAGGGTTTCGTTTCGGTAGAGATGAAAGTATGAAACCAAGATGTTAGGCTGTTGATTAAGTTGATTGTTATTTCGAGTTCGTGAGAGTAGGATGTTTGTTCCTCGTCAGGGGGATAATGCTCAAGTTGGAACGCAAGATTGTCGGGTGTGATGCTGATGTAAAGTTGCCACCTTTTCTCAATTTTTAGGGTCCTATTGGTTTTGAGATTCTCGGGTGTGATGTTGATGTAAAGCTGCCACATTTCGGGAAATTTAGGTTCGTATTGGTTTCTCAGTTAAAGATCACATTGGTGATTAGTTTGAGTGGTCTCTGGCGGGCTTCACGAGTTTACAATTTTGTAAGGATTTTTCTTTTTTGTTATGATTAGCCCTGCCCATGAATTTCTTGGGGTTTAAGAATCAGGATCATCACTTCATTCGCCAAATTGAGAAATGTTACTCAAAGGCACTTGATAATCACCTCGATATATCCCTATGTTCCTTTCAAAATTTGTTTAATCGTCCAAATAACTCGTGAATGGTGCCCCAGCATTAGTAATGGCAAAGAAAAAATGTGGGTAACATGGTCAATAAATTTTTAATCTGAAGTCTTTAACTCGTTGGAAAACCTTAAACATGTATTCTGTCTTGCCATATGTGGGACTGTTTGTATTGGAATAATAGGATCACAGCGTCACCTGAGTTTAATTCCCACTGTCGGGAAATCATGATGGCTTGCTCCATTTTTGTAAAGAGGCTATGCTGGGACAATGTTTGAATGCATCAATTGCTCTATCCATTGTTTTCGTAAAGCCAATTCTTAGCAGCTACAGTGTGTATCATTATTTTACATCTGATGCTTCGTATAAGACCAATAACAAGAAGGGTGATGGCAGTTTGAGGGAGGGGAGGGGTTGAAAAATAATGACTGATATGTAAGTTTTATTTTCCCTTCTTTCCCCTTTCGCCAAAGAATAATGTGAAAGTTCCATTAAATAATTGATATTGCAGCTTGACTGATTCCCTTATAATTTTTGTTGGTTTTGTGGCTTTCTCATGCGTTTAATCATATTCGTGACATTAATACAGAAGTTGCAATCCAATTGCAGGTCTGCCATGTAATTGTATATATCCAAGAGGGCTCCCATTTTGATACTCAGGTTTTAAAAACATTGCGAGTTCTACAATCTGCGAAACATGCCCTTACACCCTTTTTAAGGTCGCATAGCATACTGCCATCACTAAGTAGGCCTTCCTCATCATCATCCCGCCCCACACAAGCAACTTCTTCCAAGAGTCCTTCTCCTAGAAGAGGGAGCAGCGTCTCAAATCGAAATTCTCCATTTTCTGTCATGTCAAGCTTAGGTTTGTATCCAACACTATATCCTGGACAGTGTACTCCTGTTACTCTCTTTGCTTTTATTGATGATTTCTCGGAAATGGTGAACTCCAGTGCTGCAGCCGAGGAGTCAATTGAGGCCTCTTCGTCTAGTCAGTCAGGCTCGGGCAGTTTGGTTAGGTCCAACCAGCCATTGAAGAATTCTAGTTTTGTCTCTGTTTTACCCCGCCCAGCAAATAAACCTGAAAGCAGTTTGCGTAAGAAATTAATATCTTCTCTTGAAGCACAGATCAGGTTTTTGATAAAAAAATGCCGTGCACTTACAAGCTCCGAAAACAGTAGTCATGCAGGGTCCAGAACTGGTGGCGTTTCTGGATCAGCTCCATTGTTGACACTTGACTCATCTAAAGCCGTTGTGCTCTTAGACAGCTCTAGTATCCGGAGGGGATCGTCTCTTGATTTTGCAACCGGTCTTGTGGAAGATGTTTTGAGTGGAAAGATGACTTCGGACTCTTTGTTGCTTGAAAGTCACAGTCAAAGTGGTTTGAAGGAGGACATTTTGACCCTCAAAGAGTTTGTCTTCAGACAGGCTGATACCCTAAGAGGGAAAGGAGGGTTGGTTACGAATGCCAATAGCGGTTCAGTTGCAGGTGTTGGTATGGTTGCTGTTGCCGCTGCTGCAGCAGCTGCTGCATCTGCGGCATCTGTTGCATCTGCAGCTTCAGGAAGGGCAACCACCATTCCTGAGCTTCCCAGTTTAGAAATATGGTTATCTTCCAGCCAACTCATTTTAAAAGGCATTTTGTTTGGTAAACCTGGTTCTCTTGATGAGACTGATGCAATCAGAAGGAAATTTCGGCATAGAAATGGGATTCCACCAACTGCTGAAGGGATTGCCGCAAAAGTTGGGGATCCTCCAGATATTGCTGTGTCTCTTCTGGAGAGTGGGAAGAAGATTAACAAAAAAATTTCTGGCTTGTGGTGCCAAAGAGCCCTACCAGCTGCTAAAGAAGTTTATCTGAAAGATTTGCCTCCTTGCTACCCCACTACACAGCATGAAGCTCATTTGCAAAAGGCGCTGCATGCCTTTACCTCAATGGTGAAGGGTCCGTCCGTGCAAGAATTTGTGAAAAGACTGGAAGAGGAATGCTTGTCAATCTGGAAATCCGGGAGACAACTATGCGATGCTATTAGTTTGACTGGAAAACCATGCATGCATCAGAGGCATGATATTGATAATGACAGTCTTGCCCCAGATGCTATGGGCAAGGAACATAATAGTGGATCTGTATTCCTTCATGCTTGTTCTTGTGGCCGCTCTCGGAAGTTAAGAGCTGACCCTTTTGATTTCGAATCTGCTAACGTCAAATTCAACACTTTTCCTGACTGTGATAACCTTCTTCCGATTCTCCAACTACCTAAAATGAGCGACAATTCGTCTACCGAAGCTTTTTCGTGGACTGTTGTCCGTCTTGGAGGTGCAAGGTATTATGAACCTTCTCAAGGTTTGCTCCAAGCCGGTTTTTCTTCCAAAGAGAAGTTCCTTCTAAGATGGACTATTGTTCTTGAGAATGATAAGCAACCAACTGTTTCATTTGCTAATGCTCTCAAGCAAGGCTCCCCACGTTCTAAAGTAGACTTAAAGCTCGTAGCAACTGAACCTGAGGATACCAAGAAGAGTGATAAAACACTGGTATGGTCAGGTGAAGTTCAAACTGGAGTTGAGGGCCATGGGAAGGCTGTGAGTGTTTCAAATTCGAATAAAAAGATTAGCTTTGGTAGAGGCCTTCCAAACATTAGTATGAAGAAAGCTTTTTCTGAGGTTGTTGCAGGATCAACCTCTTCTGATTCTGCATTTCCTCCTTTACAGCCGAAGGCCCAATTATTATCTGGTCCTGGAAAAGTTGGTAAAAAGAACTCTGCAAAAATTACCAGCACTGTGCAAACTAATGTGCCTACAACCGGTTCTCAAGTATCTGTAAGCTCTGAAGAACCTGCTTCAGCAGGTGCAGAAACCTCAAAGGCTACGAGTAACAACAGCCAAGTGGATAGCAACCCGTTCTTACATATCGGCAGCAATGTGATTCCACTAAATATTGATGATAGTAGTAACACTCCTGAGGGGAATTTCGCTGATGGTGGAAAAACTAGGTTTAGTCCTACTTGCAGGCATTTTGTAGTTTATGTTGGTTTTGAACATGAGTGTCCCCGTGGCCACCGCTTTATTTTATCTCCAGAGATTTTGAACCAGCTTGGACAGCCAGACTGTTCTCCTGTAGAGTCTCCTGTTGCTCGTCCCATTGAGCATGTTAATCCACAACATAGAGGTCCTGTGAAATTGGGTAAGAGTGATGGTCACAACAAAGCTCCTCGATCATCAAATGGTAACAATGCTATCAAGGAGAAACTAAGTAATTTGGAAAGACCTACTGAAGCTAGGGCTCACAACGACCCTGCCAGGAATGGGTTGTCACACTTCTTTGACTCGCTAGAACCGATAACTCTTGATTCATCAAACCCAGTCGCAGATCTCCAACAAAGTCTCTATTCCATCAGCCTCAATGATAATGGACCGGCGTTTTCATTGCTAAACAGAAATTTACCAATATACCTGAAGTGCCCTCATTGTAGCGCTTCAAAGATTAAGGATACACCAGAAGTGAAATTTGCGGGTACAATATCTCAGCTACAGAGAATGTTTGTGGTAAGAATTATTTTCCTGAAACCTTCCTGACTTGTGTCTTGACATGCTTCATGACTTGTGATTTTGTGTGTCTGCTGGTGAAGTTAATCTTGAATTTTTCGTGGGTATTCTTTTCATTGTGTTTATGTGGCTTGAACTATCCTCCGCCTATGAGCTCATGGAAATGATGATTTGTAATTGGAAATGTCTTGAAGTAATATGACCAAAGGGGTTGAACCTAGAATAACTGCCCAAATGCCCAAATTTCCTGAAAGTAGGTCTTATGTACACTGAAAAGCTCATATTTAGGCAAAACAACAACCTAGCCTTATTTCCAAAATGATTTGGGGTCGGCTAAGTGCTAACATGAATCATATTTTGTAACCGTCTTGTGTATGTCATATAAGTTCAAGATCATTGTGAACCAGTTAAAAATATTGAAACCCCTTCGAAAGGACTTTTATAAAGCCATCAAAAGAAAAGGAAAACAAAAAATTAAAAAATATAGTTGAAAAACAAGTGAAAAACATATGAGCTTTAAACAAATAATAGGAAAAGATTTTGAAAGAAGATGAAAAAGTCTTAAGAGACGAAGAAAAAAAAAGAAAAAGAAAAATTAGAAAATCAAACAAAGAAACCAGAAAGAGTCAAATTATATAGGCAGTATTAGAAAATCGCAATAGATTTTGCTTCTAGCCGAACCAAGTGGGACAGTCTGGTTATTCAGTGTTTAACCTGTTAGACGAACCTGATATTAAGTGATTGTGTCTGGACAGAACTAGCTGTATTTCTTTCAGAGAAGATTGTGTCACAGCTTTATGCTGTCCCTATTTTTGCCCTTTTCGATTAAGTGTAATTCATTAACGTGAAATGGGCTACTGGCAGTGGAGCTGAGAATAAAGTTTGTCCAGTCATGGCTATTCATACATATGTCTCTTCTGTCACAGTGTATCTTTGTTTCTTTTGTGTTCCCTCCTTGTTCTTATTGGTTACTAACCTTTTAGAAATGCTTGTTGAATTCACCGGATTCCTTTGACCCCTGATCGTATGATGCATTATTTTATTCTTCTCTGCAGGCTACACCTCCATTTCCCATTGTCATCGCAACCAATCCCGTGGTACAATTTGAGGTATGTATTGACCTTGATCTCCTAATTCACATAATTCAGAGGATGGAGTTGTAGTGTAGTAGTTTTCAGTTGATGGAAGATGCTTTTGCATAGTTTTGGAGTATGCATGGAATTGGATCAATTGGCATGATAAATATTTTATTTATCAATTTCCCCTAAAAACCCATTGTGATTAAAATTAAACCCCGCTAAGGACTAAAAGTAGAATTCGGTCATGGTGAACCTAGATTTTCTTTGAAAGATAAAATTTTGGCAGAAGTATATTGGAGAGATTATTCTGGGACCAGGGACGGAGCCAGGAGGAAAACTTGAGGGGGGCTCAAGTCGAAAATATGTATGATCTTAAAAAAAATTCAAAATTACAACAATTAATTGAAAGATGAAAGTGTACTTTAGTACGTAAACCTGATTTAGAGGGAGAAATGAGTAAAAAGAAATAAAACTACCTAAACTTAATCTAGAGAGGAAAAATGAGTGGGGAAAATATTAGGGAAGAAAAATGAGTGCGGAAAAAATTTAGGGAAGAAAAACGAGTGAAAAACAACTTGGGAAAATAAAATTAGTCTGGAAAACGAAAAATGAGGAAAGAAAAGCAAGAAGAAGGCTGCAGGGATTCCAACCCTGCACCCTTGCTAAGAAGGGGCTTCCAGTAACCCTATGTATTTCTTATCTAACAAAAATGCTAATTTGGTCATGAATACAAATACTTTTCTTATCTAACAAAAATGCCGGCTGTGGATTTGTATGCTTGCTATTTATGATTTTGATGTTATTTTGTTACCTTTATCAAGGAGCTTGTATTGAGCATTGCTTCATAGTTCATAGATGTCACAACCACCCCTCTTTATGAGGGATTGTCAGCTATCTAGTTCTGCACAGATATATTTTACTTTCATCATTTTGTAAGGTCACCAATACAACTTGAGTTGTGGTTGTTCATTTTACTGTTGCTGTTTTTTTTTTTGGCCATTCCAGTAGGACGAGCATTGTAAGTTGATATTGCCAATGAATTGGGATTACATTTTCAAGACTTAAGAATGTATCTATTTCTCCTTTCAATCATTCAGTCATTTTCTTTGTTTTCGAACAGGGTTCTCATCAATTAGCAGGTGCTGCAAGCCAAGAGCAGCCACTGCAGTTCAGTCTGGGATGTCAAGTTACTTTGCCCCCTGAGAGTTTCATCTCAATCAGGCTGCCGTTTGTATATGGCACTGATGTCAAAGATAAGGGGTTGCATCCTCTTAAACCTTTTGAAGATGAACCTGAATTGACTGCGTGGATCGTCAAAGGCACAGCATTGCAAGTCTTTTGCAAGGGCAGCAGCACAGACTAAGAGCTTCGGAGATGCAATATGTTTCCTTGGTAAAGGCTGCTGTCCTGACTGGTAAAGTCTCTACAACCCGACTTTTCAACACCTTTCACGGCGCTACTGTCCATCTTGAGGTATGCTCTATGTTTCTAGAATTTTATTACAATATATGTTTGAGAATTATGATCACATGATATTACAATGAGTAACGCAAGCTCTACTTTCTCAGTTTCTCTTTAAATCTAATAATAGTGTTGCAATTTGGACAATCTATTTGGAGCTGGCGATTTCTGTTTTGGTATATTTAGGAGTGAGATGTATAATCGACACTGTGTGGCCAATTAAGATTATGATCAGTGAATTGATCACCATTTCAGTAAAAATGCTACTGTGTTGTAAGCACAACCTGAGTAATAAAGAAGAAAATCATCTGAATCTATATCAGCCATTATGTGGAGATGCATGATATGGGTGGTTTTGAGTCTTAATGGATTCAGAAAAATTCTTGCATTTTCCACGAAGTTTATTGTATTTGGGTATGATGCTTTTTCGGCAGTCTCTGGTTTTAGGCTATGGATGCTCTTTGAGGTGTTCCTTTTTCTTTCAAAAATTACAAAATTAGGTTTGTGATCTTTCTACTTTTGAGGCTTCCTGCTCACTAATGCTTCTTTTCGTACCGAGTATTGGTTTCTGACTTTCTTTCATAAACAACTAGTTTGCATGCCCGACTCGCACCCGGGCTACCTATTTATATTGTTTATATAGACTCGTTTTATAAAAATGTAGGTTTGTTTTGTTATAATATTATTCGGAACGATATTTCATAGTATTTTTTTTCTTTCAACTTTTGTCACACGTCATATTATATTATTATTTATTTGTACTAACCCATCATATTTTTTATTTTCTTACCACTTTTACGTCACCCGTTATATTCTTTCATTTTCATTCCATTATCAAGTCACCCTTTTATGATATTTCATTTTCATTCCACTATCGTTATATCACGTTATATTTCAATTTATTACCATAATTGGCTAACTTATCATCATAAATTGTAATGTTTTTCCATAAATTAGCTAATAATTACCATAATTGTGCCATCCAATTAATCGTTGCCAAGTGTCCTCCTATGAAAGACTTGGTTTCAGGTTTAATATTATATAGTATTAGATATGAGTGAAATGGTATCCTGAGGAGCGCTTATCGTAAATTCATAATCGCTCACTTCATCACTTTAAAATTTAAATGGGTATGGGAGCTGGGGTATTGCTTAGCTGATGTCTTCATCAAAAACGTTAGATAGAGTTATGGTCTGTATGACATTTTACTCCTTTCACCTGTTGGAGGCACTTTTCAGCATACCCTCGCCATTTTGAAACTGTTTGGACTAGTACCAGTCACAACTATCAGTGACTTGTTTGCTTGGATTGTTCTGGAAGTAATCTCGGGTAATCAAGGTAATTCTTTTGCCTTGGGGAGGTAGAGGATGACTCCTACCAGTTGCATTTTCCCAGGCCAACACAATAGCTGTCTCTTCGTAGGGAGTGGTGAAGATACATCTTGTCATGAGAGATTGTTCGAATCGGGTATAGGTAATGGTAAGATATTCTCTCCTGTTTAGGTATGTTCCCAGCGTGGAAATATGAAAGACTTTTTCCATTTCCAATGGAGCGAAAGACTACTTATTCTTTGGTTTTTGGGATATAATGGAATAAAGCAAAATGGCTCATAAAATT
Organism: Spergularia bocconei; assembly: GCA_963457585.1. NCBI lineage: Eukaryota > Viridiplantae > Streptophyta > Magnoliopsida > Caryophyllales > Caryophyllaceae > Spergularia > Spergularia bocconei. Next base: position 11,587,395 of record OY734959.1, read on the forward strand.
GTCCTTGCTTCTTATTTTGTGAAGTAGCAGTCAGTCAGTGCGATTCTCGACGCAATTTTCATTTTGGGTCATCCGTGCACAGCCTCCCTATGTTTCAATAGGGGTAAGACGTACGTGCATCCGACCCCCCTTACTTCGCCTAAAGATGTTGTTGTTGGCGATATTAGTCTACTAAGGCTTGAAGAGATCATGTTGTTGGATAAGGTAGTGTGGAGAAACAGAATTCATGTGGAGGATGGAGTTTGGTTTATATGGCTCTTGTTGTTTTGATTTTGAAACTTTTTTCCAAAGGTGTTTCACTACTCTTACTCGTAACTTTTGGAAAACCCCCTTTTTAATGTTTTTTAACTTTCTTAATATGTTCGTTGCCTTTTCGCTTGATTTTTCATTATTTCTTTTTATGTTTAGTTTCAGTTTCCTTTGTTCGATTTTCAAACTTTTTTAATGTGTTTCACGGCTTTTTGTATACTCATTTATTTCACTACGTATGATGTATTTCAGATGCCGTATCATGTTAGCCAACCCAAAATCATTACGTACGATCGGGTAGTAGTAGTGTGGTGGTTGAATGGTTACGCTATTTCCTGTCAGAACTATGTCCCTATGACATTGGCCATTCTGTATATAATATTCAGAGAAACGGGTAGGATTCTTTGTTAGGGGCTTCTAGAACACTTGCTTCATGTTTGTTTGGGAGTTCATTTCCAAGTTCTGGTGTTCATTCTTTTATGTGCTTTTAAGGTGGGGAATTGAAAGAATCGGGTTTCGTGAAGATGTGTAAACGACGTAGCTGTACTTCGCTGCATTTTTCCTCACCTTAGTTTAAGGAGGCACGAGGCGCACCGAGGCGCTGAGGGGCTGTTGCGATGAGGCGCTAGGCGCGAGGCGAAGGCGCACGCCTCATGCACACGAGGCACACTCATTTAGCGAACACAATTCTATTTTTCAAAACCATATTTTGCAAAAATAACCCCTTTTTTGGTATTTAAAGAGGGCCAATGGGTGAACAAGTATAAACAAGGGATTAAGGGGCAAAGGGAAGGGTAGAAATAAGGTTACAACAGAAAGAAAAATCAAAATTGTACAGTTGTGCGCCTCGATGCGCCTCGCGTGCGCCTCGATGCGCCTCGATGCGCCTCGCGTGCGCCTCATGCACACTTGTGCACCTCAAGCTTCTGAGGCGATCCCAGCTATGCCTCATGGCGCCTTGCGCCTAGGCGGGCCTCAGGCGCGCTTTTTTATACTAAGTTCCTCACCACTTTGGTCTCTTCGTAGGACCTTCAGTGTGAGGGCCTCTTTAACTAAAATATGTAGGCAAGTGCTGGTGTAATTGCTATTTGGAAAACTTGCTCTTGCTAAAGCATGGGGATGCTAAGATTTAGAAGGTAGATTCTTCAGGTTCTTTTAGATGGAAGCCTTTAATGATATCTTTGACTAAACAATCGCCTTACCCTATGATTTCACGATGCCTTTTAAGTTCGTTAGGAACTGGGTGCTTTGTTATTAAAGATAAAGTACGAGTTACAACATTCAATTCCTAGATGGTTAGTCTGTTACCATCTCATCTTAGATGCGTGTTTTATGTAAAAGAGTGGTCTTTCATACATTTCTTCTTCACTGTGACATGGTCAGCATCAACTTAATGCATATTTGTTCATTCACTCGATGGATTTCTTTCATGTTAGTTTTGGGGCTTTGCAATAGTTAGCATGAGTCATCTAAGGCTTCTTTGGTAGGTGGGTGGTGCTGGCTGCGTTTTGATGTATTTGGCTGGGATACTTATGCAATTTCCCTGAGTTTTTGTTATAATTAAGTGTGCATTTGGAGCGGTGGTGCATTTGACCTTTTTCTTCATGAGGAATATAAGATTTAAGGATGAATGAGCAAAACAGTGGACGAGAAAGTTGCCTAACTTATATTACAAATGAGCGCAATTGCTCGAATGAGGATAATGCAATTTCCGTGATGGTACCATTATGTTTACCCAGACTAGTAGATATCTCTCCCTGTAAATGATGAATCCTGTGAAAGACCAAAAGTTCCTCTCTAAGCAAATCTACTAGACGGTAGTGCAATTGTAGCAAGCTTCATATTTTTGCTCCAACAAGATCAGAATAAGATGCATGAAGATTTCTTATCAGCTGCTCCTACCTAAAGCTCAGTTCACCTAGACCAATTTAAAGAAGCAAGCAATGAAGAAGAAAAAGTACAAACCAGACTTAATGTTCCCCAACAAAATCAGCGAAGATATATGGATTTTTATGAATGCAGTAACCTCTTGACAACTAGCTTTGAGGAGATTGATCTCAAAGTAACATGGCTCAAACTTAATGGAGTAAAGCAAAATGACTCACAAAACTGTAAGCGGTTCTTGTATTGTGCAGTAGCATGCAGTTGGTGCGATTCTTGAAGCAATTTTCATTATGGATCTTCTGCCAGCACCCTCTTTATCTTTTTGACGTAGGGGTAAGGCTTGCGTACATCCGGCTCCCCTTACCCTGCCTTATGGCGAGGCTTTGAGGGATTGGGGTAATGATGATGTTTTTGTTGTTTTTGTTGATGATCATGATAATGATGCAACAGTGGGTCTCGTTTTTGTTACTTGATCTTTAATGATGTCAATAGAGACTCTGCTCCAACCTGAATAATCGTCTGTCATAGTTATCTAGTTACCTGTAATAGGAGTTCAGAGTTTTAGATCCATATGTAGAGTGCTTGCTTTGAAGGTTGAAGGCAACTCCTATCAGATGGGGGAAAGGAGGTTTTCACTCTTTAATTTTTAATCTGGAAAGGAAGTTTAAGAAGGAAAAGCACAAACTAGCCTCAGATTGTTTATGGATCTTGAACTTTGGCAAAACTGTAATTTGACTGTGTCATTTGGGCAGTGACGATTCATAATACACTCCATAGAAACTGAATCTGCTTATGTACAGCTATTTTGGCCTCTGTCCTACTTCCGTTGCCTCAACAACCTTTACCGATTTTTTTTTTTCCATTTATATTTGCAAACTACCAAAATCATCTTAGTCAATTTCCTTTTGGGTCAAACACAGTGCTAATGCTGCAGTAGTCTGATCCATGAAGGCATGAACTTTTTTTCCTTACAATTTGCCTCCGAGATGATGTGTGTTTTGTATATTTGTGCAGGGTTTGCTGTGGCGTTTTACTCAACAGAAGACCTTATTTAAGATTGACGAAGATTTGTTCTAATGTTAGAAGTATAAATCACTGGATGGACAGATTTGAAGATGTATGTCTATCGACAAGTTATATGAATGAGATGTTTATACACTCCAGTAGCCCACAGCAATGTAGCCAATTCTGAGTTCTGATCGTGTTCCAAGGTTTGTTGAAGTGAAACTGTCTGCACATTTCATAGTTGGGAGTGTGACTTCCTGTACCTACTTATCAATCTAAGAAGGAGATACAAGTCATGTGACGTACTTTTGTATGACATGTGTAGGAAGTATGTTGACCCTTCGCAGCTGATATTACAACTGATCAGGGATTCAGGATTAACTCAACTACTCATTTCTACGGTATGGCTTCTTGAATTGAGGCTTTATGTTTGTAGTTATGTATCAGATCTTTGGGTGTCCTGTTCTGTGTTAACTTTTCGTAGTCGCAAACATTGCGAACATGTTGGTCATGGTGATTAGTTGTGAATAGTCATTCAGAAATAAAACAAGTCTTCCTTTCTTGATCTCTTTAGGTAGAATGCCTGTTAGTTTACGGGATCCTCCTGAGGTAGTACTGTAAACGAGTAGTACTGTAAACAAAATGATAAAGCCTTCAAATGAATGATTGAGTTTCGCAGCAGGTAGATTTCCGTAAAGGTTTCACCATTGAGACTTTAATGATGTCAGTTTAGCTTTGAACACACTTGTCCCATTCGGTTTTTCGAAGGGATCACTTGTACAATCGACTTGTCGTAAAATTACCCCTTTGGATGACGTAAGGACTGCCGTTTCTAATAGACAAGTCTGAATAAGGTTATATTGTCTACAAGTTCTCATTTCCAATCAGAATTACTTGAACATGGTGGTTGGTTTGAGTCCCTTGCGTTAGCAATTAATGCATCTGAAAATCTAGGCCGACATTAAACTGATCAGTTACTGGTTTGGCAACTAGTCTTCACGTCAGTATATTTCATACAGAACGTCAAAGCACATTATTATCCTAGCACTGCTGTTGAGCGAAACCTAAGCTTCAAACTTAAGCTCTCTGAAATGGTCGAAACTCGAATCCCTGGTTCAAGAGAGCTCCACTTATCCACAGTCTTAAGTTGGCCAAGCTGAAGTCATCCATGCATTTTCCGACCTGTTAGCAACAAAGCCTTTCAGTTAGGCTATTCTTAACTCTACTAGGAACGGGCCGCAAAAAGAATCAAGTTTCCTCAGTAAGATGATCCCTGGTGGAGACGTAGTAAGTTACCAAGGTTACAGGTTGAGTTTTCAAATCGAAACTTAAAAATCTCATCCATGAACCTAAACGCCTTCACCCGCCCTACCATGAGACCACTTATCCGCGATTTTAAAGTTAGTGAAAATAAAAGATGCCAAGTTGAGCGTATTACATGTATGGTAAAGGTGAGCACAAATTGATCGCAAAGAGACGTTAGGTTTGAACTTTGGATGATGAAACTGCTCAAGGAACCAAGTGCTCTATAAAGAGATGCTGCAACACCTTGACCTTTGTTGCTCATTACCTTCACATAGAATTCTCTATCTTCAATTTGAACCACATCCACCTATATCCACAAAGCATGATGCCCTATTAGATTTGCAAGTTCCTTTTTTGTTTTTTTAACAAAATCGAGTAGTTCGTGTTGTGTGGTAGAAGGGGTATGAGAATTCGTATCCAACGGGAATAATAGAGTGGTTCCCTAGAACGTTATATGTTTCACCTCTAGTAAGATGGTTACCAATTTTTTTATTGGCGGGAAAATTATTTTCACCACAAAAGTCAAATGAGATCAATAAAAAAAAACGCGGGAAAATTATATTGGAATATGAAAGACTGATGAGAACCTGAGGATAAACTAACTAACCTGCATGATAATCTTAGAGACTGGAGTTTGAACAGTCTTCTTTGGAGTATCAACACAAGCTTGGGATCTGGCTGCTGTTTCATAAGATGATTCAAGGCCTTGTATCTGAGATCTTAGCTTTTTCGCTTGCATCTGTAAGTCTTGCAAATATAGCACTGCATCTCCAACTATTGATGCCTTGTCCATCTTCATAAAGAGTTTAAGCTTGTGTTAGAATACCAGCTCATGTTAAGTTTTACCAAATCAAGTTACAAGTTAAATTTTAGTTTCAAAATAAAGTAAAATGACTCACTTTGAATGTAAGTAGTAAATCGTCTTTGCATTGTCATCACTAATTATCTATAGAAAACAACCTTTCGATTATGCTAGAGGTAGAGTTGCGTACATTTGACATTCCCTAAGCGGAAACCTCGTGTGAGATCGTGTTAATATATTCTAGTTTTTAAGCTACAGAGTGGACTTTGATCTTAGTATCTGCTAGAAAATTGATAGTAGAAAAGGTCAAAACATACCTTGGTGATGTTAGGAACTAAGGCACGCAAAGCATAGAGCTTCTCCTTCATCCTTCCTCTTCTCCTTCTCTCAGAGATCAGAGTCCTCGACCGATCGGCCTTCCCCTTCTTAGGACGTTCAGTGGAGTTGTTGGCTGAAGATTGCTCGCCCTCGCCCTCACCCTCACCCTCACCCTCCCCAAAGTCGTCTTCGTCGTCCTCATTCCCTGCTCCATTGATCATATCATCGTCGATACCCGAGAAAGAATTCATCAAGGAGTTATTGGTGCAAGACATTCTAGGGGAGTTAAAACTGGTAAAAACATCTCTCGGAACCGCGGCTGCGCAAATTAGATTGTATTGTTGATTGTCTAGTACTACATTTTTGTTGGTAAAAATGTGGGCATCAAAGTTTTGAGCATTATCACCAATACTACTGATTGGATCATTAGCTTCCCCTCTAATCATCTCTATAACTTGATCAAAATTAAGCGGCGGATCAACAAAGTCTTGTAGACTAAAATCGTCCCCAAAGTATGGGATTGTTGGGGTAATGCTTCCAGAAATATTAGCATCATTCATGGTTAAGTTTGGTTTGACCTTCTTCATTAGGAAGTTTGTTAGCTTATATATAGTGTGTTTATGTGGGTTTCTTAGTAATTAAATATCGGTCGCGGTTAGTAACATGATTAGTGGAATCATTAGGCAGTTTTGTTATTTTTATTTTTTTTGGGTGTGAATAGAATCAGATTGAACTGGTGTTGGAACCATGCCCATTGCCATGACTCATGAGCTGTATAAGTTGACAAATTGAGGAAATTAAAGAATGTGGTTAAATTCGAAATGATTGAATTATGTTGTTTTTTATATGACGTTAATCTAGAGAAAAAAAAAATTAAGTGGCGTGGTGATTTCCTGGGGTAATTATATGCTTAAAGAGGAGTGTGTATATGGGGGAATGATATTCTGGTGATCGTCATTGTATACCACATCCAGTTTAAACTAATAAGTACGTACTAATGCCTAATGAATGCCAACCTGGTGGAATCGCCCTTTGATTAAGGGGTGAATCATTGGGCATCATATAATAGAGTTTCTTTAGTTATGGTCCTAGTCCTTACCTTCTTTTATCGAATGGACTCGACTAACGGGTCATTCTCGTCGTGCTTGGAGATGAGGTTGAATATCGTTCAAGTTAGCCATAACTCAATCTCGTACACTAATTTAGGTCATATGCCGTTTCAAGTCGGGTTCATATGGAATGAGGTGATATTTGAGTCATATAACCAAGTGGAAGCGTGAAATATGTCAATATCCAATGTTTGAGACTGTAAGGCCATATACAACGCTGAATCACACTCTCCATAAAACACTAGTTCTCCAGTACATTCTTCGTCTTTGGAGAGTCAATACTTTACTTCACCACTACAATGATATCACTCTCCATTTTAACTCTCCACCTCACTTTTAGTGGGACCAGTTGTATTTATTTAACACATATTCTCACTTTTTACTCATTTTTAACAATTTTGTCAAATGTAATCAAAATAAGTTGGATACTTTTCACTCTCACATAAATCAGTCGACCTCAAAATTATATCAATGTATGACATTATTTTGAAAAAAAAAAATTAACTCTCCATTCACTTGAAACACATCACTTTGAGATAAAGTTAACTTTTTCTCTCCCCTCTCGCCTCAAGAGTTAACTCTCCATCTCGTTGAATCACAACACTGTACATGCTCTAATGAAACAAAATTTACGTTCGTTACGCCTAACAAGGCAAATGCACGCATGAATCGAAATCTCAAGCACTCCCAATCTAATCCTAAATTACGTTTGTTTTCCGCTCGTTCTAGTTACTTAGGTCCTTCTCTATTTATGTTGCTTGTACTTGTATAATTTTGATTTCAAACTTTATAATAAAACGTCATAACTACTTATGTATAGATGGTTTCATGCTCGTCTTTACAAGTGGTATAAATCAGATCAATAACTATTTTTTTAAGTATAAATAAACAGATAAATAATAGAATTGATAAAATTATGTTATAACACTCTTTTCGTGTACATGTATGTGATGTGGATTAGTATATTGATGAAGTAGACGGTTTGGCTGAAGTCAGAAGATCGAGCACGAGCATGGATGCAGTTAGCACTCTTGGTATTTGTCAGTTTTGTTGAGTCATAGATCAAGGCGTGCGCACACCGCATGTACACTCTATAAACTACTTAAATTATTGTTAGTTGAAATGGAATACTCGCTATCAACTTTAGCCTAGTTGATACGTGTAAGACTGCTAGTAGTTGACCTCAGCTCAAAAAAAAAATCTTATAATAATATAAATAATATAAATAATATCTTATAATCTGTTTTTCTTTTTTATTACCAATTTGCATTTTTTTTTATAATAGCTAATCACTTACAGCCTTACAAGTTACAGGGTATGTATAGCCATTATGGCTAATCTAATCTCAATATTGTGACTTGTGAGGGTGCTACGTACACCAAAGGTCCAAAGCTATGTCAATATTGATAAAGTTATTTTACTTTTTAGGACTTAGCCATGGTCTATATAATATCTGGGCAAACATGTCATTCGGGTTGGATCAGGTCAAGTTCGGTTTAGGTTGGGTCTAGTTCGGAGGGGTTAAATTCGCATCAAGTCATTTCAAATTATTCAAATCTGATCATATAAATGTCAGATTTCTTAAAATTTTGTTTAATGTTATCTTAATTTGAAGTTTTATTGGTAATTTGAGTGATTAGCTAATCCAAGTCATTTTTGCTCAACTGATTCATTAAAACGTCTGGTTATCCAGATCCAGTCATGTTCGGGTAGGGTCAAACAGAATTCGGGTCATTTTCGGGTTTGGGTTTCAGGTTGAATTCGGATTAGAAATTCGGGTCAAGTTTCGATGTTCGGGTTGAATGTTCGGGTATGGGTCAGTTTTGGCTGGTGATATATTCAACATTTTTTCGGAACAATTCGAAAAGTATACCAAATTATTTCCACCAAACAATTACAAAGGACTACTCCCTCCTACCCATTAAGTTCTGTCCCTTTCCCGTTTTGGCTAGCCATGTTGGGAGCTAATTATCAACCAAATGAGTGGGTTAACTTATGCATTGCATTCTATCAACACCAATTGATTTTAAGGCCAACGAGTCTCTTATTTGATCTACAAAAGAGACCCCAACATAGCCTGTCAAAACGGGAATACAAAAAGAGGCGATCTTTTTGTGTAAGAGGGAGTATGTCTTAATCAGATCCAACCCAACCTCCCCTCCCTAATTCCGCTACGATGTCGATTGTAATTGTCAAAATTTTGCAAGGTCTATAACACTCAAGGGTTCAGTTCTCATGAGAACACCTCTTCCCATGTGAACCATGAGAACACCCTATAATGGGCCAAAATTAAATATCCAAATAAAAACAAACCCACCCAACCCAAACCAATTTTCTTTCTCCTCCCTCTTCACCCCCTCCCAAACCCGACCACCTCCAAGCCGCCAGCCACCACCGCCTATCACGCCGACCACCACCTGCACCACTTCCGACCCCACCACACGGACCAGCCAACTCCGGCGACCACAATTCCTCACCACCGCGACCCCATCTCCTCCTCTTTGTCCCCCCTATTTGCCTCCCTCCCACTTTTCTCTCTCCTTTAATTTGTCCTCATTACGGCGACAATGGCGACTGCGGTCAGTAACCTCCATTCCCAGAATGCACAATTACAAGTTGTAAAATGCACAAATAGATATTCCCAAATGCACATTAAGGTTTTACAAATTGCACAATCAATTTTGGGGATTTATAATAAGAAGCACAATTAAGAATTGCCAAATGCACAAATAAGTATTGCCAAATGCACATCTAGGTATTGCCAAATGCACATCTAGGTTATAGAAAATGCACCATGAGAAAATGGCTTGGTTGGTTCGAAATGGTGGTGTTCCGTGGGAGAATGGAGGAAAGATGAGATATATCGAAAGGGGAATTGTGGTTATTATGGGCTACGACGCCATGGTGCTTGCATTGCGCAGCCTAGGTCGGACTAACGGAGGTGGGGTGCTGGAGGGGGGGTTGGACGTTGCAGGTCGCCGGCTGTCAATGGCGGTGGTGGTGGTCAGTTAATTAATTGTGACTTGTTAGAAGAGAGAGAAAGAGAGGTGGGGAGGAAAAAGAAAGGAAGGAATTAAAGAAAAGGTGAGATCTTAGCCGTTTATTTTTTGATCTGATGGTGGGTAGGAGTTCTCATGGTTCTCATTTAAGCAAAGGTTCTCATATGAACCTAATCCTAACACTCAATGCGTAGACATACAAAAATCTATGGATTAAATTCTAACATGTTTAAAATTCATATATTTAATGATGTTGACAACCAACAACATTATAGTGACGGATTCAATGAGTCTCATCTATCTTAAACGTAGAATCAAGCAGTGACCCAAATTTACAATCAATCAAAATCAAATTGCTCTACAACCCAAATTGTCAAGTTGATCACTTAGCTTAACACTTACTCCACCAAACTAATGACTCCACTAATATTATCCAAAACAAAACAGGGCCTAAGACTTAGTGACTTACCAGCCGCCGCAGATTAAACCCATGGTTTAAACATTGTAAATCAATCTTCATATTTTGATTATTATACGACAAAAATCCATCACAAAAAATCAGAATTAAATGCAAAAAAGGTGGCTTTATCCTTACGTTTATCCAAATCAGCAGCGACTGAGTACTGACACAGATAATCTAATCATCATAATAAATGTCTGGTTTTTTTGTCAGCCTATCACTGCCACTTTCTTCTTCTTCAGGATTTCTACCTCATATTTTTTGTTGCTTGTATAAATTTCTTCAATCTTAAGTCATCATAATTTTTGGACTCTCTCTGATTTTTTCGCCCACATTTTATTTTATTTTATTTTTTGCTGAAAATGAGTGGTGGGTGTGACACCCAATTTACCATAGATGGCTCACAACAAATTTTCAAGTCTTCTTCCATTGATTTGGTGGAGCTTGCATCTCCGAATTATGGGTACTTTACTTTTCGTAATTGTTTAGTTCTTGCTGTTTATATTTTCGTTCGTTAGTAAGGTTGCGTACATCTGAACCTCCTCGAAATCTCCGTGCTGAGCTAATGTCGTTCTTCGTTATAGAGACGTGTCCTTTAATTAATCTATTTGTTTATTCGTTTTTATATATAAATTATTACTTTTTACTCTATCGATTTAAGAAAACATGAATAATCGATAAAAAGTCATACGTCATCTACAACGAATTCCTCGACGAGTACGTATACAAATAATCAAACAAAACTCTTCTCTAGATAAATGAAATGGTTTTGTTGAGTTTTAATCTGGTTGGTTTGTCGAGTTTATGTTAGCCGACTCCAAATCATTTTGCGGCTAATAAGGTGGTTGTTGATAAGTTTTCGGGTTATTTTTGAATACAGATGCAAGCATTACAGGAGAAGGTGTAAGATTAGAGCACCATGTTGCAATGAAGTGTTCGATTGCAGGCATTGTCACAATGAATCAAAGGTTTGATCTTTGCAGTTGTTGGAGCTTACAGCTTCATATTATTAGTATAACAGCAGCTTCATTATTACGCCTGTGATTTTTCTGAGTTTTGACAGTAATATTTTTCTGAGCAGAATGGCCTTGAAGTTGATCCTGTAAATAGGCATGATATACCCCGGCATCAAATTGAAAAGGTCTGTGCCTTGTACGGAGTATTCCTTTTTCATTATACCTGTTGTATTTCTGATTGGATGATTTATTATTTAGCTTGTACATCACTCAATCAATCTGCTAATGAATTTGTAATGGTTTAGAGTCGCGTATAAAAGATTAACATTACCCCAGTATCTAAAAGGCTCTTGCGTATGGCGTGGTAAAGGGGGGTCGAACGTATGCAAGCCTGTTGAGAAACAATAATGAATGTTTTTTGTTAAGAAGCTTTTAAGATGGCAATCATCTGATGGTGTGAGTGTTCAATGTTTTAGGGTGAACTTTTAAGCCCGAGTTTGAAACTCAGTCTAAAAAAAGCTCAGATGGTATGAGTGTTCAATGTTTTAGGGTGAACTTTTAAGCCCGAGTTTGAGACTCAGTCTAAAAAAAGCTCAGATTGTCCTGCTGTTTGTGACCTGACTTACTCAGGCTTGTTGCCATAAGGATTTCATAGAATAGAAGACTAGAACAGAAGATGATCCTGTGTGTTAGTAAAATTATCGATAGAACCTCGGCTCATTGTGAGATTTAAAGAAGATGCTCAATTAATTGCTTGTAAACTAATCAAATATCGAAGTGTAACTGACAAATCACTTGGTTCTTCAATGAGATTTGGAAGAAATCGACTTTGTGGTTATATACTTGTTTAGACTTCATTGTATTCTAGCTGTTCTGCATGACATTAAGCCAATTACACCATCTATTTGATTTTTTTATGTCACTGTAAACCAATTTATCATATATAGCCAACAGTACTACAAGAAATGTTTTTCAAACTTGAACTTAGCAGAAACCATCACAATCATGAGAAAAAAGCATTGTTCCAGAGTTGCAAACTCGTTGGATTGGGTGATGATATGTACCTGTAATGAGAGCTAAAGCTGTAACCTAGCTTCTTTTATGATTTTGGAATGATACTGATTCCATTTCCGTTATTGATGCTGCACACTCGACCTCGACCATCGAGTGTCCATACTCCCTCTGTTTCATAAATTCTATAGGTTTGGTTTGAACATGTGAGTGGAATTCAACCGAAACATAAAGAATGGAAAGACTTAGAGAAAGTTGTCCTCTTTCACTAATCTACTTGTCAAGTTCCGCTTACTCCTCCTTTGATATAAAATTATAATGGTTGTCTTTGATTTCGCAGGTCATATGCTCTCTCTGTGATGAAGAACAAGATGTAAGTTTCTGTACACTTCTATATGGTGGATCATCATAAGAATATGGTCATGAGAATGAAATCAAGACCTCGTGTTTCATTCATATGCTACAGGTTCAACAGAACTGCATTAATTGTGGGATTTCCATGGGAAAGTACTTCTGTTCAAAATGCAACTTCTTTGATGATGATGTAAGAATCTGACTGATTCTGAATTGTTTCTAACAGCTTTCAAGCTACTTCTGTATTTGGCTGCTAATCATAATCACTAATCATGATATGATGTTTATGGCATTGTGTGTACTGTGTAGGTCTCAAAGAAGCAGTACCACTGTCATCAATGTGGAATTTGCAGGTATTTTGTGATTCTTGTCTGTTAGGCTTTCTCTATAGTACCATTTTCCTTGTGAAATGATTTACTTACAAAGGAAAATGAAGAGATTTTGACAAGTAGGTTTCGAGATTGATTGCGATTGTAACTGCCTAGTTGCTTGACTTTCTAGGCATTCTTGAGACATTCCAACTCTTGATTATAGGGAAGATTCGAAAGAGGAAATAGGCAAAGATGACACAGCACTGATCCAGTGATCCCCCCCCCCCCTTCTATATCACATATAGCTGTGGAATTGTGAACTTGTTATCCTAGTGTTTCCATGTAGACTTCATGTGAATTTCTTCTCCAGTGACTTCAAGAAGCCAATTTCTGTTTTTTGTTCTTTATTTTGTTGCCGCTTGATAACCCTTTAATATTATCTTACTAGCTACTGCATAACTTGCCTCAGAATGCGGAAGAATACCTTGGTTACAAATAACTAATAGTCACTAATTCAGGAAGCAATAAACCAAACTGAATGATCTCTGAGAAGGTAACTAATTGAAGTCTACTGCACACCCTAAAAAAAAAAAAAAAAAAGGTAGTCTGCTTTGCAATGGAATCACTATTTGTAACAGTTGGTGGCAAATTGGTGCAAAGTTATTTGTGTACCCATTTCAAGTTCCCAGCATAGATGTGACTGGTTTATCATATTTGGCGATGTGGGTATGATGTATCTGTAGTCTACAGTCTATATCACAATTTTCCTTGACTAACTCTTTTCTGAAACTCAGACAGCGCTCACCATTTCTACATGCCAACTTTTTTGGTTTACCAAAATGATTGTTTTTACTTCTGTGTTGGGCAGGACTGGCGGTAAAGAAAATTTCTTTCATTGTTCATCATGTGGTAAGCAGTGAGCCAGTGATCTCGATTTGACAATGCCATGCTTAAGCTGTACTACTTTGGCGTCAATGATTTGTTACTCTGATATGTTCCCTGACTAGGTTGTTGTTATCCGAAGACTATGGAGGGCACACATAGATGCTTGGAGAAGGCAATGCATCATAACTGCCCTGTTTGTTGTGAGGTAAGCTGCTAACAGTTAAGAGTCTCTTGTAGAGGGTGAGGCTGATGTACAAATCTGGACAGTAAACTAGAATGTTGGAGACTCAAGTGTTTGTCTCGTTGACATTGTCGCTGCTCTACCTGCAGTATTTGTTTGACACAATGAAGGAAGTCAGTGTGCTTCTTTGCGGCCACACAATGCATTTGGAATGCGCTAAAGAGATGGCGCAGCATTGCCAGTAAGAACTGGACAAGAACCCCCTCTTTGTTTTTGTTAAAGCATCCAATATTTGTTTGTTAGAGAGAAATCTCCTTTTAATTTTCTTAAATCATACGGAGTATGTTAAAAGATAGTTTAGTTTTGGTACAGTAAGCAAGGAGTATTCTTAGAAGAATGTAAATTCACACCTACTTCACATAAGCAAGGAGTATTCTTAGAAGAATGTAAATTCTTCGAACCTCTATAACATAGACTAAATTGTTCTGCGTAAGGAGACCAACATCTATGTTCATATTGGCTTTCTACAAAGTCAAGTTGCTTGACTCTTACTGTTTCTTTTAGGTACAAAGTAGCAGTATTAGTTTTACCTTAAGTGGCAGCTGCTTTCAGCCAGTACTTACCTGATAATATTGTAGGTATGCGTGCCCTATTTGTTCAAAATCTATGTGTGATATGTCACAAGTCTGGAGGAAACTAGACGAAGAGGTTTGTATACGATATCTCAACTTCTCAAGTTGCTTCTGCAAAAATATAACTTCTTTAATTTCCTTGGGGCTTCTTTCATCCTCTCTAATCGTCTTTTTAATTTTCAGGTCACGTTTACACCATTGCCGGTGGAATGTCAGAGGATGGTAAGTCTTGTGCATTCTTCAGATACATACATCAGAAGTATAACACCACGCAGTTCTCATTGTTTGTTTATGGATACTTTTTAGGTCCAGATTCTTTGCAACGATTGTGAGATTATCTCCGAGGTTTCATACCATGTACTCGGACATAAATGCCCAAGCTGCTGCTCCTACAACACTAAACTGACATGATTTGCTCCCAGCTCAGAAATCCCAGATCACAGAGGATTATTCTTTGAGGCTTGTGGAAGTTAAGTTCCATGATGGTACGACAATCTTCCATTACCTATACAACTATACGACTAGTCGACTACTGAGAAATGGATGAAAACGTTGGGTGGAATGCTGCAGAGAATATCTTCCAAGCCGAAATTCTTTAGCACAAGCCTCTTCATTGAGACCTTAAACACCTGCGTTGATCCACAGATTTGTCTGCAAGGAGTGGAAGGCCTTGAAAGTTTTGCTCCTTTACCATTTTTACTGCTTGCTGTAATTCTTAGTATCACAGCTGCCTAATTAGGGCTATACTTAATTTATTTATCAAAGCTATCATTCTTCTCTATTCTCATTATCAATGCTAATTCTTCAATTGTGAGACTAATGTCTTTTGGCTCTCAACTCGACTTGAAAACCACTTCGAAAGCTATTTGTTGCTTGGTTTACAACCCTAATCTTAACCAGCCTACCTAAGCTTGAGCTCGGCTCAGGTTAAGAGCTTGAGCTCCGGTGACCTTTGTTGAGCTTAAAATGAACATTAGCTTGATCGATAGTACTAATGTTTCTTGAAAAAGCGCTCCTCTAACCTCCACAATGGATAAGTGAGTTTTAAAAAACCAAATTTATCTTTAATCTCTTCTTTACAAAAGGGTATGATCACTTATCTGAAATCGAAAAACTTGATTTCAAAAATCGTATTTTAAGTGTATCCGTGTTTGTCATTTACTAGTTGACTGTTAACTATCACGTGAGCCAAAACCAAAGGCCATCACAGTGGAGTGGAAAGTTCCAATATCTAAACAGAGACCTTTCGAAAGAATAGTTAAAAAAAAAAAAAAACTCCGCAGGTGACTCATTAAATGAACAATGAGCCCAGTTGGTTGGCTAAACTTTTTGCTTGTTGCAGGCTTAACTGATACAGAGGTGGGCAGCAGTAACAGCAGAGAAATGGGCATGTGGTATGGTATGGTATGGTATGGTACTTCTTTGCTGCGTAGCTAAGCGATATTACTGATTACAGGTAACTGACAATGATATACATCTTTATATTCCACACGAAATGGACCACTACCCACCACAGCTGAAACTTGTTCAATGCCACACCACCAAACCCATCTCTCCCTCTGAAGATTCTTTACCATTTTTTTTCCTGTCCTCTCGATTTTCACAGTGTGTTGCTCGGAATGGTCGAGATTCGAGAATATGCTGGCTGTCTTTCATACCTAACCGGTGAAGAGGTATGATTTTCGAGGGCTTAATGCAGGACATCCACCATCAGGCATCAGCATTCTTTAGATTGGATTATAACCCGGGCTCCTGAAGCTAGCCTGTTAGGATAGTAAGAAACAATGTTAGCTGATATTAGAAGGACGGTTAAGGATTAATTTTGGAAAAATGTACAGGAGTTGAAACTTAACTTTCTTCGACAAAAGTGATCTTCTCCTCTTCTCGAAAGGAGTTCACCCTCGTGGATGGACTCTTCCCCGAGGAAGGCTCTGATATCCGCTTACTGCCTACATTCGAAGTATCATGAGAAATGATACGTGAATCATGACATCCGTCAGATGAGACTCTAGGTTTATCTGAAAGGGGTGATCTCATCGATTCACTTTTTGGGTGCTTGCTTAGGGAGGCTTTGATTGATCTTGGGATGCATTTAGCTTTTGTGGAGGATGTCTCTTCTTCATTATCGGCGGGAACAGAATGCTTAGAAGACCTGGACATAAAAGGCATTTCGTCGTTATCTTAATCTGGCATGAAGTAACATATACTCACTTGTAATGAACAGCAGTCTATCAGACAACATATAAGTAAAGACTAATCATGTAGTAGGAAAGGGGAGGTAAACACCACACTAATTTGTACATTATACAAATCAAAAGCTTAAACGTTTGCAAAGGAAGTAGCTTCACATTATGCGGCATTCACATAGTAAATAGAGGGATATAGCTATTATTACCTGTCAGCATTATACGAGAAAGACCGTTTCAGGGTACGTCCATCCCCTTCTTGCTTCACCATTTTAGTCTCAACCAAGCTTCCACTGAAGTACTCCTTATCTTCGAGTCTAATACCCATAAGTCTAGAATTATCTGACAAGCAATCTAGCTCTCCTAACATTACTGAAGTGGAGTACAGAGGAGAGGAAAATTTTGAATCAGAAAACCGAGGCCTATACATAGATATCAACCCAAGACCATGATCTTTTACTGATATTGACCCACAAGAAATCAGCTGCATCAACATGGTTGATGCTTTCACTTTAGAGTTAGATGGCATGCGTGTGTTCTCTTCTTCAAGTCTTCTGAAACTGTTGATCTTACTCACATCAGACCTTATCAACGACTCAAGTGTTTCAGTCTTCCCTCCTGAAGATGATGCACTGGAGGAAGGGGGTGAAGTAGAATTTCTACGTGTATCTGAATTCTGTTTTGAAGATTGAGAGGGAGCCTCGCTCTTCTCGTTGCATTCACTATCTAATGTCACATCCTCAGTACAAACTCCTCGTGTACAGGTCTCTTTATGCTTGGTCTTTCCTGAATTTTCCTCCGTTTGTGTTGAAGCATCAGCTGCACCTTCACTCTTAGATAGCTTGTATTCAGCCAAACTTAAGGAAGCACTACATGGAGAATGGCTTCCTGCTCTTGACTCAGGGGAAACGCCAGAGGAATCTGAACGCTGAGATGGTGGAGATGTCTCATCTTCTCGAGGATGTTTTGTTTCTTTGTCATCTGTGCTCACTGAAGGGGATGTACCATCTTGACTTCTAGCAGAAGGTGGTTCTGGCAATTGTTTCAAGCTGTGCATCGTATAAGCAGCAATTGGACTAAAATGACCTGCGAAATGAAACATTAGAACCATTGTTACTAATAATTAAGCATACAACAATGGTAGAGATTTTAAGACCTTCAAGCGAAAGAATTACCCGAGTTGGACTCTTCAATAATCTCAGACCCCTTGAGAATATACTCATTACCATGTGCTGGAAGTATGAGATCATCTTCACATAGATCATGCCAAACAAACCCGTTCTTATAACTTCTGCAAAGTTTCAAGGAAACAGAATGTGTGAAGGATCCACCAATACAGAACACTGACATCCAGGAGACCAAGATAAAGCTAGCTAGAGAAAGCATGCTAGTAGTTTTCCTTTGCTCACATCATACCAACCAACCAAAACAAAAATGTCAATGAGAATGCAGAGTTCTGAACGAGACACCAACGATAGAAGCCTAACACTCATCCTTTGGAATCTTTTAATTTAGATGACCCATATGAGGTTTTCACATATTTACCCCAATGCTGATAAACTAGCAATCACATAACCAATAACCCGAACTACATCAAATCCGGTATTCCAATTTCCCCAACAAAATCACTTACATACCCAATCTACTTGAAGTTATGCAACTTACAGGATCACATTATCCCAAACCCTAGTCCAATTCCGCAGATTACTCTCAAACAAGCTTCTTTATCACAATACTATCGACAAGAGACAAAAGCAGCTATGAAATTACCTCTTACATGACCATGAATACATTGCAGGCATCCCTCGTCCCCTCATAACATTAAGCCTCTCGATCACATCTGCACAACCAAAAATTAATCATTAGTAATCATGTTACTTAATCCCAATAGTCGTAAACCATCATAACTCCAAATAAAAGCAATACCTCTCAAAAAGAGGCCCTGAGGTGAACAAATAGGCACTTCAATGAAGTGAGGATGCTCGAGCTGACGATTACGACAAAGATAATACACAACTGGCACCTTACGATTCTGTACATATTTTGGTGACCTCTCCCTCCACACTTTAGCTCTCTCTGGACTTACTTCTCTCTGATACTTCTTTATCCTACCTTCCATTTCCTACTCTCTCTCCCTCTCTCTCTACCTCGCTATCGCTCTCCGCTTTCTTTGTAGCATCAAATCCCTAACCACGAAATGTTTCGTATATCACACGACTGTGCTCAATCCTCTTCCACTGCTCCGCTCAATTGAGCCTATCAGTAACTTTCGAACGAGAATTCGGTAAATTAGTCGAAATTTATTTACCATACAGCACGGTAAAATCAGCTGATATTTTGAAGTTGGACTGATAATTATAACTCATATTTCAATTCAAATTGAGCAGAACATTGCATTATTATTATTATTATTATTATTATTGTCCTATATATTTCCTGGAAATTAAACTCCAAAAAACGCCAAAAACAAAAACATGACTTACAGCTCAATTTTTCTCTTTCCTCCCTATTTTAAAAATCATAATCATAATCAATTAGCTCAAACAAATCAGCTAATGCCTAATTAAACTGCTTAATCAAATCTCTAAGCTCAATTTCCCTAATAAATTTCAACATAACAAAAAAAAACAGTTGAAAGTCTAAAAGTTTATCCACTAAAATTTGAACAATGAACTATAAAAAGAATCGCACAAAAATTCAAAAAATTGAGACATTGTAATTCGAAGACAAGGCAGTAAAAAAATACTAGTGTAGTAAAAAAGAAGTTGAGAATAGTTAACCGAAGCTGAGAATTAACGACAACAGATCCAAATGCGGTGAAAAGTGAAGCGTAACAAATTTTGAAAAAAAGTAAGAGAGAGGGAGAGAATGTACCTGAGATGAGGGGGGGGGAGAAGGTTTCAGACTTTCAGTTGTGGAAAGGAGAAGAAGAAAAGCGTGATGGTAACGCGTGATGAGGAGGGAGAGGGAGTAAATGCGAGAAAGAAGGAGAGGGAAGTGAATATGAAAATAATAATAATATTTTTGATTTTGAAAGCTTGGTTTCAGCAGAAGGCAGCAGCACTGCCTTTCTTTCTTTGCAACCAACCAACCAACCAACCTGTGTTGTTGTAGTAGTAGTAGTACTGTAAATATTTTTGAGTCAGGAGAGAGAGAGAGGGAAAGTGGGAAAGGGAGGGAGAGGGACCGAGGAGAGGAATGAGACTGTGATAGAGTTATTCACTGTTTTCGATTCTTTTTGGCTTTGTCCATTTTCACTCCTTTTGCCGCAATTCTTGCTCTACTAACTCTTATCAATATTCCAATCCAATGTTTCTTGGATTTCCCTACTCCCTACTTTTTCATTTTCTTTGGGTTTTTCGATTACACCATTCGTCCCAGCTCAAACGGCCCCGAATAATATCCGTAGTGAAATAGGAATATGTCCCAAAATAGATGGGGTGTTTGAGGTAGGACGTTTCGAAATGAAATATGGTGCATTTGAGTTGGGACGGATGGAGTACACAATTGTATTGAGGTCTACTCTCGAGAGATTAAAAAGAGTTTCTTATGAGACTGTATCACGATAATTTATATCTTAATAAGCTCTCTTAAACAATGTCGTTTGAGTTTGAAATGTGAATTATAATTTATGATTTTCATCCAAAATATAAATAATTGTGAAGGAGTATAGTATAAATTTACTAACCCCAACACTAAATTGGATTAGCATACATAAAATAATCTAGAATTTTTGCTAATATGATTTCTCAGCACAAGACGGTGATTCTTTCTTCCTTTTGACCTTTGTTGTGCGTTGCTTTAACTTGAAGACTCCACTCTAGTCACTCTACTTTTTTTTTCTCTAAGATTTACTTTTGTTAACCTTTTGTAAAACATCACCACAGTGATTCCCTAACCCCCACTTTATTTGTTGGCTTTAGGAAAAGTCCACTACAGAGAACTGTTGGCAGATGGAAGAAATGTTTTGGAAGCAGTGCGACCACTACTGTTTCTTTGCAGTGTGTTATCCCGTGTGTGTAAAATACTCTTGTACTAGTGTCAAGTCAAGTCAAAGCCTAGCACACCCCAAAAAAATATAAAAACGAAAAAAACCAACATACTAGAAGCAATTAATTATTAGAGTAATTCATTTGTTTGCATCTGGATCACCGATTTGCGTTAGATTTAGGTGAACTTGTGATCTTGTAACGTGAAGAGTGAAAGATCAATCGAACAATGATAAGAACGATCAGGTAATGATTAATGAAATGTGTTGTAGCTTAGGAGCATGTACAGTAGTGTGCTTTAACGGAATGGAAAGTTAACTTTTGAGAAGAGAGGAGAGAGAACAAGTTAACTTCAACCTCAAAGTGGTGTACTTCCAGAAAATGTACATTGGTTAATGAAATGTGTGGTAGCTTGAAAGGGAATACGTTGGTTATAACTAGAGCTGGCAAAGCTGGCTCGAGCAGATTGACCTGTTTCGTGAACTCGAAAATTCAACCCAGTAGGACCCAAATTGTCGTCAATCGTATCCGAGCAGACTTGACCCAAGACCCGACATAACCCGATAATGTTCAACCCAACTACGGTTCTAACCCGTATTGACCGTTATCTGACAATGACCCAACCCTTTGATGACACGACGATAATTAAGCTTATAATGATCTATATCGGAACAATGTAGAATAGATTCTGATGGTTTTAATTAACCGTGTTTTTTATTTCAAGTATTAAATAAGAAAACAAAAATTTATATAGAATGAGGACCCCCGAACGAAATTTCTTCGTTTTCTCTCAAAAAAAAAAAAAACGCCACGACGTGTAACGGTTATGCCCATAACCATTCAGGTTTCCGATGATTTCATCAGTTCCTTTGCTTAGCCAAAAAAATCATATTCACCAAAACTGAAAAAGGGTTTGGGATCAAAACTGCCCCGAATCTAGACGATTATGGAGCATAGTGGAGCTTAATAATATTGAGCCCAAAACCTAACCACGCCAAAACCGTCAAGTTTTCGGGCGTGGCAGTTTTGAGTTGTTTCGCGGTCCAAAAATCGAAGCTAACTTAGGCCCCATCTGATAGGGTTGTATCATTCTGAACTGATATGAATGATTCTGCTCTGATCTGATTTGATTGATTCTAATCTAAACTGATCTGATTTGAATGATTATGATCTGAATTTGTTGAATATTTGATTGAATTTCAACGAAATAGTATCAATTATGGACCAAATACATTGATAGTCATTTTGACGTTTTTGACTGATCTGACTGATTTGAATGACTTTGATCTGATCTGAATGATTCTGAACTGATGTGGATACTACTTTTATTAATTTCTATCAAACAGGGCCTTAGAAGGATCGATCCTACATACGTGGACCCATTTTATGTAAATATTATTTTTCCACACCCAAAAGTTGAAATAAATTACTCCTTGTAATAAACATCACACTTTCTTTGTTAGTGTATCTTTATTCAAACACCCCATTTTCAAAATTTGTTAACTTTTCACCACTCATCACCACTCTACTATTTCCAAGAATAATAAACAATTCATTCATTATTTATAGTATTACTAATAAACAAATCACCTATAGACTCACTAATTTTGCCCAAAAACCAATAACTATACAGATTACGTCATTATGACCCGACTCGAAGTCGGCCACAACATTTGTCTAGCAAAACCCGACTCGATAACGACCTGAATTAAAACCGACCCACCCCGAATGTGTTATGACCTGACTGGAAACCGTTCCAATCCGTTTGAATGTTCAGATTTAAAGTTCAACAGGTTGTGGATTGTGGACTTGTTGCCTCTTTGAATCACACCTTTTTTAGCGTGTATTTGACCAAACTTTTATTCTATTTATGGGTCCGAATTTCCTAAAACTGAAACTAGCCAAATATACCCTCAATTTATTTTTCGTAAAGTTGAGTGCAAAGTTTTTGCTGGGATCATTTTGTAATTACCAGGTAAAAAGGTGGGTCTAAAGGAAGCTAGTGACTCGATAGCTCAAACTGAGTCGACCGTGAACCGAGGGCCCTAGCCATAACCATACGTGCAATTTTCCTACATGTATTCTTTCTAAGTGAATGTCCTTGAGCAGCAGGGACGGCGGAAGAGCATGATGGTGTCAAGTGGAAGGGTCGCCGCTGAACAGGAGGTTTGGGGCGTCCACAACAAGCAGATGGGCTCAGTTTGTGAATGAAAAACATAGATGAATTGCGCACGAAAGCCAAGACCACAATGTGCACTCAAGTCAAAACCGCGACAAACGGTGCGTGTTGATGCTTAACGAGGTGTTTTTCTTAAAAGCTTATTCAGTTTCCTTCTACCCTAACTACTATATTGTCTCTTTTTCTTTACCTCAAAATACACACACAAAAGTATACCACACGCACTTGGGTTGGTGAAATCCTTGATTCAGTATACTGGAGGCATGCCGCATACGAGGCCTTTTATATTACTAGTCTTCTTTTGTGCAGAAGAGAGCTGGTGTTGTATAACTTGGAGGACAACTGTCATTCAAGAGCTTGCACCATGACTCAATGAAATCGTCTTTAAATTCAGATCCGTCTCAACCTCGGCACAACAATTTCGTGAGTTAAGTTGGGATTAATTCAATTTTTTTTAAATCTAACAGTTTGATGGTGTGTGGCCATGTAGGTAAAATAAAGTCCTTTATGTAATTGCTTCCCCCCTCTCCCAAACTCTCCGCCTTAAGAACATCTCGCCTGCCTCCTCTTCTCATGTTGGAAATGACCATTATATGGTGGAACCTTATTTTTTACTCTCTTAAAGGTTTACAATGAATCCTCATATATAAAGCAAACATACAATAGCGAGTAAAACCTAAAACCTAAAAACATGTATGGTACACACATACCCCAAGCTTGGAACGAGCTAGCGGATCAGCTGACATTGCACGCGAGGCATACGTTTCCGCACTTCCGCAGGATACTATGAAGGATGACCGGGTAGTGGAAATTAGACTACAAAATGTAGCGGACCTCGGCCATTATTTTGATGTAACAGAAACTTTGGTTCTCCCTTGGGGGATGTAATAACTACTAGTATGTAGTTCTTTATTTCGTCGTGTAACAAAAAAAAAAAACATGTACGGTAGTGCTTCACAAAGTGTAATCAATTCAAGATTTTAGAGCGCTTCATTCTTGATTGCCCCGAGTCAAATTGACAACCCATAATTCGTGACCATCTCCGATTACAACGAGCGCCGGAGACCCAAACCAACGTCGGGAGACTAGTTCGTAACTTGGCGCACTCCTTGTCCCTCAAAAAACAGCCCTACACTCTTACCAAGAAAACTTCCTTCCCGCCATTCTCCATCCTTTCTCCCTCCATTAAAAAACACGCAACTTCTTCCTTTATCTCTCTCTCTCTCTCTCCTCCATTGTTAGGTGTTATGCCCAGGCTCACTTCCTGTAGCTTCCCTCTCACGCTCAATCTCACTCTCACTCTCACCAGACCTAAGCTCTCTTTCATTTCTCTCCTCAACAGACATCCTTTCTCTCTCCTCCGTCCCCAAACCCTCACATTTCCCCCAAAACCCAATCTTCTCCGACACGCTTCTTCCATGTCTTCCTCCCGCCCCAACGCCTTCGAGAAGCTCATGTCCGGCGCCCACGCTGCCGCCAACAAGAAAAAGCCCCAATCCCAATCTTCCCCCAAAAAGCGCAAGCCCCAAAACCCTAACCCTAATCTTCCAATTACTCCTAAAGAATCAATCTCCAAGGTGTCGGAACCAATCGCCGACGGCAGCTGCGGCGGCGGCGGTGGTGGAAATGTGAGCGAGGTGGCGCCGAAGGCGGCGGTGGTGGAGCCGCTGGCAAAGAAGGCGAAAATGGGAGTCAATGTGGATGAGTATGTGGCGAATTTGAAGAAGAAACCGGCGAGTTTCGACCCGAAATCGGCTGCGTGGTGGGAAGATGGGGAGAAGGTGCCGTTTATGTTCTTGGCGAAGGCGTTTGATATGATTAAAGGCGAAAGCGGGAGAATTGTGATCACTGATATTACTTGTAATGTGTTGAGAACTGTGATTGCGAAGACTCCGGATGATCTTTTGTGTGTTGTTTATCTTTTAGCTAATAAGATTGCTCCTGCTCATCAAGGGATTGAGCTTGGCATTGGGGACGCCTCGCTTATTAAGGCGCTTGCTGAATCCTGTGGTGCTACTGAGGCTAAAATTAAGAAATCGTATCAGGTAATCGAGGTTTTTTGCCTCGGTTTTTCGTTTGTGGAGTATTGTTTTTTTTGCTGCATTGTGTTGTTTGAACTGGTAGATGTGTAGGTTGCTGAACAGACAATGTCAATGTGTGGTGATAGAACTGTTGTAGTTAGGTAGGAGGGTTGGGGGAAGGGGTTTATGCTTTGAATTTGCGGAATGTGTTGCCGTTAAGCTACTGTCTTCGTGTTTATTTTCATGCGTGACAAATGGTGAACTATGAACTTGCACTGCGCTTACCTAGGGTTTTAATTCCGGTGTCTTTCTTTCTTTCTTGGTGTGTGACTTAGAAAGTAGTTTAGAAGATGAACAAGGTCAGTGGGATTGTGTCATGAACTTGAAGCTTATACTTGTTGATTTTACTTGTATATGGCTATGTCTAGACAAGTATATGACGCGCACTGTTATACTCTTTTCAGTAGCCTTTTTGTGACATTTGTGTAATGGTTTTGGAGTTATGTTTGATCATGGTGTTCTTGTTGAGTTTTAGCACTATGGCTATGTAACGGTTAGGCTGCTCATGTGCGTCTGTTGCCATGGGGAATAGTTGGTTCTTGTTGTGTTCCATGTCCTCTTCGAGTTTCCGGAGATGGATATGCTCATGCCTCCCTTGTATTGCATGGGGTTACTGAAGCTATAGTAAAGGGATCGTATAAGGTAATCTGGTTTTCGTTCCAAAGGTGTGTATGTGTAGGTTTGTGCAAGTCTGGAATGTATTGAACAATGGGTTTAAACTCTTGACCTAGTGGCCAAGAATGAGGAATTGGGTAGGATTAGGACAATCAAACCCTTTCCCATTGTATCTGGGTTGGTCTGATTTGTAAGGTGGTTTATTTGAGAACCACTGCTTGTTAGGAGATGGACGGAAAAGGTGGAAGTATATAAATGTTTAGATTGTTTAATTTGGGTGTTCTCGGTGATTCTTATGGTATTCAACCCTTGCGAAAACTTTTGTAATACACTTTAATTTTTGTCATTATTTTGTTCTACTGACAGGATTTAGGGGATTTAGGGGATGTTGCTAAAGAAGTTCGTTCGAAGCAAAGCATGATGCGCCAACCTCCTCCTCTAACCATTGTTAAAGTCTTCAATACCTTCCAGCTCATTGCCCAGGTGGAGTTTTTATTGTTAATTTTGTGCCTCCTGCTCATTCCATATTTTTTTTAATCGGGGGTGGGGGGTCTGGTGATTTTTCTGGCCGTAGTATGTTTCAGGAAAATGAATATTCAGTTACCGTTTGGTGTCTCTTATCGAGACATTTCCTTTCCTTTTTTTTTTTTTCTAATGCTTTTTCTGTTAAACATTATTCGACAAGTAAACAAAGATGATAACTCAAACAGAAGCGCTGCTGAACACACCTTGCCCCTTATACAATAAAAGTGACATGTCTTTTGACTATTTTTAGGCATCAGGCAAGGATAGCCAGGACAAGAAAAAGAACTACATCAAATCACTTCTTGTTGCGGCCAAAGATTGTGAACCCGTGTATCTGATGCGACTGCTTCAGGTTTCAGCTCGTACGTCAAACATATTGTAACTAATTTTTTAATTTTCCTGCTGTATGAACAATTTTGTTTCTGTTGCAGTCAAAGTTACGGATAAGTTTAGCAGAGCAAACACTTCTTCTTGCCCTCGGACAGGCTGCTGTATATTCTGAAGAGCACTCGAAGCCGCCTTCAGATGTTCAATCACCGGTTGAAGAGGTGGGCTAACTTTCTTTGAGCTATATATTATGTTAATGCTTTGCATGATCTTAATTTAAAAAAGCGCGCCTAGGCTCAAGGTGCCGTGAGGCACAGCTGGATCGCCTCAGAAGCTTGAGGTGCACAAGTGTGCATGAGGTGCACCCGAGGCGCACAACTGTGACTTTCTGCTTCGTCAGAGGGCAATGGTTGAAATTATTGTATCACTGCATCTGTGTATGCAGTTTTAGATATCAACCGTGAGATTGAGACATTACCGAGATATCAAGTTGTTTTGGTCTAACGCAACCGTTATTTACGATGTATCCACTTCTATTCTTGATTTAGCTGAGATAACTTTGATTTATCCTTGACTAGCACACGCAACTGAAATTGAAGATTTGTTACCATGTTTGTGTCCATCGGTTAATGTCCTGAACATTCAAGGTTCCATCTCAGCTGCATTGATCTATCAAAAATTGTTGTTGGTTTTAAGTAGTTTCGCATCTATGGATCATTCCACAAGTTTCATCTGCTGTATGAATCACATCAAGATCCGATTTGTTATGTTTTCTCGTCTCTCCTCGATATTTCAGAGTGGTATTTCTCTTTTGCATGAGAAGCTTTGGTGGGGGGGGGGGGAGGTATGAATGTAATTTAACTAACTACCTGTGGAAGGGAAATTTTAGTAGTATATTTCAAAAGCTATAGTTTTTTCCTACTATATAGTAATCGTTAAAAGCGAAATAGAATAAAGCAAAATGGCTCATAAAACTGCCTATGCTTCTTATTTTGTGAATAACAGTTAGTCGGTGCGATTCTCGACGCAATTTTCATTTTGGGCCATCCGTGCGCAGTCTCTCTATGTTTCAATAGGGGTAAGGCTTGCGTGCATCCGACCCCGCCTTATGGCGGAAGCCTTTAAGGCACTTGGGTTAACGATGTCGTTGTTTTATAGTAATCGTTAAAAGAAAAGCTAAGGACTCAATTTAATATTGCATCTTGCTGCTATATACTTTTGGCTGGGGAGGCTTATGTTTTCTTTGAAACTCACATTTTGGATGTAGCCTTTGATTGGGGTTGGTTGAGTTGACATATTCACATTTGTCTAGAGGCTGTTTTACCTCTTAAATTGTCGCTGAATTGATGAATTTGGTTGGGCAATCAATTTGGGCTTCTCACCTTGCATACAGAAAATGATTCTATTCCTGGGATATCTAAGCAACTGAAGAGGCTTAAGTTAGTTTTCGGCCCTATTGAATTTCCCTCTTTGTGTAGCAAATCTCATCATCTTCATGGACAGTCAGATTTCTAGACGCAAGTGGGTGCATCTTCTGGTTGCTTTGTTTGATGGGTTTTGTTTGACGGGAGTAAGGAGTTAGTTGGTTATCTTTAAATTGCAAGTTGTGTAGTCTAACTTGCAGTATTCTGATACGGTCTGTTCAAATCACTTTTACACCGGCTTATTTTTTTTTCCTTATTTCCTGAGGTGTTTACGCAGTTTATAGTACTACACCATAGCTCAGATGCGTGTCATTTGACTGTTTCTTTCCCATTTTAATGATTCTGACTTGCTGTATCAGGCAGGAAAGATTGTTAAACAAGTTTACTCTGTGCTTCCTGTGTACGACAAAGTCATCCCTGCCCTTATCAGTGGTGGTGTTTGGAATCTATCACAGTCTTGTACATTCACGCCGGGTGTTCCAATAGGACCTATGCTGGCAAAGCCAACAAAGGGGGTGTCAGAAATCATAGATAAATTTCAAGACAGGGTATATACTTGCGAGTACAAGTATGATGGTGAACGTGCTCAAGTATGTCCTTATGTGGTATTTTCTCTCTATTTTTGCCTTTCTAAGTTCTCAGTAGGACCTTTTTTTTGGGGGGGGGGGGGGTGTTTGCACTTACGAATGAGTTTGCTGAGGAAAACTTGTGGAACTGTCCTTCCTTTCTATGTGCTGTTCTCATCCGCTCTGTGTGCCCCGTGTTGGGCCTCAAATTATTTAGCTCTTTTTGCCATGTATGTTTCCGAGTTTATGCTTATGATGTCTATGGAAATTAGATTCATTACATGGAGGATGGCTCAATCGAGATTTACAGTCGAAATGCTGAAAGGAACACTGGAAAGTACCCTGATGTCATTACTGCAATGCCCAGGTATATTTATGCTATATAAACTTATTTGCCTTCTGGCTTGTTTATGCACTTTCCATTTGTCATTTGCAGGAAGCTGTATTATGATCTCACAACTTTGTAAGGATGATGTTATAGTATCAAAGGGGTCGACTATTGGCACTTCATGGAGGTCTTCCTGCACTCCCACCAACAATATTTATCTCAAAGGAAATGAGGTTAGTGGGAGTGCAAGAGAAGTCTCATGGAGTGCCAATAGCATTTCCCTATCAGTTAATGTTTTATGCTGACTCTGTCTTCAATCATGATTCTAAGTTTCAAACAGCTGAAGGGGTTTGTGTATTAGCATCATTGACTTTTTGAAGGGCTAGGAAATATCTCCGCCTGTTGGTGATGTGACAGTTAATTAGATTTGCTTGTTAGACATTAGTTTGGTGTAGCCTTTCTAAGACTATGCTCGTACGGGTAGGAATCTCTCAGCTTGTATGCCCTTTCACTAAGGTTCCCTCTGGATCACTATGTTTGTTTGCTGGTATTCTATTTTCTTTGGTTCCGTTCTGTGGCACTATGGCAGTGGGTAAATCTTTCATTGAATGATATCATTTTTTCATTATCTCATCTTAATCCAAATATCTCAATTTGTTAATATGACTTGTGGGCCTGTGGCTGCTCATATATATTCCAAGTTTAGATGTGCTCCAGTTTTATGGACTGGACTAGTTGGGTTTTTACTGTGGTGATGCACCTTGTCTCCTTTCCTGTGATGAACTCGCATTAGCAATCAGAGGAGACGACACAGTAGGATAGTTATTGTAGAAGGTTGGTGGCGATCTGCCATTTTGGTGATATTATAGCTGTAAAATACACTTCGTGAGTTGTGACAATGGAAGTACATGGAGTGGCCTTGTGTACTCTCTAAGTGTAACGCTACACATGTAATGACTGATATGATAATTGACTGGATGAGTACTTCTCCTAATGATTCCGTATATATTATCCTAGATAGATTAACTCGCTAGGCAAGTCCCATAACTAATTGACATCATTGCCCTCCCATTTCCTTCTAAAAGGCTTGCTGCCCTAAGGGGCTGTTCTTTTACATGATCTTCATCCCTCTGTTTGGCCATTAGACAATTTTTATGTCTTTACTGTCATATTGCAGATTCAAGAAGTCATCAGTGAATTCTTTCGTTTTGGATTGTGAAATTGTTGCATATGACCGTGAGAACCAGAGGATCCTTCCTTTCCAGGTACAAGTCTACGGGTAATGCTTTTGTGTGTGATGTCATAGTCCGCTGGGAGTCCAAGGCCACTCAATGGTACTTTGGGAGTCCATGGTACCTTGAGATTGAAAGACATTAATTGGGCAAGGAGTAATTATAAATGCTAGATCAAAATTACTATGACTAGTCTGTTGGGAATAATTACTTTAATAAAATGGAGGGAATAATACTTTTAGAATGTGCTTTTTGTATATATCCATCATGCATTATGACTTACAACAGTGAAAGGGTTGGCCTTGTGAATTTAAACGGAGTTGCTTGGCACATCAGGTTCAAGATTTGAGTTTTGCTCCCCTCATTTTCTGGGCCTTTGTGTCAAGAAAAAATGACTAAATATTGGTTAATGAATAAGACACATAGTTTGAGCTCCATAATTGATGCTAATCTGTTAGATTCTCTTTTCAAATTATATATCTATGATATTGCTTCTTGAAACTGTGTTGTTATTGGCTTTGTGTTTCTATATTCAAAATAAAGATTTGGTGGATTTTGGCAGGTTCTTACCACCCGAGCTCGCAAAAATGTCGTATTGAGTGAGATTAAGGTTGAAGTTAGCATCTTTGCTTTTGACATCTTATATCTGAATGGCAAATCGCTTCTTCAGGAGCAGCTTAATGTTCGTCGAAAGGTATCTACATCATGCATGTCTCTTGAGCATAGTGTTCTAATCTTGTTTTCCCATTACATCTTGATTCTTATTCAGAATTTTCTTGATTTGTGAACAAGATTTTGTTTTATAAGTGTGTGATCAACATTCTATGGCTTACTTTTTTGTTTTATGATTAAGTGCCAAGGAAAAAATGTTTGCCATTAAGTGACTGCCATGTTTAGGTTCTTTATTTTGATACACTTCCCTGTAACTGAATAAACAGATTGCTTACACAGGTGTTGAGGTCAAAGTATAATGTCTTCATCTTCTCCCAAAACTTTTCTTGTGTTCAAAGTTCATATGTTTTTCACTTGTTTTACTTTTTTATTTTTCTTTTATTTTTGTTTTTATTTTGATGGCTTTCTAAAACTCCTTTTGAAAGGGTTTCAATATTTCTATATGGTTCATTATGATTTTGAAATTGTATGGCATACACAAGACGGTTTACCAGATGGCGTTTCATGTTAGCCGACCCCAACTCATTTTGGGAATAAGGCTTGGTTGTTGTTGTTGTCGTTGATGTTGTTGTAGTCGTTGTCGTTGTTGTTGTTGGGAGTCACCCCCTTGGTGTCCTTTTGAATATTGGAGATCCTATCTTACTTATCACAAAAAAAAAAAAAAACTTTGTACTAGAAAGATCCGTGTATTTAATGTGGTACAATAATCAGTTTTTATGGATAGTTACTCGACTCCTTAGATATTATATTATGCATAGCTACACATCTGCTTGCCCCAAATAAACACTGAAATAGGTATAGCCCTATGAGTATTGACTTGTTTATGAGCGCCTTAAGACTTGGAGTTGGTATTTATTTCTTAATTTTTTTTATTTGTTTCCACTTCTTATGGAGCCAAAAACAAACTAGTCTTTGGCTTTGGGATATAATGGAATAAAGCAAAATGCCTCGCAAAAAAGTCTATTGTGCTCGAAGCAATTTTCATCATTGGTCATACCCTTTCTATGTTTTCAACGTAAGGGTAAGGCTTGCACATCAGACCCCCCTTACCCCGTCTTATGGCGGGAGCCTTTGAGGCATTGAGGTGATGCAATGTTGTTGTTGGCTTTGTTTGGATTAAGATATTCTACACTCCCCTTTCCCAGTGGGTTTATGTGGCGGGCTGTGGGAGTTCTTGTGACCTCAAGTGTTTTGGATTAAGGCTTTGTTTGTTATTGGCTTTTTTTACACCTACCTAAAAAAAGAACAGTTTTGTGGTTCTCGGTTCAGTTTTTGTGGTTCTGTTTAGTTAAAACACCTGTAATATTTAGTGCTAACTCTCCTGGCCTGTTGTGTGGTATGATGCAGCATCTTTATGAATCATTCGTGGAGGAACCTGGGTTTTTTCAGTTTGCTACAGCAGTCACATCTAATGATCTTGAAGAGATACAAAAGTTTCTTGAAGCTGCTGTCAGTGCTAGGTAAATTCTCCTTGCATCATAATCTGTAAAGCATACAATGTACCTTTGGTCCCTGTGGATTGTGAAGCCATAAAGGTCTTAAAATGTTATGCTCCTGTGCTTGTGTGTGAGTGTGGGGGAGGCCCGGGAGGCACTGATGCCATGTTTATCTGTTTAGCCTCTGGTATGGCTACAGTTCTTGTTTGAGTGCGATGTTTTTGGAGCAGTCTGTTCATGTCGAGATGTCATTGATCATAACATATTGTATCTGCGTTTGTTCGACAACTGTGTATAGGGACTTCTGGGTATGTTATGAATTCCTATGATTGAGCTTGGATTTTATTGGTTGTTGGAGCTGGATAGATCCTGATATCTAGTACATTCATTTCTTCATGGTTGCCTTTTCTTACTTTCTTTGTATTATATGCTTCGATATAAGTTCAAATTCTACTCTTGTCACTTTTGAGACTGTCGTTCTTGCAGTTGCGAAGGGTTGATAATCAAAACATTGGATGCGGAAGCAACATATGAGCCATCAAAGCGATCGAATAACTGGCTTAAATTGAAAAAGGATTATATGGACAGGTAAATAACAATCAATCTTGATCGATACTGTAGAAAAATTAAATTTGCTGGATAGTTATCCTCCCCCTGTTTCACAACTGCCTTTCTATTACTACTTAGAGATACTCTCAGCGAAAGATTTAACACATCATTGCTATCTTGAAAACTTCTGTCACCAACTCTCCATCTTTTAAAAGATTAGCAATATGCCACTAGGGGTACAAAAGCATTTACAGGAGAAATGTAACTACCATATAGGCATATAGCCATATACTGTATTTGCTAAGCCAAGGGCACAAGTAAAAGAAAAAAAAAATACTTTGAACAGCAGACGTAGAACAAAAGATGAACACAGTTCTATCCACATTGCTAAATGAATACACTGCCAATTTGGTATGCATTTGAATTAATTTTAGATATTTAGGACATCTCAGTCAATAAAACAGTTCTAATATTATTTGTTTATTAGTTTAATTTTTCTACCATCAGCTAAAAGCTTTTCACCCCGTCTTTATGTTTGTATTTCGTGTTCAGTGTTGGAGATTCTCTGGACCTGGTCCCCATTGGAGCATTCCATGGCCAGGGAAAACGAACAGGTTGAAACTGAATTCTCTTTTTCTTGTTCATTATTTTCTGGTTGATTAGTTTGAATCTGCATTTTATGTATAGTGGATGGATTGCCGGAAGGAAGTAACCTAGACTGCAATTATGCGGTCTAGGTTAATAGTGAGAGGTTGAGGGCCTTATCAAGCCATTCGTATGGCACGAGGGAGAGCATTATGGGGTTGTGGGGGCAGTGGTGGGTTTGTGCGTGGATGGACAGGAGCGCATGTTTCCTCCTCAGAAAACCATTAGATCTTTTATTTTCTCATGTGTTTACCTCTTAGCTTGAGAACCGAAGTTTCTGAGGTGGACTCCTGCGACCCTGCCCACCCTCGCACAGACTCTCCCCTGCCCTCACTGTCCTGATGCTCTAAGTCTGAGCATGAGAGTTTGTGCTTTGATATGTCTTGAGGATATGACCATACAATTCAATAATTGTCCTGATTTAGTAATTTGGCAGGAAATCAAATCTGTCAGTTAGTTCTAGTGTCTGGATCCCTTGGCTTTGTTAATCTGTTATGACCTTGATGAAATTACCAGCTGACTTTGTTATATCATTTAATAATCTCTACATGGGATTTGGCAGCATCATAATTTCTCCTGCTATTTTATATGTATCTCGATCACATTTTCCTTGCTATCCTCGCTCTTGTGTAGCTGTTGCCTGTCAGATAACTGTTACTACAAGGAGTTATATTGTAGGCCCCCATTATCCCCTGTTCAGAACTTGTTTTTGGGTGTAGCTTGAACAATCTCACTTGTGTTTTTGGTTGTGCAGGTGTTTATGGTGCTTTTCTACTTGCTTGTTATGATGGTGATAACGAAGAGTTCCAGAGCATCTGCAAAATAGGTACAGTATTAGATTTGTTTTCTTTGGTCTCTACTCTGGTTGTCCCTTTGAATTCTGCCATTCCTCATGTTCCGTGTTTGCACATTTTCTGCTGAAGGTACTGGATTTAAAGAAGTTGAGTTGAAAGAGCGATCTGCTAGTCTCCGTCCCAAAGTCATTCCCAACCCAAAGGTTCTCATTTTTCCCTTTCTTTCTCGTTCTTGTTTTTCCCTTTCTTTCTTGTTCTTGTTTTTCCCCTTTCGTTAATTAATTAAGTGATATTAATGCCTTATCTTTCTGTAACTTACCTATTTCAATTCTATTTTGATTTGATCAGCCATACTTTCGATTTGGAGATACCCTTAAGCCAGATGTTTGGTTCGAGCCATGTCAGGTTCACATCTTTAACCCCCTTTTTTCATAACATATCGTTGTCTTCTTCTTTTTTTTCATTAAGCCCCTGGTAAACCAGTACAATGAGCAGCCTTACAATTAAGTTTTTTTTTTTCTTGTCGTTTGCTTCTTTCAAATGATTGCGCCTGGGGTGATTACTGCTGATGAAATGTTGAAAAACACCTTGTTGCATGAAGTGTTTGTTAGTTCCGGTTTTTTGGGGGTTTGGGGGGAAGTGTGTAATTGTAGATCCTTCTTGTAGAATAACCTTTAAGATCTCTTATATATGGTTTAACTTCCGTTTCACCAGTGTTTAACTTGTTATAACTTAAATGAAAACTTCCGATGTGTTGCTCTATGCAACTATCTTTGCTAGCCTAGTAGCTTTGCATGTGATGTTGAATAAATGTATCCTCTGCTTTGAACTTCATCTCCGAGTACCTGATGATGTACTTAATTGAATTTATTCTTCGCAGGTATGGGAAGTGAAAGCAGCTGATTTGACTATAAGTCCTGTTCACCGTGCTGCAGTTGGTGTAGTGGATCCTGAAAAGGTAACTTTGTCTGTTATGCTGCTTAGTCAGTGCTGAAGCTTAATTTTTTTACAATCTTTGTCAGGTGCTCTTAACATTTATGTCTTGTGAACAGGGAATATCGCTCCGGTTCCCACGCCTTGTTCGTGTCAGAGAGGACAAAGCTCCAGAGGAAGCAACATCAGCAGATCAGGTAAACTAATTGTTTTTGCGAGTAACCTTCAATTTATCTAGTTTTTGGTTATCTTAGGCTCGGACTCACTAGTTGCTGGAACTTCTCCAGGTGGCTGAAATGTACAACTCTCAAGCACACACCAAACCCAACAAAAATCAAGATAAAGATGAGGAAGACGAGTGAAGACATATCATAGGCAACTGTAGTCTGTTAGAATGTGTTCCCAGCTGCATGAGCACTTTACTGAGGACTTTTGATGATTACCAGAATAGCAGCTAGCTGCACTGCCTTTATGGTCCCTTTGTGCTCATAATATTCAGATGTTTAATAGCAATATGGGGAAAGCAAACAGAGCATCCGCAGATAGATGACCATTATGGCCAGATTTATAACTCGTAATGGCAGTCTGATATTTGCTGTCCAGATGAAAGATTGACTACTGTATTCAAGTTCAGAATCATGTTTCGGGGGACTATAGTTTTCTGTGGTCGTGTACACTTGTATTACTAACTCTTTCCTAAAGTTGGAATGAATTGCAGATCGTTCCGTGTGTAATAGGAAGTCACATTTTAATGTATACCAAGTGAATTGTACAGTAATTCAATTAATTTGGTACAGCTGAAGTACAGAAGACCGTTCTTTCTGATTCGATTTTTACTTTTTAATCAAGAACATCTGGTTGCTATAGGAGTATGTTTTACCTCTCAGCCAGTCTTAAGGGACACGGTTTTCTTACATGAGCTAACAAGTGATGAATATGTTTACAAGTTTATTTAGATGATGCAGGTAGATTTTAGTCAGTCCTGGAACCTAAGGCCTCGAGAACGAGCATTTCGAGTTGCAGAAATGTCAAATCTCAGCCTTTCTTTTGACTTGTGACTGATGATGCACTTCTTGCCCCTTTAACTGGTTCCCCTGGAAGACGGGCATGGTGGAACTCTTCAACTGGGCGTGGTGGAACTCTTCAACTGGGCGTGGTCAACAACATTGCGTATCTGCAAGGTTAGAAACTATCGCTGTGCCTCTCGTCTTCAGTAACTTATTTTTTCCTTTTGTGCTCTGTACCAATCATACTTTTACTTTGACAATTTTGAACAACAAGCTTCTTTCTGAGATGTGAGAACTGAGAAGGATAGACTGCTTTCTCTGTCAAGAAAAGTGTGGATAAAAACAAATAATCTTTACACATTTCCTGTCAAAAGAAAGATCATGAATGTTAAGCAGCCTGGTATTACCTTTCATAGTCATGGCCGCATAAAAATGTCAAGTTTAGTGCGCTGTAAGACTTTCCGACATTTTCGAGTAAAAATTCAGCTACAAGCCAGAAGAATACTCAACTGCCTCACTTTGTCAGGTACTGAAATTGTAAGGACTAAGGACAGTCGACTCCCATGAATTTCAACATCTACAGCTTTTCCGATGTTGATGCTCCTAATAGTCCGTCAACACCTCGCTTATGACAGGAGTCTCTTAGAGGTCGAGATGTACGCAATCTAAGCATCAACAACACGGGATAGATTATTGATTTTAGGACTCAGCTGTAACTTTACGCCCCTGAATTTCAAATCCTCGATTTGCCCACGATCAACTATAGGGTAGAATTGGCGAGCGGAATGATGACTGAGAATGCTTGCTACTGCTAGAAGCCTAGAACCGTCACTGTCGTTCCCACATTGAAGGAGTCTTAAGAGTCAAGCAGTGGTAGTTCAAGGTAGGAAGTTTCTACATTGGAAGGTTTGATTTTGTGAGGACTAGGATACTTATTCAACTGTCCTCCAATTGTTAGGCAGTACCCCTTCTCCTATGCAAATCAATAATCTTAAGCAAAAACGTTGACCTAATGGATCTTCTAAAATTGAACAGTACAATAATCTTCTGTATGGTTTATTTATGGCGCGATATTAACCCTGTAAAAAACATTCTTTTACGATATATAATGTAAGAGTATTTTTCTTAATGCTTTTTAGTATGAGAAGTTTGAAATATAATTTAGAGAGTAAAACGCAGTTGTATGTCATATTACTCGTAGTTAGATCATTATTGAAAAATCAAAAGTTTTGTAAAAAAAATGTAGTCTTTTTGGTACGTTATTTGTTTGCCTGCCTTTCCCTTCTTTTTATAGAACATCCCACTAAACCAAAAAAAAGCAAATTCACCTCTAATCGGTGGAAAGTAGCAATAAAATGGGGAAAAAAAAAGTGATTAGGACATCAAAAAGGGGTGTGAAAATACAACAGAAAAACTATTGACATTGACGTAACTTTTGACAACCTCTTCTCAATTTCTCACTAAAAAAAAGTTCATGGATTGTTATTGGGAGAATTAAGAATTTTGGATACACAAAATCTCAGTTCTTGCTCTGCTTTAGGGAGGAATACTTGTTTTTTTTTTTTTTTTTTTTTTTACTGTTTACACCATATTGAGTGGGAGCAGCTAGAATCAGGTGGAGAACACTTTTGATTCAATTGAAAACACATACTAGTACATGATACATTACATATGGTAATGTAGATTCGTTTTCCAAAGCGAAAATATTTCCTTACAGTGATGCTTAATTGTAATTGATGGCAATGAACTCGGATTATCGAGAGAAAACTGTAAGCTCTTAACCAATAAAAAAGACGAAAAACTTGCGAAAATTAGATAGTAGATTTACACTTGTCATAGCAGATAGCAATTATAACTTAGAAAAGGCTCTTGATTATGGCCTTGATTAGTGGGATCCATTTGATCCGACAAGATTTTTTGGCCCCGGCTAACCTCCAACGGTTGGTAGCCTACACTCAACCCAACTTAACCCTACATTTTAACTACCCAAGTTTATACCTAAACAAGAGTGATAGTTGCACATTACATTTCTTACTTCACTAGAACAAAGTAACAGTGTAACAATTGTGAACTTTGAGAAGAATTATAGACATTCCTTCACTTTAATTACCGGGTCGAACATTAGACGTTTAACACATATAATTTGGAAATATAATGCTTGAACTTAGTCCATATGAGTACAAATTTCTTACAAAATGACGGGTCTAACACGAGATATTACATAAAACAATCCGTACAACTGGGATGGAAGAGAAAAATTCATGGAAGTAGGAAACCCCTTTGCCAAGTGTATGCAAGAAGGAAAAAAAAGTCCAGAAAATTCAACTTGCCCTCCCTTAGCTTAATGGACTAATCTAGAATGTATCATCATAATCCACTATTTCTGGTCAATCTCTTTTCTTTCCCTGATGGGGAACTGTACAATATGCAAGATGACCACCAGAGCAAACCTTGGACAATCCCCCTTACTGCCATACGCGTTCTCGTCAACTTAAAAAACGATTAGTTCAGTTCAGATCCGCTGCATGCATGTTGTCGTAATGCTGGTTTTAATACAATTACAATGCAGAATTGCAGATCAGAACATTTCTGTTGAAGAGAGGTCGGCCATAATTTGAGTGGAATACTAAATAATTTAGTACTAAACCTATTTGGAAGCTAAATCAACCTGAGTAATTAAAAGTTACTAATAATTAATGGAAAAGTACCCTTTGGTACTTGTTACTGTCAGGAGAAGACCCATCAAAACCACTGTCAAGATAACTTCTTTTCCTGTTAACAGCAGCTCCACAGTTTGACCCATTGATCAGAAAATCATCAACATTTGACTGATGTTTTTCCCCACCTGCAGATGCTGGTATTTGCACAGGTGGAATCTCAAAGGTCTCCAGTGGTGGAGGAGGGTGCCTCCACTGAGGAAGAGGACCTGCTAAAAGCAATGTCTGCAGGAGTGGACCTGCCTTCATTACTGCCTGCAGAAGCTTACCCTTTTCTGGCAATGGCTTCCTGGTTGACAGCAGCTGAAGTGCATTCTTCTGCACAGGCTGAGGTGAAGGAAGGACAAGCTCAGCCACTCCTGTTGGTGAAGAGACTATGCTCTCTTCACAGTCTGATGAGGAGAACCCATCCTTTCTGACATAATTGGGTTCGTCTTCGACTCCGGAAACTCCTGAATGTACTGCAGGAACAGCTGATTTCTGCAGTAACTGCTGCTGTTGTTGCTGCATCAGCAGTTTTTCTAGGAGTAAGTTCTTGCATTTGTTCTGAGCATCATCTCTCTCTTTCACTGTTCTGCTGAGCAATTCTTGGAGATGTGCTAACTCATCCTCTCTTTTTGTTATCTCTACTTGGGCAGTTAGTCTTGTTGAATCTAGCTCCAGAGTAGTGTACAGTAATGATTGTCTTAGCTCTTCCATGCTCTGTATAGAAATTAACTTAACAAGTTTAGTCAAAACTTAATTCTATTTATTTCAAATCACATCAAGAGAAAGCCCATTTTTGTCAAAGCAATGATTAGCATTACTACTTTGACTCATGGGTGCATCATGTATGCACTAAAATTTTAAAAGTATTCCCTTCATTTCGCCCAGTTCTTTAAAATTTTAAATTATACAAGGAACGTGAAATAACGAAATGAAATAAATGCGGCATAGCAATGAGGTTCAGATGTACGCAATCTCGAACGATAAAAAACAAAGATTATAATTTGAGGTTAAACAAGGAAAGGTCGAAAGTGCTAACCTTGCCTTGGAAGTAGTAAGGCCAACTGAGAAGAGGGCTGTGTCTTGGATTTTCCATGTTTTTGCTAAGTGCTAACTTGCTAAGTAGGAACAGGATTGACTTATGAGACACAAGAAATATATAAGAAAGAATTTGGAAGAATTTGGGGAAAGTGGGGTTTATGAGTGGGTTTTCTGGTACTTCACTTTTTATAAGGGAAGACCATTTTCTTACTGTTTTGCAGGAAAATGACCACCTTCTTTTTTAACCACTAATAGTTAATTTTTCTTTTGCTTTCTATCCTGATACTTCTATTTTAAGCAAAACAATTATGTTTCACCATCTCTTTAACCTCTAGGGTTAATTATTACTTACTAGTTACTAATATGTCATAGCCCATAACTCCACAAGTAGTGCAACATTCCAAAAATGTGTTGAAATGTTAAGATAATGTTCGAGTTTCATGAGTATGCTGTCTTTGATGAACCACTGTGTTTTTTTAAGATAAATTTGGTTGCACATAATTTGAAGGGAAATTTTCCAATATACCTCTGAGGTTACCGAAATTTTCAGGTATACCCCTCGGGTTTCCGAGCTCTCCAGCGTACCCCTGAGGTTTGCGAAATCATGTTTTTTGAGATTTTTCACTAACGGCGTCTAACACCGTTAGACCCTCATTACATTTGACTATTTTAAAACAAATTGACCCTTAATTATCATCAATTAAACAAAAATAAACAAAATAAAATCGAACCAATTTCTCTCTCCTCCCCACTCCCCCACCCACCACCCTTGCTCCGCCCCTCCCCCACCCTCGTCCACCCCCACCACCACCACCACTGGCGCCCATCACCACCCTTGCTTCGCTTCTTGCTGTTTCTCTCGGAAACGAAGAGATTATGGAGGAAAGGAACTTTGAGGAACACTGTAAAAATGTGCAAAATCCTTCAGAGCAATAGCTATTCTGTGGTCGATGGCGGCTGGTGTGATTTGCTGCGACTGTGGTGGTTCAGAAGATGGTGAATGCGGTGCTAGGGCGCCGAAAAAGGAGGATTTTGAGGAGAGAGAAACGCATGAGGGAGGAAAAATCGGGGATGGAGAAGCGGTGGAGATGTCGTGGGAGAGGGGGCTTATGATTGACGGACGAGGAAGGTGGTTCTGGTGGCGTCGGGGGTTGCTTTGGTGGTGGTGGGGGTGGGCGGGGGTGGGGGAGGGGCGGAGCAAGGGTGGTGGATGGGGGAGTGGGGAGGAGAGAGAAAAGGGTTGGGTTTTATTTTGTTTATTTTTGTTTAATTGATGATAATTAATGGTCAGTTTGTTTTAAAATAGTCAAATGTAATGAGAGTCTAACGGTGTTAGACGCCGTTAGTGAAAAATCTCAAAAAACATGATTTTGCAAACCTCAGGGGTACGCTGGATAGCTCGGAAACCTGAGGGGTATACCTGAAAATTTCGGTAACCTCAAGGGAATATTGGAAAATTTCCCTAATTTGAACATTGAATTTTTATTTATAAGTATGATATCATGAAATAACTTGAGGTTTTTAAAAAAAAAAAAAATCTATTTTGAGTATACTCTATCATATTTTCTCATCAGAAGGCTCACTCCCACACATTGACTTCAATGATGAGAACAACCTCCGCACTCCGGCGCTCCAATGAACAAGAGTGCTCCGCGTTACTATATTTAGAATAGTGGTAGATCTTTCGGGAGTCACTTTCGTAACTTATTTAAAAATGTTATACGCGGTGATTTTATATCTTTCCAAGAATACTGCCATGCTGCCATGTACGTAGTCTTTGTCCGGAAAGCATACTTGACAGCAGATAGACACAGGGCGGTGGAAAGGTCTCCTATTCCGATTCCCACCCCGTTAGCATTTCTGATTCGATATAAGGTATTAGTCTGTTAGGTTTTTTCGGTCACGAAGCCGACCGTAATGGACATACTTACCTTGCTTGTGGACTTGTTGTAGAGCTAAGCCTTGATCTAGTAATTTGGTGGTTGCTACCAAGACGCTTTCTTT
This sequence comes from Spergularia bocconei, assembly GCA_963457585.1. Lineage (NCBI taxonomy): Eukaryota > Viridiplantae > Streptophyta > Magnoliopsida > Caryophyllales > Caryophyllaceae > Spergularia > Spergularia bocconei. Next base: position 11,629,091 of record OY734959.1, read on the forward strand.
ATACCCAAAGGACCTCGAGATGATAATCCAAAAAAGCGAGACGAGAAAGACGAAAGAACTCATATACGGAAAGAGGGCGACCCGTGAAAAGACATCGGTTTCTTACTCCTGCAAAGGAACTCATTTTTGGCAACTTGGACGACTTAAAATGATGTTTGTCCTGTCTATTACTAGGGAGGTCGGGATCTTTACAAAAAAAAACAAAAGGCTTTAGAAAGCTATCATTTTTTTTACTTTTAGCTGCGAGCGCTTACTCCACAACTTGTAACAAAAAGATTAAGAGCGAAAGAGGTGGAACTTTTCATCCATATTAAATACCGGTGGCTTCCCTTATGTGATAGGGCTCGATCGAAATAGAACGATGCTCCAAACCAAAAAATTGGAAAGGGTGCGCGCTTTCTCGCTATATACGAGGATGAGATTATGTTCGAATTCAGCCGTGGTGGCTCGGCAAATGGGCTCAGTCGCTTCTATACGTACTTTGTTGATTAAATCGCTTGACTGAATCAATCTAGCGGGTGGAAGTCAGAGTCATCCCGGAAAATACTTGTTCGATGTTTACGATATCTTCGCTCACGCGACTCAATCAACAGGCTAAGATGTTGGCTTGGTCTATTCCTAATATATAAAGAAAAATCCTCTAGTTATTTTTTCTCTATTGGATGGGGCCCAATCTTCCTCATTTACATTTGTCCAAAAACCTAGGTCCATAGTATGGTAATAAACGGCGTTCTCATATTGAACGTTTGCGTAAAACTTTCTAACGTGTAATTTAATTAAACTACTATCCAATTAGTTTTAGAATAAATTCTAGCCTCTACTCCGTAAGTAATAGGGTCCGACTCCACCGTCTGTCACTCTAGAGTCTAGCCCCAACAAACAAATTTGGTCAAGACAAGACTCAAGAGCAAAAGAAGCCAAATGAGAAGGCAGCAGAGGAGGTGAGGGGAGGCACAAGCAAAGTCAGTCCTATGTTTGAACTTTGGAGTGAGCAGTAAAAAAAGTGGGGCCCGATCAAGCAGCGGTAAAAGTGGGGTTGTTTTGGGTTATATCAAAATGGTACGTTTTGGTTGGAATCTTGCACTATGAGCCGTACTGTTACTCTTACGGAGTAACTCTACTAAACCCATTTCTTGCAATCGTCTTTTCTTCTTTGTTTCCACTCTTAGTCTATTTTTTACCGAACTTTTTATCTGTGTTTATCTACTCTACTCTATACTCACACATTGGACTAGTCATGTGATGAGGTACTAGTACTACTTAGCTAACCTACGCTTATAGCCTTGGGATAGGTTAGTATATGAGTATCCTTGATTGTCATGTTTGGGATATATCACTTGTCAACTTAGAATTAGCTTGTACAGTACACTACAAGAAAACAAAGCCCTTTTACTAATCATACTTGGACAAACAGTAAAGTGGTTGCTAATCGAAGACCAAAGATTATTTACTTGTCGATTTGCAAACTTTTGGTTAGACCAAAGAGTGTATATTTCTGCGTGACTTACGTAACTAGTTGTAATTAAATACGAGTAAAAAAAATACGATCTTGCTCTTATGACTCCTCTTCCCATTTTCCTAATTTCATACAACCATATTTACTACCGAATTAATCAGCTCTATGCCTCTAAACTTCTAAAGTGACCCTTACTAAATGGATCTCATCCAAAGCTTAACCAAAATCAAGCAAACCTAAAATGGGCCTGACTTGAATATATCTAACCCAAATTAAAAACTCACTCTGTTTGATCCAAAATCAATTTGACAAAACCCAAATTTACCCAGTTTGATCTGAATTATACTCGAATAAGTTGTGACCTAATATTGACGTGTCCCAGTGATCTTATTTGAACATGATTGCTATGACCAGTTTGCAGAAACTAATATCCCTTATCGCGGTAACTATTAGTGACTCTCTTTCTACGTTCCAAATAAGCATCACATTGTTAACAAGATCTAAGATTTGGAGTATAATGCCAATGAAAAGAGAAATCATGGACGAAGACTTTAGTTAAACCGCGTGGGATTCATAAACTTAGAGAAAAAAAAGTTAGAAGCCAATCGAAATTAAGGGAGGGAAATGTTAGATAACCCCACTAACATGGGCCGAATGGCTTGCGTTCATTTCCTCGTTGGTCGTTGGATCCTGGGAATCCCATGAGGGGACTAAACAAACACTCTTCATATGTTTCGCTAACTTACGACAACTTTTTCTGCATAACAGCAAAAAAATGCTGATATAATCTCAGGTCACCATCCTTTGAATTTGGGAACTCAAGTAGCCACATAGTATTGTTTTATAAGGCAGTCAGTCTGACTTTACTCCATACTGTTTTCATATGTTAACAACGTATCGAGTACGTACGCGTAATGTTGTATGAAGCGTAACGTAATGCTGGTGAACATAGAAAAACAGGGCGGTTTTATACTCGACCGATGGGATCATGTCTTGTATTTACAGTGGTGTACACTAGTGTCATACTATGCTACGTATAACAATCCTTCAAGTGCTGGCACATTTGTAATTTTGTACTGAATATGCTCCCACTCAGCATCACTAAGAACTGTATTTGCAAAGAGAGGCCTTTCAAAAATGAGTTTCAGATAAAGGCATGGAGTAGATTCTACAGGAGGATGTTGAACATTAAGAGATGTGTCAAGTACAGACTAGCGGAGAGTTGTATTCCTACTGAACTGATTTGCGACTGACTGCAGCTAATGGTCGTCTATCGCGTACATATTACACAACAGGTCCTATACATTTCAGCCCTGGACAATTGATTCAGAGGCCGGCCATTCTTAAGAGGGATCTAGTAGGTTTAGAAGTAGTAATCAGACAGTAAACTGGGAGTTTGATGGGAGAAGTGTTAGGACGAGTACCCCAACAAATTTTAACATGGCGCCAATGCAGACATCAGACTGATGGCCTTCATGAGCTGGATACAGGCATCTTCTTCTGTGGAGGTGATGGTTCATTCAGGTCTCCTCAATTTTATTTTGCATGACGGATCCTTGTACGACTGGACCTTTTCAGCAGCCTTGCGCAATGGCCTTCCAATTGATGATCTTTGAGGCAGTGAGTGTTTCGATGATTGTGGATGAGATTCTTTGACATCTTGCTTCTCTGATTTGGATCTAGGGAGAGGCTGTTCCAACGGCTCAGTGAATGGAGTACCAACTTCTAATTCAAACAAGTCAGCCTGAGCTTCCTGGGGCTTCAACCTTACTGACTGTCTTCTCAAACAGCGCCTGATTGTACAAAAAACACATTACATCCAGAATTTTTTCATTCTAACTATTTGACATGTATACAACACCTTTAGAATGTATGATCTAAATCAGAGTATGGCCCGTAAGAAAAGCAATTCCAATTTTCATCAACGAGAAGTTACACAATCAAATCCCCTGAAGGTGATCGTTGCCATCCAATTTTCACCTACCTGGCACTTAGTTACACAATCAAAAGCAATCTTTAGGCGACAATCAACTCTTAGTCCTTTCATCATAACTTTTAACATGTTTCATGAGGGCAGTTTGCCTGAAGTAATAGGAATGGGGCACAACTTTCGCGTTATGGATTTGATACTCCATGGGAATACAGCAGAGGAATCTAAACTACCAAGTAAAACTAATAAGCATGAGTGAAAACTTCTGACTAACCTTTTGGTATCAGCTATGTCCTTATCAACAGCTTGTTGAGATCTTGTCGGTCCTAATGCTGTAAAAATGACAACAGAGTTTGTTTACTGTCACATGTATTCAAATTACCCAGAAGATTAATACGAAGGATTTAGAAGATGCCTCTGAGACACTTACACTGGCTTCTCGCTGGACGCCCTCTTTTGGCTTTATAAACTTTGTTCTCATCACCATCATTGTCTTGCTTGGTTTGATCCACAACTGCTTTCTCAGGTTTAGTCTCCCCTTCCTATATTCATTGATCATGATTAATAACCGAGACAGAAACTTAATGGATATCAACATCATAATGTCATCATTAAAAAAACGAGTTCATAATGTTGCTTAATTACCAGTATGCTGTTTTCTTCCAAATCCAGCTTTGCTTTCTCCTTAAGAAGAGGAAAATCAAATAAGCTTGCATAAATTTTGATTCTTTAAGAGAATGAACCATCAAGACATACGAAATTCCAGACTGATAACCCCCACCACTCTCCACACACAATAAAATGGCTATTCAAGTTAAAATCGAAAAGCATGATAAACAAAAGCGGGGTCTGAGCTTCAAACAAGTTTTTAGCAGAGGGTTATTTAACTTCTCCAATGATGCACAATGAAACCATAAGCACAACTCACCTGCAAATCGAGGATCTTCGCTTTATACAACGCATCCTTGCATGCTAGCTCATGATGTAGGGCTTTCAGCTGGATTCAATTAAAAATAATCAATCCATCAGTTTCTCCCAAATAACATAAAACATGTGGTTTCATGCTTCAAAAACAAAGATGAACATCAAGGAAACAAAAACAAACTAGCAAAGTGCTGCAGAATCAGCTAATTATCATACTTACCCTATCCTTCGCCATGTTAAGTTCCTGCAAATAGGCAACACATACAAAGATTAGGGTTTTTCACAAAACTCGACTAACTTCTGTACGCAGTAAGAAACAAGTGAAGAGAACACCAACCGCTAACATCTGGGTGTTGCTTTGAGCAAGTTGCAAATTCTGCAGCTGAACTTTCTGAAGATTGAGTCTCAGCTTTTGCAGCTCAAGTCCATTCAACTCGATGATTTTGCTAAATACCATTGGTTAAGGAAATCTAACATGATCTCTAAATCACACCACAGCATATCATCAATATCTGAATTAACACTATTAAATCAACAGTTCTTAACTCGACCAAAACTCCAGCATTTCTTCACCTAATATTCGACCAGAAAAACCAGCAATCAAGCACCATCCTACCCAAACTAAAGCCACCCCTTGCCAAACATACCTAAAGACACATTCCGAAGTTCTGGCAATAGATTTCGCCACGCTTGTTTGGCCAGTTTACAACAGCACAGGATCAATTCAACCCCACTATATAGAATACAGTTTGAATTAGCTATAGTCCAGGTATCCTACTCTAGCTAGTTGCCCCAATACACAACAATGCAACACCAACCCAACCTCACCCGCCCACGCCCCACCCCACCCGCCTTTACTCCTTTGCTATCGAGTACCAAAACAAGCCCGACTCAAGCTAATATTTCCAAATTACCTCTCCTACAAAAGGAACAATCTAAACCTCACCTCAGCCTCCCTAATTTCCCCCACTCCTGCTAAACATCCAATGAAAGGTTCCGAAAAAGCACGTAAATCTACTCTAAATTGCATAACTAAATAACAAAAGGATACTCTTTCTCTTTGACAAGCCTCATCATCATAACATTTTCCTGATTAATCACCCCAAAATATTAACAAAAAATTAATCAACAACACAGAATTTTCACAAATGACTAATTTTATAGTACAACAAAAACCCAGAAAATAAAAATAAAAATAAAAAGAAGAGAAATTAAACCTTAAGAATTTGTTCAACATAATTCTTGGAGTAAGAATCATCAGCAGCAGGACGAGAATTCTCCTGATCTTTCAAAGGGGATTTCTGCCGAGAATGTATGTTGGTAATATCTGATAATCTCTTCCTCATTCGGCTACCCATCGTCGGTCTCTTGATCATATTCTCTTCCTTCATTTTCAAGATACCCATTTAATTTAATTAGACCCAAATTTTAATCAAAACCCTAGAAATTACAAAAGTTGCAAATTAATGAAAATTAAAGGAGACCCAGATAAGAAAACACAGAATTAGCAAGTGGGTCGTTCGATTTATAAAGTAAAGATGCGAAATTGAGCGGCAAAATTAAAGACATTGCAAGATTTTGAATTGGGGAAAAATTGGAAGTATACTAACCCAGAATATGTTGGCTTCAAATTAAAGAGGGAAAATTGGGGGAAAAGAGATATATGCGTGTCAGAGAAATTGGGGAATTTAGGGTTTTGGAGGGACAGAGAGAATAAAGTGTTGGAGGTGTAAAGATGAAGATTGAATGAGAGAAGAACAGAGAAGAAAGAGTGTTTTATTCCAACGGCATTCTGAGGGGGAATTGTTTGTTTGAAATTTGTGGTTTTTTGGGTTCTATTTTTGAAATTTTAGTTCGACTTTGACACCGTGGAACACTTGGAAATAGAAAGAAAAAAAAATGTGGAAAGTAGGAAAATATCATTCGATAAAAAAATTATCTTTGAACAATGAGGTGAAAGACTGAAAACTACTTAGTATTTAGCGTGGTAATTCAAATTGTCGATATATGAGGATTTGAACCCGCGACAACTCCTATTTAGGTTGATTTCATAACCACTAGACATTGTCTAGACAAACCTTGATCTTCTTGAATTGGTCGAATTGTAATACACTCAAAAGAAATCTTCAAAATACGTTTGTTTAGTCAATAGAAGGATAGGCTAAATTATGTTTGGTAAAACTAGCTGAAATAGTAGCTGAACGTTAAAATAGTAGTTGAATGCTGAAATAGTAATTGAAAGCTGCAATAATAGCTGAAAATTTTTAGCTAAAAATATTAGGAGTGTGGCAGAATTAGCTGATATAGGAGCTGATATATACTCTCTCCGTTCCAGATTAAACTTCCCAACCTCTTTCTAGGGTTTCGACTTCGTCTTCCCTATTCCCAAACTATTAAGTTTTTGGTTGTGTGAATAATTAGGGAGGCAAGATGAAGATGTTGGTGATAATTAAGTTTTAAATTTATTTGCTAAATGAATCATTAAGAATTATTTATTAATTTTCCTTTCGAAGTGCGCAAAAGGGAGCGGAAAGTTTAATCTGGACTGGAGGGAGTATAAAATTACATAAACCCCAAGTCTCATATGAGACCGTCTCACGTCAGACCAACACACTGAAATAATAAATAATTATATTTATATTTCAGTTTTGTGTGTGTTGGTCTCACAATAACTTATGGTGAGACCGTCTCACACAAGACTTACTGTTACATAAAAATGCATTATTTATTTTTAATTTTATTTTATTTTAGTAAATAATTGAGGGTAAATTAGGAATAAAATTACGATAAGATAGTTTATTTTAAATAAGTTACATGGGGACATGGGGTAACTTATTATTTAAGTTAGTGGTGTTACCAAACCAACTTATTTGGTCAAAGGGCTTAAAAAACTAGTCAAATAAGCTACTTTTGCCAAATAAGCTACTTTATTGTGCATACCAAACATAGCAAAAATAAAATTTCAAAATAAGTGAGGTCTAGTAATCGATACAAGGAAATTAATTACTTTCTTCAAAATCACCATCATCTAAGAAAATGCTAGTTAGATTCTTCTATATGTTTAAACCCAATCTATTGCGCAATTAAACTTTATCTAATGTTCGACTTTCTTTAAGCTAAACTTTATTTCTAGAACAACGGTAAACAAGAATGTAAATGCTCGACATTAGTGACTGGTGTGGGAGCCGCATTGTGCGATGGAGAAATGAGAGGGGGAAGAGAAAATATCAAGCGCCGTCTATGCCTTCCATTCATTTGAAGAAGAAACTCACCATTTGATCAGACTGGTAAAGGTATGTCAAAAGGAGAAACATTAGTTCAATTGTTGCCAAAACAATCACTGTTTTCAGTCCCACCCAACACTTACGTAGGTCACTGTCTCGTCCTTCGCAAAATAAGAACATACTATAGTCGACCTTGGTTAAGACACGACAGTTGCAGAATTTAGGAAATACTTGGCTCGAAGAGTACCTTTTACTTAAAAGAAGTCATGAACTTAATATAAAAATATAAAATATTTATGCTCGAGCATACAGGCCATCAACCTTCAATACGCTTCTCCGGGATAAATATACACATCTAAAACCTAAAGTCTAACTGCTTGGCCCTGATGCCCCTGAACCTCATATTGGCCTTGAATAATTAGCACATACTCCTAAGTTATTTATACAAATCTGAGTGCATCAAGCTTGCCTGTGAGCAATGCTGGATGAATTGCGACTACCTCCTACAATCTTACTCCGATGGTAGGTCTGTCTTCACAACTCGGCAAAAAATGTTCTTCAATGAGCAGAAGTTATATTACCCTGCAAAAGCAAAACTTTGTCAAGTGATGATTACGCATGACCTGACTCAATGTCAAGTTTCGGCATTGTAGTTACCAATTACCAATAGTCAATAAAACTAGGGTATGATAAGCGGTCACTCCATATGCTTATATATAGTTCAATAGTCAGGAGTCTCAGGACAGCTCTCAGCTAGGGGCAGGATTGCACTTCACTAGATGCAGCGAATACCTAAGTGACCGGCGAAGAAACCAGTACTGCAAAAACTAAATCCAGTGGAGAATCAGGGCATTACCAATTTTATGCAAGAGCATAAGTCGTATATCTCAGCGTGCAACCCATCACTTGCTTGAATCTTGCATCAGATAAGAAGCTCTGCTGCGGATCTACACAAAGAGAGTCAAACTGCCTTAGTTTCCAGAACAGTAAAGGAAAAATATTAAACCTCAATTCTCAATCCCACACCTCTTGTGCACAACGCCTGAAATCAGTGTTGGAAATTTGGCTACTATACTTCCTGATGATACTGTTCCACAATTCTTTGACACTAGGTCCGGACTCAACACAAAATAGAAGCCAGTTTTCAGCAAGAGCAAAGTAAAGATATATGTTGAAAAGATCACCACTCTTGTCTTTCAAATTTTTGGAGAGCAGCAATTCTAGGATATCTTTTGTATCACTTGTCTGCAGATGAGCAATAATGATTTCACATTATATATTGACATTTATCTGCTTATTACAAACAGAAAGAAACACAGGAAACTAAATAAACAAACAACATAAGTCCATTGCCTCGACAGCTCCTGCCTATGAGAGGCAAGACGGGAGAGGAGGGTCAGTTGTATGTAATTGTATGCAGCCTAACAATAGCCTTACCAGTTACCCACATCGTTAAATTTGAAAAAAAAAAAAATTTGTTTTTTGACACAAAAGTGTAGACAATTCAAAGACCCAGTTTGCATTATTCCTTCATATTCTAAAGCCAAAAATTAGTAGTCTCTTGACCCATAGAATGGTAACCAACAACTTACAAAGATCATCAATGAAATGTATATATCACCAAGACAAACATGAAGATTTTGTCTAAAATAATTATGCGATGACATGGAAAAACTACAAAGAAAAAAAAAGATATCTGGGATTATGAAAAGATAAAAGATCTACCTCAGTGAAACAACTTCTAAGGATCTGAGAAGCTAAAGCACTTCTGAGTTGCTTGCTACGAGAATCTACTCCAGAAATACACTCAACTGCTCTCAAGCAATTCAAGTCCCTGGGCACCCTGCACTCATAAGATACACAACATTTGATTACAACATAAGCAGAAGACAGCATAAATTAGACAAGATGAGAGTAGAATTAAGCTAAGTTCAAAGAGCTTGGGATAAGAAGATAGAAAAAGGTCATTACACAATACACATCTCAGAAGAACCTCGATACAACAGAAAGGACTAAAGTCTAAAGGTGCTCTACTCTGGCTTGGAAGAATATGAGGGTTACATAGGTATGAAAGGGTTAAATGTTGACTTTTTCTTGCTGCTGATAGACTATGATCAATAAGGGGAAATGTGAAGACAATGTATGTGAAGGAGCTATAACATAAAGGCAATGAGAGAGGAGTGAGGGATAGGAGTTGTGAAACCTTAAAAGGCGAATGACGAATGAGAAGTACAACTGAGTAGTTAATGGTACTAGCTGAAAAAATGTAAACATCTAAAAAAATAATACAGCAACAACAACTATTAGATGTTTACATTTTTTAAGCAAGTACAGTTAAGGATGGTCTGATGTAACAAGCTCACCCTCAAGCACACACAGAGAAAGTTTTCAAATGACACAATGGAAGTTGCATAAAATATAGCACCACAACAGATCTACCCATGATCATTCAGCCAACTGCATCTACCTGGCAATGAGAGCAGTGTGTATCCCACTGCCAGCCATAAGCCCTCTCTGAGCTTTCTAAAATAACAAACAAGTAAGATGCTAGAATCAGAGACTACCGCCAACCCCAGAAGTCATGTCGGGGATGAGTCCACTTAATTTTAGAAGCTTAGTTCAACCCATAACATGACTTATACCAATGAGTATTGAGGCGTCATCCGAAGAACTAAAAGAAGACAAATGCATTTCCCATAACAAACTTGAACTAATACTACTGTAAGTTTGTTTTCCTGCCTAAATTACAGTAACCAGTTTACCACCATAAAAAATAAAAGTTTTAAAAGATATTACTCAAGATATCAACATCACAAAGTAGGAGACAGGTGATACATGACATGTGGGAAGACTGGAAACTCATCACAAAAGCTAGCTAAACGGGAGGAGCAGCCCATATCCTATACAAAACCCACATTAGCCCCCCATTTGACCAATGAGGAACTGCAAGTCCAATACTTTGCAACGGGACAGTAACAAATTAACTCTATTTTCTTTTACCTATGTGGTATAGTAACAAACAAGCCATGAACATACCAAAACTTGCAACAAAAAGTGTTGGAAATAATTCAGTTACTGCACGAATGTCCTAACACAGCGAGTTCACAACAGTTAGTAAAGCAGCAACAGCGGTCAACCGTTAACAAATGGTTTCTAACAATGCTGCCAACCACATACACTTTCCTAGTTCAACACATGGTTCCACCTATTTTCAAGTACATTCAGGACTACAAAAAAATTGAAGTCTTGAAAACCTCAGATTACGAAGTGCTAAATAGAGAGCATGATTAGTTGTTCCAGAACAATGGGGAAGATCATTCTGAACAGGAGGGAGTATATTATTTAACACAAAATCAGCAGAGAAACAATGCAAGCATACCTTATATAGAATTGTAAACGCTATTAGTGCTAAATAAACCAAACCAGGACTGAATTCAATAACGCAGTGAGAAGTACAATCCCAGTCAACAAGAGCAGAAATACCTGTCTGCAATAGATTTTGTCACTTCCTCACAGCTGCCACCCCATTCTTTCTCCTCGAAATAATTGAGAGCTAAAAGCAAGCAACTGTTTAATTCTGACGTCAGACCCAACAGGTTTCTTTCTAAGAAAAGGCAGACAGTCGTTGCAGCCAATTCTTCGGCCTCTGATGTCGAAAATACCAAATATCTACTCCTGCAAATAAAAAGGTTTAATCAGTAAGTAGATCCAATAAAAAGAAAAAAAAAGCCTCCCCAGTTTAGGTGTCCAGCTAAAATGGAAGGGCACAATCGGAGATCTGGACATGTGCATAAGATACTATAGGCAATAGTGAGTGGTAGCATACTGGCAAAAAAACTTGCAAAATACATATATCGAGCAATTACACACCTTACACGAAAACAAGCACTGGCAAACTTAATCCACGCTCTGATATTAGCTGGTGGCCCTTTAACATCAGAACCTGCAAGTATGGCAAATTCCTTAGTCAGAAGTCAGGCAAACAAGACTAGCAAACAAAGAATATTCATAATTCCATATATAAGCATGCTATATCATTACAATAGATAGATATATACCATATTTGGTTTCACATGAACGGAATTGTAAGAAACACCAGAGGAAAACAAATTCAGTGAGAAACTATAAAATATTTGCTACACCCAAGCCCAATTGATGACAATAGCATTTAAGTCGTATATAACCATTAATATTGAAATGGTTCTTCGCTTCACAATTGTCTCAGCGATATGCATAGCACAATCTTTAAAAAGCAGACAATAAATGTCTAGAGTTCATTCATCAAGAGTATGTAACTTTCAAAACTCAAGTTAACATTTTGAAAGAAACATCCGTCTAGCTTGTTTGCAATCTCTACAACCCCCCGCCCCCCCCCCCCCCCCCCCCGGGTCAATTCCCAAGTGGACTAAGAGCTAGATGGCTTTAAAGGAGTATAGCTATAGCACATTTCACTATATGAAGATTATTTTAGGATTTCAAAGAGGGATATGACTCATATTTTCCTCAAGTATTAGACAAACAAAATATGCATAAAGAACACCATCAAAACCTGATGTATTCCACACATCCATTTGGAAGACCTAAAGGCTATAAGTAGCTCATGACCGGGCAACGGACAATGCCTGGCAATATAGGAACCTTTTCTTGAGTTTCTTTCGTTGTGTGGACCGACATATACATCATGCTACATTTACTTAAATAGAAACTTGCATCAAACTGAGGAGAACCCACATACAGGAATGCAAAGTGTAACTCATGGTATCATACACCCAGGATGGTAGGGATAAAAGGAAGGTTTATTAAAATAAAATGGTTCCAAACACAATCAAATAGCAAGTGACAAAAAGACAAGTACTTTAGCGTATGCGCCTTGAAAAGGGCCCAAACTCGGAAAACACAAATCATTTAATGTACATTAGCTGTAGAGTCAGCACAAACAATCTTGCATATTTCATTTATATGCTAACATGACCACATATAATACACACAAATATGAAAATGGGAAAAGTACACGTTCAATTCAACTACAACATACTGTCCCAGATGTAAAGCAAAACGTTGGGAAACAGTTGCTCACTGCTTTTTGATAGTTCTTGCTCATTGCTTTCTGATGATCCAGCAGCAAGTGAAAGATTAGCAGAAGAGTACAGCTGAAATCCAAAGCTTTCAAGAGCCCTCTTTAGTTCCACAAAACCAGGAAACCACTCAATCTTAATCATAGATGCCTGAACCTAAGAGACAAAGAGAAGGACTAGAATATGTTACATCAAGAAGTGTTGGATTACTTATTTGAAATGTACAGAATCGGTTATTTAAGACTGTAAAGTTAGCCGAGTTTATGACATACAAGAATGGCACACCAAAAGTCACACGCTGAGCTCATTAGCGATTCCTCTGGTGAATATAACACTGTAGAGAAAGGAAAACACAATAAAAATACATGAGAATGTGATGGGAAAACATCCACAAGCTGCACTAAGAGGCACAGTAGGTTGCAGTTGCATACTTACACAGATTTAGTGTCCATTTTGCTACCGATTCTTCTAGATAACCGTTATTTACAATCAACTTTGAAAGCCAGCCATTCAATAACAATCCTCTTAGAAAAGTCCCTCCTATAAGCACACTAAACTATTTAGTTTCCCAATGCCCAAGAACAGTGAAATCAAATTTAGAAGCAGACTGTTAAGAAGTTGGCAGTTGCAGCAGGTACCCATTTGTGGGCTGTGATCCATCAAAGCACTGACTTCATTGTTCAGAAGATTTTGTGACATCAAGGAACTTCCAAGCTCAGTGACCAGAGACGGTGATGAAGTTCTCTGCTGTCGAGAACCATGTTTAATAAACTGACAAAAAAATCAAAATTAACCACAATATATTATAAAAAAATATGACAAAGAACACCTGTGCTCCAAAAACTTCCAAACCCCAACTCAATGACAAATCCTTTTTGTGACGGTCAATTAACTCAATCTCCTGCCCATCAACTTCCTTCATCTGCATAAAGAAATGGCATCAAGGTTACATGGAACCGTGCCATGATAAGAAGAAACTAATAAAAGAATAAAACCAAACAAGAAAAGATTTATACTGTCTGCTGAAAGTTGTGAAAGGTTTCAGTCAATTTAGTTTCGGTCTCAATGCCATCATCATCATCATCTGATTCCCAGTTTAACCTCTTGGAAGCCTTGGAACTTTTCTTATTTTTTCCTTCTTCCTTCTTGAGATCTTTGAGAAGATCATCCAAGTCTATCACATTTTTCCTGCAAATTTTAAAAGACATATCAATCAGATCTCAATATCTTTAAATGGAGTAGAACAGCAACGTTCCAAACACCCCCTACGAGTGTTGAGAACACAGACACAATCACAACATAGACTCCAGCAAAAACCCTGCTAGCTACACGCGCAACCCAACTCCAAATTCCATTATAAACCTAGTCATATCATATGGCATCCTAAGCCCGGGTTGCTAGGACACTCATTCCTAAACCAAATCGACACATTTAGACATAACAAGAAGTTAAAGGTAAAACCTCAAAAAATTAGACAGCAATGTTGGCATAGATTTTGCCACCAGCATCCGATAAGATCTCATATTTCACACCTAGTGTCTTCTGAAAATTCAAGCATTACACTTAGCCCCAAAGGAGAACACCTAATTGTTGCAACTCAAAAACCACACCTATCCTGATGTACAATCGACTAGAAAACAGCATCCCGATAGCACCAGACTTCACAGATGTCACAAGTTACCTCTAACCTAGAAAGCAACTGCAAAACTTTCTACATCAATCGACCTACAATTTTATCCTAAAGTAAACAGCGACATGAAATCAAAACTCGAGTTGCTACACACTAAAAAACAGCAAAATCAACAAACCAAAGTGGACAACTTTGCAAAACTCTTGAAGTGAAAATGAAAGGAATCTGGTCACTTTCCATAACAGCCAACATTAAAGCATTCAAGTAAAGTTCGAGTACGATTTTCCATATCAAATTCACAGTGGCTATGTAAATTTTGCTTGATTCGACAACAACGCTAATGTAACCTAATTCTTCACAAATCAACCTTTCTGAGCCCATATAATTTATTTTTTTACCACCGAGAATTTATTAAAGAGACTTCATCTGTGTGTAGGATTCTAAAAATAAATGCACACGCAATTAACTAGCACGTATCGCCGCCTAAACACTAAAAAATCCGGCAACAATCAAATTAAAACAGCAACTATTTGAGTCCAAATGAACAAAATTACGCCATTTATGGAAATAATTTCATGTAATTTTGAAAGAAAAAAAAATCGAATTTCGGGCTAAAAGAAAAGTGGTAGGCTGGAAATTCCGACAACATTGCAAATTGTGTGGCCTAATCTTCACGAATACGCAATTCAGAACATACAAAACAGAATTACGAGTAATCAATCAACCAAAAATTCAAGTTTAGGGATAAATGTAAAACCCTAAAAATTAAAAAAGAGGAACAAATTGAGAATGAAAATTATTTGAAATAAAGTGAGAATCAAAGTGTAAAAACCTTTTCTTTGTAACCGGAGTTGGATCATCTATATCGAACTCCCAAATGTTCGCCATCTCTCTCTCTCTCCTCTTTCCTTTCCTTCTCTCTTTGTCAGTTTAAAAAAAAAAAAAACGGACGAACGAACGAGTAGAGTTGAGGAGGCGCCAAGTGCAAGCCGTACTATATATAAAAAGCGCCAAAACGCAAAGTGTGTTTAGAAAGCTTTGTGTAGGTTCACTTCAAAGTTCAAACTCTTCACTAACGTCCTGGGAATGGCACTATGAGATATTCTGCTTTGCTATTCCGTCTCAAATTAAATTTACCATGCAATAGTATTATGTGAGAGGACTTTTAATTCCATCGGAAGTTTGAATTGAGACGGAGTGGTATTAATTTAGTTTATTATGTTTGGAGCTGTGACAAGGGGAATGTACTAAAAGATATTCTACTTGATTACTTTAGTTCGTTATGAGGGGATCGCACTGAAAGATATTCTACTTGATTAGTTTAGTTCGTTATGAGGGGATCGCAAAAAGATATTCTACTTGACTAGTTTAGTTCGTTATGAGGGAATCGCACTAAAAATGTGAGATTAGAATGAGATAATTTTCAATCCCTTGTTTAGATTTACATGAATACGGCCAAATGACCAGATTAGAATATAAAAAAACACAAGCCTTTACTAGATCGGTATAATAAAAACATTACAGAACACGACAGTCAAATAGGCCTAATTTTTCAACGAGTTGGAAAATCAACAATAACAACATCCAAGCCTTATTTCCAAATTGAGGGGTCTGCTAACATGAATCGTCATCCAGTAACCGTCTTATGCGCGCCATAAAATTTCGAAAACGTTGTGAACCATTTAGAAATGTTGAAACACTTTCGAAAAGAGTTAGAAAGTCATCAAAATAAATAAAAAGTTTGAAAATTAGTGAAAAATATATGAACTTTGAACACCAAGTAAGGAAAAGTTGTGGAACAAGTTAGGAAAACCAAACAAATAAGGGAAATTTTCCAATATACCCATGAGGTTCCCGAAATTTTCAGGTATACCCCTCAGTTTTCCGAGCTATCCATCGTACCCCCGAGGTTTACAAAATGTGATTTTTTGTGTTTTTTCACTAACGGACTCTAACATCGTTAGTCATTTAGTTCATTTGACTAATTTAAGAAAAAATTAACATAATTAAAAAAAAAAACCATAAAACCAACCCAAATTTCCTTTCATTTTCTCTCTCCTCTCCCCTCCCCTCCCCTTCCCACACCACCGCAGCCACCACATCAACCACAAGCATTCGTGTCACCTCCGCCACCATCTGGAGCGCACTGCTCCGGCGACTCCAAGTTCAAGGCTGCCGGCCACCCAATGCCCCGACCACCGCCTCCACCATAGGCACTTTGGGCAGCCACCTATTTTCTCTCTCCTCTCCCCCTTCCCCCACTTTGCGCAGACACCAACGCACCACCGCACCATCACAGAGACCGCCTCCATCACAGGGACCCCCCCCCATCCGCCGCCCGCCTACCTCAACACCACCCCAGTTTTGGTCGCGGAAGAGTGAAAAATAAGGAGAGAAAGGTAACTAAAGGAGAAAATGGATGAGGGGAGAGGGGCGTTGGCGTGGGTGGGTTCTTGCGGTGCCTGAGGCGACCTTGTGGTAGTGTTGGGGGTGGCTGGTGTCGTGATGGGGATGGCTGGCACGGTGGCCTGTTAAGGGTTGGCTAGGGAGGGGTGGGGAAAATAGGAGGAGAGAGAAAATGAGTATACTTTTTGGATAATTAGCGGGAAATTAGAATGTTATTAAAAGTTAATTATGTTAATAATCTCAAATAAATAGAAGGAGCTAACGGTGCTAAAGTCCGTTAGTGAAAAACACAAAAAAAAATCACATTTTGCAAACCTCGGGGGTACGGTGGATAGCTCCGAAACCTGAGGGGTATACCTGAAAATTTCGGGAACCTCAGGTGTATATTGGAAAATATCCCCAACAAATAAACCAAAAAGAGTCAAGTTAAGTCCTCCGCATGAATAACGTCACTCCACACCGCCCTATCCAACACCATACTCTCTTCAAGCCCTACAAAGCTCATATCACTTCTAATCACTCTCATCCAAGTCATTTTCGGTCTTCCCCGACCCCTACTAATATTATCACTTACCCACCCTTCTACTCTTCTACCCGGCGCGTCACTAGGCCTCCTCACATGGTTATATCACCTCAGTCGGTTCTCCATCATTTTCTCCGCGATGGGCGCAACCCCTACTTTCTCCCTAATAACTTCGTTTCTTAACCGATCATGTCTTTTATGTCCACACATCCACCGTAGCATGCGCATCTCCGTCACACTAATCTTATGAACGTGACACTGTTTCACGGCCCAACATTCCGTGCCATACAACTGTGCCGGCCTATTTGTCGTATGATAAAATTTACACTTCAACTTATGGGGCATTCATCGATCACACAAAAGCCCTATGGCATTCTTCCACTTCACCCAAACTGATTTGATCCTATGAGCCACATCTCCATCTAATTCTCCATCCTTTTAAAGAATCGATCCCGAATATCGAAAGAAGTCTGATCCCTGAACAATCTTTCCATCCAACCTGATCGTCCCTGTCTCCGTTGGCCTAATGTCGCTAAACTTACACTCCAAATATTCGGTCTTGCTCCGGCTCAACTAAAATCCTGTAGACTCCAAAGTGTGCCTCCATAGTTCCAACCTCCACTCCAAATCTTCTTTCTTTTTTGAGATCAACACTATATCATTTGCAAACATCATGCACCATGGTATATCATCCTGCATTGAGCTCGTCAATTCGTCCATGACTATAGCAAAGAGAAACGGACTAAGTACAGACCCTTGGTGCACTCCAATTGTAATAGGGAACTCTTATGACTTCCCTACACTAGTCTGTACACTCGTGCTAGCTTCATCATACATATCCTTAATGATATTAATATAGTTTTGCGGAACTTCTTTCTTAGTTAGAACCCACCAAAGCACTTCCCTTGGTTACTTATCATAGGCCTTCTCCAAATCAATGAACACCATATGTAAGTCGTTCTTCGTATCCCGATACGTCTCCATTGTCTGTCTTATGAGATGAATTGCCTCCATAGTTGACCTCCCCGGCATGAATCCAAATTGGTTCTCCGAAATCTTCACATTTTTTTCTTAATCTATGCTCAACCACCCGTTCTCAAAGTTTCATTGTATAACTCATCAACTTGATCCCACGATAGTTGGCACACTTTTGAACACCCCCTTTATTCCTATACAAAAGGACCAAAGTGCTCTTCCTCCACTCCACCGGCATCTTATTACCTCTCTAAATCATATTGAAAAGCGTCGTCAAGTATTCCACACCTTTGTCTCATAGACACCTCCAAACCTCAATAGGTATGTCGTCTGGCCCCATTGCTTTCTTCCGTCCCATCTTCTTCAAGGACCCTCACCTCTTCTTTCTGAATACTCCGCATGAACTCCCGATTAACATACTTGGATGAATGTTCACATTTCCAATATCATTCACTCGATCACCATTGAATAAGGTATCAAAGTACGATTTCCATCTCTCCGTAATCTATCATCAACAAGGACTCTTTGATCGACATCTTTGACGCATTTCACCCTACCAGTGTCCCGAGTCCTCCTTTCCCTGATACATGAAATGTAGATATCCTTCTCTCCTACTTTGGCATCCAATCTTGTATAGAGGCCTCGGTTAGTTCACCTTTCCTAATATTTCAACGAGTTGGAAAATCGACAAAAAAAATTATACGACAAATTTGGTCTTTCAGTTTTAAAACAAATTATACTTTACAATTATACCCCTAATTATTCGGCAAATGCACGTGGTGTCCCTGAATTTTGACGTTTTGCACATGATATCTTTACTTTTGAAACTACTACCCTCTGATGTCCCCCAGTTTTACACAACCCGACACATAGTGTCCTTGGGTCTAACTTCGTTAAACAGAGTTTTTTTAGTTGATGACGTGTACGTCATGGTAGTTGGCGGAAAGATAAATAGTGCTGTTAATTTTATTTGGGCTTTTGGTCGAACCACACCTATTAAAACTAGAATTTTGTCAGACCACACCTATTATAATTTTTTTTGTCTAACCACACCTAATAAAATCATTTTCTTTGTTAGACCACACCTTATATTAACTTCCGCCTTTCATCCATCCACTGCCGCCACTTACCCACGCACCGCCGCCGCCAGCCACCGCCCCTAGCCACCCATTGCGGCCGCTAGCCACCCCACTACCACCACCACAATTTTTTTCCCCCCAAATTTGATTTTCTTCTCCAAAAATTTCCCCAAAATCGATGTTTTGTATGTAGGAGGAAGAAAATGGAATTTGAGGGGAAAAAATTCGTGGTGGTGGTAGTGGGGAGGCTAGCGGCAGCAATAGGTGACTAGGGGCTGGGGCTAGCGGCGGCAGTGGGTGGGCAAGTGGCGGCAGTAGATGGATGAAAGGCGGACTTTAATATAAGGTGTGGTCTAACAAAGAAAATGATTTTATAAGGTGTGGTTAGACATAAAAAATTATAATAGGTGTGGTCTGACAAAATTATAGTTTTAATAGGTGTGGTTCGACAAAAAGCACATTATATTTCAATAATAAAAAAAATTTGAAAATTCACTTGGTGCTCCCTGAAGTTTGCAGTTTTGTGCATGGTGCCCACAATTTTAACTTTGTGCATACGGTGCTCCTGAGGTTTCAATTTTCGCACATGGTGCCCAATTTTTAAATTTTGTTTTGCTTTACCGTTATGACACTGTCAAATTAACATTACCCTTTTGTTTTTTTTTCCTTTATTAAACAGATAAATCACTACTTAGGCCCTGTTTGATAGGACTGCATCTTTCTAAACTGAACTGATCTGATCTGATTTGAATGATTCTGATCTGATCTGATCTGAATGATTCTGATCTGATCTGAATTGGTTGAAAATTTGATTGAATTTCAACGAATTAGTATCAATTATGGACCAAATACATAGATACTTATTTGAACATTTCTGAACTGAACTGATCTGATCTGAATGATTCTGATCTGATCTGATCTGAATTAATCTGAGAATAAGTCCTATCAAACAGGGCCTTAATCTATAAACAATTCTACTAACCTTAATCTATCCCTCACCCTCACCCTCACAACTTCTCTTTCTCCTGCTGCTCCTACCTCCACCAAAACTCAGGGACGCCCCTGCTTCCACCATTGCACTACCCTGCTTTCACCGCCGCTGACCTAGCCTCCATCATCGTCCCACCCAACCCGACCCTCCTCCCTCCCTGCCACTCCATCGAGAATCCTTGGTTGATCTGTCGGGCCCATCAGGCCTTTGGCCCATGTTCCCCTCGCACACAAACTTCCATCAAAATGAGTAATTTCTTCCAATTTTTTATGGGATTTCTGATGCTTTTAATTGATGGGTTGTGTTTAATTTTTGAAAAATAAAAAGGTTTGGAACTTAATTTGAGATTAATAGGAAAAAGGGGAGCTTGGGGATGCGTGAGAATGGAGGAAGGAGGAGAGAGAAAGCTGAAAGAACGGGTAACCAAATGTGGAAAATCGAGAAATTTTCTGAAGGTCGTCGTAAGCCCAAATGTGGAGGTATTCCTGAGGTATCAGCGGCTGAGAATGATTTAATTTGCGTCGAGGGGCTGGGGAGGTCGTTTCGCGCAGGGTTAGGGAGGTGGCCTGTTTTCGGGGCAATGTTAAGATTTTAGGGAAAGGGAAGGGGGCGATGGCCGGGGTGAGGCCTTGGTCGGAGGAGGGAGGAGAGAGGAAGAGGTGGGTTTTCCTCTAAATAAATCCTAAAATGTTCCTAATTACTCCCTCCGTTCGGCTATAAAACGTGCAGGGTCGGAACACAATTTTTAAGAAAAATAAAATAAAGAATGAGTTTTAGGGTCCACTTGGTGTAAAATTACACATGAGGGTATGTCCCACTTGCACTTTTAATAAAAAAGTAAGGGTGTTTTGGTATTTATATGTACAAATAAGGAAAGATTCCAAGTATAAAGTTTAAAGATAAACACCCCTAAATAGAAAGTAGGAAGTTTAAAACCGAACGGAGGGAGTATATGTTAAAATGAATTACTATATTTTAAATGATTATTCACAGTATATATTGACTCATTTCTAACGGAGGCTACAATCAGGGGCACCATGTGCGAACATTGAAACCTCAGGGGCACTGTGTGCACAAAATTAAAATTGTGGGCACCATGTGCAAAACTGCAAACCTCAGGGACACCACGTGAATTTTCCGTAAAAAAAATATATAAAACATTAAAGTTATGTAAAAATTCAAAAAAAGTCCAAAAAATTTTCAAATATTGATTTTTCCAAAAAAAAAAAAAAACAAATTTTCCAAAAATTTCAAATATTGATTTTTTCCAAGAAAAAAAAAACAAATTTTCCTTCCAAATTGTGCAAAACACATTTTCCAAAAACAAAGCCCAAAATAATGTTCATTGAATTTCAATCTAATTAATGTTCCTTGATTTCTCTGTTACAGACATTGTGAGTACAATTTATTACTACGTCGGAGCATGGTTATTATGATTAATCCAATTGTTTTTCAATCCGGTTTGATGTTAAGTGTTAGTGTACATTTGTGCACGACGTCTTACCTTTTATTATGTATATATATGAACCAAGGGTTTTGAAGAACAAAAAACTAAGTGGCATATTGGACCTTGGTACTGGAACCAGCTCACAGCTTTAGCTTGTTGATTTACAGAACAACAATATGTCCGCTTACACCCAAAGGCCGGGGGATAACAGTTACGAACTAATGTAAGCATAACAATGACAATATGACACAAGCAAAATCTCATATAAGACGATCTGATTTACTTATGTTAAAGATTGTTTGCACCTTTATCATTTGATTTAAGAATAATGTCTTTTACCAGAATATCTGCATGCTATAGAGACATTGTACATTCCAAGTAAGTCATAACTCTTTAACTGCGCTTTGGTTCAAATGTGCAGCGTGGTAGGCAATCTGATTTGTGATGACTAGGTCACAGCAAAAAATCTCTGCGTCCTTCCTGAATCCAATCCATCATACTCGACTCCACCTAGAAACTGCGCCCCTGCGGCCTGTACAAAAAATCAAACATCCAGCCCGAATTGCCACTGCGTATACCCTTACAGTGGAACTCTGATATTCCGAGCCCCTCAATTTTCGAACCTGCAAAACACAACATACTACCAAGATTTGTAGCAGAGTTTAATGAGCACGTTTCAGTCACATCAAGCGCCAGTTAATTCAGTGTCCCTAAGTAACATAAGCAGAGATTCGTCAAACTACCTAGACATTACCTTACAAATCTTCCCGCTTGGCGGAGATCGATTTAACAGGACTGGCATATTAACAGGATGATTGGATTGATCTACGCGTATACGGCTACACCAATGGAGCTACAAGGTGTGAGACATTGAAGACTAGATTAGAAGGTATATACTTTCATGTAGTCTTGTTGTAAGATGAGTTTGTGTGTTTGATTGAAGTGGACGGATGTGCTAAATGGTGCAAGAGACAGATGAATCTGTCTCATGTATTGTGCAAAACTGTTTTTACAGAGAACAATACCTAGTACTGTACTCTGTTTTGCTGAAACTCTTGATTTCGAAAGTGGTTTTTACAAGAAACATGATTAGTATTTTTGGAAATGATTTGTTATGATTTCTAAAGTATCTCAAGAGTTTTATATGTTTGATTCACATATTTGTAATATATTATTTCTTTTACAAGAATATATATTTAGATGTAAATATTGAATTTTAGGAAAATGAGAAAAGATCTTATTGCAAATACATCTTTTAATTATCCTAAATATTTGTGGAGATATTTTGACTTCTTAATTCAGAAATAATCTTGTTTGATTTTGGATAAAATCTAGAGTTGTTTGAAAGATATATTCTAGGAATTTCATTTGAGGTAGAATTCTTATTCTATTCTTATTTGGAATTATCCTATGTATTTTGCTTGGAAAGAAAATCACTTGAATATCTTTTAATAATTTTCTACAGCATAAAAGGAGTTTTGGGGTCTCATTATGCCTCATACGTTTTCCACACAAAAGTTTTGAGCTTTAATTTCCAAAGAAAACGTTCAGACAGAACAGAACAACATATTGTACCTTCCACTGATATTACACACACTTCTCATCATAGGTCGAAATTGTTACCTCTATTTGCTTGACTAAGAAGCATCGTAGAGAGGTGATTGTGTTGTAATCTTTCTCTTCTAGAGTGAGGTATTTGGGGTATTGGTTATACTCGAGTTTCCTATTGTCTTGGGTTGAGAGAGTAGGAATAGTTTCATAGTTGAAACTAGCGCAACTAGGGTTAGTTGTGGGGGTTCCTCTACTTGTCTTTGGTTGAGCTAGTAGAGAAGAAAGTTCTAGTGGATTTTGTGGACGTAGACCTTGGGTTGGGGTCGAACCACGTAAAACTTGTGTGTACTCTAATTATTGTTTCGTGCTTTACTTGATAGTACAGATCTGTGCACTGTACCATCACAAACTACAATCTCTAGTTTGTGGTACAGTACACTAGTCTGTCTCTTCCGCTGCTTTACACACACATTAATCGGGTAAAATGAAAAAGTTCCAACTAAAGTCTATACTCAATTCACCCCCCCTCTTGAGTATATATCGCGACACGACTCTTCAGACGATTTTCTTTGGATTATTTTGACTTTTGTCTTCTAGTGTTTTGTACTTGCGTTAAATAAATGGGCATGAACCCCTCAATAAGACCTATCACCTTTCACAATATTTTCATCTAGTTTTCATTTAGAGAGAGTTTTAGAGAAACATTTTATTCAAATATTAGCAAAAATAGTTATGAGTTTTAATCCCAAAATTAGTGTAATAATTAGTATGGAAGGCTAATCACCTTCTAGACTTTTGGTGTAATCAACATCTTTCATCCTATGTATTAGTAAGATTTCTTCTCTCTAATTTGCCTTTAATTTCATTGTAATTAATTCCTTGTTATTCAATGCATGATTTATCCTTGTTTTCTCTAATTAGCTACTAGATTAGACTTGGGTATTTCATATGCTTGGTTGATAATTGATGGTATTTGATTATTAGTCTAAAAGGAAGCAACTTTCACATGATTAGTATATGGTTATGACTAACTTGTGATTGGGGAATTAATTAGACAACTAATAGATTAGATTTGATTAGTGTCGCGGTTGCGGCTAATTAGATACTAATTTGGGTTGTTCATAATATTAATCCTTGCTTTACATGCCTTTGGTTGTGATTTGTTTGAGTGGTTACTAGACAAATTAGGATTAAAAGGAGGGCAATTTGGTAGCGGTTGCTCAAATTTCCCACAAAAGCAGATAAATTGGTTAAAACCGTAATTATCTATGAATTGGTATAATTAGAGAGAGGTAAAACTTTCTATATTAGGGTGTTACAGTAGATTATCACCGAGGGTCGCCTTAATTAATTTGGTATATCGTTTATTTCTCTTTTAGCCAAACTTCAAACCAAAAACCCCCCATTTAATTGTTTAAAATTCTTTTGTTTTGCTAATTCTACACTTTAATTGCATATTATACTTCCCCTCTTACTTGTGGATACGATACCTGTTGGGTCCAGGGCAGAAGGCTCGTAGGAGTAAATTAGGAAGATGGGCCACAAGCCTAGTGAGGTTCCATCCTAAAACCAATTGGTGATAGAAGGAGTAACCCAGTAGCTTATAAACCAATCTCCTCAACTTACTTCTACCGATGTGGGACAATAATTCTATGAACACACTTAGGAAACCCCAACAATCTCCCCCTTTTCACATGTGTGTGGCTGCAACTCCCCCTCTGACTAGTGCCAATCCGCACCATGAATGACCGGTACTACTCCGCACCAGTGCCCCTCCGCACCATGAATGGTCAGCCGAGGCTCTAGAGTACAATCATCACACTCCCCCTCGACTAGTGCTTCTCCGCACCACGTGTGTGCCCGATGCAACTATGCACCAGTGCTCGTCCGCACCATGATAGGGTGTCAAGGCTGGCACCGCCCCACATCGCACCTGGGTTGCCCCAAGCCGAACCATCGGCTCTGATACCACTTGTTGGGTCCAGGGCAGCGGGCTCGTAGGAGTAAATTAGGAAGATGGGCCACAAGCCCAGTGAGGTTTCATCCTAAAACCAATTGGTGATAGGAGGAGTAACCCACTAGCTTATAAACCAATCTCCTCAACTTACTTCTACCGATGTGGGACAATACTTCTATGAACACACTTGGGAAACCCCAACAATAAAACACCTTGTAGTTCCATCACACAATCTCATCTTACAACAAGACTATATGAAAGTATAAACCTTCTAATCTAGTCTTCAATGTCTCACACCTTGTAGCTCCATTGGTGTAGCCGTATACGCGTAGATCAATCCAATCATCCTGAAACGTTAGCTTACCAAAACTAAACAAGGTGTTAGCTCATAACAAGGGAATGATCATCATATAATCAATGTCATCTTGTCATCATCAAAACATATGTACACTACATGGTTCAACAATTTCCCCCTTTTTGACGATGACAACTAGATGACATACAAACATAATTCCCCCTTAACCAATGCATGCTTTCGACACCATAATGAACATACAAATGCAACACGAAAGCATATACGAAGAGGAGAGTAAACCATAGAACACAATATCACTTGTCAACATCAAAACAATACAAGCTCAACATCGTCAAAAACGAGGTTATGGAAATTTCCCCGAAAGACGCTCCCCTCGACTCGAGGGAGACACTTCTCGAGTCGAGTGGAGGATCTTGTTCTTAAAAATACCTGTCATGATACTATGTTAGTGAATATATAAGCTCTTAGATGTCCATGTCAGTGTGGTAAAAGGAACAAAAAAAAACAAAAAAACAAAATGTGTTGTAAATATAACCAGCACTCATGTACATTGTAATACATATCAATGAAATATAAAAACATCAGAGAATTCCCTCTCAATCTCACTGTTACATTGCTTCACTTGTGTTTATTAACAATGGTCTTCCCATCCTTCACATTGGCCCTTGAATTCTTCATGGTATCTGAGCCATGAAGGAGCAAGAGGAGACCTAGTGTTGTCAGCATTTTTCTTTCACTTGAACTCAAATTTAAAAAAAAAAAAAACTGTCAAACAAAATCCAAGATTGATTAGCCATGACTAGCAATCAAGAAAATAACAACCACCACCAGGTGGACACAGCTATGGCTGGCAAACCCGAACTGACCTACTAAAATTAACCGAAACCCGGCCCGATGAAACCCAAAAATATGTGAACCGAAAACCGACTCGACCCGACCCAAAGGTTAACTGCTAGATGCTAAGACCCGATAATATTATTTCATTTTCAATTCACTATCCCGTCACCCATTATATATTACATTATATACCAAATTATTTTTTACCATAAATTAACTTTACCATAATGTAATAATTATATAAGTAATGTTTTCCATAAATTATGTAATAATTACCATATTATATAACGACTTAGTGCTATCAAATTAATATTTTCCATAAATTAGATAATAATTACCATATTAAATAATGACTTAGTTCTATCCAATTAATAAGTGCCAAGTGTCCTCATGGGAAAGACTTGATTTCGGGGTTTTAATATATAGTATTAGATTATCTTAATTTTTTTTTATTGTTTTATCTAAATTAGTAGCACTTTGTCCATATAATACCAATGTATAATATGAATTATATAAGATAAGTCAGATAAGAGGTCAAAAATACTACGTAGGCGGTAGATCGTAGTATCTCAATCAAGAATGGTAGAGAAATTAAGTTTGAAAACCCCCATTTTTTTTTCCGGAAAATGATTTTCCGCGGGGCGGGGGGGGGGGGGGGGGGGGGAGGGCAATTGGCAATGCTGCCTTTCTACAGCTAATTTCTGCTGGCTTTGGAAGGAAATAGAGTTGAATAAACCCTCGTTGGGGTAACGAAACCAACTTTTTCTGCATTATGTAGAAGTATGCTATATAAACATTCATCAGAAGAACCCTAAAACAACGGCAAAGAACCTCATGCAGCTGCTGAAATGCCAAAAATGAGGCTGATGCTAAGGAAATAATGCTGATACAATCCTCAAAAAATGATGCGTATGCTAATCTAGAATTAACAAACTAAGAGTTTTTGCAGCGGAATTAAAAACTAAAAGAACTTATTTTTGTGTTTTTGTGTTTATATGGAAATGAACTAAAGAAAAACAATAAAGATATGATTCAATACCCGCAAGTAATTGAATCTGCCGAATTCAAAGAGCCGCAACCCTTAATTCGATCCTCCGCAAAGGATTTAATACTCACGCATGAGTTTGTCGCCCGCAAGCAACCACACAAATAACTTGAAGGAAACTCCCTTCGACTTCGATATTAATACTCAACTGTAAACTGAAATCTGTCTATAATACATGAGACTATCTCACCTTATATAGGTTAGAGATGTTTAGCTTATTACCTTAATTCTAACTATAATAGAATTAGGAAACTAATTTAAAACTTACTAAATAACTAGACTTCCCAAATAAATTAGGAAATACTAATTATCGGAAACAAATTATAAGACTCCTTAAGTAAATAAGGAAAACTCTAAGCTAGAATGAATTTAGGAAAACTCCATAAATTGATTCTTGCTTGGCTCCCGCATCATTCCCCTCCTCTTGAAAAGGAATTGTCCTCAATTCTGAATCATTAAAATTCCACCAGGATCAAATATCAACCTAAAGAATTTTAGAACAAACAAAGATGTTGCACATGCAGAATTTTCAATACACGAGTCTTTCAACTCATCATCTTCAATATACTTGATCATCTAATCGACATCATGATCTTCAATCTCCAATCTCTTTTCTTCAACCTTCTTATGGTGCATAATGCTTTGGACATCAAGTTTGAAGCTGTATTGATCATCTTTGACTTCGATACCATTGTTAAAAAGAAAGAAAGACAAACAAGATTTACCTTTGATATCTTCATCAAGTCTCTAATCAATATAGAGGTCAATTAATGATTTGTATGAACTCTTGTTCTCAAATTTGTGGTAAACAAATTTGTCATCTATCTCATCTTCAATAACAACCTCATATTCATCGAACTCTTTATTTCGTTTTTCTCAAAAGAAGTTGATGTCGGAATACTGATTTATCAAAAAGAACCAAATTTTGATCATCCTCCACTTTAGTCTCTTCATCCTCTTGGCTCTGTATGAATTTCACTCGTGAATCGTGCTCATTGCTTGAGATTTTAGCATCAACTATGTCAATAATAGATTCCACGATCACTTCTTTGGTTTCTTCTTTACCTTCACATGAATCACCCTTTTCAGATTGTGTGTTGTCAACTTTCTTTAAGCTATCTTGAATACGTTCAAATAATCTCATCAAACCTAATAAGATGACATCTTTACTTTGTTCTTCATGCTCAACAAACCGCTCATCTGATTTTGATGGTTTTGTAGGCAACACATCTTCCATAAAGTCCCTAGGCAAATATTGTTTACGTAACTTGCACTTAAGCACTTCCCAAAAACGGATCTTGCACTTGCCTTCATGTTTGCGCTGCCTTTTTACCTTTTCAAACCAACGGAAAGCATCTTCCACCAAAACATATTTTGCAAGGTTGATCGTCAAAACTAAAGCGATCGAATTTACGCTCAACCTTTCTTTCCCAATCTAGGTAGTTATCAGGATCACCATCATACTTCGGAATTTCATACTCCAAGATCGTCATGATTTAAGGAATTCAAGAGCCGAAGCTCTGATACCACTTGATGCGTATTCTAATCTAGAATTAACAAACTAAGAGTTTTTGCAGCAGAATTAAAAACTAAAAGAACTTATTTTTGTGTTTTTGTGTTTATATAAAAATAAACTAAAGAAAAATAATAAAGATATGATTCAATACCCGCAAGTAATTGAATCTGCCGAATTCAAAGAGCCGCAACCCTTAATTCGATCATGTGCAAAGGATTTAATACTCACGCATGAGTTTGTCGCCCGCAAGCAACCACACAAAGAACTTGAAGGAAACTCCCTTCGACTCTTCGATATTAATACTCAACTGTAAACTGAAATCTTTCTATAATACATGAGACTATCTTACCTTATATAGGTTAGAGATGTCTAGCTTATTACCTTAATTCTAACTATAATAGAATTAGAAAACTAATTTAAAACTTACTAAATAACTAGACTTCCCAAATAAATTAGGAAATACTAATTATCAGAAACAAATTATAAGACTCCCTAAGTAAATAAGGAAAACTCTAAGCTAGAATGAATTTAGGAAAACTCCATAAATTGATTCTTGCTTGGCTCCCGCATCAGTTCTGGTGCATGTTGTGTGTTTTGTTATGTAGATTGTGGTTGTCGATGGAGGATTGGCAGGCGTCGGCGAGTTGTTTCTGGGAGGTTAGGATTTCTAGGTCGGGTTTTAGGTGTTTTTGGAATGGGTCGTGTTTTAGGCGTTGTAGTCGTGGTGGTCAACGCGGCGGCGTCTTATCTTGTTTTGGGTTTTAGGTTCTGCATTTTGACTTCTGGTGGTGTATCGGCGTATGGTTCAAATAATGGATGTATCATGTATGCTACTGAGTATAAGTCTTCAGTTCTTCACTAGTCATTCACGAGTCTTCAGTGTTATTTTATTCGACATGAAATTATCGAAATTTGGCTCAAATAGGTTTGGTGTTGTATAATGGGATTGAGATTGTATTGTACAGGTCTAAGTTGCTAGTGTCCATCGTTGGTGTGGCTGGATTGGATTAGTCGCATCTTTGCTGTGATGATCTTGCCCTTTGCTGCTGCCTTATTGATTTGCGTGGACTCGTGGGCGTTGTCTTTTGGATGGCAGTTTGCTTTATTGATTCTCTTTTGTTATTTGACTACTAATGTCTCTTAGTGTTTGAACTAAATGTGTTGGATCTTCACATTAAGCACATTTGATCATTTAATTAATATATTAAGAGCTCCATTAGAGGGAGGTGCTTCACCATCATCCACGATGTTCATTTTTTGA
The DNA here is from genome assembly GCA_963457585.1 of Spergularia bocconei. NCBI lineage: Eukaryota > Viridiplantae > Streptophyta > Magnoliopsida > Caryophyllales > Caryophyllaceae > Spergularia > Spergularia bocconei. Next base: position 11,659,234 of record OY734959.1, read on the forward strand.
TGCGGGAGCCAAGCAAGAATCAATTTATGGAGTTTTCCTAAATTCATTCTAGCTTAGAGTTTTCCTTATTTACTTAAGGAGTCTTATAATTTGTTTCCGATAATTAGTATTTCCTAATTTATTTGGGAAGTCTAGTTATTTAGTAAGTTTTAAATTAGTTTCCTAATTCTATTATAGTTAGAATTAAGGTAATAAGCTAGACATCTCTAACCTATATAAGGTGAAATAGTCTCATATATTATAGACAGATATCAGTTTACAGTTGAGTATTAATATCGAAGAGTCGAAGGGAGTTTCCTTCAAGTTCTTTGTGTGGTTGCTTGTGGGCGACAAACTCATGCGTGAGTATTAAATTCTTTGCGGAGGATCGAATTGAGGGTTGCGGCTCTTTGAATTCGGCAGATTCAATTACTTGCGGGTATTGAATCATATCTTTATTGTTTTTCTTTAGTTTGTTTCCATATAAACACAAAAACACAAAAATGACTCAAACCTCAAATAAATAAGCAATAAACTGACCAAAACTCGGTTTGACCCGCAATCTCAAATGACCCGACCCAACCCGATTATGAGTTATGACCCGCCTAGACCCGTTTCCGACCCGCTCGAAGTTGACTCAAACCTTAAACCAACCCGATCAAAATTGACCCGAACCCGGCGAAACCCCACAAAAAACCAACCCGAATTTGACCCGACCTGAACTCGAGTCTAACCCGAAACAAACCCGGCCCGAGAAAAATCCGGTGCAACCCGACCTGAAACTGACCCGGACTACAGCTGACCTGAGTCTGACGCGACCCGATAAAACCTGACCCGATATAACCCGACCCATAACCGACCCGATGACCCGTTTGCCACCACTAGACACAACATATCCATTATACATACATCCCTCAGACTCATCAAACCCACTGGTAATTGAACCAAAACTTTTTTGTTTGGCCAATTACTATGAATGGAAACGAGAGATGGAGATATCTCTGGCCATCAAAAGGAAGCTGGGTTTCCTCATAGGTGCAATCAAGAGATGTACAACAGACACAACAAAAGTTAAAGCATTCGACACCTACAACAACTTGTTGGTAGGATGGTTGCGCTACAACATTTCTGGACCCATAAGATATCTGGGATTACCTTAATGCTATGTGTGGGAACCTGGAATTGGAATTGCATTCCAGAATTCAAATGATTCAAAGCGTTTGGGAACTTGTGGAATTGGTTTAATTCCCACCCAATTCAATTCCAATTCCAAGCATAAATAAAATGCAGTATTTCAAATCCCCTCAAAATACATGTCAATTTAAATTCTACCCCACTTTTTTTTCCTCTCTCTCCTCTCTTATCATTCACCCCACCAATTTATTTTCTCTCTCCTCCTTTTACCCACCTTATATTCACCCACCTCCGCCCACAACCACCGTTGACTGCCACCACGTGTCCTGTCACCACGTTCCCTGATCGCCGCGGCTTCCCCGACGATCGCTTCTGCAAGCTGTCGTCCCTACCACCTCCGCTCATCCCGTCAGCCATCCCTATGTTTGCTTCTTTTTCCCTCAGCCCCTTCCCTACCACCTTCATGTGTCAAGTGTTTCCCACAAGCCGCTGTCTCCACCACCCTTGACCCACCGCCCAAACCGAACCACCACCACCGTTCTCCCCCTTCCTCCACCCAAACCGCCATTAACACCAAAATTTGGAACCCTTTGGTAAAGCTTTCACCATAAGACCCATGATGTATGTAGAAAATTGGGTAGGGAAATCGGCGCAATATGGTCGGTGGAAGCACTGGGACCAACGATGGCGGCGGCGGTCACGGCTGGTGGTTAGGGAGAATGGGAGGGAGAGGTTGTTGTATATGAATCCAATTCCATGGGGTACCCAAACATAATCTTGGAATTGGAATTGGAATTGAATTACAAGAATTCAATTTCTAGAATTCAATTCCATGAATCAAATTCAATTCCATGTTCCCAAACACTACCTAATAGAACTTATGGCATAGCCTATGGTGCTCGAAAATATCAAATAGAGTAGGAAATTCAGGAGGTGACTCAGGGAAGTAAGAGCAACTCTGAATATCATACTCAATTGATCACTCTCTGGCAAACTCTGGAAGTTATGAAGAATTGACTCTCCATAACAAAGACAAATATTGAAATCAACCACTTCATGGATGTCTGGAGGAAGAGCAGGGAAGAGAAGAAACTTTTCAAGTTTCTCAATGGGCTGGATTCTCAATACAGCTCCACCCGAAGCTCACTGCTTCTAAGGGATCCTTTACCAAGAGTTGAGGAGGTTGTGTCGCTTCTACAACAAAAAGAAATTCAAAACCAGATGCTGAGTGGTGTTCAGAAAATGGACATTGATCAATCTGCATTCTGCAGCAGCCAGGATGAACATCACACTAAAGAGCAAGGAAACAACTATTTCAACAGAAAAGAGTGTGATTTGCAAGAAGAAAGGTCACTACAAGGATGAGTCCTGGAGGAACAAGGACAACCCTGACAATCCGGTTCCCCCTGCAAGAAAGGGAAATAAAGTATCCAATTACAATAACAAGTGGAACAACAATAACAACAATGGAAAGAAACCATGGAACAAATTTGCCCGCAATGCAGCTGTAGGTGATGAATCTGGTGGTGGCAGCAACCCTATTAACTATCAAAAGAACAGTTCATGTCACCCCTCAATGTAAAATCCAGCTCCGACAACCCCAACTTCACTGAGGAGGAATTAGAGGCACACTTTGCAGGTAACATTTACTGTAGTAATATCTTCTCTGATTGTGCTGAAAATGGTTAGATTTTGGACTTTGGGGCAAGTGATCATATGAAATCTGATTTGAAATACGTACCTTGAAAATCCAAAATTACTTTATAAGAAACCCAAAATAAACCTACCTGATGGGGGGCATCCTGGGTTACACATGTTGGAGAACATCAATTGAAAAATGGGATAAAACTGAGCAGGGGTTTGTATGTGCCATCTTTCAAAAACAACCTCCTGTCTGTGCAGATGCTGACAAATGCTGAGGGTGTGATGTGATCTTTTACAAACGTTTGTGTGTAATACAGGACTCGTGGACAAGGAGAATTAAAGGAATTGGGAAGGAACACAAGGGGATTTACTACTTAGTGAATAAGCCACTGTCACAGGTGACAAGTGGTAATGTAAATGTAGCAGTAGTGACTGACAAGTCAACCCCTTGTAGTAGTGAGGACTTGTTACTAGGAGATCAAATGCTTGACAAAACACCCGAGTGTTTAGTTTTAGACTCATGTACAACCTCAGGTTCACATTGTAATGATCAGATTTTGATGAATAACAAGCATGATTCTTTTGCTATTTGGCACCACAGACTAGGACTGCCTCCACTGCTAAATTAAAGGCCATAACTTGTATTGCACATGAAATTGTAGAGAACAAAAAAGAAAAAGTATGCCTCACATGTCCAATGGCTAAGTTGACTAGATTGCCATTTCCTGAGAGGCACTTCAATCCAAGAAAACCCTTTAAGTTACTTCACATTAATGTCTGGTATCCTTATAGAAAAGAAACTAGACACAAGTGATTCCTCACCATTGTAGATGATTATTCAAGAGCTACTTGGGTGTACTTGATGAGAAACAAGAGTGAAATAGCTGAGCTCTTTCCTAAGTTTAATAACATGGTGGATACACAATTTGAGACAGCAGTGGGGATGGATAGATCTGATAATGCTCAGGAAATTGTGGAAGGTAAATGTGAAAACTTTATCAGCAACAAAGGTATTATTCACCAGACAAGCTGTGTGGATACTCCACAACAAAATGGTACAGTGGAAAGGAAGCACATACACCTACTTGAAGTAAGCAGATCTGTTAGATTCCAATCAGGTATACCCTTGAGATTTTGGGGAGACTGTGTTCTCACAGCTGCACACATTATAAACGGGCTTCCTTCCAAAGTCTTAGACAATGAAACTCCATACTTGTTGTTTCACAAAGAGGTAGATTATGATAGATTGAAGGCATTTGGATGCTTAGCCACGGTTCACAACCCCAGTAGAGATAAAGACAACTTTCAAGCCAGGGGTATACTTTGCATTTTCATTGGTTATCCACCAAACCAGAAAGGATACAAATTCTATGATTTGCAATCTAAGAAATGCTTTATCTGTAGAAATGCACAATTTTATGAACACATCTTTCCCTACAAAACATGGTCATCAGCTACAAAACCATCCACTAACTCTCCAGCTCCTCACAACCATCAATGTAGATGAACCTCCATGTTATATTGAAGAAGAACCTCTAAGAGACACTGTTGTACAAGAATTAGAGGTCGCTGAGGCCTAGGAAACACTGTCACAACCATCTAGGCATGTGAGAAACATGAGAGCTCCTGAGTGGACTCGAGACTTTGAGGTCACCAATCCAGTCATGGCTCCTCAACAAATCTCCAATACAGTTGGTTTTGACACCACAACTGGGCTTGCAAACTTTGTTCATCACACCACTCATGAGCCTGATCCTACAGACTTTCATGTAGCTGTCAGGGATCCTAAATGGGTTGCAACTATGAACACTGAGCTCAAGGCACTCTTAGATAATGATATTTGGGAACTCTCCACACTGCCTCCACAAAAAAAATCTATAGGTTGTAAATGGATCTATAAGACCAAGTATCTGTCTGATGGGTCTATAGAAAACCATAAAGCAAGGCTGGTGATTCAGGGCTTCAAACAAAGATATGGTATAGATTATGATGAAACATTTGCATCTGTTGCGAAAATGACCACTATAAGGGATGTCCTTGATGTTGCAGCCATAAAGCAGTGGCATACATCTCATGGATGTGTTAAATGCTTTTCTCCATGGAGAATTACATGAGGATGTGTATATGGATCTTCCTTTGGGTTACACTAAGCCAAGATTAATCCAAGCTAGGAGAAAAGGGGAGAATTCAGTGGAGAATATGCAGGGAAAAGTCTTTAAGCTAAAGAAATTGTTATATGGGCTCAAACAAGCACCCAGACAGTGGTTCTCCAAGCTTTCCTCAGCTCTCACTGAATGTGGCTGTCAACAATCACATGCTGATCATTCTTTGTTCAAAAGACAAATCTCAGAGAGCACTACCATAATACTTGTCTATGTAGATGATATGATCATCACAGATTCACAGGAAATGACTAGTCAGAAATTCAAAGAGTCAAGAATCAACTCAGCTCAATCTTCCATATGAAGGATCTAGCCATCTAGGTAAGTAAGATACTTCTTAGGCGTAGAAATTGACAGATCAAATGAAGGAATCTTCGTATCCCAAAAGAAGTATGGTGAAGACGTGCTAAAAGAGAGTGGCATAATGGAGCAAAACCTCTCAAATTACCCTTGAACTCTCATGTTAAACTTGAACAAGACAAGGGAACTCCTTTACCCAATCCTGAAATGTACAGAAGACTCATTGGAAAATTAATCTATCTCACCATTACAAGACCTTATGTTGCCTTTACAGTACAACTGTTGAGTTAATTTGTACGGAAACCTACCTCAGACCATATGCAAGCTGCTAGAAGGCTACTCAGATACCTCAAACAATGCACAAGGCAAGGTATTTTACTAGCTAGCAATTCAGCAGTAAAGCTCACAGCTTACTGTGACTTTGACTGGGCTTCATGTCCATTCTCAAGGAGATCAACCATAGGGTATTGCATTTTGCTAGGAAATTCTTCTGTGTCATGGAAAGCCAAAAAGCAGATAGTGGTGTCTAGGTCCTCATCTGAACATGAATACAGAGCTATGGCATTAACTACTTGTGAAATTACATGGTTGTCAAGCTTATCGAAGGAGTTGGGATTGAAAAATGTTGGGTCAACACAGTCATCTCCATTGCAGCAAACCCTGTGTACTATAAAAGAACAAAGCACATTGAAGTGGATTGCCACTTTGTGAGTGAAAAGATACAGTAGGGTTTGCTCCACACCACCTATGTAAAATCAGAGAACCAAGTAGGAGATGTTCTAACAAAATCACTGTCATCAGCTCAGCATAGAAAGCTATTCTCCAATATGGGAATTACATCAATATTCCACTCTCATCTTGAGGGGGAGTGTGAAATGAGGAAGCAAGTTGAAGCTAGTGACAACAACAACAATTCAACAACAAAATGTTGGAGAAGGAAGAGTCTAGAAGCCAGGTCGACATCAGAGGGTCAAAGACAAAAGGGAATGCAAGTGTCACATGAACAAATGTGATTTGAGGAAAGCTCAGAGCATGCATTGGAGTATGTTCATATGATACTATGTTAGTGAATAAGATCTTAGAAGTCCCTGTTAGTGTGGTCAAAGGAACAGAAAGAACCAAATGTGTTGTAATATATAACCATCACTCATGTACATTTTAATACATATAATGAAATATAAAAACATCAGAGAATTCCCTCTCAATCTCACTGTTACATTGCTTTATTTGTGTTGATTAACAATGGTCTTCCCATCCTTCACATTGGCCCTTGAATTCTTCAATTATCATAACACAACACCACCTAGTTCCTAGGCCAACAATGTGAAAAGACCAGCGGAATGATAAAACAGCATGACGGTGCAAGTTCAATATTACAACATGCATGCACACTAAAACAAGAGGGCCACATAATCCCAGACTGACATAAATGTAACAGTGCAGCTGACAGGGGCAAATTGGTCATTTTAGGCCAAAAAATGACACTTTTTGGGGTTAATTTTGTCAATTCAAACGACATATTTCCCACAACCAGTTATCAAACCTTCTACCACCAGTCAACAACTCGTAGAAAGCACCAACTTACCCAAATTTTCCGACAGCTTTGCCGTCGGAATCAAACGACACCCTAGGATGGGCAAGGTGAACAAAAAAAAGTATAATAAATGAATTATGAAGGGTGGCCGAGAAAGGGTTTAGGGTCCCACTTCCTAGCGCCGCGGTGAGTCCTCTTTGTCCGGCAATGAGTTGATTTCGATCAACGGCATAGAGTAATTGAAGGGGTCGTCCTCCACGGTAAGGTTACACCGGAAGAAGGGTTTAGGGTCCCACTTTCCTGCGCCGCTACAGCGACACTGGAAGTGAGACCCTAAATCTTTTTTCGGTCACCCTTCATAATTCAATTTATTAATTTTTGTTTTGTTCTAGGGGTTCACCTTGCCCATCCTAGGGTGTCGTTTAATTTCGACGGCGAAACCGTCAGAAAATGTGGGTTAGTTGGTCGAATTTCTGGGTAAGTTGGTGCTTTCCGGTGGGTCGGGTTGTTGACTGGTGGTAGAAGGTTTGATAACTGGTTGTGGGAAATTTGTGCCTTAAATTGGCAAAATTAACCCCAAAAAGTGTCATTTTTTGGCCTAAAATGACCAATTTGTCCCTGTCAGCTACACCGTTACATTTATTTCAGTCTTGGATTATGTGGCACTCGTGCAATGTCCATCATGTATTCATGTCTTATTGAGTTTGAAAATTATGATTCATTTGTGGGTTGTCCAAATAATGTATAATTCGTATGTTGAATCATATCTGATATGTTAATAAAAAGTTATGAGCAGTAGTAAACTTATTGTACAACATTAGCACAATGTTAAACATCGAATTTACAATCGATTTATTTTACTTTTGGATGTTCATATTAGCTCACCTCGTGGGCTCCCCTATTACCACTCCTACGGACATGAGAAAAAACAAATGATCTAAAATTAGACGACAAAGACGTGATATTAGAAACTATCATACCGAAATTAGTTAATTTCGTGAAATTGCAACGCAATTACGTAATGAGTACGAGACCATCAAATTCCAAGATAATGTTGTGGAAACCTATCTCACATGATTGAAATAAAAAAAAAGTTATTGTTTCATACTTTCATGTATGGCCATAAAAAGTTGCAAATAGAAATTTACACATGATTGAATTGTATTGTGGATTAATTTAAGGTGTGATGTGATGTAGACCCTTGGTTTTTGTACATATTGAAGAATAATGCAATCGCCGTGAAAAAACAAGTGGAAACTTTTCCCTTTTTTGGGTCTTAATCATACATGATTAATCTTATTATTACTCGGAAATCTGGACTCGTGAGTCTCCAGTTGAGCACGTACTAAATAGTGTCTGAATGACTATTGGCTGAACGAATTATTATTTAGTTTGCCGTTTTCTTATACGGTTTAAAACCGGCTTCAACGGTAGTCTAGGCTAAATCACGGGATGATCCCATGATTATGAGTACTATATAATCTTCGTGTTCATTATGTTTATGGGGCTTTTACTTTAGAAATGTTTAGGATTGTTTGCACAAATCTTTATTTCGTTTCATTGGACTTTTTTTTTTCATTTGTTTGAATAAGTGACAAAATTACAAGTTCAATGCAAGCAATTAGAAAAATACGGAAAACAAATGTAACAATTACTAAGGGAACGAATATCAAATTTAGTGAAAATGGTTTAGTGAAACTACAGGAGAGAAATTTGGTGGAATAACATCATTGGTAGTTCTTATTATTAGTTATAAGCTGGGTTAGTTAAAGCCTGCCCCCTTTATTTTACTATGAGGATTATCTGTCCCATTTTTTGTGCCACTCCCTGTATCCCTCAAATCACAAGTTGGAATTCATTAAATATATAAAGTAATATGGATTTCTTAAGGTTATGATATGAATTTCCAAACTTGTGATTGGAGGGGTACATGAAATGACACACAAAATGAGACAGAGGATACTCATTGCTTATTTTATCAAATTTGTACAATATACAATGTTGAGAAATACTAGCATCGAAGTGCTAGTGGCATAATAGCGGTAAAGTGCTTCATTTAATTTGTAGAGCTAGATGGTCTTGACATTAAATCATGGCCCTCGAAGTTCAGATCCGCTGCTGATGCCAATACTCTTTGCCTTATTTATCCATGTTACGATTTATGTATACAATTATTATCGCGAGTTCTTTAACTATTAGTTGAGACTTTCAGCTGAGATGGTGCATTTACATGACTAATAACAATTCAATAAATCATTTGCTAACAAATGTAAAGATCTAGATTAAACATGACATGGTAAGACAGATATCAACATGACATCACACCAACTTTATTGATGAATTTTGGCCTTTATGAGTATGACCAATAAGATTGAAACAATGAAACTCATGTATAATCCATATCACCAATAAAAATTGTAAACATTGTGATCATGCTACACTATATATTTTCATTTCTCATCAGTTAGTTGTTGGCCCTCCTGGAACCTTGATTGGCACAAGAGCCTTCTCCTTGTCATTGGCATCTAATTTCGTAGCAACTTCAGCTTGCTCCCTAAACTTTCTATATATATCACCCTTATAAAACTCCCTAGTTCTAACCACCAAAATAAATGAAACCAATGCACCAAATAAGGTAACCCCAGCCAAAATAATAAAGGATACCCTATAACAATGTGCCCCTAAACAAGTCAACTCTTTGACGTCCGATCTTTTTAGACCCTTCTTAGCCAACTCCTTGAGAGCCTCCTTATCATACAACATACCCGTGACTTTCACATTGAGTATGTACGACCCAAGTGGGCTCGCCAATTGCCCACAATTGAACAATGTTGAGTAGTACTTGAGCCCAAACAACTCGGAAATGATTGCAAACAACAACGGGAGCTGGGCACCGAACGAAAACCCGATTATTACCGACGCCACGTAGACGGAACCCGGCACGGGAAAAGCGATGAGAATATGGCCCACCGCAGCTAAAATTAAGACAAACGTCATCATTAGCGGCCGGGGGATCTTATACTTAGCCAAGAGGGTTTCGGACACAAATCCCGAGAAGACCCGACCGAAATAGTTCCAAATACTAACCAAAGACACAAAAGTACTAATTGTCTTAGTTGGATACCCTAATGATTCCCCAATTTGACCCAAATTATCAACCGCAGTCAAACTTGATCCTAATCCACACAATGTAGCTAAAAACAATATTCCCATATCTACACTCAAAAGTGCTTGCAATATTGTGTAGTCTTCACCTCTATCTGGCTTATCACATACGGTAACAAAGCATGATGATGATTTTATACCATTTTCTACCACCTCATCTTTTTTCACCTCAACCACCACAGATTTCCCATTAACCACCTCCCCCACCTGACCACCACCGTTTTCGGCCTCGGTTCGGCTACGAAGCAAGTAATACTCCTCCTTAATCGCAACCAAAAGTGGTAAAAACAACATACCACAAACCACAGTAGCACTTACAGCATAAGTAGCCTGGTTAAAAGATACTTGTTTCTCCAAAATGGTAATAACCATAAGAAAAAGTGCTAAACAAATTGACACATACAAGAAATGGTAAAAAACTTTAACCTCGTTACTCTGCCTACACACCTTCAACGTCCGAATCGTGTACACGAATACAACCGATATCGCGGCAGGTAACCACCCGATCAGCAGTATCAACGCCTTAGAATCGTTACCGTAAATCGCAAGATACATCTGGGTCATTATCGCACCACTTAACCCAACAAACCCTTTTAACAAACCCAACATAATCCCCCTACTCTCTGGGAAATTCTTAACACACGTGACAAGCGCACCCGTGTTTGCGAAGTTTTGAGAATTAGCACCTATGCAAATGTACGTACACATTTGCCATACTTTCGGGCGGGCGATCCGACCCGTAACCGCCAACCATATCATGAAGTACCCGGCAAAGTTCATGCCGGACCCGATTAGTAGAACGGCCCATGTCGGGATTATCTCCGCGATTAAACCGGAGAAAACCCCAACATTCGCTCCGAAATCCTTGAAAAAGCCAAGTAGGTTAAGAGTTGATTGGTCATAACCTAATGATGACTTAATCTCTTTAGAATAAATACCGAAGAGATACGTGGCACCTGCCCCCGCCATTATTAAAAATGACGCAAACACGGTGAACCACCTCCCTGTTACTACTTGGACCGCGAATCGGACCCCTGAATTAACCATCTCTCTCTGTGTATGTATGTATGTATCTTCTGTTAGAAGCTGGAAGATTATTATTGTGTAAGTGGTGAGTATCAGAGTATGTAAGTGAGTTGTATGTTGTTGGTGTGATAATGATGGGATAATAATATAGAAAATGACTAGATGAGGAGATTTTAGTACGAGAGATTTGAGGAAAATAGTTGTCAATTTTGAGAATGTTGACAAAAAGAGAGAGGTGGTGGTAGTGGGATGAGTAGGTGCTTTGCTGTTTTATAGTAGGAATAGTACTACACAAGTTGATGTGGTCATCTTTCATTATTAATTAATTTGATTATGTGAACATTGCGAAATCTTGGTCTCATATACTTGGATAAAGTTTGACTATGTGGATTTTGATCTTTCGTTGTGGACCGTTTTGAGGTTTTGGGTGGTAGGATTGGATTTTTTTTTTTTTTGAAAGGAGGATTGGATTTTTTTGTTACTGACCGTTTGAGATTCGGGATTTTATTTAGATGCAATTTTTTATTTTCGGTTATTTGGAAGTAGTGGGCAGACACATATTTAGAGGTTTGAAGTTTGGATACAATTAAATAACGGAAAATTCACATGGTGACCTGAGTTTTGCAAATTTGCACGGGGTGACCCAAATTTTAAGTTTATGCACACGGTAACCCTGAACTATGCATTTTGTGTACGCTGTAACCCTATATTTTACACCGTTAGAATTCCATTAAGTTACGCCATAATTAACATCTAATCTACAATCTTTTAACAAAAAAGTTCAATTGATTGAAGTTAACTATATGTTAATACGATATTAAATTAATGTTGGATGAGGTGTAAATAACTAATTGCTACCTCCAAAAGATGATATTAGAGCTTAATTTGACAAAAACTTAACGGACTTCTAACAACGTTAACATATAGGGCCACCACGTGCACAAAATGCATAGTTCAGGGTCACCGTATGCAGAAACTTAAAATTTGGGTCACCACGCACAATATTGCAAAACTCAGGGTCAGCACGTGAATTTTCCGATTAAATAAATTGTTTGATGCATTTTGTGGTAGTATGTAAAATTAAGGTAGTTGTAGTTACTGTAAACTTAATGTCTCAATAAGTATTTGCATTTAGAATTTAATTATTTATGATCGCGGTATTTTAGTATTGAGAGTAAAAGTTAGATACGTTAATAAAAGAGAAATTGACAGTATAAAATTTTGCATGTCTACATCTTAACCTATAAGGCTATAGCAATTGACTTTTATGTAATCCTGTTATAAGATCGTGTACATTTGACTCTCCTTTATCAGCTTAAATTGTGCGTCCCCGTCATTGACGAAAGTGTCTTAAACACCGGAGTAATACCGTTGTTTTCACGATTATTTGGACCTAAGAGCTAAAATAAGCCGTACAATGGTTTTGGGCCTCGGTCTATAAGGGGTCCTATTGTTTTTTTTTAAAATAGGTTCCCTTATAGACCAAGTCCAAAACCATCGTACAATGCAGTGAACCGGTGATCGCATGTAGGAACACATTTGAATGATTGAATGATTATCACGAAGGCCGAAGTAGGCTATTGTTGCTTCGAAAATCTAACAACACCTTCCTCTACGTCTCATTTTTCATACTACTGTATACCGAATTTTTTTTTGTATAAATTCGGATGTATGTACATTGATCTTCATATTGTCAGTTTTGTTGGGAGTCAACTTGACATAAAAAAGAGGGGGGGGGGGGGGCAGGTTTCAAACTCCCGATCTCTTGCTATATAACAAGTCTAACAACACCACTGGGCCAAGGCAATTTCAATGATATATTTTGAAATATAAGTAATTATAATCCTGGTATTTTTTTATTGATCGTAAAAGTTAGGTACGTTAATGAAAGAGAAATTGACAGTATTAAAATTTTGCGTGTCTATATCTTAAACCTATAAACAATTGACTTTTAATATACTCCTATTGATAGATCATACTCTCTTCGGTCCAGATTAAACTTCACATCCTCTTTTTAAAGGTTTTGACTTTGTTTTTCCCATTTCCAAAATATTACGCTTTTTGCCGAGTGAATAATTATGGAGGCAAGATAAAGATGTTGGTTATAACTAGCTTTTAAATTTATTTGCTAAATGAATTATAAAGAATTATTTATTAGCTTTCTTTAGGAGGTGCGCAAAAGGGAGCGAGAAATTTAATTTGGACCGGAGGGAGTATACATTTGACTCTCCCTTGTCAACTTAACTTGTCCGTCCCCGTCATTGACGAAAGTGTCCTAAACACCGGAGTAATGCCGTTGTTGTCACGATTATTTGGGCCTAAGAGCTTAAGTAAGCCGTACAATGGTTTTGGGCCTCTGTCTATAAGCGGCCCTATTGTTGAGTAAATACAATGCAGTGAACCGGTAATCGTACGTACGAACACATTTCAATGATTATCACGAAGGCCTAAGTTGGTTACTGTTGCTTCGAGAATCCAGCATCACCTTCCTCCACGTCTCATTTTCATACTTCTGTATTAGTTGTCTATACCGAAACTTTTTTGTATAAATTCGGACGTATGTACATTCACCTTCATATAGTCATTATCGTCATTTTCGTTGGGAGTCAAGTCCAACCCAATCTGGACTCTCCCTCAGGAAAGACCCGACCCGGCAGCACAAGCTAGTCAACAGCCAGGAAAGTCGACATGTCAAGAATTTACAATGGCGGAACTTGACATAAGGCAGAGGGGAGGCCAAGATTCAAACTCGTGATCTCTGGCTATGTAACATGCAACAACACCACTGGGCTTTCTATGTTGTATTTAGGCAACAAATTATACAAAGTCTGAAAACCAGGGGTGCCAGGCCCTGGCCAAGCTTGCCTAAGATCCGCCCGCCACTGCCAGGAAAGGCTACGAGTTAATTCTCGGCAACTCCCTGAAGTTCTCATCTTTGACCGTATACAGATGATGTGGCAAGGAGGTCCACTATCACGCGTCCCTTTTATTAGAGCTGGCCATTCAGCACTAGGAGCCCGAGCCCGCCCTGGCCCGACACTGGTCAAGTAACGGTCAACGCCAGGCCCAACCCGGCACTGTCAAACCCGGGTTTGGTAGTGCCAGGGCTAGTGCTTGAGTTTTCAAGCACTAGCCCTGGTCAAACCCGGTCAAAACCCGGTCAAAACCTGGTCAAAACCCTGGTTAAAACCCTGGTCAAGCACTGGTCAAAGCATTGGTCAAACCCTGGTGAAGCCCCTAGCCCGCCCTTAGCCCGCCCCAGACCGCCCTAGCCAAAACTAGCTGTTTAGTTCCCAACGACATTTTTTTTTTTGTTTTTTTGTTTTTGTTTTTAAATTACATCCCTTCCTTAAAATTCCTATAAATACCCAATCATTCTCTCTATATCCAATTCCAATTTTCACACAATCATTCTCTCTATTTTACATTTCTTCTAAGCATAGTATTAGTAAGTAGCTAGTAACTATAACTACAATATACTTATCTTATATTCTTACAACAAAAACCATATAACATATTCTCTTTAAAAAAAGTAATCCAAAGATGACAAGTTATAATTGGTTGCACTTTGACAAATTGTCCGTCAAAGATGATCCAAAACACTTCAAACTTGTTTGTCGAGTATGCAAAGCTAACAACAATACTTGTGAATTTCTATGGAAAAAAGGTGGCTAAACCGGCACTCAAGCTCGACACTTAATACGCACACATGGCATACATTACCCTAAATTAAGTGGTGCCGGTGAAGGTGAATCAAGCAATGGTGGTGCCGGTGAAGGCGAATCAAGCAATGGTTGATCGAAAGTTAACTTCTATCACAATAAAGAAGACATAATTTATCATATGCCTGCTTAAGCGTCATAGTTTAGAGTTGAGTTGAATTAATGTTGAACTTAGTATTATAATTATGTAGGTGGTTTAAGTACTCGTAGTAGTGCAAACGAACCAAGTATTTTTTGGTCGTACATCGAGAAAGTACAAACTCATCGAACATAATCCAAGCAAATTTATGGTAATTTGCAAATTATTTAAATACAGCAACATTTGGTGTTATATACTTATATACTATAGCGTATATCACATTCAATCTTATATACTATAGCGTATATCACATTCAATCTTATATACTACATAGTCTGATCTTTACCCGACTCTAAACAACTAAATCAACCACACAACCTTCATAAGTCAGAATAGTACTCATTATAACTTGACTCAATCACTAATGCACCAAACTTATATGTACAAGATTACACAATAGAGTTATACGAGTATACAATAATTGAAATTAGATGTATTCATGTGTAATCTAAGTCATTTTATACTATCACACTATCACAATATCACAATCTTATATTAAATCTAAAATCTCAACCGATATGAGAATACTGAATTTGATTTTTATATTACACATATAATATAAACTTGAATTAAACCGTCATATATAAAATTTTTTTTTATAGAAACATTTTACCCTTAATCAAACAAGTAAAAATGCACCTCTTATCCGGTTCACAACTAAATAAAAGTCAAAACGAATCTCAACCCTCAAATTTAATCCAATCAACGGCTCACACTCCTCCTTAGCCCCTCACACGGATCACCCTCCATACCCGTCCGATAATTCACATTAAATCCGGACCATTCATTCCCCTCTCACGTTGTTTTTTTTCTTTTCCGGCCGAGGCAGTGCCCGGGCACTGGCCCGCCCGACACTAGCCCGGTCAAGCACTGGCGGACTAGTGCTAGTGCCAGGAAAATCGATCACTGGCACTAGCCCGGGTGTGTAGGGCTAATGCTAGTGCTCGATTTTTCCGAGCACTTGCCCGGGTGAGCCCGACACTAGCACTAACCCACCCAGCCCGTGTCCAGCTCTACCTTTTATAATCACAAAGCCAAAAGTTACTAGTATAAATACTCCATTCCATTACACTTTAATGAAAAGACACCTTGAGATATCTTATGTTGTGTGATGGTGGTGTGTTAATTCGTATGGTCTAGGAGCTTTAGTGATTCTTGGGTATGGTTTTATCGTGACTTGTAGACCATATCATTTGGGAGAAATTGAAGTTTAATCATTGGTTTTACGAGTTTTTGGTAGCCTTAGACCCTTTTGGTGAGCTTTGGATGGGATTAGAAGATCAAGCTACGAGTTGGAACGACATTCAAGGGAAAGATAACTTGATCACACTCTAAGAACCACATATCATCACCTCCAACTTCACATGATCATAACTTTATAAACAGGAGACATTTTGCTGAAATTCTAATTGGAGAGGAAAGTTCATGATCTTAGCTTTCCTATAATATATTATGAGTTCAAATCAAGTTTGGAGGTGAGAGTTATGCCCGTTCGTAGATTGGCCTGCGCACAACTCCTCGACTCAAGGAGACCTTTCTCGATTAGAGACAACTTCCCCTCGAGTCGAGCATTTTGCAATTCTCGACCCATGACACCCATATCTCGAGCCGAGAATTTGTGGGTGCTCGACTCGAGACGTGGGTATCTCGAGTCGAGATACGCTCCTTCCGGGAAATTTCCGACTTTTTTTGTTATCCGGATTTTCTTGGATCTTTTCGTTTTTGTCTTGTAGTGATTTATTCTAGTCTATAAATAAAGGGGCATAAAACCTTTCATTTGTCATGTTTAAAATCTTTAAAATCCTTTAATACTTTAATTCATCACTTTGTATAATTTTCATCCTATTTTCTAGAGACAGTTTTATAAGACTCATGATGTAATCAATCATTCTTTTATGCTATTGTAAAGATTTATTTTCCCTTAATTTTGCCTTTAATTACATAGTAATTAATTCTTTGTTCTGTAATGCGTGATTTACTTCTCTAATTGGTTAATTAGATTAATTTGGGTGTTTCCTAATAGCCAACTGAATAGCCTCTCCTAAGGCTCTCCACGTCATAGCTGATTTCACTGATAACCTCTGGGTGTTTACCTTTCATTCTTTCCAATTCAATACACCCACCTACCTCCTCACATTTCCAAACTAACCTAGATCTATTGTGGCCGATTGCTGGATTCCGACCACTTTGCCGCCAGTCAACCGGACATCACCGGCCACCGCACACCAGGTACTCGCCGATCTGTTTTTTTTTTTTTTTTGAAGTTTTGGTATTTGATATGTTTGTAAATCACTAAATCGTAATCTACGGTTCTTAATAATGGTTATTTGTTTGATTTCCTTCTCTCGTGTCTATTTTTGTTGTTAATACTGGTAGAACTCTTAAATTGATACCCTAATTGGCCTAATACAAGGTAGCTTTTGATTCTGTTTCTTGGGATTTTATCAAGAGTATTCTTCAAGATTTTGGTTTTCCTGAACATTTCTCTAACTGGCTTTTTCAAAGGTAAGAGGGGTTTGAGACAAGGAGACCCATTATCTCCTTATCTCTTTGTTTTATGTATGGAGATGCTTTCTAGGCTGCTGAGAAGCTCTCCTTCCAGCTCAGGGTTTTCATTCCATCCAAAATGTGTGAGAATCAAGCTCACCCATCTTGTATTTGCTGATAATCTGCTGGTTTTTACAAGGGGTGACTTACCTTCAGTCAAAGCCATAGCTACAAGCCTTGGTAAGTTTGCTGACTATTCTGGTTTACATGCAAACCCTTTGAAAACAGATGTTTACTATGGAGGGGTTTCAAAGGAAGTGAAGAAGGTTATCAATGAAGCTACTGGTTTCTCTGAGAAATCTTTCCCATTCAGATATCTAGGAGTGCCTCTTTACCATGCCAGACTTACTTCTAGTATGTTTCAACCTCTGCTCAGCAAAATAAAGCAAAGAATCAATCACTGGGCAAACCAATACCTCTCCTATGCAGGGAAGGTGGAATTGATAAACTCAGTGATTTTTGGTTTGCAGAACTTTTGGGGAGCAAGCATTCTTTTGCCCAAGGGTATCATTAAAAGCATCAATAAGATTTGTAAGGATTTTATGTGGGGCATAAAGGAGGGGAAAAGAAAAATGGTCTTCAAGTCTTGGAACAGTTTCTGCAAACCTAGGAAGGAAGGTGGTTTTGACATCAGGGAA
This sequence comes from Spergularia bocconei, assembly GCA_963457585.1. Lineage (NCBI taxonomy): Eukaryota > Viridiplantae > Streptophyta > Magnoliopsida > Caryophyllales > Caryophyllaceae > Spergularia > Spergularia bocconei. Next base: position 11,677,224 of record OY734959.1, read on the forward strand.
ATTTTAAGCTGGAATAAAGCCCTCCTGATAAAGTGGATCAGGAAAATTGAGGAGAATACTGACAGCATTTGGGTCAAATGGATAAGGGCCTATATAATAGGAAGCCAGGATCTGTGGACAATAGAATCAAAAGATGCCTGGTCCTGCAACATGAAGAACCTCATTCATGTCAGGGATAGTCTTATTGACAGGACATGAGGGGTTAAAGCTGCTAGAAAAGCTGTTTCTGATGCAAGAAGTACCACAGACATCTACAATATCTTCAGAGATAAAGATAATGTGAAGTTTTGGCAGAAGACTTTCTGTGATCATGCAGTAATTCCTAAGCATGGTTTTATTGGCATCTTAGCAGTGCAGAAATGTCTAGCTACCCTAGATAACCTTTGCAGGAGAGGTTTTCAGCTAGCTAACAGATGTGTACTCTGCTACAGGAGTGTTGAGACCACAAACCATCTTTTTTTCAGCTGCAGCTTTTCAAGGATGGTATGGGGGTCTATGATTACTAAATATCATATATCACATGGTATTTCTACACTCAGGCAGGAGGTTAATTGGTTTCACAGGTTCAATAAGGGTAAGGGGTGGAAACAAAGGAGAAATAGATGTGCTTTGCTTTGTACGATTTACGAGCTGTGGATGTACAGAAACCACAGGATCTTTCTTGATAAGCAGAGAGGAGTTGAGGAAATATTTAGGAGAATTAGCTATACTGTAGCTGTTAGAATGATGTTTCTAAATTTAGGATTAATTGAGGATAGTCTCGCTACCATGCTTTGAATTGCCAATTTTGTAGGCATTTCTGAGCATACGCTAGCCCCCCTTTTTGTAATGGTTTTTGGGATCTTCCCGGGTTAATATAATCTTGATCATTACAAAAAATAAAATAAAAAATGTAATATTATAACGAGTCATTACCTACATTTCATAACAACCTGTTCAATTTTGCACGGGTACATAAACTAGTAAATTATAGAGTAAAAATAGATTATTTAATCTTTTATTTGTGCATTTACAAGATCTTTTTTATTTTGTTTTATTACTACTTTTGGTAAACTCTATGAACTCTACCAAAAACAAACTCTTGAGGATCCATACCCTTATTGATTGATAGTATATGATTAATGACCCAAATGATGCAGCTTTTACATGATTAGTTATGGTTATGACTAACTTCTGATTGTGGAATTAATTAGGCAAGTAATAGATTATACTAGGAATTATCTCGTGTTTCACAGGATCAGTTTATATATTTAGGTCGAAATATTTATATGTAAATTAACTCTCCCTACCACACTTTTGCAACCCAAATTTATCAATGATAATAATAATAACAAACTTTTTCACCTACATTTTAATCAATTAGCATCATCTCAGTACTTATCAGTTCGTGCTTGTTGTTACTAATCACCACATTCCAAGCCTTGACACCCTAGCTTTAATCATCTAATCATCCTTCTCGCTTGTGACTTTGTGAGGCTATCTAGAAGAACGCATTTCTCACTTGGGGACCCAACAACATGCTTGTTAAGTTGATAATAAAATCTGAAGATAAGTAGTATGCAATTATAATTTGTAAGCAAACATACCAATTTACATAATGGTTGTACCTATTTCTTGTTATTTTCAAGAACATCAGATGCAAGAATTGAATGAATCAAAACGGGATTGGGTGGAATGAGTTTTCTTCCAAATTAGGGAGTTGTTTTTATAGCGTAATGTTCATTCATTAATGCCTTGAGTATTGCATGATACTTGAGAATTAGGAGATGAATGAAATATTGACATTATATTTGAGACATTTAACCTCTCTATTTACCTTGTACATCTCATTTGACTAAATAATAATAAAAACTAAGATCCATGAACCACAAAAGCAGTTACATCAGTTGTACTCAGACCTGGCAAACGGGTCATTCGGGTTGGGTTCGGGTCGGGTTTATTCGGGTCGGATCATCTTTCGGGTCATGTATTTCGAGTCTATTTCGGATCGGGTCAGGTTCGGTTTGGGTGGGGTCCAGTTCGGGTGTGCCAATTACGGGTCAAATTCTGGTCGGGTCAAATCCGGATCGGGTCATTTCAAAATGTTGAAATATGATCATATTAATGGAAGATTTCTTAAAATTTTGTCTAAGATTATCTTAGTTTGAAACTTTACTGGTAATTTGCGTGATTGAAGGTGTAATATATCTAATGTAAGTCATTTTTGCTCAACAGAATCATCAAAACGTCTAGTTATTCGGGTCTAGGTCATTTCAGTTCGGGTCACATTCAGGTCGGGTCATGTTCAGGTCAAACAGAATTCGGGTCATTTTCGGGTTCGGGTCGGGTCAATTCGGGTTTTGGGTTGAATTCAAATTAGAAATACGGGTCAAGTTCGGATGTTCGGGTCAAGTAATTCGGGTCGGATGTTCAGGTTTGGGTCAATTTTGCCAGGTCTGGACTTGTACTTACTCTTAGCCTCATGGATTCGCGTAAATAAACCAAAATGGTCTCTCTTGACGACTATTTGAGCATAATCCGCACAACTCCTTTGACTTCCAGTTTTCATTTCATTTCCAAGACTTATGCACAAACGTAATGTACATGTATGACCGCATGCATAATGCAATGTCAATGATATGGCTTAAAATTTGAAGTATACAATGTCCCTACTTTTACCCATGCATAATGCAATGTGAATGATATAACCTAAAATTTGAAGTATACCATCTCCCTACTTCTACCAATATGGACAAATGTCCCTACCACACTTTTGCAATATAAATTTATATAGAGATATAGGATAGGATTTGATTAGTGTCTGGGTTGCGCCCAATTAAATACTAATTTGGGTTATTCCATTTCCTTTTATTAATCCTTGCGCTAATTTGCCTTTGATTGTGATTTGTTTGAGTGGCCACTAGATAAATTGGTATTAAAGGAGGGGAATTTGGTAGCGGTTGCTCAAATTCCCCACAAAAAAGCGGATTAATTGACCAACAGTCGGGATTTGGCATGAATGACATAGACCACATAGTTAGGGAATTGAATGAATTATATTGCATTATGGTGTGTGTAACACCCTGAGTCGTATCTATTACTATTGTTTCAACTAGTTTATTTCAAATTTTGACTTTCAGTTAATTATCAAACCGAAAAGGCCCCTTTAAATTGTTTCATTGCATTTTCTTTTATTTTAGTTTTTCTACACTTCAATTGCAATTTAGTCTTGTCCCTCTTCCTTGTGAATATGATCTCCACGTGTCTTTGCTAGTTAGCTTGATATATTACCTAGGTTTAACGACAACTTAGTGTGTCAATATCTTTAGAAAATTACATACATTTGCACACATACGAATCCACTACTAACTTAAGCATCACTAGCGGTCCCAACACCACCCCCGACCCTGGCCTGGGCCAGTAATGCTTGTTACTCTTTTTAAGAGGCGTTCACTACAGCTCTAGGAGGGCTCCCTTTCTATAACAAATCCTTGATGGTTTTCTAATCGGAACAACTTTATTGTAAAAAAAATGTGTTTCCCACTCAATTGATGTACTTTTGTTCAATTGACAATTAACTCATTGAAATATCCAGAATATGATAAAATTATATTGATCTTGTAGCTTGTACCTAAAAAAGTTGTACGACAAATTCATTGGTGCCGATGTACTGTTAGAGTAGGTGTCCTCCGACAATAATGCATTGACTAATTAAATCTAGTTAGTAATAAACTTGGGACATATGCAATATACTAAATCAGCTGTGTAATACCCCATATTTTAGAGGAGGTTATAAGAGATTAAGGGCTCATATGAGATGATTAAAAGGATTGATAGTGCTACTCATACCAACAAAGTCGAATTTCCTTTTAGGAATAATCTCATATAATAAGAACTCCACAATTAAGCGTGCTTGCTAGGGAGTAATTTCAAGATAAGTGACCTCGTGAGAAGTTTCCCATGGCGCGCATGAGTGATGTCAAAATCCGCCTAAAGGACCGGTGTTTGTTTGTGTAGTCAGTACACAGCCTGACAAGCTGCCATAGGTGACTACTTCCAGTTTATTGTGATGAGCCGGGTCAGCATCCCAACGGGGGAAAGATCATGGAGTTGGAGTATGGTTGGCTGTTAGGTGCAACGAGGACGTTGCTGTCATAAGAGGGGGTGACTGTAATACCCATATTTTAGAGGAGGTTATAAGAGATTAAGTGGTCATTTGAGGTGCTTAAAAGGATTGATAGTGCTGCTCATACCAACAAAGTCGACTTTTCTTTTAGAAATCCCATGTGATAAGAACTCCACAACTAAGTGTGCTTGCTGGGGAGTAATTTCAAGATGGGTGACCTCCTGAGAAGTTTCATAGGGTGCGCATAAGTGAGGTCAAAATGTGCCGAAAGGACCGTTGTTGGTCTTTGGGGTCAGTACACAGCTTGCCATATGTGACTACTTCCGGCTCAGGGCATGAGACAGGGTGTTACAAGCTGATTACGTAAATCGATAACGTTTGGCTGGCTAGAGTTTCACATTATTGTCGTTTGACGCCGATAATCAACCATTAAACCCCAAGGTTTCATTTAAAGAGTTAACTAGATTATACCGAATAGTGTTGTACGAGTTTGGAATTCAGGCCGAATAAATTATGATTTTTGTGTAAATTGACCATTAGCTATTAAAATTATAAAGAGTTGTATTTTGGGCTAAAAATATGTAATTGGTTGTTATTATATAATTATATAATCATTAACTAAAACCTAAAGAGATAAAAGTACAAATTATCCAAAAACTTGTTACGTGTTTATTTAACCGCAAGTGTACAGGTAATTGTAGCTAACGGGTCGGTCTCAGGGAGGTAGGAAAAATGTCTAGGTCGTCTAAAGAATTGAAGTCAGCTACGCTATGGTCGAAAAGGTTGGTGATTGTATCTATTGGAACAAACAAGAATGTAAATGAAATCGGTTTAAATCAATAAACTAAAGGCTTAAGGTGGAGATATCCCCACTAACATGCATCTACTACGATATTAAAGCACATAACAAGTTAATTACACATAGATTAGGGGAGATTATGCAAAGAACTACTTATCCCGGCGGGGCTATCATAGTCTAATCCGATTACTATCTTAAATCCTACTCCTGTAGTGAAATGATCAAGTAATAAGAAGCATTAAGAACGCATATATAATTTCCAACTAGTCCTAGCAACCCACTCCCGTGGTGAAACAGTCCTAATCATTATAAGAGGGCTATTACTAAACAAGAATCGTAACTTTCGCTTATAAAATCCGTTTAGCACTCAACAAGCATGAATTAGCGCAAATCTAATCGCAGCAACGAGCATATAAATTAGACAACAATAATCAAAATCAAGTTGATAATTAAACCTAGCCATAATAAGCCCTAATCATATGAATAAATTTAACTCGCTAATTTGTGAATTAAATCATAGCATCTAATATGTTAGGGTTCAATCAAACCCCTAGAAAACGACTACTCACATATTAAAATTAACAACAACAATAATTGAATTAAATTAATACATAACTAAAAGAGTAAAGGGAAAAATAACAATACTGTGATGGTCTGAATAATACTCTTGATAATAAAGAAAATAAATCTGAAAATAGGAAATAAACCCCCGAAAACGAAACAAAGAAAATCCGGAAAACATCACCCGTGTATGCTACACGAGTCGTGCAACACAATGCAAGAGTCGTGCCCTATGCAGTGACCAAATCGTCAATATGCACAAGTCGTGTGAAACTGGTCCGGCAGTCCAACTTCAAACGTCTCTAATTTCTTCGTTACTAATCCGATTAGGGCGTGTGACCACTTTTTAGTAAGCTAAGATCATAATATTTCACCTCCAATTGGTTGTATTGCAAAATTATAAGTGGTTTGGGAGATATTGAGCTCCGAAGTTGGCACAGTGCAAATGACTTCAATCCCGTATCTTAAATCTTCCAAAATGTCCTTTTTATGCCTGAAAAGCTCAAAAACGAAAAACGCATTAAGAGACTCGTATCCAGTGGAGTGCTCAAATCACTTGATTACGAATCATGTGATAAATGTGAATCTTGCCTATTAGGCAAGATGGCACGAAAACCTTTTTCGGGAAAAGGAATTCGAGCTGGTGAGCTATTGGAACTAATACATTCAGATGTGTGTGGTCCAATGAGCATCACAGCCAGAGGTGGTTACAACTACTTCGTCACATTCACAGATGACTTTAGTAGATATGGATACATCTACTTAATGAGGAACAAAGACGAAGTCCTACAGAAATTCATAGAATTTCAGAGGGAAGTTGAAAACCAACTTGATAGGAAGATCAAAACCTTACGATCTGATCGTGGAGGTGAATATTCGAGTAACGAATTCAGTTATCACCTGAGAGATTGTGGTATAGTATCACAATTAACACCTCCTGGAACACCACAGATGAATGGTGTTGCTGAAAGGAGAAATAGAACCCTATTAGATATAGTTCGATCTATGATGAGTCAGGCTGAGCTTCCTGATTCATTTTGGGGTTTCGCTCTACTATCCGCCGTTTTCCTGCTGAACAGGAGTCCGACAAAATCAGCTCCAAAGACACCATACGAGATATGGAAAGAAAAAGTTCCCGACTTGTCTTTCATAAAGGTTTGGGGCTGTGAAACTTATGTTAAGAACCGTTCTGACAATAAGCTAGCACCCAGATCCCAGAAATGCCTATTTGTAGGTTATCCTTTAGTAACACGAGGATATTACTTCTACAATCGTCAGGAGAACAAAGTGTTTGTGTCTCGTGATGCTGTCTTTCTAGAAAAGGAATTTATTTCTAGAAGATAGAGTGGGAGAAATTTTGAACTTAGAGAAGTTCAGGAGTCACAAACAGAGGAAGATAATCAGGATGTTTTACGAGAAAACAGCTCTGAAACTTCTGATATAGTGGTTCCAACCTCCGTTCCTAGAAGGTCAGGGAGAGTAAGTCACCCACCTGAGAGATACTTAGGTATTGTCGAAGATGATGATAAATACTTAATGTTAGTTTTAGAAAGTGACGAGCCCGCAACCTACAACGCAGCCATGACATGTCCAAATTCTACAAAATGGCTGGAGGCGATGAAATCTGAAATGGATTCCATGTACGAGAACCAAGTATGGGACTTGGTAGATGTGCCAGTTGGAACAAAAGTTCTGAAATGCAAATGGATCTATAAGATCAAAATCGACATGGATGGAAACAAGGACGTTTTCAAAGCTCGACTAGTGGCGAAAGGTTTCACGCAAATTCATGGTATTCACTATGATGAATCATTTGCACCAGTTGCGATGCTCAGATCCGTACGGATAATCTTAGCGATTGCTGCGTTTCATGATTATGAAATATGGCAGATGGATGTCAAAACCGCCTTCCTGAACGGGTTTCTGGAAGAGGAAGTGTATATGACACAGCCAGAGGGTTTTGTCGATCCACGCAATCCTGAGAAGGTTTGCAAGCTTAAAAGGTCCATTTATGGACTTAAGCAAGCATCCAGGAGCTGGAATCATTGGTTTGATCATGTAATCAAACAAAATGGTTTCGCTCGCAGTGTTGAGGAACCATGTTTGTACATGAAGTTTAGTGGGAACAAGGTAACGTTCCTGGTCCTGTATGTGGATGACATACTTCTCATAGGAAATGATATTCCGACCCTTAACTCAGTTAAAGAATGGTTAAGAAATCATATTCGGATGAAGGACCTAGGAGAAGCGCAACGCATCTTAGGCATCCGAATCTATAGAGATAGATCAAAACGGATGTTGGCATTAAGTCAAGAAGCTTATGTAGATAGGATTCTTGAGAGATTCAATATGGAGAAATTCAAGAGAGGATATCTGCCAATGGGTCACGGAATAGTTCTGAGTAAGTCTCAATGTCCATCTGTTGCCGCAGATATTGAACGCATGAAAAAGATCCCGTACGCTTCCGCAGTTGGATCAGTCATGTATGCTATGATGTGTACGAGGCCTGATGTCTCACATGCTTTGAGCATGACGAGCAGGTATCAGGCTAATCCCGGTGAAAGTCACTGGATAGCTGTAAAGAATATCCTAAAGTACTTGAGAAGGACTAAAGATACATCCTTAGTGTTTGGAGGAGATACTGAGCTACGTGTAAAAGGTTACACAGATGCTAGTTTCCAAACTGATCGAGATGATATGAAATCTCAATCCGGCTATGTTTTTACTCTGAACGGTGGAGCGATCTGCTGGAAAAGTTTCAAGCAATCTGTCACAACGGATTCTACAACGGAGGCAAAGTACATTGCGGCTTCAGAAGCTGCAAAAGAAGCGGTATGGATCAAGCAGTTTCTAGAAGGGCTGAAGGTTGTTTCGGCAGCAGCAGATCCTATCACCATCTATTGCGACAACAGTGGAGCAATAGTTCAGGCTAAAGAGCCTAAGTCTAGTAACAAGTCTAGACATGTACTCAGGAAGTTTCACGTAATACGAGATTTTGTGGAACGAGGAGATATTTTGGTTTGTAAGATCGGGACAGATGATAATGTCGCCGATCCTCTGATTAAGCCGATGACACTGGCTAAGCACAACAGTCATGTAGCGTCCATGGGATTGAGACGCATGACTGATTGGTTATAGATTATATAGTATGTAATAGTTAGATCTTTGTATTGACTTTTTACATACATATATATATAAAGATTTTATCGTTTAAATTTATTCAGTTTTGTATATTCTGAATAAATATACATTCTGTTAAACTCCTATAGGTCGTAGAGACGATTTGAGCCCTATGAAGTGAACAGGAATAGCAGAATAATTTAGTCCCTAGTCACAATGTGAAGTGACGACTCTAAGTGACTAGAGTGTAAGTCGATTAGGAAGACTGGTTCAAAAGTCATAGGTCATGAGCGACCTGATCGAGAAAACCACTTTACGATTCACATCGGGTGCAGGACCGACCTGAAAGACATCTTGCATTGAGTGGGAGATATAAAGGGCAAGAGAGTCGATCACGCACATACTTGTCTCGGACAAGTGGGAGATTGTTGGACTAGTGTCCTCCGACAATAGTGCGTTGATTAATAAATCTCAATTATGGAATAAACAGGGATCAGTTTATAAGATGAACTTATCAGTTGATCAACGTAAATCAATAACGATTGGCCGTCTAGGGTTTGACGTTATTGTCGTCGTAAGATGGCGGAGATCGACTGATCCCTATCGGTCATACCTATATAGGATAACGTGATGAACTCCTGTCAGCCAGTTAATAGTTAACTGGCAATGTGTTTAGTATCAGGCTGTAGAGTTTATTATATTATTGATTATAAAATAATTGATAATAAATAAACCACTGATAAAATAGAAACTTTATCAGTGTATAAGTTACTAAATTTGAGATTAGTAATTATACGGGTATTGTTGTGATTTGTCAGTCGTGACAAATTTAGCTAGAATTAATTACAAGAGTTGTAATTATTAGCTAAAATATGATTAGATATAATTATTATATCAATATATAATAGTTAATTGTAACTTAATTAGTTAAGTTATGAAATGATTAAATTAACCTTACTATACCTTAAAGGTTGGTTAATGTAAGTGGGGGCAAATTAGTAAATTTGATTTACTAATTTAACCCACTACTATATATAGTCTAATCCATGTTTAGACTTAGAGAACTAATCATTTTCAACACAAAAATAAACCCAAAAAATTGAGGAAAGAATCATCATCTTCTTCCTCTCTAAAAAGAGCCAACTATTTCACCATAGCCACTAAGTTTTTTGAGCTTTGCATGTAGCTCAAAAACACATCTAAACACAAAAATACTTCACCCTAATTGATCACAGCCGTGGGAGATTAGAAGAGTTCAAGAATCACAGTTTGGAAGGAGGATCATCCTTGTTAAGCAGCTCAAGACACTCCTTAGTAAAGGAGAGCACAACCTAGAGCCAAAACAAGGTATACGATCTTTAAACTCGGTTTTTAGTTGTTTTTAACTACATGCAAATCGATCCTCACCTAAGGTTCAATTTAATAGAGTTATTAAGTGTTGTTTAGAGTGTCTAAACCACCTTAGGTTCTAACAGATATGTCCGGGGATATTGATTCTACCAAGTCTACCTGATGCTACTTGATAACATTTATGGGGAAGGGGGGTTGATGTGTTGTGATTGGCGTGTGCTAAAAAGGAGGATTTAGGCATTTTATGGGGTATTTGAGCATGTTCTTAGAGGGATTCGTGAGTCAGGTCTTCGTGAGTTGATTGGAGCTAAATAAATGATGTTTCGGTGTTTTTGTGCCTCATATCCCCCGTACCAACTTTTAGACAAGTCCCGAGAACACCAGAGAAGACCCGAAGAAGCTAGTCTCGGAGAAGGAGAAAAAGGCTCTCCTCGGATTGAGGAACACGCGTCTCTGCCCGAGGAGATGTCGTCTCGGTCCGAGAAGAGCTCTTCTCAAGGCGACTTCCGCGAAGTTTCAAATGGGCTTTTTGACGTTTTTCTTTGATTCTTTTGCTTTTGTCTTCTAGTATTTATGTACTTATGCTAAATAAATTAATGGGGCGTAAACCCCGCAATACGAATTATCACTTGTCATTTTATTTTCCATCTTATTTTCATTCTACAGAGAGATTTTAGAGAGATTAGTGAAAAATTAATAATTTTATTATGAGTTTCATTCCAAATTTATTACAATAATTATTCTGGATCAAGATCTTTCATCCTATGTATTTGTAAGATTTCTTCGCTCTAAGTTGCCTTTAATTTTATTGTAATTAATTCATTTTTCTTCAATGCATGATTTATCCTTGTTTTCTCTAATTGGTTGATTATATTGAATTGGGTATTTCATATGCTTGGTTTATTGATTGATGGTATATGATTAATGACCCAAAAGAAATAACTTTTACATGATTAGCGTATGGTTATGACTAATTAATGATTATGGAATTAATTAGGCAACTAATAGATTAGATTTGATTAGGGTCGCGGTTTTGGCTAACTAGTTACTAATTTGGGTTGTTCTTAATCCTTTGTTAATCCTTATTACTCTTCATGTCTTAGGTTTTGATTTATTTGAGTGATCACTAGACAAATTAAGACTAAAAGGAGGGGAATTCGGCAGTGGTTGCTCAAATTCCTCACAAAAACAGATTAATTGGTTTAAGCCGGGATTATCTTTGCATTAGTTTAATTAGAGAGGTAATAAATTTTCTATACTAGGGTCTGAGACTAGATTATCACCGAGGGTCGCCTTAATCCATTTGATAAATCGTTTATATCATCTTCACTTTTAGTTACTTATCAAATTAAAAACAAAAAACCCTTTTTATTATATTATTTCTTTTATTTATTTATTTTCCGCATTAGAATTACATACTAAGACTCCCCTCTTCCTTGTGCTCGATACCCACTTACCCTAACTTCTTAGTTAGCTTTAAGTGGTAATTTGATATGATTTAACAACATTCCTCACATCGGGGGGGGGGGGGGGGGGGGGGGGGAGGACTGTTTCATGGCAATCAAAATTGTGAAAGTCTGATGCGTTGTAAACAACATATTTTGAGTATCTTGCAGCAAATGAGGCCGGTAAGGAGTTGGTGTGGATGAGAGATTTTGTTGAAAAATTAGCTTTGAGCCAAGAAAATTCAATCTCACCTTGTAAAGAATGCTAGTTACCATTCTCGAACCAAGCACATCAGGTATAATTGGATTTGAGAAGATGTAGAGGATAACGTATTCGAATTTAAAAAGATTCAGACCAATCACAGCGGATCAGACATGATAACTAAGGTGCAGCATTGCCTATGTATATGGGTTATTACTATATGTTTACATATGATATGGCAAGTAAAGCCTATGTAAAATACTCATTTGCCCTTTCTAATCTTGTACTCCCTCCGCCTTCCTTTAAACATCCCGCTTTTCTTTTGTATTTGTCTTTATTCAAACGCCCTATGTCAAAACTTACTATATGGGGTAAGTTTTTACCACACATCATCATCCCACTATCTCAAAAAATAATAAACAAATCATTTATTATCTCAAAAAATAATAAACAAATCATTTATTATCTCAAAAAATAATAAACAAACCACTCATCATCACAAAAAATAATAAACAAACCACTCGTTATCTCCATCAATTATCAACAAATTACACTACCTTAATCCAAAAGCTAAAGGCAATGGGCTATTTAAAGGAAGACGGATGGAGTAACTTCTTCGAGAAGCTTCTGCCAAACACAAAGAAGAGTCTTGAACGCAAAAAAAAAAAAAAAAAAAAAAAAAAAAAAAAAAATTAAGACACCCAAACATTCACAAAAAAGAGAGAAAAGGAGAGAAAAAGTTTAATCCCATATAAACCTGAAAACCCAAATTAGAAGTTATTGTTTCGGGGCTTGAACGAGCTGGGATTGCAGCGAAATTTGGGAAAGATGCTACTGCATATGGGAGCTTCATTCTTGCCAAGTAATGTGACATTTTGACCTCTCTAAATGATATATTCAGTCTATTCTTCAATTCTTTAATGCTCCAAGAGCGAATAACCAGCGCAAGTCGGTTAAATCTTTGTCATGAATAAAGCTCAGGCTGATTATGAAGGCAATGTGGTGAATGGTATTTTCCTGGTCTAAGATACACCTTCCTTTGTCTTAGTTGATTCTAGAACCTCTAGTTATAATGTTTCTTGTGTCTTATTTCATACTAACTAAAGTTACGAGGACATAACTCGCTTTTAAGTAGGGGAGAATGTGATACTAAGTTACTAACTTCACTCATTTACTGATAAAGTCACGGATTGCATTCATACATTTACATTTTATGAGTTTATTATGTTTTTTTATGTGTTGTTTGGTTGTGATTTGAGCTGCTTTATTTACTTTTCGCTTTGGGAACGAAGCGTTGTCTTAAGGAGGAAATTACGTAATATCTCGAAAATTCGATAAATTTTATAATAATATTTTAGAATTATCAATTAATTTATTTTAGTGAAAAAACAATTTAATTGAGTGTTGTGAATTGTTTCGAAAATGAGTTCGGAAATGGGTTTTAAAAATGGATTTCGATTTGGGTCTTTCTTTTTGTACTTGGACCAACCCTTACTACAACAACACATCAACCCAATACATATTGGCCCAAACACCAAATCACATACACAACCTAAAAAAAGAAAATCGGAAAAAGGAAAAAAAAAGAGTAAAATAAAAACATTAAAAAAACCACCCTTTTCTCTCTCCAACCCCACGACATACCCCTTCCCCCTTTCTCTATTTAAAGTCATGCTCCTTCCCCTGTTCTTCATGCACCAAAAAGTGCATGCCGCCCAACCTTGGCGCGCAAGCTGCCGTTCTGCTGATTAAATACCGTCGATGGGTCGTTTGAACACCTCATCCGCGTTCTCCCTCTTCTTTCGAGTTAGAGCCTGATTTCGCAGATGAGGAGTATTAGTGAATTTTGTGCTACTGAGTTTCCTCTGCTTGAAAAGGTAAGGTAGCGTGCTTAACCTTTTTTAAACCTGTAAAAGCCTTTCAACCTTATGTGCTAAATGTGAGTCCGACCTTTACACTCAGGGGCTAGAAATGCTACGATCTCGTGTAATTCACCCCTCTTTTTCGGGAGATCGGATCGGCAACCCGCCGGTACGGCATCTCACGGTGGCGACTCCGCTGGGGACTAGTTGCAAAGCTCGAAAATTGATCCGTCTTAAATATTTAATGCGTAATTAAACATTGCATTTTTCATATAGTTTGCATGCCGCGTTAATACGTTGCGCCCTAGGACAAAGCCAATTGACCTCGGAAGAAAGACTATTGCTCATCGGACCAACTTGGTTTATGCGATAAAAATAAGGACTACTTTCACCCCGTGACGCTTATACTAGTCAACTCGGCATTTAGTATAAAATGGACGAACTCATTAACACGGTCTGACGTAGCGAAACCTAATGAACTTTGTCCTAGTCGTGGGTATCACCTCCCCTACTATCTACCCCATTTAGCAATCATAGGACAAATTATATGTGTTTTTTAATTTTATACGTGCATTGATTGCTTTATTAGTTAAAGCTCATTTTGTCCCAAAAATTGGTGAGTACGTACGTGTCTTAGAAAGGCAGCTTAGACGCCATAGGATTTCTACAAATGTGTTAACCATATTTAACGTGTACGTACGTGTCCTAGATAATAAGTGTCCGTGTGTTTCAATTCTCTATGCCTAACTTTGAATCGGATAGTTTACTCGAATACCATAGTAGTCTGCATGCTTGTGCATTAAGGACTCCAGGCCACCTTTTCTTATACTCCATGTGTCTTTGATTAGGAATTTTAGTAAGTTCAAAAATCTTAACAATCCTAATCCTACGTCTTTCTAAGTTTCCTTATAGGGATCAAGAGAGTTCTACCAAATTAATGCTTCTAGTATTCAATTGCGTACACACTTTTCCATAGGGTTGTTAGAATCATAGCAAAATTCTGATTAGCAACTCCGACACTAAAAAAGATTCCTAAGAAAAAAATTCCATGTAAGATATGGTCAACTAGATGTACTACACTTTATATAACTCTATTAAAGAAGGCTAAGTATTACTCTAATGGGGAACATATGCAATAATGAACTATAAAAGAAAGGGATATTTTCTATGGTGCCCCTATACTTTCCGACTTTTTCAGTGGTGACCTCGTAGTTTCCGACCTTTCTATGGTGCCCCTGAGGTTTGTATTTTCGCAAAATGTGTAACTGTTGAGCTAACGCCGTTGTTGGCCGTTTGTCTTCGTTTCCTTCCGTTTCCCTTTCACTCGAATTAAAATACTAAACACCCTACCTAATTATATATTATCTTTATAAACAAAAAAATAAAGAAAATTAACAAAAGAAAGGAACCCCATTTTCTCTCTCTTTCCCATTCACCCACCTTCCACCTTGCTCACCACCCCTTCCCCGCCGCCTGTCCACCCCCGCCGATCGACACTGGCTACAACACTATTGTTCCGGCCGGTGTTGGCCGGCCAACCCTTTCACCCACCGCGGTAACCTCTCATTTCCCTCATCTCCCTTCATTTCCTATCTCTCTTCTCCCTCTCTTCAGCCTCCAAATTGAATCTCCCTCCTCTACTCTTTCACAAAATTAAGTAGAAGCATCCCTAGGTGATGGTAAAATAGGTTGCCATGGTGGTTTCATGGAAGAGGGGAGAGAGAAAATGGATATGAAGGGTTAGAGGGGGAGAATAGATAGGGGAAATGAAGGAGAAGGACGAATGGGAAGTTGCGGAGGCGGTGGGAAAAGGATGGCAGGTTAAAGCTGGCTGAAATGGTGGTGAAGGCACGAGGTTGGATGGCGGGGGTGGGGCATCAACGGGGAATGGTTGGTTGGCAAGGTGGAAGGTGGGGGGGAGGAAATAGAAAAGGGGATTTCTTTTTCTAATTTTATTGTAATTAGATTGGAAGGAGGAAGGAAATAATAGAGGCAAACGGCCGAAAACGGCATTAGCTCATCAGTTACGGATTTCGCGAAAATGCAAATCTCAGGGGCACCATGGAAAGGTCGTAAACTACGGGGCCACCACAGGAAAAGTCGGAAATTACAGGGTCACCACAAAAAATATCCCTAAAAGAAATTAAGTGGTACGTCCATGTAATGACAAAAAGATTTTTCATCTAGCTCACTTTTCTTGTCCAAGTGTCACAAACTACAATTTAACACCTACTTAAAATAACATTCGTACTTACTCCTACGTGAGCACCACTTTGGACACCTCTCATAGATCAATTCAAAAGAGTATCGAAGAAAATTCAGAAATTAAGTACTGAGAAGACGACTTTTACAACGTAAACATGGGCTTAAAACTAATAAGTGTTATACGTTAATTAAAAAAAAAACTTGGTCTCCAAGCAGGATGAGATTACAATTACGCTACTCTAATGCCACTGGAGTAAGAAGATCAGACTAACGAAGGCCCGAAATTCGTGTGTGCCAAATTCAGTAGCCAATGCCATCGAAATGCCAATAAAAGAAGAAATTCATTCCTACGTAATCCCATTAGTCCACGTAGGAGGAAGCTCAGCTCCTAATGCTATTAAGATGCCACAGAAGGAAAAAGTTCACAAAAATTCAGGAACTCACTCATGACTAGTTTACGTAGGCCAAAATTCGCGTCCAACTTCACCACGGTATTTGGAATACCCTGAAAAAGATAAAAAGGGCACACCAAATATCAAACCACAAAGATCAACTAAGTACCTTCATACAACGAGTTTGTACCACACTTAGCAATTACTCCATGTGAGTCTAGCAACAACGATGTTCTTAGTTCTAAGAGTCAAGGGACGTTTATCCCTTTTCGATGTACAACTTGATTCTAATGATAAGACTATGATTTCCATTTATCCTCTGTCTTTGCCTATTTCACACACTTTCAAATGATATTGCAATGAACAAAATTTATCATTAGAACAAGTATAAAGCAATGAAAAATAAATAAGGAAAAGGACTTCACAGAAAATTCACATTGGATTGTATAAAGAAATAAAAGGGATCAACAACGGCCTTTCATTCCTCAAAGTTTTGTAAGTAGACGTCTTTTGTCTATATGATAGGTCTCAATCCAATCAGTACCAAAAGAAAAGAACTCACAATGCGAATTCAACGGAATCAACAACAAGTCAACAAAGTAGAGTGTGGCTTAAATCTTGTGACGAGGATGCACTTGCCCATTTTCGTTACCTATTCCAAGTCTAACGTAGGATACCCACTCCCTACCACTCACCTGACCATTTTTCGATCAATCAATAAGCTTTCCAAGTATTCCTTGAGAGACTTATTCGAAACTTTCAAATTGTTCACAATTTAATGATCCAAAATTTGACCATCGTGTTTCATAGCTTACAAACCTCACATACATGACTCTCCGAACCATGTTATATTAACATGAATACGAATTTTCAAGATCCACTTTTTATAATGGCCACAATTTTTAAGGCTCTCAAATTCACAATTTCGGCAACATGAAATTAGGAGGCCTGTTTTTTTAAACGTGTTTCAGGCAAATTAGTCATGGCGTCTGTAAGAGGCACGCATTTGTGAACACCTAAAGATACGCAATTGTGCAATTCTTTGACGTCATTAAACATCATTGTTGCCAACACAAAATCAATCATGTTTCACACATTCTTATAGCTCATCATTTTAATAGCTATTTTGAATCAAGCCATAAGAATTTGAGAGGCTTTTTTCGGCTACATTATGGTTGCATCATCCCAATCAAGCGCACGTCATAATTTTTACTAATCATATTGTCAACTCCAATAACCTTTTCAATTAGCCATGCCCGTGACCCTTAGGGTTAGACTTGGAAGTTTGAACCTCTACTATGCTCAACTCACCTTGATCCACATTATATCAAACTCTAATGGCAATCCCTACGATCAAGGAACCATACCCTTTCAATACCGAATGGCTTTCACCTTGGTGTCACGACTCACAAGCCATGTCAAACCAATCTGACCAACATCTGGTCTTTTCATGCATATCCATATCACATACAACTGTTCACAAGCAAAAATCCAAACACCTACAAGCCTTTTCATTTCACAAAACCTTCCTTCAAAACCTTGTCTACCCTTACCTAGGGTCCTCGTCGCAAGTATTGAATCACAAGCTACTTTGTTGTACATTGTTCATAGTTCCACAATAGTGAGTTCGAGTCGTTGGATACATTCTATCCAAAGCAAATCAAAATCAAAATCTGGAGATATAGACCAAATGTACCTTTAAATGATGTCATGTGTTCCATACAAGGTTCCCAATTTAAAAAAAAAAACTCATTACAAGACTTGGGGGCTTCTCTTTTCAAATTATAATGTCAAAATCATCATTCAAAGACGTTCTTCTTTTAACATGAACTACATATGTCAGTGCCGAAATGTAACTCTACATACAAGGCAAATATCGAATCCACTAGTCCTCCGAGCGCCATGTATGCATGAGAAATTAATTGGCTCATCAATTAGTCAAAGTGAACACTAATGCCGAAGACTCATTAGCAATTGCATGCATTCTACGTACAAGTAAAATTTTCGATCATACTAAATGTTGTGTACGTATAATAAAGGGTGTTTCCTAATTCCCTTGAAGGAAGAACAAATGTCAGACACTCTCTATCATTTCCACCCCTTGCGTATAAAGTCTTTACACGAATAACGATTGACTTCTATATGTAGGGTGTCTGCACACATATGGCAACATTCTTTGGCTCTGCAAGTTTTACTTGCTTTTCAAAACTATTGACTTCTATATGTAGGTCCAATTCAAAAACAGAAGTCCTAACATTGCTACAAAAAGAAGAATTCAAATTTCTAAATAACAAAGCTAAATGAGTTCATTGCAATTAAAATTGGTAAACATGGCTCTTAGTCTTGCTTATCTTTCGAACCCTACTCATTAAGCATTTAATCTAAAGACAGCCGGTTCAAATCACATACAATTACATTTTCAGCTAGACTCTTGAACATCGTTATAGCTACACTCATGGTAGTGGGTCGATTTCGTAACCAGTTCAAGCATTTCCCATGATTCAAGACCTTCTTTGGTACCATCAAGTGAACCAATGTCCTTCGAAGTCACTTCGGTAGGCCTTTCACCTTTGTCGTAAGCAACTTCGAGACACCACTTCACTTGAAACTTTGATTTACTTCTAGAACATATGTGGTGGAAGAAATTAACCATATAAGGGAACTGAGACCCATCACCACAAGGTTGGCATCCACTGTATTACAATATCCAGCTTCTATTCCAAAGTCAAAACATTGTAACACTTAGAGTTAAGTCTCTTCGATTCAGTTCCTCTAGTACACAAGGTCTCTTTCTTAGGGGTATAGTACACATACCATTATTAGTGCACCACATTCTGTCCTCACTATCTTGAACGGTCTTTTCCATCTTCCCTAGGGCACGTACGTACTGACTTGTTTGCCTTGAGTTTGCATACTTTCTACGTGTAAAAGTTGCTTTGCATTTGTTGGTCATCATAGACATGGTTATCTATGTATCGATTTACTTGCATTTTACATGAGCCATAATATGATACAATTGAGAGGCATGACAAGCAAAAAACAATGTACGTTCGTTCAATATATATGCAACCACCATGGAGAGCAATCCTCAAAATGGAAATTCGCATCTGCGGGAAATAAAATAGACTTGTCAAGTTCAAAAGAAATAGCAAACTACAACCTCAAGTTTGATCCTCACACTCGGGGGCTAGCAATGCTTTGATACCACTATGAATTTGATAATGGAACTGAAACATCAAGCTCAGCAGTCTCCAGATAAATCAAGCTCCGCAACCACCAAGGTATAAAATCAATTTCAGCAGTCGCTAAACTATAAAATCAACCTCAACAGTCGACGGACCATAAACGGCATCAACTTCTTCCGGATGACAAATTCGCTCATCCAGAGCATACAAGTTATCCAAATGCACGATGAATGTCTTGATCGAATACTTCGCCCATTCAAGATATCACTCTACGACACTTACATTTTGATCGCTTAATGCACCCGATCGAAATGGCTAGGGTTAAATCTTTTGTGATGCTATGTGTGGCTTAGAGGAATGTTCTTTGTCATTATTTTGTTGCAAATGATTTTTCAAACCTTTGAATTTCGTCTACTCAGAGACTCGGTCAAAGCGGGGGCTCCTCTAGACACCCTACATTTGCACCCATTTTAGCGCCCGATGATGAAAACGAATAGTGGAAACGCGTTGAAAGGTATCGTTTGCGAATGAGTTTGATGTATAAATTTAGACCCGAATTACCACGTTTAGTCAAAAATAGCCATTATATCGAGACCTCGTGGGTTGACCCATTAGATTGGTCTAATATATGCTTAGTAATATTGGGCATACGTTATTTAGGTGATTTAGATAAACTTGGGCCAACATTCTCATAAGACACTTTATAACAATCTCGTATGATTGAATTTCTAATGTCGTTCAACCCATGGCATTAGCATTTGATGATAAGTGAAACTTTACTACATGCATGGATTGTCGGTTAAGTCTTCAATAGTCTTTCCTAATTAATTGTGAGTTGGAATAAGCATGGGAGATTATGTTAATTTTCTATTACCATTAGGACACTTCCTACGTTTAAATTCCGCAATCCCCCTTTAATTAGTGCGTTGACATCATCACTAATAAGTTTCCTAATGCCAGTCAAATGCCACTTCTCTTCTAGTATAAATAGCCCCTTCGTATCTCTTATTTTCCCAGGGACAAAATGCACATAACCCACACAAATTCCTCCAATTAGTGTCCAAGAAGAGAGCCGATACCATGAACAAGCACATGAGTTTTGAATAATATTTATCACACATAATTATTCTAGCTACAAAACTCTGACCTACATCTTCAACAACGAGGATTGGGACAAGATCAATAAACACCCTTATTACCATAAACACATACACCTTACCCACGACGTCCAACGACCGTAGACTTTTCAATCAAATAAAAACAAGCGAACTAGGCTACGTGGAATACAAGGGTCAAGACTATACCTTAGACTCATTGACAAACGACATCGAGATCTGCGACACAACACAAGAACGTCCACCTGAGGACCCCAATATATTTCTCAAACCCGTTTTTGAAGTGTATATGTTTTATCATCATGATTATTGTGATCTTAAAGTGATTATCAGGTTAGTGTGCTTTTGACAATTCATGTTCTATTCGTAGCCCCTCTTAGTGTTTTAAACGTTCATGATCAGTTTACATGTTCTCTATTTGTATCAATATTCATGTGATCACACTATTAATTTACGTATAACCTTGTGCAATGCATGTTCGTTAGATTAATAATCTCATGTTTTCTAGTTACGTAAGTGGCTACAAGTTGTGAAGTTTGATCCATGCTAATCTCTAATTGCATTCATTTGTGTGCTAGCATGTTCACCAATATATATACCGCATGCTTATCTTAACTACGTGACAATATTTCCTGCATATGTGATCATAATGTTTATTCGTCGCATAATTTTTATTACTCGCTCGCATGCTACTTGTACGTGCTTCCGTGGTTAATTACAATTTTTATATTTAATTTGGATCAATTAGTAGAGACCATCAACTCGATGGGCGAGTTAGGTGCCTAACACCTTCCTAACTCGTAACCTTGCATTGAACCTCCAGTTTAGGTTCGTGGGGTACCTATGAAAATCCCGCTGGCGACTCCATGTAATTCACCAGTCTTTTCGGGAGAGCGGATCGGCAACTCGCTAGTACGACATCTCACAGGTGTGATTGGATGAGAACATAGTATCATGGTAGGTGGAGAACGATTCAGTTTATACAATTACCGTATCATGATTGGGTTGAAATTAATGTATTAGTATCAGTATATAGTATGTCTTGTGACAAATATGTTATTTTCAAAGATAAGATTGAATGTATATTGAATTGGTTGATTTGGTTTGGTTTTTGGGCGTATCACCGATTTATATTATGGCGTTGGTTTTTGTATTGTTTTATATGATTTGTGATATATGATCAACTATCTCTTAATAAGATGTTGGTTACTTAGACGGAATAAAAAAAAACTCCTAATTATTAGTTTGAATAAAAAAGAAAAACTCCTATTTATTTGTTTGAGTCCGAACGACTCCTATTTATTGCCCCACCACATCGGTTTTTAAGAAGGTTTGACTCTAGTCTACTCTACTTAGGTTAAAAACACCCAGTAAGAGGTGTGCACACTTAAGGTCTAGTTGTCTTGAATTATGGACTATAGTTTATGGTTGACTGGATGAGTTGGCAAAAGATTCGATTCATTTCTAAATTGTATGGATTATGGTTTAGGGGTTATGGATTATAGATTATGGATTAAGGAACATGACACATGGCTTATGATTTTCTTATTTATCGTTAATCTTTGATTTGTTGGATATGGATTGTGAAATATTTCTTATGTTATTGGTAAGTGATGAATTGAATGGTGGAATGTGGACTATAACTTTGACTGTTGGTTTGGAATTCTTGTTGGATGATTTATATATGCCAAGTGTGTTTTCGAAAATAAAAACTAAAATGCTTTCAAAATCCAGGTAAGATTAACATGTTGAGGTGTTTGCTTACTCAATTTCACTAACGTTTTCAACTGTGATTTTTGTGCTTTAAATCCACCACAGGTTCCGAGTGATTCATGCATACAAGAACGACGACTCATTAGTTATGAGTTGGATTTTGTAGACTTCCATTTATTAGACAATATATTGGACATAGATTATTTCATATTTATATTTCATATTAGGACTATTGTAATTTTAAGTATCGGATGTAATATATCATTTTAGACCATTAGACATTTTACAGTTTGGCGTCTGAAATGTCCTAGCAATCTGGTCTTAATTTGTATTTTGGCTCGCAATAAAACGGTTTTAAAAAGGAAAGGAAATTTGGGGGTGTTCTAATAATGACCTACTATCCATGAGAACAATTTTTGAAAACTTGTTAATTGACTTCTCCTATCCATCAAAGTCTCGCGTGTGTTGATGAAAAGTTGAGATCGATCATTTGGATTGCCGAAATGGCCAAAGATGCAGGTTGCCCACAATGGCACTTAAAAAAACAACACAACTTATCGTGGCCCCTCAATACCTGGATAATATATATAGGTAGAAAAAAATGGACAAACATGAGTATATGACTGATAACAGGCGATAAAAATAACATAAAATACATTAATATTAAAGATCATGATGATGAAATTTAAAAAACACAAATTTGTAAGCGAATAAGCACGCAAACTAGTTCTAGCCCGAGACCCAAATAGAATACAAACATAAAGATTAATATTGCCAACAATTTTGCCAGAATATCTCCAACATTATATATTGCTCTTACTCTACTCAATTTCAATAGCACTAACAAAAGTCAAATGTTTTTACGTGTTAATTGAACTCCCCTAATTGTGTCATTCAAGCTCATCCTAGTCTACATTTTGAGCAACTACTTCTATATCTCTCATATTAGTCCAACTCCATCAATCACTAGAAAAACCCAACAATTAAAAACGTCGTTCTCTTATCTTTTACCAATACAGGATTTCAGACATATATATTTTCATATCAAGCGCTTACTCCATCAATCCTCTTTTAATCGGGAAGCGAAATTGATGAATAATGGGTTCTCCACGGTATAGTGAAACAGCAGTTCTCGAAGGTAGTGGTGATGGTAGAATTGAAGTAGGAGCTGGAGGAGGGAAACTTTAGTCGGCAGGGAAAAAATAGTTGTGGTAATATTCTCCAGCATCCGGCAAGAGATGGACATCTACTTCCAAGGAGTGGATGATATTTAATGATCCGTCCAGTCTAATTCTCTTCCGACATCATATTCGGCCTCCTCCATTCGTTCAACAACCCGTGGTATTAGTCCAACAAATTCAACCTGAACTTAATCCAAATTGTCATGACTAGTCTTGAAGAAGACTTTCGAGACAGGTGTGGAGCTTCTTGTGATTTTTTGCTGTTTCGGCTACAACCCTTATACAAACACTCGTCAGGATGTTTGAAATTATTACTTTTTGAAGTTTTCTTGATGAATGTTGTCGAGTTTATGAAGAAATATTAATTGTTAATTTTCTACCTTCATACCTCCAATTGTTAATTTTCTACCTTCATTCCTCCAAATCTTAATTTTCTGCCCACATACCTCAAAAGCTTATTCTTTTTCTACCCTCGTGCCGCCAATTACAATCTGTAATTCTGTGCTAGTCTATACCGAAGCTGATTTTGCTTTTGTGTCTACAGCAGAAAATATTTTCCAAATCTAATCTTTACATTGCTTTGTAAGAATAAAATTAGAGCCCTAGAAGTTTTCCAATTTAAAAAATTACCGAGTTAATGAGCTCAAATTTTCCTACATAACGCAGCAAATTAGAAGTTTCTGATCTTGATTTTATTTATTATTGGAGTATGCATCCCAATTACATGTTAGAAACTAGCCTTAGTTTAAAGGGAAACCAAGGTACTTGGAAAAAATTTGGCTTTTGAAAATCTAGTGTGGAAGAGTGTTTGTGTCATTCAAACCACCATAGTAGATGTTAGTTTTTGCAGGGTTTGCAATAGGGCTGGAGACAGCTGCACACTTATCTGGACAATGTATGGTTTTCTGAAAGTCCATCACCCCATGTAAATAATACCGTCTCCGAACACCAGATCCCACCGACACACTCCTACACTACCATATCCAGGTGCCAGCATCTCATACACCGCCTTTGTCGGCAAATGAACACCGGGGTGACTTTCGGTTGTTATTAGTGGGAGGAGAGAGAAGATGTGAAGGGTTAAAGAGGGAGACCAGAAAGGGAAGGAGTATCCTGAGGACCGCCGGCCGGATTGTCGGTTTTGATGGCGGTTTCAAGGGTGGAGCTCCGTCGGGCTTTGGTGACGCGGATGTATGAGAGGGGAAGATAGAGAAAAAGGTTGGGTTTTGAGGAGGGGGAGTGTGGAGAATTTCAAAATGACCTCTAGAGGTGTCGTTTCTTTTTGGCCTAATTGCATTTGATACAAATTACTAAGAATTTGATTCAAATCCAAATTATCAAATTCTTGCATTACCTATATATGCAATTTGACTCAAATTTGGATTTTAGAATCAAATCCATGTTGCCAAACACTCTCTTATGGGAACTAGTCGTTGACCCGTGCAATGACGCTATACTTCATTGTAAATTCATCATGTTTAATTTACTATCATTTTAGAGGAGTTATGCCCGATTCAGTAAAATTATTACAAAGTATCAAATTTAATTGACTGTTTTACGTCGATCAAAATTTCAATGTAAGCAATACCACCTAAACTCTACTCCCTCCGTTCCCCTTTGAACACCCACACCCCAAATACCCCAGTGTTGATAAGAGTGTACACGCAAATCGGTTAACCAAAGTTCCAAAAGAATTATTTGGTGAGTTAGATAAGAATCTTAGCAATTGGAACTTTGATTAACCGATCGATTAGTATGAACACTCTCCTTAATAAGGGTGCGTTTTGGGTATGAGTTGTTTAAAGGAGTACGGAGGGAGTACATGCTTGTTTGTTTTAGGTTCAGTTTCACGAACCCTCAAATAAATTAAAATAAAAATTAAATGTTGAGTTTTATGAATTATTATATATTTCCTCCGTCCCCCTTTACTCCGCTTCAGTTTTTACGTTGATTAAGGTGGTGTAGTTTGTTTATTATTGTTAGAGATAGTGAGTGGTTTGTTTATTATTGTTGGAGATAGTGGGTGATTTATTTATTATTGTTGGAAATAGTGGATGACTTGTTTATTATTTTAGGAGATAATGGGTGGTTTGTTTATTAATTTTGGAGATAATGGGTGGTTTGTTTATTAATTTTGGAGATAATGGGTGGTTTGTTTATTGTTTTTAAAGATAGTGGAGGGTTGATGTGTGCTGAAAGCTTACCCAATTTAGAAAACTTTAAAATGGGGTGTTTAAAGAAAGACAAAAAAAACTGGGGTGTTTAAAGGGGGACGGAGGGAGTACACCATATTCAATAAGGCCAAAACATTTCAATTGGTTGAAATGAGTGAATTTGCTATATAACGCACATAATAGACAATAATAATATTCACATAGTTTTTTATTCCACTACATATACTCACGAGTGTTTGAAGTGAGACGGACAAAATATGAAGTTAAAATTATGTTATTTTTCTTTCAATTTTTAGCAATTTAGCATTTGCTTACTTTGTTGTTTTGTACGTGCTTTTATATAGTATAGTCCGTATTATTTATGAATTTGCTAACACACAATGGTCCTGCCTAATTCACCCGCGGAACATTTTTGTTGCTATCACCCACGGAGCTTATTGTTAACGTCTTAGCTACCCACCCATATTCTTTGTTTGATGCACGTATGTATTACTCTGATTACACCCACCGTTTTGCATGATAACCAGCACAAACGTAACATAATCTCTAATTCGTTGTTCCACATATGCTTACTATATTTGTTGAAATTTCGATCAAAATTAAACAAATGATTAAATTTTATCTTTAAATAATTAATGTAGAATATATGGTAGTACAATTATTGGGAAATTATTTGTTTTTAAATTTGGACGAAATATTAAGAATTGATGTCCTTCATATATAATTTGACAAACAAAAGATTCAACAAAATATCAATTGCCTTAGTGGTTGCAGTGGAGTCAACCACCATTATGGGGTCGAACGTTTCCAATCTTATACTATATATTAAAAGCTGAGTTAGAGGCAACGACCACGTTCACTGGCATCAGTCAGACCATCTGCCATACCACGTGGCATGCCTCTTTAATTTTCACTTAAAAAATCATTTAAAATGTCTTTTATGGTAAAAAAAAATGTAGATGGACATTCCATACATATCAAAAGATTCACAATAGTTTTTATTATAAATAATCAATACTTATTATTAATTGATTGCATCTTTACCTTATTATTTTGTACCTTCCTTATAACTTATTTGAACAGAAACCACATCATCTATATTGATAGTTTTATAAATGATAAAATTTAGGGTTTTTTGCGAAACCCTACCTTTAAAAGCCCCGTTTTTGCGAAATCCTACCTTTTATAATATTTTTTGCGAGAGACTACCTTAAATTAAAAAAAGTTTGCAAAAACATTGTTGGCATTTTCCGTTATATTTAACATCAACTCCCCTTTGACCGTTAGTTGACTTCATTTACCTCCATCTCCCATATTCAATTATACCCAAGAATCTACTCTAAAAAAAATTAAAAACATTACCAATTATTTAAAAAAAAAAGAAATTAAAATGGGTTTTGTGAATCTTTCCTCATGCTTCCTTGTATTTTCTCACATGGTCAAATATTTGGGTAATTTTTGGTTAATTTGACGAAGTGGAAAATCTTGGGGTAGGTTTTTAATTAAGTGTGGTGGTACATCAATCTAGTTGAGCATATAATTGTGAATTTTTAATTGATAATCGGGCCATTTGGGTATAAATGAAGATATGAGATGAAGTTAAATGAAGTCAACTAACGGTCAAAGGGAAGTTGGTGTTAAATCTAACGGAAAATGCCAATAAGGTAGTGTTTTGCAAAAAAAATTTAATTTAAAGTAGTTTCTCGCAAAAAATATTATAAAAGGTATGATTTCGCAAAAACGTGACTTTTAAAGGTAGGGGTTCGCAAAAAACCCTAAAATTTATTGATAAAATTATTTCTTTACAAAGAAATAAAGTGATAAAATTTATTTCGGGTATACCCAAAGGTTTTATTAGTTCGTTAAGGACCTCAAAGCTCACAGACGTTTACTGTTGGTGACGTGGCACAAGTTTGAGGACTCTCCTTTTTTACTCCTTCCTCTCTCCTTTCTCCTCTCCCTAGTCATATCCACCACTACCGCCAATCCGCCACCACCGCAAGTCTGCCACTACCGCCTCTTTTTTTTTTTTTGAAACTACCGCAATTCTGGTTTCCAAAAAATTAAAAGAAAAGGGGATTAACAAGATGATCAACGGAAAAAAAAACTTGTTGGAGAAGTTGATGCCTATTTTGATAACAACAAATTTCATACGAAGTAGTAGAACTGTTGGAGATAGTGGATTAGTGTTGTTCCGGGTAAAATTGGACCAAGTTGTCCTCCTTTTACTGGACAATCAAGATTTGTAATGAAGTTGGGAAGACGCCTTTGGGACGCCCTGGAGGAGGTACAGACCAGCCTCCGGACCTGCTCCTACATAGGGAAACATTAACTAGCCTCGGGGGGTGATCGAGGAAGCCCCCTCCGATGCCTAAGTTAGTTCAAATAGTATTTGTGAAAGGAGTGGAGAGAGAAACCTTTTTTTTTCATACCTTTGAGTATGTGGTATTTATACTAACCTGCCTTAGTTTTGTGGTTGTAAATGATGCACGTGTGTGGACCTCAATTGGCCACATCATCAGTTTACAGAAATAGGGTCAACCTCAGGGAGGTGTCCTGGAGCTTTGACCCTACGGGATCTGGACCAGGGGAGCTGGCCGGGTCCGTACCAGCTGCTGCCTGGTGAGCTGGCAGGGTCCTTACCAGCTGCTGCCTGGTGAGCTGGCAGGGTCCGTACCAGCTTTCTAAGAGATATGGCCTAACCCTCTTTCGCAGGTAGCTTTCGTGACTAGGTGAGCTCCATTTGGTCTGGTCTACTCAGCTAGGACTAGGCAGGGGGAAGAGACAGGGTAGGTCATGTTTGACCCCCTACAATAGCCCCGAGCGGAGTTGGGTACTTGTATACAACTTCGTTCAATATTTACGGAGGTATATGTACGCTTTCACCTTGTATGTAGCTGTCCAGACTTTTCCGAAAGTTCCTCGTGATTTTGGATTCTAGTCGGGGAAGCTATTTTGACTTACCCGGATGCTCGGTGTGAATCTTGGTATTGTCAAAGTATGTTGTATTGACTTCCCGAGAAGCTGCATGTGGCTTTGAACTCTAGTCGAAGGGAGCTGTCTTGATTCACCATGATGGTAGATGAGGATCCGGATGTGGTCGAAGGGTGCTGCCCAGACTTATCCGGAAGCTCTATACATGGGTTCGGATTTCCGTCGAAGGGAGCTATTTAGACTTATCCGGCTGCCCATTCATCCTGCCATCGTCGATAGGTGTTCCTTAGTAAGAATCATTTTGCTTGGATTGTACGTGTTCTTTGGAAGCTGTCTGGAGACTCAGGATTATCCTCTTAGAAGTCGTTCTACTTTCAAGGGATATAGAAGCCCTGAGCTTGCCACATTGAGGCCACTTTTGCCAACGAGCTCTTGTGATTGCCCGGGTTGGAATCAAAGGAAACTTCTACTGGCTCGGGTAAAAGTCACATGAGCCATTTGAGAGTACTTGCTCCTTATCCTTCCGCATCTATACTTCTGAACCTTTCGTGTAGACTTCACATTAAGGATCTACCTTGTAAGTGAGGGTGACGCCAACTTCCTAGTCGAGCTTCTGATCAGCGAAGATAGTGCTAGATTGAGCTGGTCTAGTCTTCTTATAATTGCTGGTGTATAGACCATTCTGATGGCGAGGTTGTAGAGCTATGGCTGCCTTTTTATAGAAGGTGCCAGCTAGAGCTGGTCTTAGTCTTCTGTCAGGTGTGCAGGTGTATAGCTTGAGTTGGTCGTACCATGTTAATCGTGTAGGTCTACAGCTCTTGCTTACCAAACCTTATTTATAGAAGGTGCCATCTAGAAGCTGGTCTTAGCCTTCTGACAGGTGCTGGTGTATAGCTTGAGCTGGCCGCACCATGTTATGGTGTAGGTTTACAGCTCTTATTTACCAAACCTTGTTTGTATTAGGTGCCAGATAGGAGCTGGTCTTAGCCTTCAGACAGGTGGTGGTGTATAGCTTCAGCTGGCCGTACCATGTTCTGGTGTAGGTCTACAGCTCTTGCTTACCAAACCTTATTCGTAGAAGGTGCCAGCTAGGAGCTTGTCTTAGCCTTCTAGTAGGTGTTGGTGTATAGCTTGAGCTAGCCATACCATGTTCTAGTGTAGGTCTACAGCTCTTGTTTACCAAACCTTATTTGTACAAGGTGCCAGCTAGGAGCTGGTCTTAGCCTTCTAGCAGGTACTGGTGTATAGCTTGAGCTGACCGTACCATGTTAATGGTGTAGGTGAAAAAATCTTGCTTACCAAACCTTATTTGTAGAAGGTGCCAGGTAGGAGCTGGTCTTAGCTTTCTAACAGGTGCTGGAGTATAGCTTGAGCTGACCGTACCATGTTAATGGTGTAGGTGAACAGCTCTTGCTTACCAAACCTTATTTTTAGAAGGTGTCAGTTAGGAGGTGGTCTGCGCCTTCTAACACATCGCCTTCCTCTTAGGAAGTCTGTCTTTCCAGTTAGCGTTTGCTTCGTACGACTGGCTTCTTGTCTTAGGTATGAGAGGAGTTCCTTTCTTTGGCTGTCAACCATCTCCATGAGCAGCTGCATGGTTGTCGGTTACTAGCTTATCTGGAACGGCTCGCCTTTTGGTAACAAGAGGGTCGCCTTGAGCCGTCCTTGCTGCCTGGTTAGTCTCTTTAGCTTTTTCGCTTCTTCCGCTTTCCATCTTGACTACTGGTAGCTTTAGGAGTTCGCTTTTCAGCTACCCTAAGTGGTCCAAGATTGTGTGGCCAGGTAGCAAGAAACTATGTATGGCTTAGCTAATGATCTCCTACCAGCCTGATCGACATAGGTAGCACTAGCTGGGTTTGCCTGCTACCAGGTCTCCTTGATCACAGGCAATGGCAGCTGGCCCTTGGCCGTTTCGGGGTTTTGTTATCAGCAGGAACCTGTCTAACTGTATTTCTTTCCCCCTTACGTCTACCATCTGCGTGGGCTGCTTATGGTGTATAGAACGACCCATGTGTGTGGAGCGGCTTCGGATAGCAGCCCGGGCTAAGTGTGTGTTGGCTCATCGGTCTTCCCATACCTAACCTATACACTTAGCTCTTTTAGGGAGAGAGTTAGTCCTCTATCCCTTTTACCGTTAGTCGCATGTTGTCGCGTTTCTTTTAAATTACAAAGGACCTTCAAGCCAGACTAGGTATGTTTTTCTGAGTTTTCTGTTCTCTTTTGGGTCCCGCTAAGGTCTGGCAAGAGTACAGCTGTGTGCCCGTGTTTTAGGGTGTAGCTGTGTGTGCTACTCAGCCGGCTTAGGTAGGGTACTCTGTAACACTATGGAATATGGAAAGTGGATTATGGAGTTGGTTTGTCCCACATCGGGAAAAAATAAAGCTCATATGATCAGTTTAAAATAGATTCCTACCATCATACTACCAAAAAGGCCTTCACCTTTTAGAGCCCACGAGAGGATTTACGGGCTTAGGAGGTGACTGCCCATCTTATTGGGTTGTGTTGCGACGGACGGTGGTTCGGGCTGTCACAGATGGTATCAGAGCAACCCTGCGACCGCGTGCTGAGTGATGGGGTTAGACCCAGGTCAGCCGTCTAGCGGGGGAGATCTTGGACCTGTGTTGATGTTAGTATGGAATGGCCGAGGCGCGCCGGGGACGTCGCGTTCTCTAAGTGGGAGAGTTTGTAACACTACGGAATATGGAAAGTGGATTATGGAGTTGGTTTGTCCCACATCGGGAAGATAAAGCTCATATGATCAGTTTATAATAGATTCCTACCATCATACTACCAACAAGGCCTTCACCTTTTAGAGCCCACGAGAGGATTTATGGGCCTAAGAGGTGACTACCCATCTTATTGGGCTGTGTTGCGACGGACGGTGGTTCGGGCTATTACATACTCTCTTTCTTGTGATAGCTGCGTGTATCTTAGCAAGCTATGTGAAGATTGTTATTACCAGTCGTGTGCCCGTATGGTTGCATACGGGTGTGCTGGTTTATCACTTTGGCAGCTTTGGCCTTGTAACTGCGAGGGCGTGCCTGGTAGCTTATTCCTGCCACCTGGCAGTTTGCCATGAGTTTGCTGGCCTGCCAGGTGGATTTTATTTACCACTTGGTAGTTTGGCATGAGTTTGCTGGCTTGCCGGGTGGTTTGAATTTACCATTTGGCAGCTTGCCATGAGTTGAGCTGGCGTACCAAGTGGTTTATCTTTACCGCTTGGCATTCTGCCATGCATTTGAGCTGGCTTACCAAGTGGCTTGTTTCTACCACCTGGTAGCTTGCCATGAGACTATGTGACAGCATGAGCTGACTTGGTCTTGTTGCAGGTAGAGGTTGACCTAGTCTTTGTGCTGGTGGAGGTGCCAGCTCGGGGTGACCTGATCTTCTCATTGAAGGCAGGCTGGTCTGACTTTCTTGCTGGTGGTGGTCGACTCGGCCTTCTAACTGCCAGACACCATTCACTTGAGGTATTCTCTCTTTGGATCATATCGCGGTGAACTTATTTTGGTGGGCTAACTGTAGTGTGCTACCCGGTAATTTCTTCCATACTCGTCGTAATGCCTTTTTTTATTTCAAGCATCATCAGAGTGGAAAATATGATAGGTAGGACGGTAGCAAGGTTTTTTTGTGGTTAATTTGTGGGTATGCTTATTTAGGAACAAGTATATTGATTTTGTTCTAGTATAGCACTTCCGCTCCAGCTCCTTGCATCTTACCTCCAGCTCTCGGGAGCTAACTCTTCATAATTTGCCATGATCTTCCCGGTATCTCTTGCCCCTTACTCATTTGTTATCATGTGCGATGATAAAGGAGTATAAGATTCAGGGTACATTCCATGTAGGACCTATCCTGACTTATCAGGAAGCTTAGCGCGGTTCCGGATATTTGTCGAAGGATGCTGTCTCGATCCTTTATGGTTCTTCATTCCGTTTTTGGGAGACTTGGGAAATCTTTTCGACAGCTCTCGTAACCTCTCTGGATAATTGGAGGAGGTTGCAGGAGGCTCCGATTATCTTTGTCGGCTATTTTACGGGCTCCACGTCTTTTGTGACGAAGGTTGTGGCAACTCTGTTGCTTCTACTTAAGGACAACTTTTCTGGCTAGGCTGCAACAGTAAGCTTCTTGGATTGGTCAGCTCCTTCGAGACATGTTTGCCAGCTCCTTAGAGGCAGATCTGCCAGCTCCTTGGAGACAGGTATGTCAGCTCCTTGGAGGTGAGTCTGCTCGCTCGCTGGGGCAGGTCTGCCAGCTCTCGGCAGCAGGTCAGCCAGATCTTTGGGAGCAGGTCTGCCATCTTTTGGGAGCAGGTGTGCTAGCTCTTCGGGGGCACGTCTGTCAGCTCCTTAGAGATAGGTCTGCCATCTCCTAAAAAGAGGTTCGCCAGCTCGCGGGGGCAGGTCTGCTAGCTCTCGGTAGCAAGTCTACCAGTTCCTTGAAGGTTGTTTTCTCATGACTTATCGGGGTTGAAAAGTGAATCTTGTCACTGTCTAACTGCTCCTTAGTCTGGGTTTGTACCTTGTAGGAAACACAATGTGAATCGATGTAAGTACATGATCATTCTATTGTGACATGCAAACACAATATAAAGGAGGTGTTGTGCAATATTTTAATCCCATGTTTAGATTGATTTATCTAGTAATAAGAAGAAAAAGGACACTTAAGCTTCAAAAGCGAGTAAGTTAAAATCCGTTTTTAGGGGCGTTTGATCTTGAAGCTCCCCGATATCTGCTTTAGGGACGCTTTGGCAGCTCAAAAATTTTGCAAATCTTGCCATCACGTAGATCTCGTCGAGATAAGCGATTTGAAAAAAAAACATGCCTTAATCGAACATTCCAATCAAAAGTTGTGACTGCTCAAAGTTTGAGCAAGACTTTTTCAGAAAACAGTGGACTGATTGAGTTTAAACAAATAAGTAGGAACACTTAGCTTTGCAAAAGATGGATATTCGTGTTCTCTATAACATCTCGACAGCTTACTTTGTGGATCTTCTCCTACTTGTGAGGTGTTGATGATTTGATGAGCGCGGGGCGTGCCCCTTACTGTACCGTACCCTTGCCATGGGCGAAGGTGTGTCAGCAAAGGATGTCGACTCTAGCTTCATCCTCCTTGCATCATGCTCCTACCCCGGGTGGTGAAAAGCTTGCATGTTGTCGTACTCCGTCATAAGTGCTGGGCAGCTCCGATTTGTGAAAGTTTCGGAGTCTACAATCGCACATGTGCGAGTAGATCTGACAACTTATGAAAAAAGAAGAGGATTGAAGTGGAAGAAAGATGTGTTTCTTCGGTCTCTCCAAATACCGATCTTTTGAAACTTACGAATCTCTATGGGAGTTGAAAATGTATGTATGGTTGTATGTCTTCCCTACAGACGGCGCCAAATTGTTCCGGGTAAAATTGGACCAAGCTGTCCTCCTTTTACTTGATAATCAAGATTTGTAATGAAGTTGGGAAGACGCCTTTGGGACGCTCTGGAGGAGGTTCTGACTAGCCTCCGGACCTGCTCCTGCATAGAGAAACGTTACTAGCCTCGGGGGGTTGACCGAGGAAGCCCCCTCCGATGCCTAAGTCAATTTAGATAGTATTTGTGATAGGAGTGGAGAGAAAAAAAACTTGTTCCTTCATACCTTTGACTATGTGGTATTTATACTAACTTGCTTTAGTTTTGTGGTTGTAAATGATGCACGTGTGTGGGCGAAGGTGTGTCAGCAAAGGATGTCGGCTCTAGCTTCATCCTCCTTGCATCATGCTCCAACCACGGGTGGTGAAAAGCTTGCATGTTGTCGTACTCCGTCATGCGTGCTGGGCAGCTCCGATTTGTGAAAGTTTCAGAGTCTACAATCGCACATGTGCAAGTAGATGAATCTCTATGGGACTTGAAAATGTATGTATGGCTGTATATCTTCCCCACAGACGGGCCAAATTGTTCTGGGTAAAATTGGACCAAGTTGTCCTCCTTTTACTGGACAATCAAGATTTGTAATGAAGTTGGGAAGACGCCTTTGGGACGCCCTGGAGGAGGTACAGACCGGCCTCCGGACCTGCTCCTGCATAGAGAAACGTTAACTAGCCTCGGGGGGGGGGTGATCGAGGAAGCCCCCTCCGATGCCTAAGTCAGTTCAGATAGTATTTGTGAAAGTAGTGGAGAGAGAAACCTTTTTTTTCATACCTTTGAGTATGTGGTATTTATACTAACTTGCCTTAGTTTTGTGATTGTAAATGATGCACGTGTGTGGACCTCATTTGGCCACATCATCATTTTACAGAAATGGGGTCCACCTCAGAGAGTTTTAACCCTACGGGATCTGGACCAGGGGAGCTGGCCGGGTCCGTACCAGCTGTTGCCTGGTGAGCTGGCAGGGTCCGTACCAGCTGCTGCCTGGTGAGCTGGCATGGTCCTTACCAGCTGATTCCTGGTGAGCTGGCAGGGTCCGTACCAGCTTTCTAAGAGATATGGCCTAACCCTCTTTCGCAAGTAGCTTTCATGACCAGGTGAGCTCCATTTGGTCTGGTCTTCTCAGCTAGGACTAGGCAGGGGGAAGAGACAGGGTAGGTCCTGTTTGTCCCCCAACAAGTGGCTTCAGCAGGGTGAAGTGAGACAAGGCAGAGGGGTGAGCGAATGCAATTAAAAAAAAAATCAATCAATCAACTCAACCCAAATTTGATAGTAAAAATCAAAAATCTCATTTTGATTTGATGATAACAAAAAAAAAAAAAAAAGACTACGACTAGATCAAATCAACCAAAAAGTTCTCAATTTACTGATTTGATTAAAAAAAAATCCAAGTCTAAAATTTAAAAATCCCAGTAATAAAAAATCTTAGTCTAAACAATAAAAAAAAACCAGTACCATTTTTTTGTTTTTTACTGAGAGTTGGCCTATAAAAATTTACTGATTGATGCGTCGTCTTCCTTCCGTTGCAGGGGAGTTCTTTCACCGCCGGAAAGGTTCTCAGGAAAAACGTTGGACCCTTAAATGATAGTTAACTCGGTTGTAGTGTTACAATGTAAACTTAAGGTCACAAGTTCAAGCATTTTTCAGAATTAATCGTGTGTAGTCAATGGTTTGCTATTAGTAATATTAATATTACTAATCTATTTTTAGTTAATACTAGTTTAAAACTCGTGCGTTGCACGGTTAAAATATTATATCGTACGATGTACGTAATAATTATTTTCTTTTATTCTAGATAAAAGTTGTAGTATTATCCTTTTTTTATTGCCTCACGTATCCACTCCGTTTACAACTGCTAAAGACAGCATTGGGTGGGTATAGTATGGGACACAAAAGAGGGTGGAAGTTGGTATATGGTGTAATGGTTGGACAAAAGTAATTATATTAGGTATGGTATGATCAAATTTTACTACACGTAGTTCAACCAAAAATCCTAGATTGTATTGACTAATTAAATGTTTGTTAGTTAAGATGTCTCTCCATCTCACTGAATCACTTACGGAGTATTACTTTATCTTTATCTAATTTATTTATTTATTTTTTTACGCATTTTTTTCACAAAAGTCTCAATCTTGAGGATATATTTCAACCAAATTCATACTTCATTTAACTTTTCAAACATATATGTGCATGGATCTTATATTGAAGTACATTTTGACACGAATGTATTGATACATGTATCGTAAGATTCTGATATATGTAGCCCAAATTTTAATCAATTATATATGTTTCATGTAGATAACTTTATTTGAGAGTTTTACAAATATTGGACTCTCTCTGTGCATTTCCAGTTGGTATACTACCCCCGGCTGATGTCATGATGACATCATCTCAATACTAAAAAAAACTAATAAATTAAAATAGTTTGAAATTATCCAAAAAAAAAAAAAACTGATTTCACACTAAACGTTTGTTATATATATATTTTTTTTTTACCCTAATACTCCATATAACTTCTCTCCTAATTATACGTAACTACCAATTCAAATCATATCAGGAAAACATTCATAAAAAGTTTACGCAGGGTTCTTCCAATTCACAAACATTGATCAAGGTATGGGATTTTCACTTAGTATGGTACCAAACTTTATCACTATTTATAGCAATATTCCAATTTTTAGTTGTGTTTTGCAGTTTCATTAACAAATACTCAAGATTGAGCAACAAAAGAGCTCATCAACACCAAATTTTGTACCACGTTCAAAGGTGAGTTTGTTAATGTTAATTGAAATTCTATTTTTGCCTGTTTTTATTTCTTGAAATTACACATACAAGTATCAAATCTTAATAAGCATTAGAATTTTTTTTAATATATAATTTTGTAGTGTTCTACAAAGTTTCGGATTTAACATGGATGCTCGTTATTTTGATACCAATACTCGTTAGTTTAACTTCAATGCTTGTTTTATGCGTATGCTCATTATTTCGATATGAATACTCGTCAGTTTAGTGTGTATGCTCGTTAATTTGAAATATAAACTGTATGTAATGTAATGTGCACGTATTTTTTATGCAATGCTGATTTCATTAAATTTGCTCGTTATTTTGGTGTTATATGCTCGTTGATTTGATATGAATACTAATTTGTCTGATCTAAATACTCGTTAGGTTTAATAATTTCATTTTTTATTACCTTTCTAATCATTTCAATTATGTTCGTTATATTTTGGAGAAAACTCTTACGTATTTAATAAATGCTACTCAAAAATTTATCATGTAATAGACACTTATCTTCACATCTAATAATTAGTAATGCTCGTTAGTTTGATACCAATACTTGTTAGATTAACATGAATGCTCGTTAGTTTAATTTGAATGCTCATTACATTTTTAATAATGCTCATTAGGTTTAAATGCATTGTTATTACCCAAACGTCTAATAGTTTCTAATGCTCGTTAAATTTTGTTGAATACTCATACGTTTTTAGTAAATACTCATTAACTTATTTTTGTTATAATACTCGTTGATTTGATGCCAATGCTCGTTAGTTTAACACTAATGCTCATTGAATTTTTAATATGTTCTCATTATTAGTTTGATCATTGTTGTGAAATGCTCAGTAATTTTGGGTACATGCTCATCGATTTTAAGCATATGCTCTTTAGCTTCACTTGTGGTCAAATGCTCTGTGAATTTGACGTTGTGTGACTAATTTCATTTTATTGATATCACTATGCTTACTAACTTTGGTTACGTTGCTAGCTATTAATTTTAGCAAGAGCATACTAGTTGGCTAGTTGTGATTTTCACCAATTAAACCATTAATTTTTTTTACTAGCTCAATACGTTTTGGTTATGTACTCGTCAAAAGTTTTATAATGCTCATTGATTTTGGTTAGATACTCATCAATTTTACTAAATGCTCAGTATTTATAGATATTTATTAATTTTCACTACTTACTCGATACGAGTATGCAGGAGATCGAAGAAATCAAACTAACGGCAATGACATACGATTGTAAAAGGAAAATGAGGTCAAAGAGTAACATACAAGGCTCAGATTTAGAGACAAGGGCTCCAAGTTATGAGAACATCGCGAATTTTACACATGCTTGTTAATTTTTTGTAATTCTTGTTAATTTCCCATGTAAACTCATAAATTTTTAAATTTTTGTGTAATACTCATTATTATTTTATATTACTCACTGATTTTGATTATAAGCTCATTACTTTTCATGTTTGAAATTCAATACTACGTACCAATTCGATTTTTGTACACATTCTTATTGTTTTTCTGAATGCACATTGATTCTCAATAATAATAATAATCGATAGATACTCGTTCATTTATTGGGTAAGCCTTAGCTTGGAGACAAGGGTTGCAAACTATACGAAACTTGAACTTGTATTACAACTTCAGCCCTTTTTCTATATGTTGGTGTTCTATATGACCGAGATCGACATAAGACTCAACTTGTTAGATATTTCGGAGATTTAGTTGAAAGAATAATGTCAATTAGATTTCAAACTAAAGTTTGATGTAAGTAATGGAAATAATATAAGAGAAAAAACATGATAAAATAGAATATAGTTATACCAATTCATTAATCAACCATTAAGAGTATAAAAAAAAAAAAAAAAAAAAAAAAAAAAAAAAAAAAAAAGAGTAAACATCCAAATTTGTTAGGCGTAGAATTAGGAGTTGACAAAAGTAGTTTTTTTTTTATATTTTTATTTTTTTAACGTGAAAGTAATTTAGCAGCCAAAACTTAAAAAAGAAAACAAAAAAAAAAAGCTGACATCAGCATGACATCATCTTGGGGGTAGTGCACCCAGGTGTATGTTAGTATTTTCCGTGCATTTCTTCATTTCTAGTGCGTCGTGGGAATTTCTTAGTTCAAGATGCGTTGTAAAAATTCTTTTAATACTGTAAAAAAAAACTTCTTTTATATATATATATATTAGATTACACCGGGTTTTGAGTCACATCCTTTACTGCACTAGTTAAGCCCAATGTCGGGCTTTCATTTCTCATGTTGTACGTATAACAAAAAAAAATAATTGCCCCCAAAAGAAAGTGGAAATCGATATAAAGTGGAAATCAAATGAAAGCTCAATGTCAAGTGGTCAATGTTCTTACCTTCAGATGACAAAGATTTCTCTAGTTGAAGTTCTCAAAATCTACAAACGTCACTTCCTTGAAACCACAATCTAAATCATACAACAATTCAAAGATAGAATCACTATAAGGACGCATCAAGTTTAACAACAACACTTCCCAAATCAAAGAGCATCACCCCCTGACAATGTAAACACTAAACACACTATCAAGACATATCATTACCCTCAAAACCATCTTGGGAATTCCAACTCAAATTTGTTTATATGATAACCAAATGATCCCAAAACATATTAAACTAACACATGTATTAATGTTTGAACACCAATTTCCCATCAATAACTAAACATCATATAATCATGCTTCGTGCCATAAAACCTAAACCATTAGAATTGCAATCTTAATTAAACCCTTCATATTACATATAATTCATAAGAGTTTTTGGTCAGAGCACACCTAATAAAACAGTTTTTTTGTTAAACCACACATAATAAAACATATTTTGTCAAGCCACACCTAATAAAGTCAATTTTTTTGTTAGACCACACCCAAATACCTAATGTCGACTTCCAACGTTATCCACCCATTGCCGCCTTTTACCCACCCATTGCCGACCATAACCACCTCATTGCCTCCCCTATAGCCACCCAATTGCCTCCCGTAACCCACATTCTAAACACTTGACCTATTTTCCCCCATTTCTAACTCTCTCTCTCTCTCCCCCTCATTTTTTCTCCCTCTATTTGTTTAAATTTTCACCTTTTTTCTTCCTCTATTTCATCACAAAGTCATTACAAATGAGGTACACAAATTTATCTTGGAGCTAAAAATCAAATTTGGGGTGGAAATTAAGTTTGAGGTATTGAAAAGGGAGGGGGGAAACCTAAATTGGTGGGTGTGGGGTGGTTATGGGTGTTTATGGGTGGGTATGGGGGCGGGATGGACGGCTAAAGGGCGAAAGTCGACATAATGTGTAGTTTGACAAATAAAAAGACTTTATTAGGTATGTTTTGACAAAATTTGTTATATTATGTGTGGTCTGCTAAAAAATAAATTATTAGGTGTGGTCCCATATTAAAATTCTGGTATGCCAAAAGTTGTTAAAATTTGTTTAGAATACTATGGTTTCCTTTGTTTGGTTCACATATTAAAATTTTGGAGGAATTGGAAGGAAAGTGGGTGTTTTTATGTTGTAAATTAGCTTTCCGTCCAATTTCGTCCGTTTTGGGAGGGAAAAGAAATAATAGTTTAATGAAGGATTTTTCCTTCAATTTCTTTTTCTTTCCTTCCCCTTCTCATGTATCTTTATAAAGCAAACATAGGAAAGTTGTAAAATCTATTTCCTTTCATTTCCTTTCCGTCCATTTCATCTCTACCAAATACGCTGTAACAGGATAGGCAAAAAACCGACAAGAAAAAAATAAGAAAGAAAGATCCGATCAAAGTCACGTGCAAGAGGGTAGTTATGCCGGAAAGTTGACTTTATCTGCTTGGAATGTTTTTTTGGGAGTGCTTGAGAAAAAATCTATCTATCTATTACTTTTAAAACTTGCGTGCACCAAAAGCTTATGTGGCAAAGCTTTATTATAAAGCCGACAAGTCAGTATTAGCAATACAAATTATTGGACAAGAAGATTTTGATAAGATTCTCATTGCATTTAAGAAGATATTCAAGATCAAATGCAATATATTATTTTACACATATGGAAGGAAATAAATCAAATGCAATCAGTACAAACATATCCATGATAGGAATCAACAAGGATATTTTACAAATGATGATAAATATACACACATTTTTTCACCTTCAAAGAAAAAGTATGGATGAAAAATGACAACGGACTCATATTATGAACAAGTGCTGAAATCTAAATCCTTGACTTTTTCATTCAAAGTCAGATGTTATTGATTCATTTGTGTTAGAATAAAATAATGAAGAAAATATTATGACTGAAGAAATATGAGACAATTTTGTTACGGTCTAAGAATTTTGTTTTACATTTGGTGATCAAGAACGTCTAAAATAAATGTTGATGTCATAAAATAATAAATTTTCAGGTTTATGATACATTTCCATTAACTTCAATTCCTCAACAACAAACTCTGACAATTAATTGAGAACAACAACAAAAACGGGACGATATACGAGGATTATGTTACATATGTTAACCGACTTTCTTTTATGAGGGGTAAGGGGATCGAGTTTTAGAGTCGACGTTTAAGAATCAACTGGGATATTTGAGTAGGATTAAGGTGGGTGTAGTTGAAAATATTGAAGGGAGATGAATATGTTATCCACAAAAGTTGATGACAGGGTGGCGTTATCGAGTAAGGAAGTTGACGGCGGGATGAAGATTATCGGTACTTAATCCGAAATGATTTTCAATTTACTTTTTTCTAGATTAAAGATTATGATCATTAAGAAAGTTAGCATTTTAATTTTTCAAAATGGGTTGTATCGGTAAAATGGGTCACTTGGTAGATGAAAAACGGGTAAGGTCAAACACGGGTCGACCCAAGTAGGTTAGGCTGAGTAAAGATTAGAATGGTGCTAAGGTCCATGTAAGAGAAATACATTTGTAACCCCTTTTCATCAACAATTTTGAATAATATTTAATTAGGGGAAATTTTAACGATATATTAACGACATTATATCATATTATGTCATATAATACTTTAATTATACTTATTAGTTTTGGTATTAAATTTAAATTAATCAATATTATCATTGTAAAATTTTATTATTCTACTTTCTTAGTTTATGACCAAGAAAATGGTGGTCGGGCAACTACGGTATTAATTAGGTTAACTTTTGAAAAGAAATTTAAGATCTAAAGTAGTATTAAGGAAGGAAATGGGGCTTCTATCATTTGTCATGTGTACACATGTTAGAAAAACCGATATTTTATATTACTATTTAGAGAACCATTATTAATTGTCGTGCACTGTGCACGGGTCAAAAAGTATTCTAAAGCAAAAATAAGAGTAGAATGGTGTCACATAGCAGCGGTCAACGGGTAAAGGAGTCGAGAGGTTAAGTGTTATTTGGGATCGAGTATAAGAAGTGACTTGGGTAAAGGGATGGGGTAAGAAAACTCATAGAGGAAGAGGTGGGTTCAGTATAAAAGGGAGGAGGGTGGGTTTTCAAAGTATAAGAGCTCACCTGGAGCGTGGCATTTTGTAAGTGTGAGGATGCGTTTAGAATGTTTTACGGGTGTGTGGGAGAGTCAGCTAAGAGGTCATGTAAAGAGTCGACAAGTAAGATAAAACATTTGGCGTACTTGGGGTGACGGGTGTCGGCTAATATGTTGTCAGCTGGTTGGGGTGAGTGAGAGTTGGAGTTTAGTGATCGGTGCATATGAGTTAGCAATGGATTATGGGGACACCTAGAAATGTTGAGCGGGGAGGGGATTGACTACTAACTGAGAAAGAAAGTTGTGAAAAGGATAAGAGTTATCGAATACAAAGACGACGGGTGATCGAGTATGAGACTAAATAAGTTAGTAGGGGCAGGGTCAACCCTGCACATAAGTGAAGTTAATTTCAGGGTTTTATGCTTATTTTTTAAACACAATAGATCAAATAGAAGACACAAATCACCTAGTCTTAAATTTTCAATTTAAAATCACTGTGTTTCTTTTAATTCTCATATGTGTCATTATCTCACGAAGTTTTATATTACCTATTTGTCGATGTCACAGTTTAATTTGTAAAGGTTGAATTATATAATATCTTTAAAGTTGATACGAGTATTGCGGAAGCTTGAATTCTCGAAAGGATTAGATTTAATCGACTTGAATTGGCGCGACGGAACTGTGACTCTTTTTGTGTTTTATCTTTAAGTGTTTCGTAAATAAAAGAAAACAAAATAAGAATGAACAAGTTAACTAACTTGCTCAAACTCGACCAAAACCTAGACTAACTCGCCTAGGTTTTGATCTTTGATTTTCAATCCACGATCGACAAATCAACGATAACTTAATTACCTTATACCCCTTAACCAAGATTGTTCCGCTAGAACTCTCAAAATTTAACAAGTTTGTTTATGCAAAACAAAGCTCAATATTAATATTAAAATTCGATAATATTCTAAAATGAAGATCAGATTCAACCCCCTTTATATAGAAGTGACTCTAGACTTAAGACTCCTAGGACTTGGAAAGCCAACACTTGCTTTCAACTCTTGAAAAATGATAACTTGACTAAAACAACTTAAATATTCAATACAATGAATACCATTATTCCCTATGCTTGACTAGAACTGAAACACAAATAAGAATGAACCTCGCTCATTCCAAGGTCAAGACTCATG
Organism: Spergularia bocconei; assembly: GCA_963457585.1. Taxonomy (NCBI): domain Eukaryota; kingdom Viridiplantae; phylum Streptophyta; class Magnoliopsida; order Caryophyllales; family Caryophyllaceae; genus Spergularia; species Spergularia bocconei. Next base: position 11,720,394 of record OY734959.1, read on the forward strand.
TTCAATGAATCTCGCGGAAGACATATTTCTAGACAGTCTTGAGAATTTTATCATAACTTCTTCATAACTTCTTGGAAACACGTCTTCTTTTAGTAATGTAGTCCATAAGTAGTCATTGAAAAGTTCAGAAAGAATTTTATCACCTCGATGTTGAATGACTATCATAGTATAAGTATCGAATAAGTTGTCACGCCCACATTCCAACCCTCCACAGCTCCATCGCGGGAAAACAGTCCTATCAGGGAAACTTGAATGCCAGTGATAGACCCAATAACTTGTCTCTTTAACCCAATTGATCCCCAAGTGCTGTAACCACCAGAGCAGTCACACACCTTAGACTTAGAACATTTCCCCACAAGTGAACGTCATGATTCGTACTCAATAGGACTTCCTTATCAATAAGTGTAGGCTTAGCGATATCATCTATAGCTCCCGTATCAAAAGTAATATTCTATAGTCCTATCTTAAGTAAGCATTTGGGTGCACGGGTCAAAAAACTAGTTGGCTATATAAGGTTGTGTTAGACAAAAATAATTTATATAAGAGAATGTTTGACAAATCCAACATTTTGTAAGGGAATACTCCTATTTGACAAAAAAAAGATATTATTTTTAATTTTTTTATAAAATGCTAAAACATAATTGCGCGGGTACAAGAAATATGACACGAAAGTAAGATATGTTATCCACAAACATGACTTACGTGTACAGATTATCCGACAATGATGAACCTTTTTTTGTGAAAGGAGAATGAACAACATAAATGGGCAATTCCAACTTGATGGCCATCAAATTAAATGAGTTAGAAGATGGAGTGTTCTCAACTCAAATCTTCGTCGCTCTTTCCCTGCAACATTAGATTAGGCTAGTCGCCTACGTAACTGAAAGAGATGAATGCTCCAAAGCCAAACTTAGAAATTGGAGATTAATAAGTGATACTCCCTCCGTCCCAGATCAAACGCCCCAAGGCGTTTTTGTAGTAGAATAAGAAAAATTGATATAATAACTTGGGTGGAGTAAAATGAAGAGATAAAATGTGAGGATTAATAAAAGTAGGAGAGATAATGTGAGAGGATGTAATAATTTAATAAAAATAGGAGAGAGAAATATGTCTCAAAATAGATGGGGCGTTTGAAATGGGACCTCACAAAATGGAATATGGGGCGTTTGAACTGGGAATGAGGGAGTATAAAGTAATGCATTAAAAGGCCTAATACCCTTTGCACAAATTCCAAGGAACTTTCTTGAAATCTTAATAACAAAGTGGAACTAGTACTAGTTAAATCTTTTCCACCATCTTTCTATGTCCTCTGCTTTTGCACTTGTGCATCTTCTTCCCCATTGAGTCATTGACTCTCTCAAAATACAACCCCCCCATTTATTACAACTTACTTCTCCTCCTACCACAGTACCACCCCCACCAAAATACCATGTATGTACACACATAGTAATATCAAATTTGTCATTTTTGCACCAAATATAACCCATCTTTTATAATTCATTTATTCTTTCTAACAAATTTACCAAAACCCAAACTAACTCCAATACAATAGTAGCACATAAAATCCACTCCATATTTTTTCATCTTCAAGCAAAAGTGAACCCCCAACAAACTCTCATGATTCTTTTCTAATTACAAAGTTATTTGTTCCTTAATTTGTACTTGATCTCCTCACCAAAAAAACCAAACAAGGAAAACATCATCTCAACCAACAAAATCCATACATCCCTAAAAAATCGGTGCCAAAAATGGTGGATTTGAACCGACCCACCAAAGGAAGAAAAGGGTTCTATGTAAAAATGAAGTTTCTCCACTCAAATTACAGGCATGGAAGAGCCAAAGATCATAATAATATTAATAATTTCTTCAAAAGAAACATCTTTTCCCAATTTTACTACAAATTCTTCAAATGGGTTCTTTGGATTTTCCTTTCTTTTTACTTGTTCATCTCTTTCCCTTCTTTCAACAAACATTATTCTAATACTACATCCCCTGATAATAATCCAACAAAACCTCGGTATCTTATTGAAGAAGCCTCCCCCAACATTGCCCTCTCCGAAACAAATCCAGCAGGTACATTCATTAATCATTTCTAACATCTACATACGATTCATGTTAGCCGACCCCAAATCATTTTACGACTTTCTCAATACGCTTATTAGCTGACATTGTGTTATTTTATTTGTTGTGTGATGGTGAAGATTTGTCAGGTGGGTTGAATGTGAAGGTGTATGTGTACGAATTACCAGGAGAATACAATAGTGATTGGTTAAAAAACGAGAGATGCAGCACACATTTGTTTGCATCAGAGGTAGCAATTCACAAGGCGTTATTAGAAAGCGATGTGCGCACATTTGACCCAAATGAAGCTCATTTCTTCTTTATTCCTGTTTACGTTTCTTGTAACTTTAGCGCCATTAATGGCTTCCCTGCTATTGGTCATGCTCGCTCCCTCATTTCCTCCGCCGTTTCTCTCATTTCCTCCAACTTCCCCTTTTGGAATCGCACCCGCGGCTCTGACCATGTCTTTGTTGCGTCTCATGATTTCGGGGCCTGTTTCCACACCCTGGTAAGTCTATCTGTCTATTATTTACGGGTTTCGAGTTGAGTCGAGTTTGGTTCAGATGACATTATTGGTTAGATGGGATTGCACATGTGAATCTTACTTTGTTAAATTTGTGCGTCGATAACGTACGTATGAGAGCGCTACATGTGAGTCTAGTTACGATTGTCCCATGACAAATGGGGTAATGGGGTAATATTATCTCTCAACAATAAGGACTAATACAAGATACATGTGAGTCTTATTAGTTAAGATTGTCCCACAATTTTAAATCTAATGTTCCCACCAATAAAAGCAGCCCGGTACGTAATATTAACTTTTTAAACAAATCTGGTTAAAAATTTGTTGTCCTATGTCGAATAAAACATTACTATGATCGATCCTCCAATCGAAATTTAGTTATGAACTTTATTATAATATGTGTTTGTAGCTACATTTGTGACATGTAGTATCGAATAACATATGATTCCCAATCAAAAGTCCCTATGATTTTTACTTGTGTGGGTCTAGCATGACCATCTCATGTCGATGTCGATGCTGTGTACTAGGAATATATATCGACGTGTTTCACGTATCATCGTGTTCTTTAGTCGAAAAAGCGTATTGATATAGTAGTATAAATCGAGTTTCGGTACACTACCTTTATTTCTTGTGAATTGTGATACATTGTTGTTAACGTGGACTTAGAAAACACGTAATTTCGAGTAATTAGGTGATGAATATAATAAATGTTGGGTTGCCAAATTTGAAGGAGGACGTAGCGAAAGCGGATGGAATAACAGAGATAATGAGGGAGTCAATCGTATTGCAGACGTTTGGGGTGAAATACAAGCACCCTTGTCAAGAGGTAGAGAACGTGGTCATCCCGCCATACGTATTGCCCGAAAATGTACGTTCAACTTTGGAGAAATGGCCTTTGGGTGGTCCGCGTGATATTTTCGCCTTCTTCAGGGGTAAAATGGAGATCAACCCTAAGAATGTCAGCGGCCGCTACTATAGCAAGTACTATCCTTTTCCCTCCTTTTACTACTGCATTTCCCATTTTACCCTTATCGTATTAATTGTGTGCTGTTCAAACAAGAGATTGTTACGCAATTTTTTGGATATAGTCGTATACTAGTAGATGATACTTTTCAAATGTTTAGGATACTTGTTGATAGTAACGTTACTAACGTATATACATAATGTGTCCAAGTTAATGGTACATAATATTGGACTGATAATGATGTCTTGTGAATATTCTATGATCCATAAAGAAATTTAACTATGAAATCGTTATCATTATACATTCTTATACTGCATCAATATTGATATATTATCTTTATGTATGTTCAATGCAATTTGATGATGTTCTGAGCCGTATAACCATCATTGGACCATGTCTTGCTCGTACCGTGGCTTTTTTTTTTTAATAGCACTGCACTCATGACTCATGTAGTCATTGATCATGCATAAGTATTTGTGTTACGTTGCCACCCAAAAATCATGCCTTTGTTATAGATTGTTTATGCTTCGTGTTCCTATCAATAATGTACTAATCATCATACAATACGTGTATAACCACTTTTGGACAAAATTTACTAGATAACGTAAGAAATTGTTTTACGGTATAGGTCGTATTTGACAAATGAATGAACGATGTCACACGATATGTATAGTATTCGATGTGATGAGATTGATTACTACGTTTATGAGATATGCATGCTTTGATATACCGATCATTATTGTTCCGAAACTTAAACGTGGTGCAATTGTGTTGTTTTCGTAGAGCCGTAAGAACAAAGATATGGAGGAAGTATAACAACGACCGAAGATTCTACTTGAAGCGGAATAGATACGCCGGTTACCAGTCAGAAGTTGCTCGTTCAACATTCTGTTTGTGCCCACTAGGGTGGGCCCCATGGAGCCCGCGGTTAGTAGAATCCGTCGCCTTAGGCTGCGTCCCAGTCATCATTGCAGATGGTATCCGGTTACCATTCGACGACGTCGTACCGTGGGCGGACATATCCCTCACAGTGGCAGAAAACGACGTCGTAAACCTCGGTAAAATCCTCAAGCACGTGGCTAGGACCAACCTCACGAACATACAACGGAACCTGTGGGACCCTGATGTTCAACGGGCCCTACTTTTCAACGCTAAGATCCAACAAGGTGACGCCACGTGGCAGGTCCTACGTGCTTTGGGTCAGAAGCTAAATCATCGGGCCCACCAAGTAGAGTCTGGGGTTTACTCCCAATGAGGGAGTGCCACGTGGGGTGATTTAATTGGGTCAGATTGAAAGCTGCCAGCTTGGTTTTGCCATAGATAATGGGTCATGTGCATGAGAAGTTATCTTTTTTCTGTTGGTAAATGGAGGACAGTTGGGTTGAACAGGGTCACGAGCTGGAATTATTTTCTGACAGAGGAGAGAGAAAATGCCGACGTGGCGAACTGTCATTGGCTGTGAAGGACGGTACATGTGCAGATTTTGAAGAGTGGGGAAAATTTATTCTTTGATTTTTTTTGGGTTATATACTGTATACAGAAATTTACAAAGTGATGGGATCGTGATAAAGGATTCTTTAGTAATTGGAATTATCGATGTTGTACATTGTACAGTTAGAGATGTAGTACTAAAATGAGGTTATAATGGAGAGTATACAGTTCTTTTGAGCTATATTTTGGAGGATTTGGATTTTGTTTGATTCCAACTTCTTATTTAAATGTTTCCATTCAATTAGTTTGAATCTGATTAGACCGGAATTGTTCAAAACAAATTAGATCAATTATTATAAATTCATAATAATCTATTTATACATATACTTTAATTGTCTAAGATGTAACCTACATAATTGGCAACTCAACAGCCAAGAGACATCATGTTTAATGTCGTCGTTGAATAATAGACTTTCCAAGTAACAATAGATTTCAATGCATATATGAAGAGATCAAAGAGTGAAAACAAGCTAGATAATAGATATATGAAAAGTAGTTTGTGGTTTTCCCATATAATAGTTTAGATAGACATTGTAGTTAAACTTTTCTTATCGTTGTGTTTTGCTCCCTTATTATAAGTTGATACCAATTATAGTTATAATTTGATATGACTGTATTGTATATGAACTACTACAGTCGAACACGATAATCATATTAGTTATGTGTATTTTTTATTTGTAATTGTCGAGCCAATTTTACTTCTAACTCTTTTGGTTTTCAATGTTCGTTCAATATTGCAAAAATACTAGATACATAAATTGTGTACAGCAACAACAACAACCAAGCCTTATTCCCAAAATGATTTGGGGTCGGCTAACATGAATCGTCATCTAGTAACCGTCTTGTGTACGCCATGAAATTCCAAAACGTTGTAAACTTTTTTGGAGTAATTAAATATTTTCAAAGGAAGTTTTATAAAGTCGTCAAAATAAATTCAAAAGATTTACAAAAAAAAATAAACAAATAAATAAACAAATAAAAAAATAAACAAATAAAAAATAAAAAAAAATAAAAAAAAGGGCTTTTGGTAGAACCACACCTATTAAAACTAGAGTTTTGTCAGATCACACCTATTATAATTTTTTTTGTCTAACCACACCTAATACAATCATTTTCTTTGTTAAACAACACCTTATATTAACTTCCGCCTTTCATCCATCCACTGCCGCCACTTACCCACGCACTGCCCCCGCCCCTAGCCACCCATTGTGGCCGCTAGCCACCCCGGCCACTACCACTACCACGAATTTTTTTTCCCCCCAATTTTGATTTTTCTTGTCCGAAAATTTCCCCAAAATCGATGTTTTGTATGTAGGGGAAAGAAAATCGAATTTGAGGGGAAAACATTCGTGGTGGTGGTAGTGGGGAGGCTAGCGGCAGCAATAGGTGACTAGGGGCGGTGGCTAGCGGCGGCAGTGGGTGGGCAAGTGGCGGCAGTAGATGGATGAAAGGCGGACGTTAATATAAGGTGTAGTCTAACAAAGAAAATGATTTTATTAGGTGTGTTTGGACAAAAAAAATTATAATAGGTGTGGTCTGACAAAATTTTAGTTTTAATAGGTGTGGTTCGTCAAAAAAACCTAAAAAAATAAAAAATAAATAAAAAAAAGTTTTGGGAAAAGAGTTCGGGAAACCAAACAAATAAATCAAAGGAGTCAGATTAAGTCCGCCGCATGTATAGAGTCTCTCCACCTCGCCCTATCCAACACCATACTCTCTTCAAGCCATAGGAAGCTCATATCACTTTTAATCACCCTCATCCAAGTCATCTTAGGTCTTCCCCGACCCCTACTAATATTACCACTTCCCCACCCTTCTACTCTTCTAACCGGCGCGTCACTAGGCCTCCTCCTCACGTGACCATACCATCTCAGTCGGTTCTCCATCATCTTATCCCCGATGGGTGCAACCCCTACTTTCTCCCTAATAACTTCATTTCTTAACCTATCACGTCTTGTATGCCCACACATCCACCGTATCATGCACATCTCCGTCATACTCATCTTATGAACGTGACACTGTTTCACGGCCCAACATTCCGTGCCATATAACAGAGCTGGCCTAATTGCCGTTCGATAAAACTTACCCTTCAACTTATTGAGCATTCCTCGATCACACAGAAGTCCTGTGGCATTCTTTCCACTTCATCCAACCTGATTTGATCCTATAGATACATAAATTGTGTATCCATCCATAATGTTCTCAAAATGATTTGACACACGTGTTCAAAACTAAAAGATACATTTTCACATTAAGCAAAAATTCGTTTAAAACATTTTTTTTAATGAGATTAGGATTATGTTTTCCCTTTACCTTTTCATATTGATGTGCATGAATTATAATATTTGTTACTTTGAAAATAGTGGGTACGTGGTTAGATTTGCATTGATTTTAGTTTCGAAAAAAAAAAAACGTCTCGTCCCCGTGAAACCAAACTTTTCGATCATAAAATTTTGGTTTTATATATATGGTTTATTTAAGGAGCTAAAAAGTAGACCCGTTATATCCAGGGGCGAAGCCAGGAATTAATTTTCGGGGTGGCGAATTATAACTATATACGCGGTATTCCTAACGTATAATTTAGGATTCATTCATTATATGTAGCCAAAATCAATACTAAATAAGCTCATCTAATAAGAAAAATAACGAAACGGACATACTCATTAAATTACGGAATAAGAAAGAAAAAATAAACATACGAACAAAGATTGGGGCAAAGGGAAAGGAATGTTTTATATATTAAAGTTTGTATAAGAAGCATGAAATGATTGTGGACTATTGGTTAGTTGTTAACATTTGATTCCATTAGGTCAAGAGTTCAAATCCTCTCATAGAATACCTAAAGCTTAACTCAATTTTAGAAGAAAAAGAAAAATTTTAAAAATCAACTTGCCTCTAACAAGAATCGAACCCATCACTTCCTAGTTATTGGGATTCCAATATAAGCACTATGCCAACTACAACTAATTTGTTATTTGAGCACTCAAAATTATATATAAACTACCTATTCCTATAAAACCGAAATTTTTTTGCACCCCACCGGGGTGGCCGCCGCCACCCCTCGCCACCAGGTGGCTTCGCCCCTGGTTATATCACGGGCATAAAAACTAGTTGTCAATAAATTTGGAGCCTAGCTAGTTGTTGATATTATTAATTCACCTAAATTTGGCCAGTTTTCAATAGAACTAAAATCACTTGAAACCGAATTAGCAAGTTGGTTTAAGTTTTAGCTAGATCTAGATGCATGTGGATGTATCGTGCCTTTAAAAAAAAACACTTCGGAAGTCAAGGAATGTGAGACTAAACAAATATTTCGCTCGGAGGATCGAGGGATCCTATGGTACACGACGTGCACCGCAATGTACTGTAATATAGCCTAGATCCACCGTACAACATCAAGTTAGAATAACATCTATACCGTTCTTTAATTTTTAATTAGTTATTATTTTTTAAATTACTTTCTAAATACTACAAAATAGAAAAATCTTGTAAAATAAATTAATGAAAAAAAATGAAAATACTAATGCGTTGCTGAAGAACATCGCCGGAGGGGGCGGACTGGTGGTCGTCAGAAATATTGCCGTGAGTAGTGGCCGGATTTTGGGAGGCCGACGGTAGTGTATGTCAGAGAAAGTGTTGCAATCGGAGGGAGGTAAATCGCCGGAGAATGTTGTCGGGATCGGCGATGACTGCCTTGACGAAAGGCACGTCGCCTAGTCGACACCGGCAAGGCGCACTCTTCTCGACGATACGCGATTGGACGTGGGTTTGCGGGCAGCATTACAATGTCACCGACAATGTAGCCGGAAAATGTTCGCCGATGGCAGTTATCCAGCCATGCAGCCGGCTTATTTCCCGACGTGAGGATGGGCGATGATGATTGTCGCCGGTGGATGGAGTGGATGGGGAGGGTGATGGCCGGTGATGATTGTCATCGGTGGATGGGGAGGGGGATGGTCGGTGATGATTGTCACTAATAAATGAAGTGGATGGGGAGGGGGATACATTATACTGTATAAAAAAATCTTCAGAAAAATAATTAAAATTGTTATAAATAACTAAAATAATTTAAAAATAATTTATTACGGTACCTTGCGGTGCATGTCGTGTACCCTAGAATTCCTCGTTTCGCTCGTCGGAATAGGAGTTGGGCAGAGTTATAAGAAGATCAATAGTTTTAGTAATGAAAAGACCATTAATACACATCTTTAATCCGTTTTAAGTACATTATTCGAGCATAACAACTTTGATTTATAAACGAACGAAGCCGGAACAAGATAACAATATATAATCGACTAGATTACAAAGTTTGGCATAGATAACCAATAGATATTCAAAATAGATATTGAAATAGATGATCCATGGGTAGTCAAAATAGATGATTGATATAGATGATCAATGAATCGAAACAAGGATGAAGGTTTTGGATTATCATGATATAACATGAAGCTCAAGCATAAGAGGGTCAATGTTCTTACCTTCAATTGGTAAGTTTCCTCTAGTTACACTTCTCAAAGTCCACAAAGGTCACCTCTTTGAATCCACAATCTAAAATATAATTACACAATAACCAACAAGAATTACTATTGTATCTTATCAACTTGACACAATACTGCTCAATTCAATTCCACAACTCAAACCAACAACACAACAACAACAAACCTCCAACCAATATGGCAATCTTCCACAAGAGCACACATAACTTACACATATGACATCGAAAGAACCCCGATTCGCACCAAGCTTGCACAACGTGCCAATAAACACTCTAAAAATAATCTCCCATTATCTAATCATCACAAATTAAAGTCATGATTCAAGCCTTAAAACTCCAGCCACCAGAATTGATAATCATATCTAAACAAGTTTATGTTGGAGTTGGTGCTCTCCGACAATAATGCGTTGACTAATTAAATCTATTTAGGATTAAACGTGGGATATATTGAATATACTAAGTCAGTTGATTAACGTAAATTGATAACGGTTGATTGACTAGAGTTTGACGTTATTGTCGTTTGACGGCGGTAATCAACTCATCCCTCTTGGTCACACCGATTGCCTTTTGTGAATTGTCAATATAGACAATTGGCTAATTAAATTACAAATAGTTGTACTTTTAGCTAAAATGATGTAATTAGTAATTATTATATAGTGATATAATAAGTATGAAGTAATTAACACTTAAATAAATAAGTGTACAAGTTATACCAACTTGTAACATAAGATGTTTAGGGGTATAATTAGTAAGGACAAAATAGTAATTTGGATTATCACTAGTATATATACTAGTATTTGATGGTCAAACATAACAACGCGTCATTTTTTACAAAACACAAGTTAATTTTAGAGAGAGAATTAAGAGAAAACCTCTCTTAATCAGTTAACATTATCCAAGACCATTAAGATTAAGTTTTGTTCATTGCATGTCAACAAAAACTTGATCAAAACACTTATCTAAGCCTAGTATATTATTAGTTAATTTGTTGGCTAATTATATATAAGGTTTTAGGGTTAAAGTCTCATAAAACTAGTCCATTTTGTGAGAATTTTGGAGAGATTCTTTGGCGGATCAAGGGAGGAGGTTTCCTAACTTGGAAACTCAAGATTAAGGATCGGTGGAGGATCCCCATTAATTTGCATCTCAAGATCCTTCACTTGAAGGAAGGTCAAAATTCATGTTGATAAAGGTATATAAACATGTTTTTATTACCTTATTAATGTTTTAATCTTACATGCAACTAAATATTTTTAGCTTAACTTAATTAGGAGTAGTTAAGTACTAATTATAGGAGTCTACCAATTGTACAATGGCTACCAAGGATTGGTAGCTATTGTAAGGGGAGTAAAATAACCATTGATTTTCATCAAATAAATCCTAGCCATCTATTGATTTGACCATACAAACATTAAATTAATTACTTAAAACAAAAAAAAAAAACAAAAAAATGAGGGAGAAAAAAAATCAAATACTCCGTATTTGACAAAACCCCATCGTTTCTCTCCTCCTCTCCACCTCAATAAACACCGCCGGTTCAAGTCAACTAACGCCTGACCGTTGCCCACTAACCCTACAATTGTCAACTACTACGTGCCTTGACATGTGAGGCTAGGAAAGAATCCTGGGAGGGGCGGGAGCGGGTTTTCGTGCGACGGGGGTTTGAAAATCAAAGGGAGGGGAGGTGGGAAAGAGGAATGCTGGGAGGAGCAAAAATGGTGCGTAGACAACCTAGGCGCGCGACGACAATGTCCGGCGATGGCCCAGGCGGGGATCGCCGTCGTTCGCTGGCCGGAGGTGGTGTTCTGAAATGCAGTGGTGGTGTTGGGTGTCATTGTAGGTGGCGCTACGACGGTAGAGGGCTGAGAAAGGGGTGGGGGGAGAGGAGAGAGAAAAATATGGGGGCTGCCGGGCTGGGGGTTTGGTCAGTGAGTGTATTACATAATTTTAATTTTAATTTTTTTTTAATAACTATCCTATATATTAAAATCAAATTTACAATGGCTACCGTACCTTGGTAGCCATTATAGAATCACTCATATGAGTCTAATTGGAGGCTAAATAACTTTCAGTTTATTTAATCATCGATCCACAACAATACATTGCTCAATCACCATAAACCCTAATAACGATTCCTCACAATTTCAACATTAGTTCCCCAATATAATTCCATTAAAGTCCCACGTAAACGCTAATCTCATAAACCACCGAAATCAATTTATGATAATCACAACTTATCACAATACTATTATCAAAATCTTGATTTGTAATAAGATCTATCATAAAAACTCAATAATCATGCATACAATAACTAGGGCACACTATAAAACTATAAAGGGTAAAGAATACTTACAACACTTGATTAAATCAAGTGAGGAGGGGGAATAAAGGGGCGACAATGGCGGTGTGGGCCGCTGAAGCTGGCGGGGGGAAGAGAGAGTCCGCTGCTCTTCTCTCTCTTCGTCTCTCTTTCTCTTTCTTTCCCTTCATCTCTTCTTTGCGTACGTACAATAGGGTAGGGGAGGGTTTTGTTTTGTTTTTATATTTAATAGTGGTAGTAGAGTGATGGAGTGATAGTAAGGGTATTTTGGTAAGTTTGCCAAGAGTTACTCAATTAGGAAACTCGACCCAAAGTAGTAATTTCCCAAAATAACTCCTAAAACTTTCATTGATTCTTCCAAAATGATTAATAAGCGTAACACCCTAATTAATAAAATTCCAAAAATTGTGGGGTGTTATAACAAGTGATGCGCCAAGAACAAGTCTTGATCTATCATGGGCGTACAAGTGATGCTTCACTTGCGATCATCCCCGTTTCAATTTTTTGGAACCTGACTAATCATCTTGGCGTGACATTTCTCGTGTCCCGCCTTGTATTTTCATGTGTCTCTGAGTCTCACGGTATCCTATATCTCTATATAGGCATTCTGTAATCATATCTAAGTTGAGTACACATTATATATCAATGATCTTAGAAAATTATGTATATGCTAATTATCTGTAATACCCAAGATTTCAAAGGATATTTAAAGAGAAATGAGGAACTCAAATGAGTGTTTAAAAGGATTTATAGTGCTACTCATACCAACAAAATCTACTTTCCTTTTACGAATCGCATATGATAAGAACTCCATAGTGAAGAGTGCTTGATTGGCCGTAGTCTTAGGATGAGTGACCTCTTGAAAAGTTTATCAGGATGTGCACAAGTGAGGTCAAAGTGTGGTGAAAGGTCCGGTGTTGGTCTGTGGTCTCACACTGTTAACTATAGCAAAAAACTAGGTTATGTACTCTCTAAAAACGAAAAAGACAATCTATAAGAAATTTTTGTGGTTTATACTTTATAGGAAACGAAATAAGAAGTACAAAAAGGTAACGATATGATCAACACCCGCAAGTAATTGAACTTAGCCAAATTCATAGAGTCACAACCCTAAATTCAATCATCAACAAAGGATGTTTGAACTCCCGCAAGAGTTTGTCGCCTGCAAGCAAACACAAAAAAAATATGAAGGAAACTCCTTTTGACTCTTCTATATACATATATTTTCTCAACTCAAAAATATGTCCTAAACTATTACAAAGCATTGCTTAAATATAAATAGGAACTCTATAAAACTCCCTAAACTCCTCTTAATAAGATGATATTTTATCATAAACTTATTCAACCAATAAGAAAGTAATAATTTAGGGCCCGTTCGGTATCACTGCCGTTTTCAGTTTTTGGTTTTTTTTTGCGTAAAAAACTTAGTTAAATAAGTTACAAAATTAACTTTAAATTGTTTGGCTATATAATAATCATATAGAAAATGAAAACTGACAAATGAAAAACGAAAACCATTTTTTCTGGTTTTCAAAAACGGGACTTTGACTTAAAAAAAAAAAAACAGAAAACTGAAAGAGAAAACGATACCAAACAGGCCCTAAACTATTATAGCTATTTTTCTACTGACGCTGATCCTAACTTGATGGTCAAGCCGTCCTAGAACAAATACTATAAACGGTCAAATGACATAGCACCACAGTACAGTTCCTCGTTATGTCTCCCCTGTAGAGAGTTTCCCCTTAGAGATAGAACAATTTCAGTACTATACCAAGGCACACGATTTTGTATCAATAGGTGACTATTTCCGGCTCAGGTGATGAGCCGAGGTATTACATCATCATAGAGGAATATGATTATTTAATATTTAAAACAAATACTACATAATATATTGAGCGGACGTATATGGTGTAGTCTTAGCCTAATACTAAATATATGCATGAGTTCCTGTAAGAAGTGTGCATAAATTTTTTGGGAATGACGATACAATTATTATAATAAAACAATATAATTTAGTTGATGAAAAGTTACGAAGGTATATCACGGATATTGAAATATAGCTAAGAGTACAAACGCTAAAAGTAGACAGGTTATACACGTTAAAATATACGGAGTAGTACGAAGACAATACATATATGATACCTGACAATCCATTATCACTATTGTACGGAGTATTATTAAATGAGTTTTCACATTATTATGGTCGTATATATAATATTTAAATAAAGAAATATACTTCTAATTTATCCATTCACATAAATTAAAAAAATACAGTGTTCGTACGAGGTACGAGATGATTTATAGTGTCAAAAACACGTGTATGGATCCTCTAGATTTGATTTTCAACTCTATTTGGTAGAGTTTACCTAAAAAGGTAAGAATAAATAAATTAACATTTTTATATGTGCCTTTCAAAATTCTTTCATTTTGTCTTATTACTAGTTTTGGTAAACTCAGGGCCGGCTCTGAGATTACGGGGGCCCCATGCGAAATTTCGATAGGGGGCCCTAAACCGTCAATATTTTTAATGAAAAATGAACAAAAAAATGAACAAAAAATTCAATATAAATGAAGATAGGTAGGATTTGAACCCTGCTCTCAAATAGGGAAGGGTGGAACGCATACCACTAGGCTAAACACATGTTTATAAGTATATTTACTTCCTAATTTATATGTATTGATCCAACAGTTATTAGGCCTCAAATATCGGGGGCCCTAGGCGGCCGCCTAGCTCGCCTGGGCTAATAGCCGGCCCCCGTAAACTTCACAAACTCTACTACAAACAAACTATAGAGAATCCAAACTACTAACCTCATTTGCGAAAAAGAGCAACTGCAATCCAAACTGACCGTTGACCGATATTAGGTGGCGGTCCATATATCATGTATGACATAAACTTCCTAGTTAAGCATTGATCGAAGTTGAGAAAAATAGGCCGTCAAATTAGTTAGTGCTTAGTGGGCACTGGCCGGTATACTTGTCATTTAATGTGGAGTGCTATTTCTCACTTTATAAATGCGACGTGTTTAGTCGGAGGTATAAAGACTATGATGGAATCGAATGTAGTATAATGAGATTTTTAAGAGTGAAAGTGTATTAAATTATTAATAGGTCTTGTGGAAGATCGTCATTTAATAATTTATTGATAAACCAATTATATTATTTACATCGTGACCCTGTTTATATAATAGTGACCGTTATACTACTTATACTAATCATTTTAGTTAAAAACGTTAGACATTTAATCCAAAATTTGCAAATGGGTTACCTTATAAATTATTACTAATTTTATATGATTTGGTCTTCCAAAATCATTTTAATGTGATTTATTATAATAAATTAGTAAGATCCCTAAAAGTATTATCATGGTTACAATCAATGTAAAAAGGATCACTTTGTAACACAATATAATGGTCTCTCCATAAATTATTGAGAGACTGCCTTTTATGAGACTTTATAAAATATATCTAATGATGTATTTCCGTCGTCCAAGTTTAAACACCCCATATTCAAAAAGGACAATGCTAGAGGTCTAAAGTGTAGACACCCAAAAGTGTCTACAATCCGTAATAATTTTACTACACTATCAAAATTTTACTACTCACACAATTAATTTTACTACATGAATTTTTAACTACAATTAATTTTACTATTACGATCTCAATTTTACTACTACTAGCTCAATTTTACATTGTAGACAAATTAATTGTGTCTAAACTATAGGCCTCTATCAATTTGCATTCAAAATGTCCTCATTTTTAGAATACATATTAATCAATTTATTAAAGTTCCAAAAAAGTTACATAGCAAGTTAGATAAATGGTTCGACAATAATTCCTTGTAAAACATTCTGGAACTTTAATTTACCGTTTAGTGTGCACACCCTATTTTGTGAGGGTGCGCATTGAATATGAGTTGTTTAAACTCGGACGGAGGGAGTAATGACAATTACGTAGGTCTTAGCTGAACAATGGTGTTTAGCATAGCTATAGCTAGATGAAAATCTTATTATGGTGCTTACATCCAACTCTCCTCACTCTCCTCTATTTTCTCACTCAAAATGGATTACATAATTTCAATCGTGATCTCTCCAACCACACGATCCCGTAGACATGTAATTAAAAGAAAATTTACAATGCAATCGTGTTCGCTTGACTAGTTATTGATTTTGCGTTTTCTAACAAGTGTCACCGGGCACATGTTAAAAGCCTATTTGTTTCCTTTTTTTTAAATGATATAAATCTAATACTATATATTTAAACCTGAAACCAAGTCTTTCTACGAGAACACTTGGCACCTATTAATTAGATAGCACAATGGAATTATACAATATTGTAATTATTAGCTAATTTATGAAAAAAAAATCCTATTATTTATGGTGATAAGTTTGCTAATTATGGTAAAGCTAATTTATGTTAATAATTTGAAATATAGCGTGATATAATAGGTGTTGAGATAGTGAGATGAAATGAATTAGTACAATGGGTGACGTGATAGTGGAATGAAAATGAAATAGTATAACATGTAACGGGATATGGAATGAAAATGAAATAATATATCGAGTGACGTAAAAGTGGAAGATAAAAAAATATAAAATATCGTTCCTAATTATATTACAACAAAATAAACTCATATTTTTATAAAACGAGTATAAAAATATAAATAAGTAGCCGGACGAGGGTCGGGCATGCAAACTAGTTCACCTAAATGTGGATTATTTTCAGTAAATTCAGATCAAGGAGTTGTGGATTCTTATCTAATCTAAATATTATTGATATATTAATTATAAATATTAAATTTCAAGAAGGTGGTTGGGAGCCGCGAAATAATCTGGGCCTCCACACCCTTGGCTATAGAAAAACCAATACGAGTGAAAATATGTGTCGCAGCCTACGCACCAATGTCCTGCGTCCTGGAGTACCGTTGAATGCGTTGAAACAGAGCAATATGACCTGACTCCAATTCTCCTAATGAGGAGAAGGAGAAAGTGAGGAAGCCATAACCCAAAGAAGGGCACAGAGGATCATACTAAGTACGCGTACAATGAGCCGCAACACGCAACCTGCCCGGCTCAAAGCCGACCAAGCCAGAATGAGTTAAGGGCGATGAACCAGTCAAATCAACACACATGTCAGGCCCACCATCCCACGAATATAATAGCACATCCGCCGGACGAAGAGGTCTGCCATCAGTGCCGACCGACCCGATATTCACCTCCTTACCTGCTGAAATCCTGGACCGATAGCAGACGTCCACCAAGGTGTCGCGAACAACATTGTCACGATGCTAGATGCCCACAACCCCAACACACGAAACTGCATGGTCCCCAAAAATATCCCAACCAAAAGTCCTAGAACAAGCAGAACACCGCTGGTCTAAAGAGAACAAAGGGACCCCCAAACGATAACACTGGACACAACGATAAGTCCGACAATTCATTGTCTGCCCTAAACCAGAAATAGGGACCATCCGAATCCAATCCGAACAGTGCTCACTCTGTTATGAATCCAATACGGAGTAGTGCCATTGTGCCACACTGCCAAAGTGCTAATGGTGTCAAAATAAAGACACGTAGTGTACCACTTGGTACAACCTTATTTGCGAGAAAAGAAGAATTAACGTGCAAACTTCCATTGATCAATATTAGGTCACGGTCCATGTATGACATAAATAAACTTTATAGTTAAGCATTATTAAGAATAAGGTGAGAGAAGAGGTGGGCCGTCAAATTCGTTAGTGGGAGCTGGCCGGCGTACTTGTGATTTAATTCATCGTGGAATGTCTTTGCAAAGACATCAGCAGTTCACCGTCTCATCTACGGATAGCATTAACTACTCCTAAATAACTGCAGGGAAGATAAAAATATACTATTCATGCATGGTTAATAAAAATATACTATTCATGCATGGTTAAGCTCCGAAAAGTCGGTTACCCTTCTCTAGCGCAGAGACATCATTTTTATAATCGTGTATATATATATATATATATATATATCAGAATTTCAAATTACGCAGATCGTCTCTCTGCTCTCCATCAATTTCATGTAAATTATTATTGATTGTTAGTAATAATAATTGACTTGTTCCGGGTAAAATTGGACCAAGCTGTCTCCTTATACTGGACAATCAAGATTTGTAATGAAATTGGGGAGACGCCTTTGGGACGCCCTGGAGGAGGTACCGACCAACCTCCGGACCTGCTCCTGCATAGAGAAACGTTAACTAGACTCGGGAGGGGGGGGGACCGAGGAAGCCCCCTCTGATGCCTAAGTCAGTTTAGATAGTATTTGTGAAAGGAGTGGAGAGAGAAACTTGTTCCTTCATACCTTTGAGTACGTGGTATTTATACTAACTTGCCTTAGTTTTGCGGTTGTAAATGATGCACGTGTGTGGACGTCATTTGGCCACGTCATCACTTTACAGAAATGGGGTCCACCTCAGGGAGGTGTCCTGGAGTGTTGACCTTACTGGGTCTGCACCTGGTGAGCTGGTCGGGTTCATACCAGCTTCTACCTGGTGGGCTGGCAGGGTCCATACCAGCTTCTACCAGGTGAGTTGACCAGGTCTATATCATCTCAGCTGGTGTGCTTCTGACCACCTGAGCTGGTCTGCCTCTGACCAGCTCGCCTGGTATAGCTTCTGACCAGCTTGTCCAGATAGGCTACCAGCTCCTGCGGAGGCTGGTTAGCTGGTGTAGGGAGCTCCTATAGGAGACTTATTTCCAGACTATTTGGGGGTGGTCTTCTTGATGTACAATTAGGAGCAGGCATGGGGAGAGAACCAGGGTAGGTCCAGTTTGATCCCCAATAATAGCCCCGAGCGGAGTTGGGTACTTGTATACGACTCCGATTAATATCTATGGAGGTATATGTACGCTTTCACCTTGTATGTAGCTGTCCAGACTTTTCCGAAAGTTCCTCGTGATTTCGGATTCTAGTCGGGGAAGCTATTTTGACTTACCCGGATGCTCGGTGTGAATCTTGGTATTGTCAAAGTATGTTGTATTGACTTCCCGGGGAGCTGCATGTGGCTTTGAACTCGAGTCGAAGGGAGCTGTCTTGATTCACCAGGATGGTAGATAAGGATCCGGATGTGGTCGAAGGGTGCTGCCCAGATTTATCTGGAAGCTCTATACATGGCTTCGGATTTCCGTCGAAGGGAGCTATTTAGACTTATCCGGCTGCCCATTCATCTTGTCCTCGTCGATAGGTGTTCCTTAGTAAGAATCATTTTGCTTGGATTGTGCGTATTCTTTGGAAGCTGTCTGGAGACTCAAGATTATCCTCTTAGAAGTCGTGCTACTTTCAAGGGATATATAAGCCCCGAGCTTTACTACGTTGAGGCCTCTTTTGCTAACGAACTCTTCTCTTCTATAACTTTCGTGTAACTTGACAGCAAGGATCTTATCTTTGGGTGTAGCTGCCAGCTTGGGCTGGTCGAGATCTTTTGATAGGTACTGGTGTATAACTTGAGCTGACCGTACCATGTTAATGGTTTAGGTGTATAGATTTAGCTCACCGTACCTTATCTTTTGTAGAAGGTGCCAGCTGGAGCTGGTCTTAGCCTTCTATGAGGTGCTAGTGCATAGTTTGAGCTGAACGTACCATGTTAATTGGTGTAGGTATACAGCTCTGGCTCATCGTACCTTATTCTTTGTAGAAGGCACCAGCTATAGTCGATCTTAGCCTTCTGTCAGGTTTTGGTGTGTAGGTTGAGCTGACCGTACCATGTGAATGGTGTAGGTCTACAGCTCTGCCTTTCCGTACCTTAATTGTAGAAGGTGCCAGCTGGGAGCTGGTCTTAGCTTTCTGGCAGGTTTTGGTGTGTAGCTTGAGCTGCCCGTACCATGTTAATGGTTTAAGTCTACAGCTCTTGCTTACCGTACCTTAATTGTAGAAGGTGCCAGCTGAGAGCTGGTCTTAGCCTTCTGCCAGGTTTTGGTGTGTAGCTTGAGCTGGCCGTACCATGTTAATGGTTTAGGTCTACGGCTCTTGCTTATCGTACGTTAATTGTAGAAGGTGTCAGCTGAGAGCTGGTATTAGCCTCCTGCCAGGTTTTGGTGTGTAGCTTGAGCTGGCCGTACCATGTTAATGGTTTAGGTCTACAGCTCTTGCTTACCGTACCTTAATTGTAGAAGGTGTCAGCTGAGAGCTGGTCTTAGCCTTCTACAAGGTTTTGGTGTGTAGCTTGAGCTGGTCGTACCATGTTAATGGTTTAGGTCTACAGCTCTTGCTTACCGTACCTTAATTGTAGAAGGTGCCAGCTAGGAGCTAGTCTTAGCTTTCTGACAGGTGCTGGTGTATAGCTTGAGCTGGCCGTACTATGTTAATGGTTTAGGTCTACCACTCTTGCTTACCATACCTTAATTGTAGAAGGTGCCAGCTAGAGCTGGTCTTAGTCTTCTAATAGATCACCTTTCTTTGATGAAGACTGCCTTTCCATTTAGCATTTGCTTTGGATAGCTGGTTTCTGTCTTGGGTTTCGGAGGAGGTCCTTCTTTTAGCTCTCAACCATTTCCATGAGCTCCATAGCTATCAGTTGGAGCTGCTCCACGGCCGTCGGTTACTAGCTTAGCTAGACCGGCTCTCCTTTCGGTAACAAAAGGGTCGCTTTGAGTTGTCCTTGTTGCGTGGTTAGTCTCCTTAGCTTTTCCACCTCTTCCGCTTTCCATCTTGACTATTGGTAGCTTTAGGAGTTCGCTTTTCAGTTACCCTAAGTGGTCCAGGATTGTGTGGCGGTAGCAAAAACTATGTCTGGCCTAGCTAATAATCTCCTACCTGCCTGATCGACACAGGTAGCACTAGCTGTGTTTGCCTGCTACCAGGTCTCCTTGATCACAGGCAGTGGCAGCTGGCCCTTGGCCTTTTCGGAGTTTTGTTATCAGCAGGAACCTGTCTAACTGTATTTCTTTCTCCCTTACGTCTACCATCTGCGTGGGCTCCCTATGGTGTTTAAAACGACCCATGTGTGGAGCAGTTTCGGATAGCAGCCCGGGCTAAGTGTGTATCGGCTCATTGGTCTTCCCATACCTAACCTATACATTTAGCTCCTTTAGGGAGAGAGTTAGTCCTCTATCCTTTTACCGTTAGTCGCATGTTGTCGGGTTTCCTTTAAATTACAAAGGACCTTCAAGCCAGACTAGGTATGTTTTTTTGAGTTTTATGTTCTCAGTTGGGTCCCGCTAAGGTCTGGCAGGGGTATAGCTGTGTGCCCGTGTTTTAGGGTGTAGCTGTGTGTGTTGCTCAGCCGACTTAGGTAGGGTACTCTCTTTCTTGTGATAGCTGCGTGTATCTCAGCGAGCTATGTGAAGATTGTTATTACCAGTCGTGTGCCCGTATTGTTGCATACAGGTGTGCCGGTTTTATCACTTGACAGCTTTGGTCTTGTGATTGAGCTGGCTTGCCAGGTAGCTTATTCCTGCTAAGTGGCAGTTTGCCATGAGTTTGCTGGCCTACCAGGTGGTTTGAATTTACCACTTGGCAGCTTGCCATGAGTTTGTTGGCTTGCCGGGTGGTTTGTATTTACCACGTGGCGGCTTGCCAAGGGTTTGGTAGCTCCATAGGCTGGCTTGGGCTTCATGCTGGTAGAGGCAGCAGCTCGGCTGACCTGGTCTTCGTGCTGGTGGAAGTGCCAGCTCGGGCTGACCTGATCTTCTCATAGGAGGCAAGCTAGCCTGACTTTCTTGCTGGTAGGGGTCGACCTGGCCTTCTAGCTGTCAGACACCGTTTACTTGAGTTATTCTCTCTTTGGATCATATCGCGGTGAATTTATTTTGGTGGGCTAACTGTAGTGTGCTACCCGGTAATTTCTTCCATTCTCGTCGTAACGCCTTTTTTGATTTCAAGCATCACTCGGAGTGGGAAGTATGACAGGTAGGACGGTAGCAAGGTTTTTTGTGGCTAATTTGTGGGTATGCTTATTTAGGAACAAATATATTGATTTTGTTCTAGTATAGCATTTCCGCTCCAGCTCCTTGCATCGTTGCTCCAGCTCTCGGGAGCTAACTCTTCATAATTTGCCGTGATCTTCCCGGTATCTCCTGCCTCTTACTCCTTTGTTATTGTGTGCGATGATAAAGGAGTATAAGATTCAGGATACATTCCATATAGGACATGTCCTGACTTACCCGGAAGCTTGGCGCGGTTCCGGATGTTTGTCGAAAGATGTTGTCTCGATCCTTTATGGTTCTTCATTCCGTTGTTGGGAGACTTGGGAAAATCTTTTCGACAGCTCTCGTGACCTCTCCGGATAATTGGAGGAGGTTGCAGGACGCTCCGATTATCTTCATTGGCTGTTTTACGAGCTCTACACCTTCTTTAACGGAGGCCATGGAGGCTTCGCTATCTCTGCTCCGGGACAGCTTCTTGGAGTCAGATCTGTCAGCTTCTCTACCAGGCGACTGGGCTGGACATGTACAGCCCTTGCTGGCGCGGGCCTTACTTAGGGGAGAGTACAGAATGAGCTGGAATTATCCCCATCAATAAGCTCCTTGGGCTTGGCAGATTCATCAGCTCTTTCGAGGCTCATCTGCCAGCTCCTTGAAAGTAGGTCTGTCAGCCCCTTTGAGGTAGGTCTGTCAGCCCCTTTGAGGTAGGTCTGCCAGCTCTTTTGAAGTAGGTGTATCAGCCCCTTTGAGGTGGGTCTGCCACCTCCTTTGAGGTAGGTCTGCCAGCTCCTTTGAAGTAGGTCTGCCAGCTACTTTGAAGTAGGCCTGTCAGCCCCTTTGAGGTGGGTCTGCCAGCTCCTTTGAAGCAGTTCCGCCAGCTCGCGGGAGCAGGTCTTCCAGTTCCTTGAAGGTTGTTTTCTCATGACTTATCGGGGTTGAAAAGTGAATCTTGTTACTGTCAAACTGCCCCTTATTTGTACCCTGTAGGAAACACAATGTGAATCGATGTAAGTACATGATCATTCTATTGTGACATGCAAACACAATATAAAGGAGGTGTTGTGCAATATTTTAATCTCATGTTTAGATTGATTTATCTAGTAATAAGAAGAAAAAGGACACTTAAGCTTCAAAAGCGAGTAAGTTAAAATCCGTTTTTAGGGGCGTTTGATCTTGAAGCTCCCCGATCTCTGCTTTAGAGACGCTTTGGCAGCTCAAAAATTTTGCAAATCTTGCCATCGCGTAGATCTCGTCGAGATAAGCGATTTGAAAAAAAAAACATGCCTCAATCGGACATTCCAATCAAAAGTTCTGACTGTTCAAAGTTTGAGCAAGATTTTTTCAGAAAACAGTGGACTGATTGAGTTTAAACAAATAACTAGGAACACTTAGCTTTGCAAGAGATGGATATTCGTGTTCTCTATAACATCCGTGTTCTCTATAACATCTCGACAGCTTGCTTTGTGGATCTTCTCCTACTTGTGAGGTGTTGATGAGTTGACGAGCGTGGGGCGTGCCCCTTACTATACCGTACCCCCCATGGGCGAAGGTGTGTCAGCAAACGATGCCGGCTCTAGCTCCATCCTCCTAGCATCATGCTCCGACCACGAGTGGTGAAAAGTTTGCATGTTGTCGAACTCCGTCATGCGTGCTGGGAAGCTCCGATTTGTGAAAGTTTCGGAGTCTACAATCGCACATGTGCGAGTAAATCTGACAACTTATGAGAAAAGATGAGGATTGAAGTGGAAGAAAGATGTGTTTCTTCGGTCTCTCCAAATACCGATCTTTTGAAAATTACGAATCTCTATGGGAGTTGAAAATGTATGTATGACTGTATGTCTTCCCCACAGACGGCGCCAAATTATTTCGGGTAAAATTGGACCAAGTTGTCCTTGTTTTACTGGACAATCAAGATTTGTATTGAAGTTGGGGAGACGCCTTTGGGACGCCCTGGAGGAGGTACAGACCAACCTCCGGACCTGCTCCTACATAGAGAAACGTTAACTAGCCTCGGGGGGGGGGGGGGGGGGTGACCGAGGAAGCCCCCTCAGATGCCTAAGTCAGTTTAGATAGTATTTGTGAAAGGAGTGGAGAGAGAAACTTGTTCCTTCATACCTTTGAGTATGTGCTATTTATACTAACTTGCCTTAGTTTTGTGGTTGTAAATGATGCACGTGTGTGGACGTGATTTGGCCACGTCATCACTTTACAGAAATGGGGTCCTCCTCAGGGAGGTGTCCTGGAGTGTTGACCTTACTGGGTCTGGACCTGGTGAGCTGGTCGGGTTCATACCAACTGCTACCTGGTGGGCTGGCAGGGTCCATACCAGCTCCTACCAGGTGAGTTGACCAGGTCTATATCATCTCAGCTGATGTGCTTCTGACCACCTGAGCTGGTCTGCCACTGACCAGCTCGTTTGGTATAGCTTCTGACCAACTTGTCCAGATAGGCTACTAGCTCTTGCGGAGGCTGGTTAGCTGGTATAGGGAGCTCCTATAGGAGGCTTATTCCCAGACTATTTGTGGGTGCTCTTTTTGATGTACAATTAGGACCAGGCATGGGGAGAGAACCAGGGTAGGTCCAGTTTGATCCCCAATAATAGCCTGACCAGCTCACCAGGTCCAGACCAGCTCCTACCTGGTGGGCTGGCAGGGTCAATACCAGCTCCTACCAGGTGAGTTAACCGGGTCCAGTTTGATCCCCAACAAGACTAATATAAATGAAAATATTTACATAATTTTGAAACTTTTGAAATTACCAATGCCCCCTGGACAGTCATACAGTAGCCTTATGGCTTATACATCGTAGGAATTGTGTAATTGTGTACCTTGGAATTGCCACGTAGGAGTGAGAAGTGCTACACAAATTACTCCAATGAAAAGCTACATACTATGTAGTTTAGTTTGTAACCTATTAAAAAATTAATGTAATTTTTTTTCTACGCATACATTATTTATTTAAGGATAATTTGCGAGACCGCAACTTATAAAATAAATTTTTGCGAGACCGCACCTTTTATGTTAAATTTTATGAGACAACACCTTTTAAATCTATTTCTTTGCGAAGCAGCACCTTTTTTCATTTTCGACCAATTTTGACCACTCTCCGACGTTGACCCGACCTTAATCTTCCCCTTCAATTTCCCTCCAATCCCCCCCTTTTTCCCCCAAATTAAAGAACCCTAAATTGTTAGAACAAGTCAACGCCGGGTCAACTTTGGAGAGAAGTCAAAATTGGTCGAAAGTGAAAGCAGGTGCTGTTTCGCAAATAAATAGATTTAAAATGTGTTGTTTTGCAAAATTTAACATAAAGGTGCGGTTTTGCAAAAAAATTATTTTATAAGGTGCGGTCTCGCAAATTTTCCTTTATTTAATGTCCAGCCATATGTAGCTTGGGGGGCTACATAGCTCACAAAGCTAATGACATCAACTTTAAAGGTGATCATGAGTCGGGCCGGGTTCGGGTATAAATGTAGGCCCGATATGTGGGGCGGGCCGGGCTTTTCTTTCGGGCCTAATCGTTTGGCCCAAGCCTGGCCCATTCGGGCCAAAGCGGGCTTTCGAACTCGTTCGGCTTTTTTTTTAAAAAAAAGTTACGTATCACCTAATTAATACTTTTTTTTTATCACTTTACACATTAATATTATCTACTACTTGCATATTTCGTTTAATAATAAATTATTATACATTTTTAAAGAGGTTATTGATGTTATTTTCATAATTTACAATATTTTATTTTATTTTATTAATAGTAATATATTTATTATTTTAATATGCTTTATTCACTACATTTAGCTTAATTTTGCTACATTGAGTACTTTAATTACCAAATTCGTTATAACCTAATATCATTTCCACTACTTTACATAACTTAGATTTATAAAATAAAATAAAATAATTGTGTTTATTTTTAAAAGTGGGGTGGACCGGGCCAATTTTCGGGTCACGAGCTCGGCCCATATTATTGCGGGCTTTCGGGCCGGACTTTGGGCCATTTTCGAGCCTAGTTGGTCGGCCCAAATTCGGGCCTGGGCCATTTGATCAGCTATGATCAACATTTTAAAAATCTACTCCAATGGTGTAAGCTGCTGATGTAAGCGGTTTCGCAGGCTAAATTAAAATGTTTTTATCACCATTGGAGATAATCTTAGCTCCAAGGAAGGAAATGCATGGTTATTTAACTTAAGCTAAGCAACAACTCAATTTAGGAATTAACAATTTTTCTTTTATGACACGGGGACCCGCAACCGCTACCTTAGGTGCGCTCTGGTAAACCCCGCGGGTATACGCAACACCTTACAAGCCACGCAACCAGGTAAAACACATTTGCATGTGGTAGAAGAAGCTCAGAGAGACATGATCTCTAGCATAACACCCACTTTAGTGGGATCTGAAGATGAGACCAAGTGGATAGTATTCCACTTTTTTGACCATTGAGCCACACCCTTCCGACTTTCGGGCAAATGCATTAACAATCTTTCACTCTCTTTTAGTTGATATAACTTGAACTAATTTTAATTATTTGACACCCGCCCTCCCAAAAAAATAAATTTTTTGACACCCTTCTCAAGCTAACTCATGTTAGTTTCTCGTAATGATGTTACGCATAATAATAATAATAATAATAAATAATAATAATAAAGTTAAGTAGAGAACACTTAATTAGGAATAAGAAATGTTTGGATTCAGTTAACCATTAGAATTATATATTCAAATGTAAAACATATTCCATGAAAGATTGTTCATTCATTATGCCAGGGTCCATGGGAACATGATCTAGATTATTAATTTGCAGTGACTGCAATTTTCATTCCGGAGGTACAATGCCCAGGTAAGGAGCAAAGGAAGTAGTTGTCTCCTTTCTTCAGTTTAATTTGATCGTTGCCAGTTTGGAAAACGGGTGAACCCGGTGGTCCTTGGCACACGTCGTAACCCGCCTTGTTCACAACTACCACGTCGTGGCTCCCTGGCGTATACTTGAATACTACACGGACAAAGCACATACATTAAATCCTAATGTCCTATGTTATTTCAAATCTCAGTAAAAATGCTACCTGCTATTAAAAGAACTACTGCTACTTAGACAAGTACACTATGTTAACTAGTCAATAATCGTCCCCTTTCACAAAAAAAAAATCGTCCCCTAATGAACGGGGATGACAAAATGACAATACACCAACACAAAAACGTATCAATATGATTTTATCCAAATAAAAAGGAAATCGATTTATGCAAAACTACTTAAAATGAGAAAGGAAGAAGAGAACATGTAAATCATACCAAGAGTATCACCGGCAGCAAAAGTTTTGCCATTGGGCCAAGAAGAAACATCAAAAGTCCAACCAGAACTGTCTCCCACATTAAACGATTTGGCACTTGCAAGTCCAATTAGCAAGCCCATTGCCACAACAAACATTATTTTGTTACCACTTCTTACTTTGGCCATAACTCCTTTTCTTCCAAAGGATTATGTAAATTTAAATTCAAAAGGCAAATAAACAAAATGGAGTAAATAAAATTAAGATTGTTAAAGTATTTCAATATTACTAAACTTTTGTTAACTCTCTAATGATGAAATATTTGTAGCTTCACAGGTGGGATTTTATAGATGTCAGCATTTTGCAATGTTTTAGAAATAATATCAAAGAAGAGCAAATCAACCAATTTTGGTTAAAATCAGACTTGATAACATTGGATTTGTTTCTTATTTTTTTTAATTTTTTTAAAAAAAATTCAAGTTTCCATAAATGGACATTTTGATATTGATAGAATACTAGAAATTACTAAATAAGGGTAAAATTCACCCATTTTGAATGGGAATCAAACTTGATCAAATGCCAAAAACACAACGTGTTTCCATGTGTGGATACATTATGCCACTTTTTTCAATGCATGCATATCTTGATATCATATCATATTAATGAAGATATTATGTCCCATTTTGTGTCTAATTCTGTGAGTCCTTGTATCTCCTTCAATCACAACGTTGGATTTCCATATTATAACCTTAAGAAATTAATTTTACTTTTTATATATGATGAAATCTTGAAATCTGATTGGAGGGGGACTGAGACACAATATAAGACTGATGATCCTCGTTGCATATCATATACTCTCCCACAAAAAGTGTTTACTTCTGTGATAATTATCAAATTAAATAATATATAAGATCACAATTTAATTGGCGGTTTTTCTAACGTGAAAAAAAAAACATGGGGTCTCATTGATTAATTGAAGAAACACAAATTCTCATAAAAGACGGTATCTCAAAAATTTATTGAGAGACCTTTATACTATATTACAAAGTGACTGTTTTTATATTGTTTGTAACCATGATAATATTTTAGTGATCGTATTAATATACTATTATAAATCACATTATCTATGATTTTGGAGCATACCATCATATAAAATTTATAAAGTAACTCATTTGCGAATC
Organism: Spergularia bocconei; assembly: GCA_963457585.1. NCBI lineage: Eukaryota > Viridiplantae > Streptophyta > Magnoliopsida > Caryophyllales > Caryophyllaceae > Spergularia > Spergularia bocconei. The sequence goes on from OY734959.1 coordinate 11,748,571, forward strand.
TCAGATTAAGTGTCAGGGTTTTTAACTAAAACGATTACCAAAAGTAGTATAACAATCACTAATTACATAAATGGGGTCACGATATAATTAACATGGTTGGTATCTCAATAAATTATTGAGAGGCGTTCTTCACAAGATCTATTGTTGAAGAAATCATCCTTTAAAAAAATGGATTTTATAATGTGGCATGTGATGTGGGCAAACATTAGAATAATTGTTTAACTAATCGATAAACTTATTTGCAGTAATAATCCATACAAAAAGGATTTTTTTCCCAACATAGAAATTTTGAAAATAATTGTTAAAGAAATGAATCATAAGTCTAGTAGTACAAAATACGGTTTTGCTAACATGTGCCCAATCGCACATGATAAGAACTCATTTCTTTCTTTAATTAATTGATATTATCTTGATTTAATCAATAAGATCTCATAATTTATTTTTTTCCAGTGAGAATCTCAATTAATTAAGGAAACAAATGAGTTCTTATCATGTGCCCATTAGGCACACATTAGAAAATCCGTACAAAATAAACAAGTTATGACGACTTAAGATAATAGCAATTTAACCCTGTTTGATTCGACTAAAAAAAAAGTGAATTCAAATCAGGTCAGATCAATTTAATTCAAATCAAGTCAGACCATTTTCATTATAATCAAAGCAAAATTATCCAAATAATAATCATTGAATCAAGTCTACTAATTGTTATTAATTTATCTAAATGCAGTTATTTGTCCATAAATTCAAATTACGTCACATCAAATCAAATCAAGTTCATTCAAATCAAATCATATTAGAAAAATGTAGTTCTGTCGCACAAGACCTTATAAGGATATATTAAAGATTCAACATCGTACGAAGTAGAAATTTATTTTTTCGCTTTAGACTATGTTTGATAGGACTTAAAAAAATAGTGTATTTAGATCAGATGTAGATAAGATTCATTCAAATTAAGTTAGATCAAATCAGAAATGTCCAAATAATGGTCAATGAATTTAATCCATTTCTTGATATTAATTCGTCGAAATTCAGTTAAATTTTCAACTATTTCAAATCACATCACATCAGTTTGGAGTCATTCATATCAGATAAAATCAGATCACTTACATTAAAATCACATAAGACCAGAAAAATGTAGTCGTATCAAACAGAGCCTAGAGGGACACTTTTTACCGTATTCAGTGAAAGAACAAGAACTTTATTATTAATTTGTGCTATAAGTGTGGACTCTGGATGCCCAAGCTCCAAATAATGCTAACACGATAAAAACATTTCCCAAATTTCATATGCAAAGTTATTGATATGAATATACGTTCATGTACCTATTTCAGTTTGTATACTACTCAAATATTCTGCTTAGAATTGTGAAATTTCTTATCTGAACCGGAAATATGAGTATATAAAAGACAAAAGTGGTGTCCTTATATTTATCCAAATTGTTCATTTGACATTGCTTTGGTATGAGTATCGAGTGTATAATATTTCATATGTTTAGTTACTTTTCCCCCTGTTATCCACACTTAGAAAAGCAAGAAGGATCAAAATAATACATTTCGACAATATATATTTTTAACAATCAACATTCCGGTATGAGTGAACGGTCTCGGTTGGAGTCTTGACAATAATTGTAGACCATATGATACTTTTGCGCCCACTTCATGGCAACCACTTGTTGTGAACTTAGGGCGCTCGATCCCGATGGAGATATCCTCGGAAGGCATGAGCCATAGGCAGACCCACCGGAAGTACACCCAGAGATTTTGAAGTTTTTGTATCTTCCCACAAAAGGTGAGTAGTTGTAATCAGCCTTGTATCTTCCGTTCTCAGTAGCCCATGACGAGGCATCCCAAATAGAGCCATAAACCCACATTGGCCTATTTGGAAATGTTGCATCACTCTTCCTTGGGTACCTTCTTATGGGCACATCGTCCACAAAAAATCTGCAAAGTGTCCCAAATATTATGGGCTAAATGTACAATAATAATCCAAGATGTTGACTTATAATATCTTTAATTATAATGCATCAATAAGGACTGTACACTTAATGTCTTAATGATAGCATGTCTTTGAGTCTTGTCCTCCCAATTGTACCAATCTTATTTGTCAACCTTTGCATGTTTGGTTTTTCGAGAAAATGTCTTCTGGATAATGATTTACACCTATTGAACTAGGTATTAGTCTTGACAAGATTAAACCGGATTTATTTCGAGTTCGGTTATATTTCATCGGGTTGTATTGGTCGTGTCAGTTTTTGATCTATTCAATGTTGATTCAGTATTGTTCTTTAGATCTTTGATATAGTTTATGATATAGAATTCTCGAATTTATTTATTGACAATGAACAATAATAAAGAAACAACAAAAATATATTCACATATGAAATCATTATATTATAAGGTTATGATACATCACATATCTTCTTAAAGATAGCTTTAATTAAATTAGATAGGGTTATATAATTAGTCGTACCAGTTTAAAGCATATACAATTACTGAATTACAGAGTATGTTGCACTAATCAACACTATTTTGTTGTAATCGATCAACACTCATTGCACTAGCCTTTCATGCTTAAACTTAATTAAATTCCTAACACACTACTTGATGACTATAGCTTGATGTACACGTTCTCTACATTTTCCGCACAAACTCTACTCTATTTTGATAATCTTACATCCTCATGATTAGTTAGACGACCATAACGACCCTACCGGCTACCACACACATGAAACAACCTCCTAAATCCTAATTGACGCGTAATTAGTTAGCTAATTAATTATCGGCTTCATTTGAACTAGTGTTCGTTTGTCAAATATTCACATAGAAAAAGACGGTGATAGATACTACTCCGATAGTATTATTAGTAAGTGATATTAATTCCAATGTTATTCTAGTTATGGACATATGGTAGACGCTATGTAATACGAGAACTCTCAAATCTCAATACAATATAATCTTAGATATGAGTATAGTTATTTGTTAGTACTGGTAACTTTGTATCACTTGTGTCCAAAAGAACATTATTGCTTGATCAAAAAGCTTTAATTAGTATCAACATCAATTTTATAAACTATTCTTATTGCATGACCATAATCACGCCAGGACGACTGTAGGGTGCCTAAATGCATGTAGCCAAATGGAAATTGTTGAAAGGTACGTGCATGCTATATGGAATAATTAAGAAGAAAACACAAAGTTATTATCACTTTTAATTAATTTGATATATATTGTTGATTTGTTGGAAGTACAGACGAATTTATTAGTTTTGTCACATATATTAGAATAGGGACATAAATCATATCATTCGGTATCAAACTTTTCATCTTATCTGCAAAAGGTTCTAAAAAACGTGGCTTTAATTAGTTCGTGGATGCTTGTCTTAAAAAAGGAAGGATTATAATTGTAGGGTTCGATATTAGTGTCGTTGTATTTTGATAAATTCGATTTCCAACTATCCGATCCGTCGTAGCAAAATAGAGCATTAAAAACATTTATAGAAAGAAGAAACTAACGTACATGATCTCAGTAGGTGCCCAGAAAATGGCATAGTTGTGGAAACCTTGGGTAGGATCAAACCAAAGGTTAAATTTCATCTCTCTTCCAATCAGCCTTCCATCACCACTTCCTCGAATATAAACATTGGTTTGTAGTGTGTATGGCTTCCCGGGCGTTGTTCCGAGAAATTCTATATCTACTTCATCATGGTGACCTGGATAGTCTTCTTGATTCGAAAGCTGCTCAATTAATAGATTACGCTATTAGTAATAAACATGTAGTCAATATTTCAAAAAATGTGACCGTATATTATTAGCATGTGTTACGAATAGTCCGAATAACCAAATTTTGACATGTTTAAGATCGTTAAGACTTTTTTAAGTGTTGAATGAAAACTTTTATGCTAGTCAAAGAATTAGGTGCGCAATGCAAAATTTAAGGACGTGATTAATAATAAAAATGATCGATAATATATAAAGTTGAGGCTGCTCACGTAAAAGGAAGTTATGACACCGGCAGTGTAGCCTGGTTGGAGCTTCATAGCCGAACTGAAGTAGCCCGATGCATATCGCTTTAGTGACTTAAACCCACTCCCTACAAACACAAATTTGGCTTCTTCAACAAGACGTACAAGAAGGCTAAATTTTCAATCTAATTTACTAGAATAATATGCATCGGACTTACTAGAATAACGCAATTTTGCAAATGCTCTTAAACAACTTACTAGAATAATTCTCGTCTTTGTACCAAAAAAAAAAAAAAAAATCTTACTAGAATAATTCAATTTTGCGTCATTATATCATCACATTCTAAGCTAAGTTACCTTTATTGATTAGTTAACCTATATCTTTACGTCTGTATGTATAGACAAAAAAAACCTTGCCTCAATATTTGGATTAGCTTACATAGCTAGATTTTTAACCTTGTCCACTCTTAATTACTAGCTATAACGACAATAAACTTTTTTGCTTGAACCTTAGCATGGCTCGTTGATACGTACACTTAGCTTGTTCTTTTCCGTTTGCACGGTACGTGATGCTAGTGAATTTTTCAACAGATATTATTTTGTTTATGTTATATATGCCATGACGAATATGAAAGATACATTACCAGAAGATCGATCAAGCCAAACAGTAAGAGTGTCGCCCTGAACATTTTGGTGTTGAGGACCCCATAAAGTTCTAAAATCTTGATAGAAACTCTTACTAGCAACTTGTGAGCTAGGATAGTATCCTGGGGAAGGTTGCGCATTGATCAAGCTAGTCATAACTAAGAGAACTACACACCAAAGAGGGGCCATAATATGAGCCTAAACCCACCCACAAGAAATTGAAGTTGTAATGCAAAAAATATGACCAAATTAAATTGGTCAAAAATATTGAAATTTAGAGTAGTGTATGAAGTGGAGTGAGGCTACTACAAAATATGGAGTGGGTATAAATAGAAAGATTTAGGACCCACCGTTGAAAGCAGTTGATAAGGAAGTTGATGAGCAGAGTATTTCATAAACTAAAGACAAATTTGGGGAATACGTGTATACACACCTAGTAATATAATTGATGCTACTTTGTAATTAAAGGTGATGTTACCTTAACTTTGTGTTGCACTCAATTGACCCTTTTTCCCCTGCGGCATTTCCTATATCTTCATTGGGGAAGTTTTGTACCGACTAATAGACTTTTGTGGTTAGAGATTTAGTTATATGACATTTTCGAGAATCAAGTATCTGCGGAGTTAAATATTCTTGTGAAGTCGGTTGAGTCTGTCGGTTCAGTATATTGTTATAGCATATTGAAATAGAAAACAAATCTATAAAGTCTACGAGTACAAGTTAAAATGTGCAAGTAATATCTCACACTTTGAGTTAAGTCTACATAGCGAATTTCATTTCAACTTTATGGGATCCAGATCCTATTTTCATTAAGTGTAATTTTTAAGTAAATATTGAATTTGACAATTTTCATTTTCTTTGATGAGTTAAAGTTGTATAGTGAGTTCAATCTATTGAAGCACTTGCAAATTCGAGGGTGTTGGACAAGATTTAAACGCTTGTAATCTTCATACAACATAAACAATACTTCAAATTAAAGTTGAGTAATTATAGACATAACCTACAAATGCGAAACCAAACTCTTGTATAACTAGTAAGCTCGGTAAAGTAGCTTATTGATTGCATGCAATTGCTTCCTAGATGAAACTTACGAGTATAATTTAGGGGAACATAGACGAGGTTATATATTTCTTTGGAATATTTTTTGATAGCCTTATATCAAAACTACATTCCTTGCTTTTATAATTGGCTTATACTATCTAAGTAAAGCAACCAACAACAATTGGTGAACTGTGTAACTGATTACTACTTGATTGTATAGTTTGTGTAGGCGTGTGCGCCATGTTTGCGTAGATAGATAATGTGATCGCACCTGCTCTTCATTTAAAGTTACAAAAAATTTCGTAAGCTAACTTGTATGGGGAAGCAAGTTTCCATTTGACTTTTTATGGTGGAACCAAATGCTAAAGACACATAATAAATTAAACATCTACTTAATTATGTCAAAAGGGACAAGTTAGAATTTAAATTAGATAATGGAAATTTCGAGACTAATGATCTAGCCTAGATTCAAAAGTACTAAAAACTCAATGGTCAGGGCTAAACGAATTCTCAACTATTTTTTTTTTTTTTTTTTTGACGGGATATTCCCAACTAGTTGCATACACTCCTATGTGGAATTATACTGAATCTCTCCAATTGAGTATTAGTGGGTTTTTCACATGTGGTTTGAACGAAACTTTTAGGTAATTCCATAACAGGTGTGAGGAGTGAAATACTATAGTACTCCCCGTATCATGGTAATGATATGAACTAATGATGAAAAGAAAAATGGGATCACAAAAACATTACCAGGAAATTAAGTGAAGAATTAGCGGGTAATCAATGGACAGAATTGGTGTATGTTGTAGTATAAGATACTCCGTATTCAACTATTTTGGCTATTGACGAGCATGTTACACAAAATCAAGTTATCTATATTTTGACTCACCTACATGTGTTTGTTGTTGAGAGCGAGGGTAGTTGATAGATAGCTTGATAATTGATACCCCGTACTAAAGTCTATTTGCTTCCTCGGTTTCAACTTAACATTGTGTATCGTAAAGTTTAGATGCTCAGCTCTTCTTTCACTTGAATTGTTAACGTTTAAGTGTTGAATTGATTCTTCGTCTGACATATTTCTAGCAAACATTGACAACTCGAAAGGAAAGAAGTTACAACAACTTGAGCTTTTAGAAAATAAAACTTACATTTTTCATAGGGGTATTATGCCCCTTAATTATACGTACGATTAAATCTTAGAGGCATGCATGTTATCATTAAATTCTGAACAATCAACTATCAAAATTGAATAGGATCACAAATCACAACTAGCTTTATTCTTTTGCTCTTTTGTATTTGTTTGGTGGGCAATTACTTTCTAAAGTCGTCATGTTTATGTCGCCTTAGCCTACAAATTTAGTCGCACTTGCTAATTTTATAGTCATATTCATATGGAGAGCATTTCCCTTATCTTTACCGACAAATCGAAGCACTAAAAATTCATTTAGGGTTTTTTCCAAAGAAAGAAAAAAAAAACTAATCAAATCATAAACTCCCTCACAAAAATTAACACTAAGAACAAGTTTATTACAATCATGTTGTCTCGCACTCGCTTAAGTGAAACCCAGTATCAAATTCAAACATAAGAATAAAATTAAAAAACCGACTATATTTTCAAAACACTCACGATCTAAATTATTGTAATGTGGTCTTATATAACATTTTTTCATGTACCACAACGTTCCACGAAACATGACCACGAATTCATGATCTATTTATATCATTTGAACATCAAGCAATTAATCATTTATTTTGCTTTTGCAAGTAAAAGTCCCACTCCTATGATTTCGCAATAATGTACTCCGTATGTTCTATTTGTTGCTTAGTACGCATTATACTAATCAGTGTAACCACTGTTACGTCGTAAATTAAATGACAAGACACATTTAAAAACTCAATAATGCATCCAAAGTCTCGACGCATATCAAACCAGAAATCTAAAACGAAAACGACAGCAAATTCTCCAACCCCTCCGATTGAACTACGAAAGCACTAGCTCATCCAGCTTGTACGTGGGTGCGCTATTACCTTTGAGAGAGCAAGTGAAGGTTTAGACCCTCGGGTGCTCAGCCAAGTAGGGGTCGATGTTCTCACGATCACCAACGTGTAGGTTTTCGGCTCTTGTGCTAGTTGCGGTGGCAAGATATCAGGAAGTCGGAATTCTGTGTAACTGTGCAAGGTACTAAGGTCATAGGCTCACAGTAGTCCATTACTCGATTTACTTGGTCTGCTAACCATCAAACCACTTTCACCGCTGGTTTCAACAATGACACCGGCGACCAATCCTACGTTGTTAAGACGACACCAACAAAAGCGCTTTTGGTCGGTTCTTTGGCAAGAAAATAGTAAAACCACGTAATCAGAAGAAGTTCCAAGAGTTCAATTGCTAGGGAATCGAATTATTTACGGGGAAAACTATTACTTACGCACAATATTTACATGAAATCCAAAAGTTGGCATATCCAACAGCAGGTAATGTACACAGAGAGGAAGCCAATAGCCAAGGGCGTCGAAAAGATAAGAATGTTCTAAATGCCAGTTACCATCGACTTGACTTCTGACACATCTTCAAAAGAACAGTCAGGTTCCAGAAAAAGGCGATAACATCCGATGATCCATGCTTCCATGGAGAGCCGACTGGAGAACTTCGCTTTAACAACCTGTTAATTTAAGGAATTCAGCTTAGAAACCCCAAAATCAAGATAATTACACGAATAACTTGCATTCAATCACTGAATAACTTTTTGACTTAAATCCACCTTTGGTGACATTTTTAACGAAGTGCTATTATAGCTACCCGAGGTTTGAAATAATGCTTGCTTGGGTGACATCTATTAACATCGACACGACTCCATCGTTCTGCATGGCAGGAGAAAGTTGCACATGACACAACTATGGTTTCGAATTTAGACTCCAGACAAAATGGGGAAAATGTCAATGGAAACATCAGCATAAGAACTTCTCAGATACCAATATGAGGGTTGCTGAAATACATCACATAAGACAAATCTACCCCAAGCCAAAACCCATAACATAAGAGTAGAAGTTTTACCGACTTACAAAAGACGTGAGAACCAATATTGTAACTGAAAAAAAATATAACCAAGCATCATGACACTACATAATGCAGAAATCGAGGCACAGGGAAGACCATACTAAGCAGCGATTGATAAACCTATAAGAAGAATTTGCTCAGGAAGAAAAGAATAAGCATGTTTTTGAAAGAGGATGGCTAAACTAAAGGTCTCGATAAAGAGGCAGCTGAGAACAAGCTACCGAATAAGTGATCCAGTGGTGCAACTCCCAGTAAGAAAAAACCAAATTGTTGGTGTACGGTTTTTAACCAGAAATAGCAGAATATGCAGGCTAGCCGCATCACTGATTGAAAATCTGATTGAAACTGGATTGAGAAGTTACCCTACGGTCAATAGAGTGCAGTGGAACAAAAGACAAATAATTTGGGGCCAATACAAACCCTACCAGCATGAGAATTTAGAGGAATATGACACAGATGAGCCCGAGTGATTGAACTGCATAAGGGCACTACAGGTATTCAGATGAATAATTCAATGGAGAAGCATAAAGTCAGAGATGTAGAGATGTAAATGATGACATGCTCTCTTCATCCATTCCTTTTCTCTAGCTATAACTAACCCGTAACACAACTAAAAATCTAGTGGACAAGACAGCTAGACATTGCCACAGAATTACTTAAATATTTCAACTAAAGGATAACAATGTAGCAAAACCGCAAAGGCTTACTTAAATACGGCACCTAAGTACTTGACCTTCTAGATACCTTCAGCGTAACTAAACAAGGAACAATGTGCCAAATGTTGTTTGCCGAAGAACTTTGGAAGTACGATCTAGCCCATGAGAAGCCACCTACAATATACGGAGTATAGTTTTAGCACAAAACATTACAGCAGCAAAAGGAAGTTCAAATAGACAATGCTTAACCTCTACTTCTTTTATACAAAACTACTTGTCATTTAGAATCAAGCCTCCTGCTCGTAATTTGACACTTTCGAATTTCAAAAGTAATACTCTTTCTATTTCATCCATTCCTCCCATTTGTTTTTCGACCTTAAATAAGACCAAAGCAAGCGAGGATGATGAGGGACATAGTTCCCTTGCAAAGCTTACTAAGAAAATGAAAGCACTGAATGAGATTGCCAAAAAGAAAAGATGGGAACTAATGGATGGATTAGACAGAGAAAAGCTCTTTGAAAACCCCCAAAAGTATAGCATATAAAGGTAGTTGATTCTTTGGCTTGTGGTCGTTTGGTTACCATGTAAAATCATGGGAATTCTGAATTCCCATGAATTGAAAATATTCGAGTTGTTTGGTTAGCAAAATTCATAGGAATTGAGAATTCATGGGGTTTTCCAATTCCTACAAAATGGAGGAATAGGCTTACCTACCCCCCCCCCCCCCCCCGGTATTGGCAATTCCCACATCCAACGAAACAATTTTCACAAATTCCCATGAATTTATAATTATTGGGGAGAGAATTTGCAAGGAAATTCCAAATTCTCTTATGCAACCAAATGACCACATAATGTACCCTGTATTGTTGTGCAAAATTCTTAAATGACATTTAATGGAAAGAGGGAATATAACAGAGAGACAATCACACAATCAGACGATTGCGATCCTGCAAAAAAAAAAGTGCAGGTCCTGGCTGTTTACCATATAGGTCAATGCTGCATAACGTTCCTCGTTCAGGAACAATGGTTTGCCCCTCTGCATGTCATTATCCTGCAATATGAACATCCAGTACAAGGTACTAAGTACAGGGAACCTCAAATGTTAACATTGTAAAAAAATCAATCTAACATATCGGCCTTTCCCATCTCCAGTGCTAGTTCAATCCAGTGACATATGAGGTGCAGAGAGAAGTTCGATAAAAAATTCACAAGAAAGCCGATGCGTAAGACTGTTCAGCAAACAGTTACCTCTTCACCAAAAGCATCAAGGTAAAGAGATGGCCAGGGAGCCTGGCGCCCATTCCGCTGAAGCAAGATTATCGTTTTCTATTGCAATGAATAGAAAAGAGTAAGTAGACATGCATAAGAGCAATCAAACTAATAAAGAGATAAACAGAAGCATAAGTAGCAATAGCAGCCTCTTAAATTGGCAAAATCATACCCGTATCAAAAGGAATACCCCAGTCCCAGCGCCACAAGCTAAGGCATGAGCCTGGCATCCACTCTCCCTATTCCCAGAAAGGATGAAATGAAAGAGAGGAAGAAAAAAATATCAAAACAGCAACACATTAACAGAACAAACAGGTGTACACACATGATGCAAAGAGAATGAGAAAATATTACAAACCTGCAGCAAGGCTTCCAAGCTGGCGAACACAGTCTACCACAGATGAGGCATAGGGCAGGTTCATCTTGAACAGCTTTGCAGTCAGGACACTGGACTTTTATGTACCTATGTTAAGAAACTCAATTTATCAATAGAGCAGCATTAAAAAAAAATTGTCCTGCTATATATCTGCAGATCATTGGAACATATGACACAAGAAGAAATAAGCTAGGGGAGGCGGGAAATGCAGAAAAGGGGGACAAACCTCTGTACAAGATCCTGGTAAACAGAAGGCAGAGCCATCAGTCGCAATGGGACGGATGGAGTGGAGCATAGAGCACGTGGAACTCCTGGATCCTGAATTCCATGGGCAAAATGGTGGAACCATTTACACACCACAGAGCGCAGAGTCTTATCTTGCATAACAATATCCAAGGAAGGAATTTTAAACATGTTTCGAATCTCACGGATTTCCTCCATATCCCCACCACTGACTTCTTGGCTACAAGAAGCACTTGATGATTTAACAGCATCCTCTCCCGTTGAAGAAAATGGTGAAGCCCCAGGTGAATATAGTAATTTCCATAACAAGGAGCATCTTCGCAAATATGGTAAGCTAAAGTTATTAATCAACTCCTCCACGGGACAAGACGGGTCCAAATATTTGGAAAAGAAAAACTGCTTTGTGATAGCAGATTCTCCAACCAAATTGGCAATATCATAAACCAGACAGTCACGAAACCCGAAGTCAATTACAGTGCACTGTGAGTGCGAGCAATAGGTAATTATCGCCTGCACATATTAAAAAGAGTCATGAACCTATTTATATACAAAGATGGTTCAAATCAACCACCGCACAATAAAAATAGGAAACAGTCATCCCCACCTGAGAGACAGCGACGCCATAAAAAGTGTGGATGAGAGATAATAAGGATTCCTTTGATGACAAAAATGGAAACGGAAGACAAAACAGAATCCACATCAGCGTTGAGAAAGGATCACGGGTAAGGACAGGATCAGAAGCTTGGCCCCAAAATTGCATGTCGGGGAACATTCCTGAATTACTATGTTTTAAAAAAGACCAAATTTTACCTGCCAAAATTAATTAAATTAGATCAAACAGTAAATTCTTCAGGGCGCCGTACTTAGAAAACTTCACTCAGCAAATTGGAGACATTCGTCCAAAACACTAAACAAAATGTGAATAAGTACTAAGAAAAAAAATCGCACCCAGTGGTGGAGATAGGCTAAAAAGTAAACCATTTGAATTAAGGGGTGTTTTGTTAGGATTTTCAGATGACAACTATGACCTATGATCGAGCAAACAACATGGTAAAATAATAAATAAATGAAAAAAACATGGTTTCCGGATACCTAAAACACATGCCCCATAATTAGCTTTCAAGATTCACTCACCTATCATTCGACTACACATGCATCTCTACACCACAATCATATCTTATCTTAATTCTAGCATAAACAGTCCTGCTTGCTCTGGCCCTGGCCTTTACAACAGCAACAACCAAGCCTTATTCCCAAAATAATACAAGGTCAGCTAACATGAATCATCATCTGTAGAGCGGGCCATAAAAGTTAAAGATCGTGGAAAACAAGTTTTTGAAAAGCTAGTGAAAACACGTTCAGCACGAATTTTAAAAAGCATCTAAAGAAAAGGAATGCAAACAAATTAAAATCCATTGTTATAAAACAAGTGAAAAGTGCATGAACGTCTTTATAAATGTTAAGAAGAAAAGGATTGAGAAAAGAAGAAAATAGGAGAGCTAATAGGCAGCCATTTGCAAAACAAACAAAGAAACCATACAAAAATCCAATCATATCTTTCACATGAATTTGCTCGCACCTAATTTGAGAAGACCAAATAGAAATTTTCCCATCTATCAGCATCGAAATTTCAGTCTTCCATAACGGTCCTGAAAGCAATACTTGAAAATGGCAACGCTAAACTTAAGGCTTATGAGCTCATCTACCAGTACCAACATAACCAAGTGGATACACATAAGATATTCTCATTAAAACTCGCATGAAAATTAGACAAGGGCTACAAGTCATGCATTGATAAGAAACAAAAGACATCCCTGTATCGACTTGGGTGAAAAGCATATGAACCAGAATTTGCAGGACGCACATAATGACAATTACACAATTCAACAAAATAAGCCATGAACATACAAAGAGAACTAATACTGAAACATCCCATACCTTCTTGACCCCGAGCTCCTTCATAGGCTTTACCGTAACTAGCACCAGAACAAATGGAAGCAGCGAAATGTTGGATGCCTCTAAATCTTAAAAGCAGATCAGGCAAGTTCTTGCTTCTAACACTATCGATTAATCTCAGCAGCAATGGTAGTATAAATCCACCAGATGATCTGAATTCACTATACAAAGAGCTAAGGCCACTTCTTGGTGCTAACCGATTCTTTCCACACCGAGCTGAAATTTCTGTTGATACAAGTGAGTACTTAAGAGTGTCCCACATAAGGACAGAAGGGCTAACTCTACCTGACCCAGTGAAGACATTTTGTTCTCCTGGATAGTACATTCCTTTTAGTAATCGATAAACCGGCTCAAGATTAGGCCTTATCTGTCGGTTACTCTGAGTAGGTAAAGCTTTCAGCATTTCACCCTTGGAAACAGTGGAAGCGGCGCTTTGTAGCATTAACAATGCATATTGAAGCCTCAATGACCCACTTTCCTGCAACGAAGGAGACAAAGACCCAGATGACGAGATGGTAGAATCCAAAGGCTCCTCCCAGAGTTTGGAAGCATCACCCGAAATAGCTGGTAGTGTCGAATTTGCAAGGCGGCGACATAGCGGGCACAGAAACTCGCCCTGTAAAGGAGATGTCAGTAAAAGGTGACAGTCCAGACGGGAAAAAAAAAAAAAAAAACGGCAAAATTTTCGTCATGAACCGGACCTGATCAGGATCAACGATATGTCCCCCTTCAAATACCAATCTGATATGTCTGCAAAATAAATCATGTTCAAGCAAGTAGTAAATAGAAGCAATTGCAATAGCAGTCCCCGTGGGGAAAAAATGGCCAAAAAACAAACAAAAAAACAGAGGAAATAAATGGTCTACAATTTTTCCAACAGGAGTACAAGAACAAACATGATGTCCAAGATTGAGACAATTAGGAATCATATTAATGTGTCATACTATGAAAGTTAGTGAGCCACTGATTGAGCAAATGCTCAAGAGATGTTGAAGGTCTTGGAGAATCAATTTGGACTTATGCTGGGAAGATTGTATATGGTAGCAATTTATCTTATGAGACCCAAAAAAAAAAAAAAAATGACATCCTGACGAACATGAATGACATAATACTGTATAAGTTTACGGACTAGCATGGGGAGACATAGAGTCCCCTATCAGTATCCAAGGTTCTTCACACGATCGTTATCTCTTCGGTATAATCACGGACAAATTGACAAGGTCAATTCAAGATGATATAGCATAGTGGATGATGTGCTAGAGAAAATAAAGGCCTGAAAGTAAGTACAAATAGTGGAGACATTAATCTCTGGGACATTGAATTTGACGAGGTAGAAGTTTGGAGGCAGGGACGATCACACTAGTTAAGAAAACTGTCCAAGGCTGTAATTTGGCGAGGTGTCGTTCACAACTCATACTTTGTTCGTTCTCTCCCAAGCACACAATCCATGTAACATCCTGACAAAAATCACCTTAAGAGTTCAATCTCTTTCCAAGCACTGAAGTGGCAGCCATCTACAAGATCCCAAATACTAAGAGACCCACTTTTTAGTAATTCTAATCTTCATCCACCATGTACCCACCGAAAATGGCTCCTTATGGCCAAGACGACACATTCATTGGCCAGTGAATTTTATCCATTCACCACCCACCTCATTATATTCAATGCGAAACAATTGATAGAAAATTTTCCTTGGGTTTCTCATTATAGTCACAATATCTCTCTTCCTAAAAAGTCGAATAAATACCACTTCATCTAAACGGAAGAAAGAAAAGCCTCTACCTTAGTTAATATGTCTGAGCAACTTTTGAATTGTATTAAAAAATTACTCATTAAACCGATCGGAAACCTTATTCACCTTTTGTGACTTATCAAACATTTAGAGAACAAAAAGAAAGAAGCAACAGTTGTTTACTGGCATCAAGAATACTATAACATACTAGGGTTAACTGGCATCAAGAATACATCTTCTTACATAGGATCTGAATCCACAAACTATTTTCTTTATTTGTTATTAGGTTTTTCACTAACTTTCAACTCAAGACCATGCAAATAATCTGGTTAGCTCAAATTTCAATTAATATTTAATTAGGGTTCTAAATTCAAAACTATTTGGAGAGCAAGTTTAAAAGAGAATGTATCAAGCATTTTTTGACAAGGAGTTTGGGATAGCTGAGGAGAATTTGGTAGTTTGATGCCCAAAGAATGTTGACTTTATGGCCAGAAGATGACTTGAAGGTTTGGGAAAGCCGGAAAGACAGTATCTTATAAGTAGTGTTCTCTTAAAAAATTATAAAAGGAAGTTATTCTGAAGACACAGTATGCAAGGAAGTTTTTGATAATTTAAGTAATTAACATGCGCCTTAGTTTACTTCAAACAGCAGCATTACGTTCATTGTTCACTTCAGATTGCCATGTACCACCCAGAACTATCCTTTGACAGGTGTCCTAACCAAGCTATAGTAAAAAGTAATCCAGAGGAATAGAATTCTTCCTTAATTCCTATGGAACTCTACTTCAAAGTGGAAGCTATTACGCCTATTAGCACACTAAATTTCGGCGAATATATTTCGTATCAGGATATAGAGGCACAGCATAAAAAAAATAAAAAAAAAGAAGATAAATACATGCATAATTTGGGGCCAGAAATTGAAAGCGAAGTGATACTTCAAAGCAGCAAATAGAACTCACCTATCTTTAAGCGAGGAGAGATAACGCTCAAGACATCCCTGATGTACAGCATGGCCACAAGAAGAAATATGTATCCCATCACAATCTACCGGACCATATCCATCATAAGAGGAGAACTGGCCAGCAGCGTCCTCTCCATGTGAATTGGTATCATCCGAAGGGTCTTTAGAGCCTTTTCTGAGAGCAGCTACATATTTACCAAGCAAGAGAGTGTCTTCATCACATGAATCCATTGTGGAGAAGACACCTTTATCATCCGTCATCATAAGATCAGTGTCATGAGGAGTACTGCTAATCTCTTTATGAACAGACAAAAATATTTCTTTCTCCAAAGACTCAAGGGAGTAAACATTCTTATCCCTGTTGTCAATTGATTTTCTAGGGGCCTTAAGGCTTCGTAATTCTGGAAACTGAAGCTTAAGGTAATCTAGAAAAGCATCAACTTCTGCAGGATGAGCCTGGCGTGCAAACTCCTTGACGGCTCCATCAGCTAGCTGGATCAAGTCGGACGATGATGATGTTTCACCGGAGAACTTGTTAGTATTCCTAGCCAGAGGGTTTCCCATTGCTGTTTGAGAGTTCTCTGATGAATCAGACTGCCAGGCTCTGTCCCATGAAGGAGGGCCTCTGTCGACAAAGTTCACAAGCCTAGATTTCTTTTGTTTTTGAAAAAAAAAAAACAGTAAACTATATTTAGCATTCTTACACCATCTTCTCAAAATAATGAAGTAAAGGTTATCAATCATCAGCAGATTAGAAACAATTTGCTAGATTTGAAAACTATGACTTGAAGAATAGCATCATGTAAAAAGCCAACTCTTGGTCCTAAGATAGTACTGGCCAGCTGCTAAAGGAAAGTTCAATCGGCAACTCTCTCAAGGTTAAAGTATGAAAGCTAAGCCTTTAACTTAAAATTTAGTTTAACCGAACACGATAATATAAGGGTTGTGTTTCAATTTAAAAAGGCTTGTTTAAAATTGAACACAATTGATCCTCATCAATGAAGATCCAAACCTATACCAATTTCATTATAGACGTATAGGAGGAATCAAAGCTCTGCCAACCTCATTATATGCTCTTACACTTCCGTGAGCGAGAACATATATAAGATAGAGAACAATTATTCTCGGATAGAAAAAAGAGCGCTAGGATAGGGAATGGAAAAGCCTACAAGACATCTGTAAAGATAAAGTTATAAGATCACTAAAGTAATAAAAGGATAATAGAAAAAGCTGGAGTTTCCAGCCAAAAAATTTGAGTTTTCAAATCGAGATTCCAGGCATGTCCGAAATTAACATGTACCTGACACCCCTCATACACCAAGGAGTAGATATTTTGACAATTGACACACATAAAGGACCCCTTACAACTGCCTCATACTTTAAACTTAGACAATAATAAAGAACTACAATTCCATTCCAAACAAAAGGTAAACACTTCAAGGTCTTTCTTATTAACTAGCCTAACAGATCCCTGGAACACTTTCTATTTTTGCCCTCCATCGAAAGATTATGGGAAAAAATAAAATTTCAATCAAAATCACGAATGACGTTCATCACAACTGACACACAGCAAAACATACCTGAAGCAGAACAAGGAAAGATATAGGGTTCTTAGAACTCGGATCATGGCAGAGGCAACAAACATGTGTTTCTCCTGAATCTTGTGCTGCCTCAGAGGCGTGCTCCTCTCTTCCAACACTATTATCATCTGGCCCACCCTCCTCGGTGTACTTTACGGTCGCTAAAAATTTAGACTGTTCGGCTCTCATTTTTGCCTGAGAATTGCAAAACAAGTTGGAATTCCACCGTTAACAATTTAAATAGCAAGGCCAACAAAGAGAAACAGCACACAAACACTTTTGGTTTGTTTTAGAATTCAAGAAGGAATAGACATACTACATACTATGATATAAAAGCACACGCAACATAACAGGTACTTCAAAACCAACAACATTGCGTAAACATCATATATATAATGACTAATAAACAACTAAAGGTACATAGATTACTCACTAAAATGGCGGCTTGTCTTTCTCTAGCCTTCATTTTCCGCTTCTCTGTGTCTGATGGTGAACTCAAGTTAAGTGTTTCAGAAGCTTGGCAACTAACGATTTCAGGGGCAAACTGTTGTACTTTCATCAGGCAATTGGAGTCTACGTCAGCAAACTTTTTCAACAGAGTTTCCACAAGAGAAGAAAGGTTAAAGTTCCCAGCATCCACAAAGTTGTCAGCAGATTGTTTCTTATGCTTCCTCATTAACAAAACTAACAGCGATAAGAGACACTGCTGAACAGGTTCATTCTGTATTTCCACCTCAATTTCCTCAGTTGCGGCAACCAGCATCGGGATGAAATCGCCACCATGAGCAGATAGATCACCAGCTTTTTTTTCCGCAAAGCAGATATCTAACGCTAGAGACAGCAGGTGCAAAGCTGCTATAAGCACCCCATCAGGAGCCCGTGATTCAGCTGATTTATCCATAACCACAGCAAAGATGACAACAGCCCGAATGACCTGGATAACGGCTTTACAGGTGGCGATTTTAGCTACTCCAATGAGTGGTTGATAAATGCTGGTCCACCTAGGCAATTGAGCACTCAAGGCAGAAACACCACAAAAACGTGAGTATCTCTCCTCGGCAACCTGCAACTCCCTGGGATCCCAGCATGGATGATACAAATCGAGTTGCTTCCAATATGGCAGCCGTAGAGAGTACTTCCCCTGGATCAACAGAGATATGAGAACAAGCATTCCAACCCATAATAGAATATAGACAAGGAAGAGACCATACAAGATACTACCTCCATTTCAAAATATATTTACGTTTTCGGCTATCGAGGTGAGGCATCGGCTTTCAATTTAACAAAAAACTATTAGAATTTATATAGGCAAACTAATACTCATTAGATTTATATTAAAATAAGCTTTCATAATATCGTAGTTCTATTAAATTTGGCGCTATCTTTTAACTAAGTTTACGTTTAAACATCTCACCTAGATAAGCGAAGTTGATATAAATTTACAGGAAGGAGTAGTACACAAGTATTAAACCTGGTTCATTCCTGATGGATTAGAATATTGAGCGACTCTATCTAAGACCTCTTGCAGCTGATCCAGTTTAGCGAGATCCCGTGGAAGAGACTTCACCAATTGGCTATGGGTAGCATCACCAGTTGCAAGCTTGCATGTCAGCTCTCTTTGCAGATTTTCAGACGCTGTTAGTCCACTAAACCGTCTCTCTTGGACTATCTGAATTATTAGTGTGAGCAATTCTTGCATTAAAACAGGTTCATACCTGCAAATTCAGAGATAAATCATGAAACAAACGTCCTGCCACTCTATAAAGTTTAAATTTTAGGTAAATCAAATATAAAATAACCCTCATAACTTCATGCTTTTTGAAGATGCATCACTAATGACTAGAGTATGAACGATCAAACAGTAGCAGCCAACAAGACATGAATGAGAGGAAAACATTCCAAGGAATTCATGTTAGGCTACCGCCAAAACGTTTTGGGACCAAAGCTTTCTTGTTGATATTGTGATGGAGGGAAGTGTTGTGTTGGCCTTTTATGGCTCGTAAATAGATATACACGGCTCAGACTGTCAGAAGTATAGTCGATAAAGCTAATTCCTTCTCTGGAGGGCGCTAGAGAGAAGCTATAGCCTTCCTCCACGTAAGGCTCATCTTGTGATGGCTGAAGTGAGCATGGTAACATTGAACCTCAATATGTTCGACACAACACTCAACACTCCTTTTCTGGTCAACGATGGGAACTTTCCGCTACAAGTACGAGTCTGACATACTTGGACCTGTACCCATGTTGGATGCTTAGAGCTGGGTCTGAAGAATACAGGGATGGAGTAAACAAGCAACCTTTTTTCAGAATACATCATTTGGAGGTCATATTAAGGTCATTAGTATTTCTAGCTTTGCTATTTAAGGGTGTACAAATTACCTTTGATTCATAAGCATGGAGAGCCAGCCTTAACACTGTTACAGCCATGAGGACTCCTCGTCCTCTAATGTGATTTACACAAAATAGGGTTATTCCAACAAATACGTACCCACTCAGCAAATTCTAAAATAGAAGTGGCCAGACAATATAAGACAACAGAGTCCAATAAAAGGAAAGATCAGTGTCGTGATGGATGCATCGTCAACTTTGCAACTATCAGCCACTGAAAATAATACTTAATCCAAAACACGGCCGAAGTGACCTCTATCAACTTAGAGAAACATAAAAGAAACAGAAGATAAAAATCTTCAATAAAGGATATAATCTATTGCATTACATGTCTTGAGTCTCTACTTAGGGCAAGCAACATCCCAAAAACTAACTATAATAGGCAGATAGGCAGGTTTGCCAAATCACAGTTTTGAGTTTTCCAATACCAACATACAGGCAGTAGTGTTCAAGGTGCCTTGTGACAAATGCCACAATTCAAAGCGAAGATAGAACAATAAGTAAAATGCATAACTTGTTTACAGGAAGTGCTTAGCCTTAAAGGGGCCAATGAAACCAAAAGGCAAAGCTCTGCATTACAGAGTTGAGAAAATGACATACTCACTAGAACGCTTGAGATCCAATACAAGGTAATTTGACAGCTGAAAGCGTTGCAACAATCTTTTCACATACAAATCAGCCGGAGCAAAAGCAGCACATAACTGCAGCAAGAAAAGATCCTGCTCTAGTTCATGGTCAGACCTGCAGACAATGATATCACTTTATAACCAAATTATTATATATAACAAACACTCCCCAATAAATATAGGCATCGGTATCTCCCATCCACACCTACACCTCAAGGCATAAGCGCAGCATTGAATTCGGAGGACAAAAAGAAAAGAGAGGGAGAGGGAGAAAAACCAATTTTTAGTGATCTACATACCAGCGGATAGCACGGTACCACTCAAAATATAATCTGGCAGTATCGCCATTTCGTCTCCACATACCAGCATGAATCTGGGAGCAAAATACCCTGTTCTGAAGAGGGTGTTCCATCATAAATGAAGAAAACCCACAAGGGTGGCATCCCTTAAGTACGCTCTGGAAAAAAACATGACAATCGGACAAGGAATTCGAAGGATTATGGACTCGCTTATCCATTTTCATAGCCTCCCCGAAATAGTTTCGGAAAGCCACCTTCAAAATCAAGGACAGTAACCAATGCAAGGGTATGTGCAAGGATATCTCCTGTGAACTAACGTCATAATCTATATCCGGCCATTCAGATGAACTCAACAAGAAGAAGGCATCTTTTTCCATTGCTGTTTCTGTTTCCATGATGGTATCATATTGCATATCCCCAGTATCCATTGGGCAGGTAAGTGTGTGACCAACATCAGCACAAGATGATTGTTTCCCGAGGGCAATTAGAAAACTTTGTTCAACCATCCCACATGGGGCATGATACGGCCCTGGAATGTACTTCCCCTTCTTAAGGGCTAATAATGTTTCTTTCACTGCTAATAAGTTGATATGTGAGGCAACATCAGTCCCAGAAATTAAAACATTACTTCTCAACAGCCAACTATCAATAACCTTTAATGACTCAAATATCAACTTCAAGACAGAAGGCAGGACAATATGATCACGATCCCACTCAAAAAATTGATCTGTGGAGTCCGATACAGAAGTATGGGCTGCTGAGCTACAGACAGAACTTTCCCTGGAGAGCCTTCCCACTTTAGCATGTCTCTGATTGAACTCTTCATCTATATTATCTCTCTTATTTTCGAGAAAATCCTTTTGATCGGTCTCGTAGCTACTGGAAACAGAGAATGCACCTTTCACCAAAAGTAAATGGTTATTTGCAATCGCGTTGCAGAGATGGAAAGGGAGATGCACATTTTCATTATCTTCTTCAATATGGATTCCAGTCTCTCGCTTCAGAGGGTTGATGCCTTGCACTAAGGATATAATTTGTAACCATGCTTTGACAATGTCAGATCTTTCATGTGTCACATACTCTGCTACGTCACAATGACTTAGAACAAACCTTATGTCTTCCATCACACGCATACATGTATCAAACACACCTACCAACTTGTTGAACTGCGCAGCAATTTGTGACAAAATTGACAAGCAGACAATCAGCATCCAACATATAAGCCATTTAGAGGCAAACAAACCGTAGAAATTCTTAAGGACAAATAAAAGCAATAGAATGTAGATTATTCACGTCCAAGAGAACAAAATCTAAGCAAGAAACATCTAACATGTCCAGCTCAAAAGACTATCAAGTTTTTAAGTGGTTCACTCCGGCAATTCAACCAACCCAAAAGAAGGGGGGGGGGTGGATATGACCGCTGAAAGCGAAAATGAAACATACTCAAACATGTAGGCAAACAAATCCACCCAAAGAGTTCCCAAAGTCAGTAAGAAAAATAAAGTGAATCCTTCTACACATGATAAATAGTCCTATTAGTTGCATTGCTAGTTTGCTACTTCATAATCAGAGAATGCAATTGGTCCAATAAAGATCGTTGGATTCACTCTTCTAAACATAAAAGTAGCAGCATGAAGTGCATGATCAAACCTCAAGAAGTAACAAGAGTGAAGACCACAGACAGAAATACTCAATTGCACCGCCATTGCAAGCAAGTTAAAAAAGTAAAATCACAAGTCCTCGGCTGCCAGAGGAGCGCCTAAGAAGCAAAACCTACATTAATATAAGGCACATTGCTGATACTGTCCTAGAAATGGAGTGTAACACATGATTAATTTTATGGTGAATCGACGGATTAAATCTTCTTACGAAATAGCTTAGTAAAGCTTGACCTACACACAAAGACCATATTATTATTAGAACGTAATCCCCTCCTGGTTTCATTCTCACCATCAATGAATATAGTCAATATACAAGAGACTAATTAGAGATACAAATAATTACTTGCTAACTAACAGAGAGATTCTAGGAAGACTAGGTGTGTACATATAATTAACAAAGATTATCTACTGCTATTAATTATTGCTTCCTTCCACATAAAGTATTTAAAAAGAATAGTATAGAATATTGAAAAACATCGAACCATGTTGCTATCAACTCTAATGACAAGGAAGTCCCCCAAGCAAAACCCAGAAGTCATACAACGACAATGTAAGAGAAAATTTTGAGCTCTCTGAAATGATCATTCTTTACTACCTCTTAGGTGACCGATATAAAACAAATCCAGCAGCAGATCTTTACTAAGAGAGATATAGAGAAACAAGCAGAAACAGGCAACCAATTCTACAGAACATCAACATTAGACAATCACCGTACTAGACAGAGCCAACAAGTCACCCTAGTCATAGCTCACATGACGCAGTACAGGTCGATGCAGACTACTCAACTGCAACAGAATAGAAGAGGAAAATGATGCTAAAAACACAGCCAGGAATAGAGCTAGTGGTTGAGGCATAGCACCAAGGTCATGCAGGTGGATAAGTGCATAAGTGATGTGCAAAGAGAAATAAACCTAAAATATAGGGATAGTGTTGTTTTTTCACTAAGTTCCTTTGCTGCTTTATTCCAACCCTTCCATAGGAATTTCTTAACATCAGGAAACCATAATACAAGGACTGCCATTTCCAATGGAATAATAACAATTAAATAAAGCAAATTGGCTCATGAAATTGTTTGTGCTTCTTATATTGTCAAATAGCAGACAGTCAGTGCGATTCTCGAAGTAATTTTCATTTTGGGTCACCCGTGGGCAGTCTCTCTAAGTTTCAATAGGGGTAAGGCTTGCGCACATCCGACCCCCCCTTACGCAGCAAACCGGCCTTATGGCGGGAGCCTTTAAGGCGCTAGGGTAATACTCTTGTTGTTGTTGCAGGAAACCACAATAGAAGCTCCCCTCTTTCCCTCAACACTCAAATCAATGCTTTCTCCTCTATGTCCTTTCCCCACGACAGTGACAGCAGACCAGAAATTTTACCCTCAAAGAATTGCACATATGTAAAGTGACATTGTAATTGCATAACATTTCGATGAATCTGAGCAAAATGGCCTCAGAATACACACACCCACATTCTTACAAAACCATCACAACTTAGAGAAATGAAAATTAAAAAAAAAAATGTACCTGGAACTGGCCCTCCTCTTCACAACAAGAAAGCAGAATATTTCCCAAACATTCCAGAAGCACAGCCAAGAGGTTCCATTCTTTTACAAGACGTGGGGTTAATGTTGGCACAGTAAAAATCTGTACAGCAAACATTGGTAAAAGAGGATATTTCTTAAAAGTGTCACTGGATGTTCTAAGCATTTCAGCCATAGGAACAGGGTAATAGTCTATAAATACTTTGGCAAACTCATACTTAAAAATAGGCTCAGCCAGAAGCTTCAAAAGCAACTCATGCAGCTTCTTTGTGACATCCGCACTCAAGAACCTCTCAGCCCTCACCAACACATTTAGTAAATCGACAGCTGCAATCAACCTTTTGGAAACAAAACTAAGCAAGCTTTCACTTTGACAGCAGAAATCTAGTAGCCTCTCAATCACAACATAAGAAAGGCCATTAGCATCCTTTCTCGGCTCAGTTGGACGAACACTGACACCTAAATCTTCTCTTGTTGTGGCTTCAGCATGCATCAATTTGCCTTTCCAGTAATATAATAGAACATCCAGCACCGGGCCAACTGAACTGGCAATCTCGTCTGGAAGAGGGACTATTTGTTCTGCACCTTTATGCTTAGAACAGAAGCCCTCACGTTTCCACGCACTCTCGTCCCCACAATCACAGCAACCCCCTCCAGTGTATATGATAGAATAGTCATGATTCTTGTGATTTCCATTCTGGAAACAAGGAACACAAATTGCACAGGTGGGGTCATGCTCACAAGTTCGGCAACGAAATGCTAAATCATTTTTTCCCCAAACAGAACCACATACACCGCGCTGGCCTACACTTGAGTTAGCTAGCTTTTCCAAAGCAGTAAACGGATCACCCTCAAACATCAACCACATTAACCAAAGCACACTTTCACTGTACTCGTCTCTCAACTTAAGACAGTCCAGAGCTTTCTTTGACCCGAACTTCCCTTCATTGACTGCGTTAGCGACCTCTGCATCAGTTGGTAAAATGGCCTGAACTATCTCCGGTAACAGGGACTTCTTGCATTTCACATAAGAAACCAGACCAAACTGAAGATCCTCTAAGTGGTCCTCAGGAACTCCAAATATAGCTAGCCTCTGCCCAAAAAAGCAAGAGCAGAAAGAAAAGAAAAAAAAATAAGTTAACATGTTGACATATTATATCAAAAACTCAGAAAGGGGGATTTTTAAGCAGGGCTAGTGACCGATTTTATTGAATGCTCAATCAAATTTTCATTTGCCTTCTAAAGGTAACGAGCAAGCATGTCAAACAAAATCATCTTGTTACCATCTTAACAGTATAAGGGGCAACTTGCATGCAATCTATCCTAGGTTGAATGTAATTCTCTTGAAATGTACGGAATGCCTCATACTTATGCGATAGGATGCTAATATGGAGACAGTGCATTAGAGGCTGTTTGTCTAATGCTTACTCTAATGTGCTAGTTAATAAGGCTTTGAAAATTGAAGGAGTGTTTGACTTGCACCTGAAGTCTTAAAACAAAGAAATCCACCAGAGTCTTGCCTATTTACTAGACCTTAATGTCCGAGGTCGAATGTTGGACAAAGGCACCTGACATTGGAACCATTCGTGTGTGTTTCATCTCGACCCAAATAACACACCTTCAAAGTAGGGTTTTTTTTAAGAATGTTGTACCGATTCCAACCGTTCAAAGTGAATAATTTGGCAAAGAATGGACTTCCTGGTATAGTAGTATGAATGAGCCACAAGGGCCAAAGCCCAGAGACCTTACAGAAACTGTCGACTCTGATATCTCCCTCTAATTTTGCAGCAAATTTCTTATTCCCCATTCTGAAACTAGCAGTGTCTAGGGTGGCTAAACGGCTAGATAGGCGAAAAGCTGGTTACTTTCTCTATGAGGGAGAATTACATCAGTCGATTCGTGTTTGTATCATGATCAATATTTGCATTTCTTCGCCAGTTACTGTTAGAATTAAGGGTGTGTTTGGTTCATCATTTTTGGGGGAATTGGAAACGGATTCCATTACATTGTGTTTGTTTTCATCATTTTCCGTTTTGTTTACTAATCCTTTCCCACTCCCTTTCCAATCCCTCAAAATGAAACAAATTTAAAACCCCCTACTAATGGATTGATACATCTTTTTAATGGAACCAAACAACTTTAATAAAGAATGATACTTTTATCTATTCCACTCCATTTCCGTTTCCATTCCACTTTCATTAAACCCGTACTTCACAAGCTACTCATTTACCCATCAATTACCACAGTAAAAACCCGATATAAATAATACAATCAAATTCACAACATCAAAAAAAAAAAAGAGGAGTAAACCTGTAAGACACGATCGCGAAGGGAGAGAGAGGGGGAGGAGAAAGAGGCGGAGGAGGCGGAGGATGACGACGAAGACGGAGAATCGCCGCCGGTAGTCTGCGGCGAATCGATATCCATTCGGAATAAAAACTTGCGTAACCAATCCACACACCGACAGCAGTAGTTACCACCGCCGTCGCCGCCGCCGTTAGTAGTGTTGTTGTTGGTGGTCGATCCTAATTCTACAGCTTCACTTTGGCTACCCAGCGTTGCTTTTTTTTTTGTTTTTGTTTTTTGGTTTTCGCGGCGGAAAAATCAATTAATTAATAATTCACGGCGGATTGAATTGTCGCTGAGAGGGAGAATATTGTTTGTTTGACAAGGGGAAAAGAAGGAGACGATTCT
Source organism: Spergularia bocconei (assembly GCA_963457585.1). Lineage (NCBI taxonomy): Eukaryota > Viridiplantae > Streptophyta > Magnoliopsida > Caryophyllales > Caryophyllaceae > Spergularia > Spergularia bocconei. The sequence goes on from OY734959.1 coordinate 11,775,250, forward strand.
TTTTATTTTTTTGTTTTTGAGAAGGGAGGAGGATATTGTTGTTTCTGGGGGGAAGGGGAAGGGGAAAGGGAAAGGAGTGGGTAAGTGTGACGAGATAGAGAGGAAAATGTGACGGAGGGGTTACTAATTGCTAAATAACTCAGTTTTAAGGGGACTTGGGGGAATTGGGGACGACCCGTCAACAAGATTTCAATGCTTGATTATTATTGGGTTTATTTCAATGCTTGATTATTATTGGAGTTGATATCATTAACTTTTTTCGTTTCCGTTCTTATTCTATTTGTTAGGTATCAAATTTAGGATAGGATTGTTTTCAAATTAATTTGGATTGTTGATATCATTAGATCTGTCCATGAAGGACTCAATGATTCATTGAAATATGCGGACTCATCCAAACATGCCTTTATTAGACGGGATAAAACTATTATAAACTTAGAACATCTTATATAAGACCATCTTTATTGGGGGTCTCAAGACGAGTCTTAAAGAGGGGAAAGATGGTTTTTTCCCAATGGAGAATAATTTGACGGGTGTCATTTTTAGACAAGTCAATGAGACCCTACTTTTGCCAACAATAGATGTTTAAATAATTTAATACACTCTTCGTCCCCCTTTAAACACATCATACCCAAACGCACCATTATTGAGGAGAGTGTACACACTAATCGATTAATCAAAGTTCCAAAAAAATTGCATGGAATTTTTGCTAATATTCTTATCTAACTCGCCAAATAATTTTTTTTGAAACTTTGATTAACCGATTTGCGTGTACACCCTCTTCAAAACGGGGGTATTGGGTATGGGGTGTTTAAAGGGGAACGGAGGGAGTATATTTTAAGTTTCACTATAGAGACCCATGTTAAAATCTTCGTATAAGGTCTCAAAGTGACAACCGACTCTTTTCCATTTCTTTCACCCTTGAGCTGACATGTGGACTGCACATAAATAAAGGCCCATGATTTCATATTTCTTTGTACCCACATCTCCAAGACCCCAACCTGTGCTATAATATTTTTTGGCGGGTGTATGAGCAATACTTTCCCTCCAAATATACTTTATTTTATTTAGGGAATGCAAATTAACCTTTATAATATTATTTGTTATACATGTTTGCTGGAAAAGGCAATTGAAATATCTAAAAACGATATATACATTTGTTTTTGACTTTATCTCTTGCCTTCCTTCCAAGGAGAAAAATAATCGAGATGAAGCAGGTACATTTTCTTGAATTGTATAATTATCCGCTCTAACGTTCTTCGCGAAGTAATCTCTTATCATTTTTTAATTGTATAATGTTCACGATCATCCATCATATGTACGCTCCAATATGCATCTTAAATTCTTAACTTCCATTATCGTCATATGTGATAACTCTGCAAAATAGTTCAAACATAACATGGTTAGCTATAATTTTCGACAAGTACCTGTCATATTGTAACAAGAAATAGTCAAATTAGACTTTCACAAACTTACATTAATTCGTATGTTGCTAACTTTCAGGACAATGGTAGACTTGCTAACAACAATAGGCCCAAATCTAACTAAATGGGTGAATAATATACATGACGAGTCTTTGCTACATGAGAGAGAGATTATCACTGATGATACTCCAAAGTTGGAAATGCAATTTGATAATGAGGATATGGCGTATAATTTTTATAACAAGTATGCAAGAAGAATATGTTTTGGCATTCGTAAAGAGTATAGAAACTTAAGCAAGAAAGACGGGGTATTAACGTCAAGAAGATTTCCGTGTCACAAGGAGGGTGAACGAGGCATAGATAAAAGAGATTACTTAACGAAAGACGTTAGAGCAGAAACAAGGACAAGTTGTCATGCACGTATGTCTATATCTCTGGACCGAAAAGTCAACAAGTAAGAGACACCCGGTGTAAGAGACACCCGGTGTAAGAGACACCCATGAGTACATGGTAAGAAAAGTTGGTAGCAGAGACAATCTTGGTTTTGTTAAGGCAGATCACAAGAATTATCTTAGAACAAAAAGAAAGCATGATTTCAAGTTTGGAGAAGTAAGTGCTCTGTTGAAATATTTCAAAGGACAAGCAAGCAAGGATCCTTCATTCTTTTATGATTTTCAAATGGATGTCGAAGAACAAATAACAAATATTTTTTGGGCAGATGCACTGATGATAAATGATTATAAATATTTTGGTGATGTGAACGTATTTGGTACTAGTTTCAGAACCAACAAGGATTATTGACCTTTAGGATTATTTGTTGGATATAATAATCATAGTCAAATTGTTATTTTTGGGGCAACATTGTTGTATGATGAAACAACGACTTCATTTGAATAATGGTTGTTTGAAACGTTTCTCAAAGCTATGGGGGGCAAAGACCAAAAACCATATTGATCGATCAAGACGGGGTTATGGCAAAGTCAATTCCTTCAGTAATGACGGAAACATTCCATGGATTATGTACTTGGCACATAAGAGAGAATACCTTAAGGCATGTAAATCATTTATACCAACATAATCCAGACTTTTCACAAAGTTTTGAGGCTTGCATTGATGTCTATGAGAAGGAAGAAGAGTTTTTACGTGCTTGGGAGGCTTTACTTACGGAAAATGATGTATCCTCCGACTCTTGGCTTCACATGATATTTCAGGTAAAGGAGAAGTAGGCATGGGCTTATGTGAACAAAACATTTACAACGGGTATGAGATCTACTCAACCAAGTCTTAATGCAGATTTGAAAAGTCATCTAAAGTCAGATCTAAATTTGATAGATTTCTTTAGCCACTTTCAAAGATTTGTGAGTAGCAAGCGCTATAAATAATCGATGAGTGACAGGGCCGACTATTAGCACGTGCAGGTCGTGCGGTCGCACAGGGCCCCCAGATTTTGGGCCCTCTTTATGTAATAGTTTTGCTAAATATAAGGATAATGATATTCTTGGAGCGATGGCCGAGTTGTTGGTTTCCTTGCTAACTAGTCAAGCTCAAATCCTCCCGGAAGCTTTTTTGGGTTCTTTTAATTTCCCCTCCTTTTCATTCTGTGGGCCCTGTATTGTCTTATTTTCGTTTCTTCCTTGGGCCTATTTTCAGTGAAACCAACTCCTCTACTTTCGTTTTCCATTTTCATAGCATTAAACTCGTGATATGATGTATTTGTGATCTAATTGACGAACTAAATTTATTTTAATAACTTATATTAATTTTTAATAACTTTAAATCAATATTCAAAGCAAAAGTTTTAGCTTAATTTATTATATACGCCGTATGTCTATATAATTTTTTAAATAGTAGGGCCCCCGATTTTAATTTTTCCCAAGGCCTCCGAAATTTGCGAGACGGCCCTGATTGAGTGAACATGATGCCATACATAAGCTGCCAAGATTAAAAATGAAAACAACTCTAATGCTAGTGCAGGCCGCAAATTTTTACACTCCAAAAATATTTGAATAGTTTCAATAAGACTATGAGGAGTACTATCAAGGTGCTTGCATAAATCATCACAAAGAACAAAATATCCATACGTACAATGTGGGTAATGTTAATGGCACAAAGAAACGATGAGTGCTTAGCAATCCTAAAGAGCAAACTATGCATTGCGATTGTCGTAAATTTGAGACTCATGGGATCCTTTGTAGTCATTCTTTGAAAGTGTTGAACATGTTGAATATTAAGGTGATTCCGATACATTATATACTCCCGAGGTAGACAAGAAACGTAAGACGTGGATCTAAGAATGATGGAGCGAAACAACATGTAGATGTAGATAGAAAAGCACATTTTACTAATAGGTATAGAGACTTATGCCCTCGAATTGAAAAATTGGTAAATCGAGCATCTGAATCGCATGAAACATATGCTTTCCTGTCTAAGGTTTGTGAAGAGTCGACAAAAATTGTAGAGCAAATGCTATCCAAGAGACAATGTTTGGGTAGTGAAAATATCACTGAGGCATGTCATGTATCAATATCAATGACGACTGAAGAACAAAAGAATGCAGAGATGGTTGATCGTAGAGAGCCAAAAGGTATAAAGAAGAGGCAAAATTCTTATAGAGGAAAAAGTCGTCCAAAAACATGGTTGGAGAAAAGCAATAGAAAAGCTAATGCAAACCCAAATAGTGACAAAAGAATTCCCAGAAAGCGAATGTACTGTCATTTATCTTGTTATGTTGTTACTTGTTTCTAATATCGACTATGATCTAATACACTATCTTACTAATGATCCGCCCACTGAAAACAAAAAGTCTACAACAATCCCACAATCACAAGCCAACCAAAAGGCCAGAAAACTCGCAAGAAGGAATGCCAATCGCAGCATCAGATGCAATGGATTACACTAGCTTGACAAGACCAGAACTGATAAGTTCACGTTTACGCAATTACTAAGTGTAAGTAAAATTACACTATAACAACATTTTTTTTAATTAATTTCTCATATGAACTTATTACTATGGCTCATGAAGGGGGTGTTTGGCACCAACTCACAAATATTTTCTTTGGACAATAATCTCAATGCCTCTCAAGTAAGCTATAAACCAACTAGTATTCATTTTTCCTATATGCTATTACTTAATATATATGCCATTGCATTACTAATCAAGTAATCATCGATCAAGATAAGATGCTATTAGGGAGTAGAATCATCAAAGTTCAAGAAGGAGCTAATATTTTGACAATCTAATTGTTTAGTCGTCATACCTGTATCACTTTCATAGCTTTCCCTGATTTTGTCCAGCCTTAGTAGCATTTGTTATCTGCAAAACCAGTAAGCAAAATATTAAGAATGAGGAAGGTACTTCGATCGAGACTCAGCGATTTGGGTAACCAAAATCAAGAATATAAAGTTCATTCAAATCAGTAGTACCTTAATACCTTGCACAATTCGATTACATGTATCGAAAACGTTCCGAGAGTTTATCCTCAACTTCGATCAGATCTCTTGTAATCCAAAAGATGTGTTTTAAAAGAAAAACAAATTAAAGGCTGATATTAATTGGAAATGAATTTTTTTGGGTTTCCTTTGAGATGAATTGAGATACAAACTCATTTGCTGATAAGTTTTTTTTTTGGTGTGATTTGTATTTGAGAAATTTTAATTGGACCTTGTGTACATGAAATTTGGCTGAGGAATAATTTGGTGGAAAAAGAACACAGAACAATGGAGAAGCTTTTTTATTTTGAGAAAAATGAAAAATATGAAGAACAATGGATGAGCATTGAATGTCTTGACCCATTTCTAACTACAAAATTTTTGTTATTTCATTGTTTCTAATCAACAAAAGCATTGCAGCACGAGTGGGAATGTGGGTACAAAAAATATAAAATCATGACCTTTTATTTGAGTGCAGTCCACATATCAGCTCAAGGGTGAAAGACATGGAGATCCAGTTCCTTAAAGGAACTAGAGAAGAGTCGGACGCCTCAAAGTGAGTCTCAAGATTCAAGATAACATATTCTCGGAAATAATATTTGAGACTCTTGAGTCTCAACAATAAAGATGCTCTAAAATACGGGAGTAGAATGTCTGAAATGGACCCTAATTGACCCAAAACTCAAATCATCCGATCAGATACAAATTAACTCAAACCTGGTTTGATCCAATTCTTGACCCGAGCTGAGCTTCAACCAACCCAAAACAATAGATTGGAAATGACCCAAACAATTAGTGGAATCAACAATAGAACATGTTCCAGATGCTCAATCCATGTATAAAAAATTAAAGTACGATATTAGAATCACTAGGTGATAATCCGAAATTTACTTGATCCAAGATTGACGAAAAAAATGACTCGATTTGAATTACCAAGAATCTAATTGACCCGATAAGAAATAGATGCGAACAAGACAAACCGTATGAGAAAAAATTCGAATCGACGTATCCTAACCTGAAGCGACATGAGATATTAGTGATCGGAAAGTGATTCAGACTATTTGTTTGGATAGCCTACTTTTAGCTATACAACTATACAAGCTTTGGCATTCACAGAGTGTGCAAAAGTATTAAAACCTTAACTAGTTTATGTATCTGTGCAAAATTGCACAGGCTGTTATACAATATAGATAATTACTTGTGTTTATATTGCATCTTCTTATTATTCGAAATAAAGTATCAAAAAATAAATAACAAACTAATTGATGTACATTTAAAAAAAAAGGCACAACATTAGGCATGTCATTTTTTTTTTTGAGTTACAGATTCACTTTTTAAGATTCATGACTCGTTATTTTCCGATGACGAACACGTTTTTTAGTCATGACTCACGAGCCTGCTTTTTATGATTAGTTACCCATATTATTCCGTTTTGACTCATATATCTTTGGTCAGATATGACCCGACCTGGTAACCCGTGATATTGGGTTACAACCTGATATCTTTTTGGGGGCATGATTCAATACTTCTTGGTTATGACTCATATTGTCCCAACCCCATTTGACACGCATGTTTTTGAGTGAAACCTCCCCAGATTTGGTTACCAAATTCGCTCATATAATCAAAATAGATCGGTTAATATTAGAACTTCCTTTGTTGGACAACTATATTACGGAATAGAATTTTGTGTGAATATGTCAGATACACTCATATATAGTATAGTGAAAGAACCAATTATAAATCAATTTTAACCTTTTTAGTTGGAAAAGATAATGTTATCTAATCTGTAGGGCATTTGTAGTTTCAATACTAAGAAAACAGTGTTTTTCTTAGAGGGCTAGTGGGTTACTATTAGATCAAGGATCATATTCAGTCATGGAATTTCATCAAATATTATGGTTTTTTTTTATCTAGAAATTTTATGGTTTGATGTGACTAAATTGAAGGAGTCGTAATTTACTAAAAAGTAGGCCGCAAATACTATGGTACCGCGGGGGTACCAAGAGAATGGTACTACCGTCCATTCCAATGTGAGACTTGTGGTTTATTTTGGATTTTCGTTTAGAGCAAGCTGTTGGCCCAAAATAAAAGCCCAACGTCATAAAAAAAAAACAGATCACACTCATAAAAAAAGAAAATACCAGTATTAAGGTTGGCCTAGTGGTTAGGAACTCAACCTGCCTAGGGTTGTCCCGGGTTCAAAGCCTTACCCCACCTCGCAGTTATGCTGCTCCTTTGTACAAAAAAAAAAAGAAATACCCAACTATTTCTCTCTCCTCTATCCCCATGTCCCCTTCCCCTCGAAGGCTCTCACCCACGAGCCACCCTGCCACCGACCATGCACCACACTACGCCCAAACCAGCTCCGGCGACCCTTTTATCTCGTCCGCGCCTCCTTAGTTAAGACCGCAAAGTTCACTCCTCCCTTTTTCGCTCCTCCCGTTTTGGCTTAGGTTGGGGGCGGGGATGACGGTCGCCGGAAGAAGGGTGCCATGTTGGTGATGTGGCAGGTGCTTAGGCCCCGTTTGGTTCAATTATTGGTATCGAGTTGAGATCAGGAATCGGGTTTAGACGGTATCGGGTTGGAACCTCATTCCTTAGCCCTGGTGTTTGGTTCAATTTAGTAAAAATAAAAATATATTTTTTTTAATAATTGGGCATTTCTTAAATAAAGTTACCATCAAAGTCACAATTGCTTTTGACCTTCTCTAGCTTCCGATATACATTCAGATGGAAGAGAAACAAAAAATTAAAAAGAAATCCAGAAACACCATTGAAATGCTTCCTACGTGAAATTGCCAGGGCCTTTTTTTTTCTCTTTCTTCCCACCCATCCCATGTATTCTGATAAGAAATCAAACATTCTCGCTCGGTTGGGAGAAAGACCTTCTAATCTCTATAATAATCTGATGAAATTTCTCATTATAATATACATGGATTTGAATTGGATCACTAGTATTATTGAACATGAATAAAGGTTGCGAGTTAGAGGGCACTGGTGGTTGATTGAATTGAAGGTGTAAATTTTGCAGACCGATGAGTGATAATTGAAGGGGCCTTGAAGAAAAGAGGGTTGATGTTACGGGTTTAATGAATCGGGGGGAAAAGTCCTGATTCGGAAACCGATTCCGAGGGGTTTCATGGACACGCGTGGAATCGGTTTCTTGAGATCGAAAAATGCAAACAAACAATGGAATGGGTTTTATCAAATCAAACCCCATTCCCGAATCCAGAATTTTGTGAACCAAACGAGGCCTTAGTGTCGTGGTGGCCAATGACAGGATGATGGGTGGGTTGGTCGAAGGTGGGGGTGGAGATATGGGAGGGAGAATTGACTTTTTATTGTATTGTGCATTTTCTCTTCTTTTTTTTAAAGATATTTTCTTAATTTCATAATAAAAAAGAGATCAAAAACATATCATTACGGAACAACAACGGATCATTATATGACAAAAATATATCATTTAACAAATACAAATTATTTTAGAATTCTTTCTTCCTCGGGCAGTGCTCTTTACTCTGATAGTGCTTTGGAAGATTTGCAAGCTAAACAACTCGTTGCTCTTGAATTGGGCCATCATTGCCTGCCTTACCTGTCGATCCGCCTCATTTAGATGCTTCGGTTGTTGTTGTTCTAGATCGAATTAGGAGTTTTCCACGTGGTACTTCTTGTGGGCGGGACGGTTTGCATGCTCGACATCTTATGGACTGCTTGAGTGGTGCCGATGTGGCAATTTCTGATGAGCTGCTTGCCTCGATCACTCGCGTGGTTAACCTCTTTCCAGATGGGTAGTGTCCTGCTGTCAGTGTCGATTTTGAGTTTTGTAGTTCTATGGTTATGCAGAGGGTTGCTAAGACCATTGAGCTCATGGACCACTACAAGAAACATGTTGATTTGCGACGGAGCAAACTCGTCGTAAATCAGCCAAAACTCGTCATAAATGCTCTTTGACGACGAGAATCCTGTCCGGTCGCGAGTCGTCGCAAAAGGCTCCGTCGCAAATACTTTGCAACGAGTTTACTGTACCTCGTTGTAACATGTCTTTTTGCGAAGAGGTGTTTTTCTCGTCGTAAATGATCTTTTGCGACGACTTTTTCTCGTTGTAATTCTTTTTCCCGACAACACATAATAACACAATTTAATATTTTTTTTTCCCTCACATGGACCGGGAGTAGTTCGTTCTGTGCAATTTGATCTCACCCATGCGTAACTTGGAAAACTTCCCATGAGGTCACCTATCCTAATACTACTCCCCATTAAACACGCTTAACTGTGGAGTTCTTAGCACATGACTTCCCTACTTTGAAAATCAACTTTGTTTGTATGACAATCACATCAATTTCTTTAAACACTCATATGAGCCCTTAAATCTCTTAAAAACCCTCATTAAAATTACACGATCATTTTTTTACCCTTAAGTTTATTGATGAGATTTTTTTTTTCAAACTTATTATCACACAACGACTCTTTTATAGTGGTTCAAAGAGTTCAACAAATGAAATCAAACATTTTATAATTAATGCACTGAGTTGCGTTACAAATTGATTAGAATAAATTTCGAATATTTTTCACTACATCTTAATTCTAATTATTAGCTCTTTTATGTTTTTTTTTTTTTTGCGACGAGGATCGGGCGGGCGTCATCGTAAATAGCTTGATTATCTACAACGAGAAATAGATTCTCATCGTAGCTAATCTATTATCTTCGACGGAAATTAGATTCCCGTCGTAACTGATCTATTATCTACGACGAGAACTGAAACTCGCCGTAGATAATCTATTATCTACGACGATAAACTGATTTTCGTCGTAATATATTACTTTTTGCGACAATAAATTTGACCTCCGTAGATGATACTATTTTTTTCAACGAGATCAAAAATCTCGTCGTAAACGATACATTTTGAGACGAGAATCCCGCCCGGTCGTAATTTAGGTCACAAATGAACGTTTTTCTTGTAGTGGACGCGGTAGCTAAGCTTAACGATCCTCAGACCGAGTTGTTACTTCTTCGGCCATGCTATGGGGTTTCTAAGCTATATTTTGCTCTGCGTACTTGTGCGCCGCATATATTTGAGTTGGGCCGGCTAGCTTTTGATGCGGCCCTACACTCTTCCTTAGAGCGCATCGTCGTTGCTTCTGGTCCGGGTTTTGGTAGTTGGCAGTGGAGGCTCGCTACCTTGCCTTTTTCGCTCGGAGGACTTGGTGTTTATACGGCCGCAGATGCTGTCCATTATGATTTTTAGCATCGCGACTTCAGTTTGCTGACCTGCAGTCTAAACTTCTTCGTCACGCTGGTGTCGTCTCTTTGGGGTCTGAGTTTGCCGATGTTGTTGGTGTGTTTAATCAGCCTTTGGAGGTTGAAATCTTGGGTAATCTCAGTGAGATCACTGCCTCTAGACTTATGAAAAGATTGGCAGATATGTATTTCGCTCGGGTCGCTAGGGTTACCGCTTCTATTTATTTCTTGACACCGCGTCAGTTGGCTTTGTGGAGTTCTCAGTAGGGTGCGCACAGTTCAGATTGGCTTAGGGTGGTCCCTATTTTAGGGTTGGGCCAGACTATGAATGGCCGTACTTATCGTTGCGTGCGTTGCTACCGTTTGGGGGTGCCTTTATTTACCATGGATTACTCATGCTCTGCTTGATCGCGGGTCTTTGTGGATGATATATTTGGGGATCATGCTGTGTCGTGTACAGGATTAGTTGGCGTCAAGCATCGGCATGATGATGTTCGTGACACGCTAGTTGACATCTGTTATGGGTCAAGGATCTCAGATGGAAAGGAGGTTGACATTGGTATGATTGGTGCTGATGGCCGACCTCTTCGCCCAGCGGACATGCTTCTTTATTTTTTGGGACAGAGGGCGCGACGTTTGCGTCGATTTGACTGGGTCGTCGCCTTTGACTCAGACGGGATTGACCGATTTCGAACCAAAGGTGGTGCAGGAAGGGGCCGATCGTAAGCGTGCTAAGTATGATGCTAGGTGCGATGCTTTGGGTTATGGCTTCCTTCCCTTCTCTTTCTCCTCGTTGGGGGTGTTGGAGCCCACAGTTGTTAATCTGCTTAAGCGGATCCAGCATTTCTTCAGGACACATGATATTGGTTGCAGCTCATATATTTACTAAGATTGGTTTTTCCATAGCAAAGGGTGTGGGGGCTCAAATCGTATCTCGGCTCCCCACCAATTTCTTGTAAATTATTATTGATTTTTAGTGATAATAATAACACTGTGATACATATAAATATTATTTTGGAACAAAAACAAATCATTACATAACAAAATTGGATCATTTCAGAACAAAAGTTGAAAACTTACAAAACTGGTCATTAAAAAACAAAAAAAAAGTTATCACAGAACAAAATTAGATCATTTTAAAACCAAAATATATCATACAAAACATAGATTAACCATTTTGGAACACAATGAGATCATTACAAAACAAAGACGGATCATTATAATGGTCTGTTTGTTTTGGAATGAATGGCAATTGTTCTGTAATGAATGATTTTTTTATGTAGCGAATGGAAACTGTTTTTGGATGAATGGTTTTTGTCCTGAAATTAATTGTTTTTGTCCTAGGATGAATGCTAATTGTCCTGAAATGAGTGGTTACTGTTCTGGAATGAATGATTTTTGTTGTGTAATGAATAGTTTTTGTCCTGAAATGAATGGTTACTGTTCTAAAATGAATAATTGTTGTTTTGGAATAAATGTTTTTTTTGTTCTGAAATGAATGGTTATTGTTTCTGTAATGAATGATTTTTGTCCTAGAATGGATAATTTTTGTTCTATTATGAATGGTTACTATTCTGGAATGAATAGTTTTTGTCCTGCAATGGATGATTTTTGTTCTGTGATGAACAGTTACTGTTGTGGAATGAATAGTTTTTATTCTACAATGAATAATTTTTATCTTGAAATGAATGGTTTTTGTCCTAAAATGAATGGTTACTATTCTAGAATGAATAATTATTGTTGTGGAATGAATGTTTTCTGTCCTGAAATGAATGGTTATTGTTTAAATAGTTTTTGTTTTGTAATGAATTATTTTTGTTTAGGAATGAATGACTTTTGTTCTATAATGTTTAATTTTTAATCTGCAATGATCTATTTTTTTTTTAAATGAACTATTATATTATGTTATTTTTTAAATATTAAAAAATTCAAACATTACAAATTTAAACTAAGTATTGACAAATATAAATTTAAAATTTATTGGGATAGTAACACCAATGAGAATTCAAAACAACACAGAAAATTACAAATAAAGATGTATGACCAACAATATTGGGTTTAAGTAGTCTCCTTTACGCCCGCCAAAACTTATCCTGACCTGCTTTTTTCAGGGCCATGACACATTTTTTCAGGCTCGGACCCGCTTGTTACCCGTATTTATTGGTTAAATCCAAGTCGACCTGTTCACCCATATTTAAAACAAATTAGGCAAATGTAAGGGATAAATTTTAGTGTAGAAAATAAGTTTTGAAGAGAGGTTTTAATAAAAAAAAATGAAAACTATAAATCTAATTAAAATACAATTACTATTTTACATTAAAAAATGCGAGATAATAACTATAATATTACTTTAAATATGAAAAGACGTGAAAATGTGTCTAAGACCCATATTCAAACTCAAACGTGACTTGAACTTGCATTTGATCCGACTTTTTGCAACATGGCCAATTTTTAAATTGATCATATCCGTTTACCGGTGATGCTATGCAGGTAGAATCTATGTGTATTGATTGTTATTTGAGGAAGATGGAATTTTTGTGAGGTGAGTGTCTACTTGGTTGGTGGCGACTTTTACTTGAGGGTGTTGGGGTTATGGTGTGAGTTGAGAGTGGCTCTACGCCTTGTTTCTTTTATATGAGCCTATTGCCTTGAGATGGTTGAGAATGAATCATTAGTTCTTGCTTTTGAGAGAGAAGTTTTGGAGTTTTAATGGAGATGTGCATTCTTCAGGATACGAGAACCTGATACGTCTATCAGTTCAATTTTTTGTGAGATTATCTATCTCCTATTATATTGTTGTCCTGTTCTATTTATTGATATGATTCGATTCAAGCATGGGGGAGTGGATCATCGTTGCAATATTGTAATGTATCATCATATTTTCATTACAAAAAAAAAACAAAAATGGAAAAAAAAAGAAAAACAAGTCAAAAAAGATAGATGAGCGAAAAAAGAAAGGATAAGATACGAGAGAAAGTGAGCCGTTAAGGACAGGGAAATTTAACAAGAGGCTAGGTGAACCCATTAGGTGCCTAGGCAAAATGAGTGGAGTGTTCTTACTTATCGGCGGGTGGCATAAGAAGGGTGTCAGAAGAGTCGTGTCTGGGTAGGAATTCTCTTTTGAAGGTATAAGGAGGTTCGGTTGGAAGTATAGATAAGGAGATAGGAATAGAAAATCCTCGACGTGTTTGAAGATATAAGTGGCGCGTGGTGGTTATATCGAGGTAGTCTTTGATCCGACGGTGTTATTCCGGACCAAGGTTTAGAGGGAGTTGCGTATGAGCGGCTTAGGGACGCTTAGGACGTTATAGGTCCCTTTGCCATTTTGATGAGTGGTTTGTGTATTGATGTATAAGATAGTTGGGGTCGCTACGTTGAGATTACATCCGTGACGGTGACCAACTAGGAAGAGGACGACCACAAGTGGAGTAGTGGAGTTATGTAAATGTCGATTCTCGCCCGTGCTGGCTAAAAGACCTTGAAGATCATTTGTCGACTTTTAAAGTACTCGAGGACGAGTAAAGGTCTAAACATGGGGGAATTTGATGTGTTAGGTTTTTGTATGTCATTTTACCGTAATTTCCACGAATTTTACTTTGGTTTTGACCTAACAAAGTAGGGAATTTGCCTATAATCATTTAATGGTAAGAGTTGCTAAAAGTGTGCGTGAATAACGAATTGGATCAAGTTTCAAGTGCTATGGGAGAAGGATCGCGGGAGACGCTGGCCGACTTTCCTTTTTGTTTCTCTCTGTATTTTAAATCCCAATTTGTATAAATAGCAAACTCGAAACCAGGTATTACGATTCAATCTTTTAGTATTTTTTGTAACCGTCGGTACATCGTATAGAGAGTCAATTCCTCCATTCTTGGTTGGGTAATTCAAAGCTAGCGTTTGATCCAATCGTGAGTTCTAATTCTCTTCTTTAACTCTTAATTATTGTTGTTCTTCCGTTTTATTGTTTATGATTTGCTTATTCTAGATTAGCTATCTAGGGTTTGCATAATCTATCCTTAGCCTTATTAATTATCGCTCGTTTAATTAATCTGGTAAAGTAAAGAACTTTGATCTAGTATTAGGTGCTCATCGGTTAGATTGAAGGGAAGAACAACATAATTGGCAAAGTATATTACTGTTCAGTGTATGCGTCCAGTTCTCTATTGATATTATTTGAAGTGTTATTACTGTTATTGAATCGAGTCTAATCGCTTGTTTTATAACGTTTAATAATTATGGTTGTTAGAGTCGTGCTCACGCCCAATAACTAATCACTAAGAAACAATAGGAATTTAATTTCACAATAGAGTAATTAAGAGGAGGATAATTGAATTGGAACTAGGACCGATTGTTAGAATTGCTAGGGGCGATAACCCCGACCAAGACCTCGTTAATCTTAATAAATCAATCACTTAATTCATTGTTTTACTTATTAGCTTAATTCACAACTCATTCAATCAAAACCCCCAATTGTTACCACTATTTGATCACGCATCTAATTACAAATAACTCGTAGAATTCCTTGAGGATCGAACCTTACTTCCCTATCACATAGTTTTAGGAGAGTATTGTATTATATTTGGAAGAGTGGCACGACTTAGCTTCACCAAGCACCATTTTATTTTTGTTCATATAAGATATCATATTATTTATTTTTAGTTGCAAAAGATATCATATTTAACCATTTAATTTCACTGAAATCTGCTAAGATATCATTGGAATATTCTAAAAGATGTGGACCAATCAAATGTTACTTTTTGTACACGTGTCAGTTTTATTTTAACTACTGTCCACGTCAGCTTTTAATGCACACAATTATTAAAAGTAAAAGATAGATAGATAGATAAATAGATGACATGCTCTTATTAATGTTGTGCGAACTCAACTTTTTATGAACGACATTATTAAAAATACACTTCTCCTAACGTGTGTCCAAAGGGCACATGTGAATAACTCAATACCTCCCTTATTTGAATGAGATTATCCTCAAATTGTATTTGAGTACTCATATTTTGGTTTTCCAAGTGAAAATCTCACTCAAAACAGGTTGGTTTGAGTTCTTATCATGTGCCATTTGGGCACATGTTAGAAAACCCGTTAAAAGTAATAGAGAAGTTACACGTAATATACCTCATACAATTAGGTAATTATTGTGTACTGTGCAAGATCACATCACATATGAAGAAAAGGAAAAGAAATCATTTCATTTTATATTTGGTTACAGAACATTAACGGTAAAATAAAAGATAGCACAACATTTTATTTTTGATCAGATTAGATATCATATCATTTTATTTTTAGTTACAAAAGATATCGTAACATAAATATTTTATTTCACATAACTTGCTAAGATAAAGTCTGAAATAATGAGAGAGAAAGTAGAGAGAGGAAAATACAATTCACCGGAAAATTAATCGAAAACCTGGGAAATTTGCTAATTTTTGTCTGAATCGAGTGAGTTTGGATCTCTGCCATGGCAAGATCGAAATCATATGGAGGAAAACGAAAATATAGCAAAGGTAATAATAATAATAATAAAAATAATAAGTATGATAAACAAGCTCCGGCGACGTCTGATGCGAGGAAGCATTCAGTGGTTAATATTCAAGGAATCCCCCCGTTAGTCCTGTCAGATGATGAATTTGATGAGGATGAAGTGGAGGAAGGTGTTCGGACAGTTTTGGAAGGAAATGGGTTCGCCGCCATTGGTGAGGATTCTGAAGAAGATGATGGAGGTGACTGGCAAACATTTAGCAGGGCACTAAAAGGTAAGAACAAATCCTCTTCTGATACTGGTAATTTGTCAAAGAACAAACATTTGTTAGTCTTAACTGCTGAAGATGTGGCTGAAGGATTAGAGTATTAGAGTAACGCGTTTGTTTTGTGTTAGGTGCTAATACCTCTCCTGATGTTATGAAAGGCTATTTTTCAAGAATCTGGGGTCACAAAGGTTTGGATAAGGTAGCTTTTTTGCCTAATGGAGTATATGTGGTTAGATTCAAAACATTAGAACAAAAAGATATGGTCTTGAAATCGGGGCATCATCTGTTTGATAATAAACCACTAATCATACAAGCTTGGACTGAGGAGATGGAATTGACTAAAAATTTCATCAAAAAAGTTCCAATTTGGGTTAGACTCCTAAGGCTGGACTTGAAATTTTGGTCAATGAATTGCATTGGAAAGATAGCTGGCTTGATAGGTGAAATGGTTAAGGCTGATAGAGCAACTATGGAGAAAAGTATGCTTGGATATGCTAGGGTGTTGGTTGAGGTAGAAGTAGACCAGGAATTTCCACATTTTCTTAGACAAGAGTGGAGACCTAAGCAAGCTGAAAAAAGAGGGGAGAATACACAGGTAAATATTGGTTTCACTACTCCTGCAGTGACTGCCTCACAAATTCCTGTTATCGTTGGTAGGCATGTTAATAGAGAGTTAGTCTTATTTCAAGGTCAACCTTCAACACAGGAAAATCATGCTGGTGGAACAAGCTCGTATGCAGAAGTGCTCAGGAGCGGAATTGGGGTAGTCTTGGATGAAACTGGTAATGCTAACCATGGTCAACGTGACCATGGCTAGTATTGGATTTTGGAATGTAAGAGGCTTAAATAGCCCTGCCAAACAAGTTGAGGTGAAGAAATTCATGACTAATCATAAGGTAGGGTTATTTGGCCTCATGGAAACTAAGGTGGGGCCTAGTGTAGTTAATGGGGTTCACCTTAGTATTTGTCAGGGCTGGTGTGTTACTACTAACAATTGAATTGTCATCACAAAGGAGGTAGAATATGAGTGCTTTGGGACCCTGCAAGGAAGTATAATGTTCAATTGGTAGCTATATATGGGGGTTCAGTTCATTCATGTAAAAGTGGAAGATATTGGATCTAATAAGCAGTTTTTTGCTACTTTCATTTATGGATTGAATGAGGCTGCAGAGAGGAATGAGCTTTGGCAAAAACTGATACAGTTTAGTCAATGGATCAATGATGCCTGAATTAACTTAGGTGATTTTAACAATGTACTCTATGCCAATGAGAGAATTGGATCTAAAGTGCAACTTTATGAGATCCAAGCATTTCAAAACTGTTTAAATGGTTGTGGGGTACAAGATTTAAAATCGAGTGGCAGTTTCTTTACTTGGAACAACAGTCATTCTGATAACACTAGGGTGTATAGCAGGATTGATAGAGTTGTTATTAATGGAGAATGGCTAAATTTATTTCAAGATAGTCAAGCTTTTTTCTATCCTAAAGGACTTTTTGACCATTGTCCTTGCATTGTGAGCTTGTGTGTTGATAGAACAGTGGGGAAAACTAACTTCAAATACTTCAATATGTGGAGTAAAGCTGTTGGGTTTGAGGATGTTGTCAAAAGTACATGGAATATGCAAGTTTTTGGATCTGCAATGTTCAAAGTGGTGAAGAAGCTGAAATCTCTGAAAAAACCTCTGAAATCTTTGAATAAAGAAAGCTTCTCAAATATTGAAATTGCTGATGCTAAAGCCTATCAGGACCTCATTGACATTCAGGAGCTTATACAAGTTGATGTTAATAACATGGATCTCAGGGAGAAAGAAGTTGCAGTTGCTATGCAATACAGATTTATCCATAATGCAAAGGAGAACTTCCTGAGACAAAAGAGTAAGGCTCATTGGATAGCAGAGGGAGATGAGAACACAACATATTTTCATGCTTCCATTAAGAGCAGGAGATCCAAGAATCAGGTTTTGCAAATCACAGACATGAAAGGAGTAACCTATAATGATGAGGTTGGAATTCAGAATGCTTTTCTTGAGTTCTATCAGGACTTGCTTGGACAATCTTCCACTAGAACTCATGTTCATGTGGGGACAGTCAGGAAAAGGCCGATAGTGGATACCAATATGCAGGCTCAGTTGTTGAAACCCATTAGTAGAGAGGAGATCAAACAAGTCATGTTTGCAATTAAGGGAACTAAAAGCCCGAGGCCAGATGGATATTCCAGCCAATTCTTCAAAGATTCTTGGCACACAATTGGGGATTCAATTGAAAATGTAGTGTTAGAGTTCTTTGAAAATGGAAGCTTGTTAAAACAGCTAAATGCTACAATCCTGACCTTGATTCCTAAAGGACAGAGTCCTAGAAGTGTGAAGGAATTTAGACCAATTACATGCTGCAATTCAGTTTACAAGTGTATTTCTAAGTTGCTGTGTGATAGACTTGGAGGGATGATGCCTCAAATAATCATCAAAAATCAAGGTGCTTTTGTTAAGCATAGAGATATTGTTGAGAATGTGATGATCTGTCAGGATCTTGTTAGGAAATACCATAGGAAAGGTGTGTCCCCTAGATGCCTTTTGAAGATTGACTTAAGGAAGGCCTATGATTCTGTAGAGTGGGATTTTGTACAGGGAATGCTGGTGGCATTGAAGTTTCCAGAGAAAATGATTAAGCTGATTATGCAATGTGTGACTACTACCACTTACTCCATTGCTCTGAATGGTAGTTGCTTTGGATTTTGTAAGGGTAGAAGAGGTTTGAGGCAAGGTGATCCTCTCTCCCCTCTACTTTTCACTATCTGCATGGAGTACCTAACCAGAATCTTAAAAGTAGTGGCAGATAAAAAGAGCTTCAGGTTTCACCCTCTATGTAGCAAGACAAGATTGAATCATCTATGTTTTGTAGATGACATGTTGATGTTTTGCAGAGGAGATTTCAACTCAGTAATGCTACTCTTAAGGGGGTTTGCTACTTTTTCTGAGGCATCTGGACTCAAAGCAAATTCAGAGAAGTAGATATCTATTGTGCATGTATGGGTTTTAATGTTAAAGAAAGATTGTTAGCTTACTCAGGGTTCAAAGAAGGCTCAATACCTTTTAGATATTTGGGAATACAGATCACAGCAGGGAGGTTGAGTGTGATGGATTGTAGTATTCTCACTGAAAAAATAGTACACAGAATAAGGGCCCTAGGTGCTAAAAAACTTTCCTATGCTGGCAGATTGACCTTAGTGAAGGCTGTGTTACTCAGCTTACATGATTTCTGGGCTAGGGTATTTGTTATACCCCAGATGGTGATGAGGAAAATTAATGCAATTTGCAGAAATTTTCTGTGGGATAGTAATGAGCATATGATCCGAAGTCCTCTTGTAGGAGAAGATTTGTTGGCCTAAAGAAGCAGAGGGACTGGGAATCAGAGATATAATTGTCTGGAACAAAGCAAGCATTGGTAAATATGCTATTTGGCTGTTTGAAGAAACTGATAACCTTTGGATAAAGTGGGTGAGCAGCATTTATCTAAAGGGAAGTCTTGGAATGAGTACAAACCTCCAATTGACTCGAGTTCGTATTGGAAGAAGATTTGTGCTATCAAGGAAGTGTTGAAGCCATGTCTAGACAGTGGTATGTGGAGGGGCAGTGCACCTAGATACACAGTCTCAAGTGGCTACAAATGGATGAAGGGAGATTATACTAAGGTAGGATGGGGTAAATTCATATGGTGCAAATATATAATCCCTAAAACGGCTTTTATAGGATGGTTGGCAATGCACGAAAGGGTACAGCTAAAGAATAACCTGTATAGATTAGGGATAAGCCAAGATGATAAGTGTGTCCTATGTCAGAATGCAAGGGAGACTCACGAGCATATTTACTTTCAATGTCCTTACTCGAGGAAGTGCTTGGATATGATTAAGATAGAAAGTAATTTGGATATACCTGATGATGATGTTGTGGCTTGGTGTGCAAGTAAGAGGATGGGTAGCAAGCTAGTGAAGCAAGCTACATGGTCAGTCATTTGCCGTCTTCAATTTCACATTTGTATGGCAAGAAACAAGTGTAGGATAGATCAAGTTTTAATTCATCCTAGTAGAATTTGTTGTATGGTAATGAAAGAAGTTAGACAGAGAATCAGGTTTGAAGTTAGTAACTGCAGCTTGAAGGATCGAGTTTTACTCGAGAATAGGAAGCTTATGTAAGATACTCTGATGCTGGTTTTTCATAACCAGCTTTTGCTAATATATTTACATTTTAACAAAAAAAAATAACTTGCAAAGATTTCATATGAATATATTGGACCAATCAAATGCTACAACTCGTACACGTGTCAACTTCATTTTAACTGCTTTCCACGCCAGCTCTCTATGCATGCAATCATTAAAAGTAATAGATAGATTCAAAAGATAAGCCAACAATAAGAAAATCAAATAAATTTCCCAGGCACGTAAAAACAATCCATAAGATAAGAGGACATTTTTGAGTTAGATCGTAGTCTCATAACAACACTTTTGTATGAGAGTAATAATATCATAAAATATACAATGATAGCTAACAACAAGTTATAGTGATTTCTACAAAACGACCATACAAAATGGTTTCTACAATTTCCATTGTTCGTCGTTTCAAATGTAAACATACTCACTACTCAAAAAGTTTACATTGCATGTTTATTATTAGTAACTCATGACTACAAATCCTACTTAAAACGCTGCACCACAATAGAGTAATGTTCCTTATAAAATAGAATATCTCAATTATGTAAAAACTAAATAAATATAGACCCCCTCGAAAATGACTTCGCTTGAACAGTATTAAACAATAAATAATATGTAATACGAACGAGAAGATTAAAAACTACTCCTAACTTCAAAAAAGGGGAAAAACGAAAAGAAAACAAAAACACAAAATACAGCAAAACTCGTGTTCGAGCCTGCAACCTTTTAAATGACATCGTGTATGTCACACCAAATGAGCTATTTGATGCAATTGGTAGAAATAGGCAAATCTGATTTAAAAAAAAAAAAAGAAATAGGCAAATCAATAGCATCAACAAGTACATGATGGAGGCGGATTTGATCTGGGCCTGGCCCAGGGCAGTTAGTAAGGATATATAATATATGGTGCTGAAATATGCCATCAAATGGCAATTGCTCTAGTGGTTTGATGTTTAATTCATCATATCATTGGTCAGGGGTTTGAATCTAGCCTTCTAAGTTTTTGACAGTCATATTAGCCGGAGACTACTGATGACGAGAACTTTCTGACGCCGGATCGCCGGCCGGCGATCTACTCCGATTAAATTATGCTGGCCGGCGAGATAAAAACTATGTATTCTTTTTATTTTTTGTTCATAAATTTATTATACTACAATTCCTATTTTTCAAGTAATTATAAATTAATTTACAAAATATAAATAATTAAAATCAGTGGACGGTGTAGATCTTCTTCTAACATAATGTACGGTAGACATAACCTTTGCTACGGTACCTTTCGGTGCACATCGTGCACCATAGAATTCTTCCTCAAATAAGGAAAAGAATCAGAACCTTTTTCCATGAAAATTATGACACCATCTTAGGCATCTTCCATCAACACCACAATTCACAAATCCACCAACAAACTCACGACAACTTAAACTCAGCAAAGTTGATATCATGATAGATGATCAAAATTCGATGTACCATAAATCTTCGAGTGATCATCGAACAACATAAGCCAGAATTGTTACAAAAGGCAAGAAATATTCTTTTTATGTCTGCCAAACACGTAAAAATTATGCTTTCACATTATAATTACGCTTTTATATTCAAAAATGTTATTTTCGGTAAAATTTCTCATTCCGTTAATTTTAAACTCGGTAAAGTAACGAAATTTGCAATTTATTATTTTTTTGGAACGACAACAACTTATTTACATTTGTATTTGTATTTGAATAATTGTAAGAGGATGCAAAAGTAACGTGAGAGATCAAATCTTGAGCAAATGGTTGTCGGGTTGCTACTATTTACCTCTCTAATTTGTTCCCTGTGTTACCATATTGACAATATAAAGCATGAATAGTGTAAAAGTTAACGTATATTAATTTTTTTTTTTGAAGAGAGTTAACATATATTAATTAGTTAATACCATATTATATTATTAGTGGCATACATGTAGATTAATAGAGGAAATGATACATTGAGTGTTCAAACAATCGCATATAATAAGAAAACTAGTTTTTTGACCCGTGAATTCACGGGATCGTTTTAATTTATTTGTAAAATTGTTATAACATGTGAACTATATCGAAAATAAAATAAAATTGTCTATCATGTAATTGAAAATAAACATACTATGAACATCATATCTCGAATTAAAATGATATAGGAGTTCAAGTACAATATAGCTGATTGGAATTACAATATTGCTTCGCTACTTGTCTCACGTTTCGATAATAAAACCAAAATTATTAAAAGTCTTAGTACAGTAAATACCACTCTTTACTTACATCTTCTCTTAGTTAAAATTCTCTTTATGATAAACTGACTGTACATGTACGAAATGATATTCAACCATCATAAAAAAAAAAATAAAAAAAAAACTTAACATATATATACTCTGATCTACTTTATATTGATTCGAATTAAGGTCTAGACAACACAATTGGCAAATGATCGAAGAGCCATGACGTACTATGTCTAATGTCGTTAGTAAGTTATAAATGTAACAAAAGGATACATATAGAGATTGGTATGTATATTGATTCGATTATTGTAAATGCAACCCAAAAATATCAAGATTACACTATTTGCCGATTTAAAATTTGTAAACAGATATGAGCAAATAGATCAAATTCCATCACAATAGTCATAGTATAACCTAACTACTTGAAATTGGAATACCAATATAGGTTGAGATAAAAATAAATAACATATAAATTATGGCTAACCTTATCAATTACAGTGATGTATACATAATAACACTAATTGGTAACTTCATGTCACACACACACACACACACACACACACACACAAAATTGTATCTTTCTATATCATTTTGTATATGAAGTGTATATATTTCTAATCAAATCCAAGCCAAAACAAACATATCTATACTATCTTGAATCATCTTGTAACCACAAAAAAATGGCAAACCAAAGCCAAAGGTCACCTTGTTTAAACTCGTGCATGTAGGAAGACGAAATGATAACATTAAATAAAATAAGGTCTCATAAAAAAAATCAAGATAGTGACTATGGACATGACAACTAAGCTATGACTTGGCTTTGTTTTTAACACCCATGCAACGCTCGAATGCTTTGCCATGTCAAGCGTGATGCTCGACAGTTAAAAGTTATATATAAATAACTAATCTTATGTTTTTATGAGATGAACATGATTTTATTTTTTTAATTTGCAGGATAATTGATTAGGAATTTTCGAGCTTAGTTAGAATATTGGATAACGTAGCTGTAAGAGTACTCGAAGGGAGTGTAAGGAGATGGAGAATAGAAATTATATGAGAGTTTGAATTTAAAATTGTAACTGAAATGAGTGTTAAAAACTAGTTAATTGATAAGTTAACTAGAGGAAGCCGATGAGGTAGCTGTTTGACTTCGTTGGGGGAAGCCGATGAGGTGTCTGTTTGATTTCGTGGGTTGATCATCACAAGAGCATTGACTGTTTGACCGCAAAATTTCTTCATTTTACTCTCTTTGATTGCCACGTGAAATTAGTTTTGCTTGCCTTTAAATAGTTCTATATAGATTATGTTTACACAATCGCGTATAATAAGACAATTATTATTATCTTTTCCGTTTTGATTTATTACGACTCACAGTCAGATTCGGGGGTGAATTATTTTTTTTGCTGACATGTCGATAGTTTATTAAAGTCGTGTCACATCAGATTTTTGACACGACTTTATTAAAAGATATAGATAGATAGATAGATAGATAGATAGATAGATGGGACGTATGAATGTCCTGTATTCTTTTTAAAATCATATATATCAATCAATATCAATCAATGAATCAATACTATACCTTTAATATGCTACTTTTCACACCTACGTGGCAGCCTTTGAAGGCATCCAGAGCCAAAAAATTCCACCTCATCTCCTATACGTGTCATCCCGGTGTTCAATTGCATTCTCTCTCCTCCATGCCATGCACCCTTTAATATCCCAAATTAATTTAGGTGAATAAAATCTTTTGAGTTGCCTTCATGAACGTTTGAAAACACTTCAACTTATTTGAAATTAATTTTCATAAATTTCAATATTCACATCATAATTCATATTTTCTAGCATCAACGTCCTACATGACGTTCTCTGACGAGTTTTGGGGGCTTGGCCACGTGAAGCGGCCATGTGTCACTAGGAGATGTTTTCACAACACTGTTATTCTTTTGGGCTGCCCATTTAAACATTATGAGTCACTTCAACTTCTTAACATAAATTTCTTTAAATTTTAATAAATTAATCATTAATCAACACCATTATTCATCATAAAAACGACATTAAATATGGTGTCTCTTGGCTATTCGTTTGCCAATTGTATCGGTTACGTTTTAACTCACATCAATATATATGTTGTGATTTTATTTGAATTCGGTGAAAAATATATCATTTCATGTACAATGTGTTCATCAAAGAGAGATTTTTAGACATGAGAAGATATATCTATATTTAGAGCGTATTTTTATGTATTTTTGTAAGACTTTCTAATATTTATATTTTACTATCGAACTATGATGGTAAGTTGAGAATCGATATTGTAATTGCTAATAGTTTATATTTACATCTTTTTTTTCAAGATATGATCATCTTGGTCATGTTTATTTTCGATATTGTGATTGACAAGTTTGATTCTATTTTCGATATAGTTAATATGTTAGTACAATTTTACAAATAAATTAAAATGATCTCGTGTATTCACGGGGCCAAAAGCTAGTTATATGTTCATACTTACATATGAAATATGGAAGGTCCAATATATTGGAAGCTAATGTATATTGTCAGTAATGTCATATTTATTTCCATAATTCATCAAAATTTTCAAAAATAAAAAATTTGGCCATCTACATTCATTTGGACTGGTTCTTTCCTTTTTATAGTATGAGTTGTAAAAATGTGCATAAGTAACAGTCAGCACACGAGGGTCAATGGTTAAAATCCTGTCTCACACATTTTTGGTTGATCTACCAATGAGCATAGTTACACTCACAAATATTGATAGATAGATATAGATTCTAAACAAAAAATAAATAAAAATCTTTTAGCCTATTTCTCTATCCTCCCTCTTCCGCCCAACACTCCCCGCCCACTCCTCCACCTCCAGCGGCCATCCCTACCACCATAGACAATCTCGTCCACACAACCATATACCCCTCTCTTAGGCGACCACTGCCCCTAGCCACCACCATCCCGAACGCTCTCCTCCTCTTCCTCTTATTTTTCTGTCCAACGACAACTGGGGGTTGTTATGTGTTACTCGCCGGAGCGGCGGAAGCTGTCGCGGCGTGGGATTCTGTCGGTGATGCGTTGGGAGACGGAGAAGGGAGTGGGGGATGGAGTAAGAGAGAGAGTTTTTGGAGGCAAAATGAGGTTGATGTTTATACGAAGAAAGGGAGTGGGGAAGGGAGTGTGAGAGAGAAAATGTGGAGGTAAATGGGGGATGATGATTATTTTTGGTTGGCTGAAATTTATATGGCCCAAATGCTTTGGAATGGACTGAAAACAAACGGGGGTACAAAGAGACTTGTACCATGGGGTACCATAGAACGATTGAATTTGTTCAAAATTTTGAAAATTGAAATATGAGAATAGTTTTAGATATAGAGTACGTATTAGTTGATACACAGCAAGTCTCCTATGTGACCGTCTCACCTGTGAGATGGGCCCAAAAAGAAGATAACCCATTAATGAAAAAAAAAAAAAAAAAGAGGAGTTAATTAGTTATAACCTAGAGTTTTGTAATCAAAACTACAAGTTATAAATGTTTATGCTAATATTTGAGTTTTGAACTTAAAAGTTTGAGTTTTTAATGTAAATTTCTAATTAAACTTAAACTTTGAATTTTCGTTATAAATTTTTGAGTTTTATATTTATATAAATCTTTAAACTCATAATATAAATTCTCGAATACTTAATGTAAATATTTGAGTCAATTTAATGTAGTAATCACCACAAAAATGCAAAAAATATATGAGAAATATGGTGAGATAAAAATAATTGAGAGGATAGTGTGTAATTTATTGGGTTTTTATTATTGGATTTGGTCTCACATGTGAGACCGCCTCATACAATAACAATTTGCCATACACTATAGATTCATTTAAACATTATATTAATTTAAATTGTGTATCAAATTCGAATCGACGTATCCTAACCTGAAGCGACCTGAGATATTAGTGATCGGAAAGTAATTCAGACTATTTGTTTGGATGGCTTATATTACTTTAATTTTAGATATACAACTATACAAGCTTTGGCTTGCACACCTCGTGTGCAAAAGTATCAAAACCTTAATATTGGCCATACACTCCATTTTTTTTTAGTGTGCACACTACATTCAAATTATCTTAAGGTCATTTGCAATTGATCAAATGTTAACCTTATTAATCTTCAAATTTAAAATTTTGGAAATGACGTGATATGTGCAATGTATAAAAAGAGTTCTGAAACCTACAATTTTCGAAACAAAACTTCTCATTATTTCATGACGTTTTTTAATTTTTAAATTTTCACAATTTGCCTAATTCATAAGTTAAATTTTAAGATACCCATTTGATGAACTCTTAACCATCAAACATAGAACACACGGAGTAAGAATAAATAATCCCACTATTATCTTTCACGCATCATCATAGGCAAAATTTAGATAAGAGAAATGCAACCGAGTTTTCGGCCAGTGTTGGTCGGACATCAAAGGCAGGTGGTTAAACTTTGCTTTAAAGGTGCTTTGAGCATTCCTTCTACGCAAAAATGTGTCCCTTTTGATTAATTTTCAGCGACTCTTATGTGTACTCAACAAATTTCTGTTTTTTTGGGTACTCCACTATTTTCAATGTTTGTGATGCAAACATTTTTCCACTTTTTGGTCACAATACTTTCCAATCATTAATCAATAATCATAATTTTGCCTCTTTAGCAAGGTTTCAAATAAGACGCTTTCATTAAATAATAGAATTGTTATATAATTGTGGAGTAATTATTATTAGCTAGTGTGGGTTGGTTATTAATTTAATACTGGGAAATATCTCGTGTGTACGAATATGGTGTATTTTTTTTTCAATTCATGTAAATAACTAATTTAGAAGTATATTTATTTATTTAATCATTTTGTTCATGACCATCGTAATGTATGTGGAAACTCATTCGATACTACTATACTTTAATGTATAGTAGGATGAAGGCCCGTGCATTGCACATACAGGTCACATGATAATGTTTTCTATTAAAAATGATATATAAAATGAAAACTATAATTTTCACCGGGGGAGATAATGTACGGCTAAACACTTAAACATCAAAAAAAAAAATCAAGGATTAGTGTCCAATCAAATAGGATATAAGAATTAAGCCATTTATGATACAACTTGAAACATACGGAGTAGTTAATTTAGTTTGGAAGCAATGAATCATGTCTTTATGTCGGCATATATATACAACTCCAATTCAGATCAGTTTGGATGTTGTCAGATGGATCATGGGGACCTTAGTATGTATGTAAGTATGGTTAGAAATAGAGTTTGTTACTTTGTTTAGATGGATACCAAATACTTTAATAATATTATTAAATTTAGTATGTAAGTTTTTGTGTTTATATGGACAACAAGTACTTTTAATATTATAAAATTCTCAAAACTCTCTAAAAATCTCCGGTTAATATGAGAGCTACAAAAAAAGCCTCCTTTAATAATATAGAAGGATGACCCGTGTACTTCTAGCTATATTTCAATATTCGTAAAATATATATATATACCTTCGTAAGTTTTCATCAACTTATATTTGTATTACTATGGTAGTCCTATTTTCCCTACTTCTATGCACATTTTTTTTTACAGAAACTCATGCATATACAAATTCAATTTTAGCCTCTATATAGAGTAATTCTAACGTCCTTGACAAGTACCGCAAAGTAGCATAAGAGTCATCATCTCAACCATCCATAATATTAAGAATCAATCTACACCATCCATTATTTTTATTTAGGTATATTTTATAAATTATATTGTAAATAACCAAAAAAATAGAAAAAATGGTTAATTGCATTTATTTAATCTTTTGTGCTTATTTATACATTGTATAAACTATATCTAATATAATTTGATAATTTTTTCCTTTTAGAAAAATTAATTTAATTTATTTAGAAATGATTTATTACTGTGCTTTGCGGTGCTTGTCGAGCACCCTAGAACTCCTCCTCTATATATTACTCTGTATTATACTACATACATCCTCTCAAACAATGATTGTATCTATTCTCTAAAATAATTATCTAGTATATGCACAATTTCCTAGGATCATTGATATATAGTGTGTGAACTCAAGTTAGATTATTATTTGAACCTTTTAATTCTAATGTGAATATCTAAATTCCTAAAGTTTTGATTTAATGATATGAGGTTCTTTCTAGTTGAAGTTATCTATCCACACTTTCCCAATCCAGTTTTATTTAGAGATATAGTATATGAATTTAAGAAACGATTAATATATAGGTCCCAATTCATCATTAAAAAAAAGTCACAATTTAAATTTGACCCGTTATTGACACACTGGAACTAGACCTGCCACATTGCACCCTATCTACAGCCAAAATTGACCTGAATATATAACCTGAAATGTGACCTGTTCTGAATAGTCACGATCCGATCTGAACTCGACCCGAATGACCCATTTGTCAAGTCTATTTGTCAGGTCTAGATCTACTATCGAGTAATCCTACCTTTTTAACTAAAACACTCCATATTTTTCTTAATTTTGTCAATCATTTTAAACTTTGAATATTAGTATCTCTAAACATATAATGAATTATCATATGAAATAAATTTTTTACCCTTGTTTTGATAAAATCTTGCATAATAGACAGATTTTTATAATTTATTTTTCTACGTATAGAATAATAACGTGTTAAAATGATGTATTGGGAGACCATGAAAATATTACAGTATTTAATTAGGATAGTTGATTTGCGTAAGAGTAACAAAATAAGTAGAAATTAAAAAAGAACTTCGATGTAGGTGTACGATCCTACAAGTCTACAACTACAAGTCTACAACGGCCAAAAGTGGAGACTTATGATTAGTTGTGACTTATGAATCATGATGCAATTTTTTCCTTAAGTTGACGCACACATTAGTGGCGCCCTCACAACATTCTCTTTCACACTTACTAATGCCCTGATGTACTGCACATAGTGGATTAGTGGCTATGCAACATTCCCATCATCACCAGTTCTCTTCAATCCTCCATCTCTTGTGATGTTAACGCTTCTATCTTGACTCTTCTTTGTCTAATCTTATTAGCTTTAGCCTAAACTTTTAGTTTTACTGCATGCGTATCTGATATTTTTTCAAGTAATTTAATTAAATCGGTTCGACAAGCACTTTGCACATAATCAATCACATTTTCACTAGAATGAAATGAGGTAGGTTCGTGGGTTATGTGTTGTCCGCTTGCTCTATATATCCACATACCCTACGTGCTACCAGACACCAAACAACATTTCTTAAGAAAAAAAAAATCAACGCATTTAGCCTGGTACACAATTGGAAGGCACCTTAAATTCTCGGTTTTAACCCAGACCAAACCCGAAATGTACCGGTCTGGCTCCTCAGAATCTTTTGATTATGATTGCGGTCCAAGTTTTGATTGGTGGACACACTAATTTGGGATATGTATGTATGTACTTCGATGATTTAGCAACGAAGTGTGAATTGTTATTAACTTATTATAATGCATATATCATACGTAGATGACACATAAAAATAATGTATCTCCTGATTAAGGACGACATAACGTCCAAACCCAAAATTTTAGACCCGTGTATCATTCATGTACCCGTTTATTTTCTGAGGTGGAGTGTGAATCCTAATCTGATGTGGAGTGTGAATCCTACGAAATTATCAAAGTATTCATGCATGTCCAAGGTTCCAAGCTAAGATACAATTGAAGAGAAAAGGTGAAAGAAGATGATTATTCCAGTGTATATATACAAGCTCATTTAAGAATCTCTGGAAAAATCGCATTCGTTTCAATTAGGAGCATGCTACTCCATCCTAAATAAGTTAGACTAGTTTATTGGTACGTACGTAGTACTAGGCTACTCTTTTGCCAACAAGAACCTCTATGTTTATTTATATGGTCGATTCGTTTATTAGACTAGTTTCTTGGTACGTAGTACTAGGCTACTCCAAAATGATTTTACATTTATTTCTAGTAAGATACGGAGTATATGAACGATGGCTAGAAAATTCCATTTAACAATGCGGTGTAAATAAATTAATAATCTTATCGATTTGAAATTGTCTACAATAATCGCAAAATAAACATAAAAACAAATGGTCCAAGTACAATCATATATCCAATTTTAGAATTTCTACTAGGATATTTTTTTAGCTAAAAAGTAAAGCGGTGTAACCTTAAAAAAAGGCAAAGAGAATTTGTATATCTTACATCAAAATCCATAAGTCTGTTATTAACATTTTGATATTTGCCCTCATATAAAGAAATCTAGCTTTAATATCTAGGGCCAAATAGCTAACTTGGTATAAAAGGAAACAAGTCTTTTCGACATTGGTATAAAAAAAAAAAAACTCAATATGACAAATTGGTATAAAAAAATGCAACGAGAGTCAAATAGACCTAATTTTATGTCGTAATTGGAAAAATCGACAACAAATTTCTTTATTTTTTCAAAAATGTTCAAATTAATCCTTTTACTAATTTTGAAAATAAGTTTTGGGGATATAGAAAATTTTCAAAAAATTAGGAAAGCACTATTTAAAAGTTTTTGAAAAAAAAAACAAATATTTTTTTTGTCGATTTTCCAACCGGTGAAAAAATTAGGTTTATTTGACTTTCGTTATATTTTTCTATACCAATATGTCCTATAATGTTTTTTTTTTCTACCAAAAGAGAGATGAGTAGGCACCACAAAAAAAAGAAAAAAGAAGAATATATGACGACTATAAAAACAAAAGAAGGGCTTTAGTAAGAGCCCAAAAAAATATATAACCAAAGTTAATTAATTAAAGTATTAAAATAATAATATAACCAATGGCACTCTCTTTTCTTTTCTCACATTTCTTATCCAACCTCACACCTTCTCACCTTCGTCCCAAAAAAAAAAATAAAAAAAATAATAATAATAATTGAATCCAAACTCTATAAATTGGCCCCAAAACATAACCCTTGTGATCCCCTCACAAACTAAACAAGAACACAAGCAAACAAAACATGGCTTCAAAAACACACTTTTCATTTCTAGCATTTTCCATTGCGATTCTCTCTTGCTATGGTTTAGCAAACGTTGCAGCGAATAATGAACACTTTAAACTAGCACCCACAACACTTTTTCCAAAACTACAAGCAGAGCGTCTAATAAAACAACTCAATTTGTTCCCAGACCAGTCTTTTAACCACCGGGCCGAGGGCGAATTGTCTTCGCTCTCGGCCGAGGAGGAAGGCCCGAGGCTGGTTGAAAAGACGTTCAAAATATCCGGGTTGGGTGACCCGGCTACTTCAGTTGAGAATTTGGGACACCATGCAGGGTATTATCGTCTTCCTCACACTAAAGATGCCAGGTTTGTACTTGTTTTTCTCGTCTACATTAGCATGTTTCCTTGAGATTTGTTTTTTTGTCGTGGAGGTTGGTGTGATTGTTTACCTGAATTTTTGACCTTGGGATCCGAGTTTTAACTGTTTTGTTGATTTTAATCGTGTTATTTCCCATTTTCTCACCTCCACTTTTGCGTAATTAGGGCCACCCTACGCGGTTATGTTTTATATTATGTTATGATAGTTATCGAGGAAACGAGTGATGAATGATAAGACGTTACTCGATGATACTTCTGATTTAGCGATCATTTGTAGTTATATTTTTTTAGGTTGGATTAACATTATGGGAAAATGTTGAAAGGACGTCACTCGATGGTTTTAGGTCTTTGATCAGATACTTTAACGGGAGTAAATTTTGTATGGTAAACAATCATTTCGAAAAAAGCATATTTTTTTTTATTTATGGTAAAACAATTATAACAATCAATTCATGATTTCGTTAGGATCATTTCCCTTTTATGCGTTCTTTAATAATGTTTATTAACATGCCATAGACAAAGTGTGATATTAGGAAGATGCTGTTACTTATTATAATGCTAAAGATTTCCATATGAGATTTCATTTGATGTTGAGTTACGTTCAAGCAACCTACCTAGTGCTAACTTAAGTTGATCGCATACCGGAAAAATAGCATTAACTTAGTTTAGAACGGAAAAACGTGTGCATATTTTTTTTTTTTTATTAGATGCGGAAACCAATAATTCGTCAAAAAAAGTAACGTAGTCTGTTATTGCTCGTTATCACCAAAGCTCCTCCCTATCGTGTAGATGAGTGCGGTTGAGTGTAGCTTACTGAAGTTCTTATCATTGTTATTGAGTGTAGAATTGGTGTATTGAGTAAGGCTTTTACAGCTTTACAACCTTCAATAATTTGTGCACAATCATTAGTTGTTTGGATCAAGTTAATTAAACAACAGTCGTCGATCAGTTATAGCAGCCAAGAATAACATACGAGCTGTCTGCATGTGGACCGTCGCCAAATTATTGAATAGTTTTGACAACAAGTATCGTATTTGTCACACAATACAAAAACGATTTGTAATGTAGAACGATTCCACTATCAATCAGTTTATGATAAGCTAGTTGCTTTGATTGTGATAGGCCCAAGTGCTAATATGTCAATGTACGATGTTTCCTTGTAAGAAACGCATTAATGAATACGGAAAATGAAATTTTGTTATTGAGTGATATGCTTTTAATTAAGCGTTCTTTTTTGGTTACAATCTTTTGGGTTCACACAATAAATATATATGAACAATTTTACGAACTTAAAAATCACCAATAAATTTATACAGATCAATACTCAATAGTCAAGTTGAGTATCGATGATTCGATGGTACTCTGTAGTCTGTACTCTATGACCTGAACCGTAACTTACCAACATCAAAATTTAACCTTATGGACAAAAAAAAAAAAAAACACCAGGACATGGGAATGAATTGAACTTAGATGAACTGAACGTCTGAACGCATAGATTTTGCTAACCTGCACTTGGTTTCCTAAGATGAAGAAGATAGGGAACACCGATCACAGTGTTGGGTGTAGCATTACACGAGAGAATAGTTATTACTTATTACTAATGATGAAACATCATTGTGTGCAGGATGTTCTACTTTTTCTTTGAATCGAGGAACAGCAAGGAGGATCCTGTGGTCATCTGGTTGACAGGAGGGCCAGGGTGCAGCAGTGAACTAGCTCTCTTCTACGAAAATGGTCCTTTTCAAATTGCCAACAATATGTCCCTGGTCTGGAATGATTTTGGCTGGGACAAGGTATCATCTTTCGCACAGCTTTTCAAAACAGTTCTTAATGTTTCTGTTAGTAGCGCGAAATGTAGCTGTAGTGACTGTTTCTACTTTGATTCTGCAGGCATCAAATCTCATCTATGTTGATCAGCCAGTTGGGACTGGTTTCAGTTACACTTCTGATGACGATGATCTCCGTCATGACGAAAGTGGTGTCAGCAATGACTTGTATGACTTCTTGCAGGTATGTTCTGCTTGTGTTTCTACACTTGAAGGGAAAACGAAAATGTTACAACCCAAACATATCATGTTCCTGGAAATGCAATGATATATAGCTAATAGGTTCTGGGAATTTGTAGGAATTCTTCAAAGCGCATCCTCAATTCGCCAAGAACGACTTTTTCATCACTGGTGAATCCTATGCTGGGCACTATATCCCTGCATTTGCCTCTAGAGTTCACCAAGGTAACAAGGCTAAAGAAGGAGCTCCTATAAACCTCAAGGTATTATTTTTTGCTCTTCTGCACCGCGTATTTTTTTATCCTCGTCTCATGAATTTCTAAGTCGATTGTCTCTGCTGTGATCATTGATCAGGGGTTTGCCATTGGTAACGGTCTAACAGATCCTGAAATCCAATACAAAGCATACGCAGACTATGCTTTGGATAACGGGATACTTACTCAGTCCGACCACACCAGTGTCAGCAAGATGTTCCCTGCTTGCGAACAGGCAATTAAGCAGTGCGGTATGCACCATTCTGTCTCCTTTAGATTAGTTCAACGGTCAGTCAGCCAGCCAGCCAACACTTCTCAAGTCCTTTATTAGATATTTGACTCTTCTTGGGTGTTTAGGTACTGACGGTAAAGACTCTTGCTTGACTGCATACTTTACCTGCACCAACATCTTCAACCAGATCATGGAATACGCAGGAGACAAAAATGTAAGTACCATCAGCTCTTCCACTGTGAAGACCAAGATCCCTTTTTTTTCTTTTTTTGTGAGGGAAGACCCCTTTTTTTTCTTTTTTTGTGAGGGAAGACCAGGATACCATTGAGACAAGCTAATCACCAAAATATATCTTTGGTTTGTAGTACTATGATATCAGGAAGAAGTGTGTGGGTGACCTCTGTTATGATTTTTCAAACATGGAGAAGTTTTTGAACCAGAAACCAGTCAGGAAAGCCTTGGGCGTTGGGAACATTGACTTTGTATCATGTAGCACAGAGGTATATGAAGCTATGCAGATGGACTGGATGAGAAATTTGGAAGTCGGGATCCCTGCGCTACTGGAGGACGGGATCAAGTTGCTGGTGTATGCAGGGGAGTATGATCTGATATGCAACTGGCTTGGTATGACACTAGAACCATGGGGTGTATCGAACTCAGATTTGCCACCTTGTCTGTAATAATTGAACTGAAGTTCTCTGTTTCTGTTTGTGGCAGGGAACTCAAGGTGGGTCCACGCCATGGACTGGTCAGGACAGAAAGATTTCAGAGCAGCTCCCACAGTATCCTTCAGCGTAGATGGCACTGAAGCAGGGCAACTAAAAACCCATGGACCCCTTGCTTTTCTCAAGGTCTAGGCCTCTTCCATCTCACATTTCCTTCTTCTACATAGGCTGGTTGAACATAGTGGTTGCTAAGTTATGTAACTTGTTTCTGACAACAGGTGCATGACGCTGGTCACATGGTTCCAATGGACCAACCGAAGGCTGCTCTTGAGATGCTCAAGAGGTGGACCAAAGGGGCCCTAGCTTCAACAGAGAAAACAGACGACATTTCTACTGAGTGATAGCCTTGTCCAGCATAAGGAAGGGTCAGAACTCAGAAGTGCTTTACAAAAAAATAGATAACAACTCACAAGCTGTCGTAAACCTGAGTTTAGAAGTGTTGATAGAGCTCACAATTACAAGTCATTGCGCTGTATCTGAAATCTTATAAAACAATGACTTCCAAAAGTTATTCTTTCACATCAAAGTGATCAAACTCATAAATGATTCTACAATTGGTTCCACAATGTTGTCAAAACATTTACTCTAAAACTGAAGTTACGCGATTCTGAATGCTAACTTTTATGGTGTAAATTTGCGGAGGACCCTTATTCTGACTATATACAAACTAAAATCTTCACAATCTAAATCTTGCTGAACATAAACAATGCAACACTCAAACATCCCTATGAAGAAAAAAAAAAACAGTAAACATATCAGTTTATTTGTATCAAACTTGTTGTAGACTTGTAGTCAACAAACACACTAGCCAAAGTCCCTGAAGTACCATTGCGTTATGCATAGCAACCACATCTATCTGCTCCTTGAAGGCAAATACGCTAATTGATACTGTGTTGTAGATTTTTTATTTTATTTTTGAGGGAAACTAAGGTAAGCAACATTGCTTCAAAGTACGTATGAATCTTAAGTATGCTTATTTTCTATCAAAGGTAAAACTTAGGAACTGCTTAAAACCTCTGCCAATATATCTTGCAATCTCTGCAGCATAATTACGCATTTGTGAATTTTCAGAGCTGCAGAACAGTGATTGTTACTCCAAGTTCATTCATTGTTTCACAGTCGACATGGTACTCGAAAAGAAGCCAAACCTAGATACCCTCACTCCTCCTCCACCCACACTGATGGACTCTGAACTCTTGGATTCCCGTTCCATCAACCTTTCCTAAAAACTAAACTTATGTTCACAAACGCGACTGGAAAATATTTACGATCTACCAGACTCTCCATAGATATTTTTTAATGAACATACTGAACATTAACAATGTGCAATATTCGTCTGCTTATAATATCACAACTTTTTTTTTTGGAACAGAATATCACAACTTGTTAAGTTGACAAACACACAAGCCATGGTAAGCATTCGTTGTTTCACAGTCGACATGGTACTTGAAAAGAAGCCAAACCTAGACAGTAGACACCCCCCCCCCCCCCATACTGATGGAGTATTTGAATAACACTTCTATCAACCTTTACCAGAAACTAAGGAAGTGTTGACAAACACAGCAACAAATGCTTATGAGGTAACAGACTCTCCATATAGTTGTTTTAATGACTGAATAACTGGCCGGAAGCCAGAGCTCAAAGGCACAACAGATGTAACTCGTAGATGTTGAGCATTACCGTTCTTCGGCTTGGACAACGTCATCCGACACATTTCACCTTCTAGAATTCTGCCAGCATTCACAGCTGCAGACACAACAACAGTCAAAATATTACTCCAATACTTTGACGACCACAAACCAACAAATACACGATCATGAAGTACAATACCAAAAGCATTTGGTATGATACTTATAAAAGAAGCAAGAGAAAAATGTAGGACCTGCAAAAGGGTGCGTCTTGGCGAAATCGAAAAACTCATCAGCAGAACAACCAAAGAGGCGTTTAGCTGCCCTATCAAAGCATATAACCCTGACCACCCTCGAGTCCGATGCAATTGACAACTACAACAACATACCCCCAAAGTACAATCTTAGCCTTATACAATTACAAAGGAAAGGAAAGCTAATCTACAAGCAACAAAAGGAAAAAAATGGCAATGATCTATATGCGATTATAACCCATATCAACAAATTTAATTTGAAAGAAAATTGGTAAGTGACCCAGTAAAGAAAACGATAAAATATGACAAAAGGAGGGTGGAAAAACTGACGAGGAGGCGGAAGAGGCGGCGTTGGGAAGGAGGCGGGAAGGCGTTACGGCGGCGGCAGGGAATGCAGAGAGAAAGAGGGGTTTGGAGAGGCTTCTCGCAGACGCTGCAGACCAAGTATGTCAACTCGGTGCTCGTGTCAACTGCTATTACCGCGCACGTCAATGTCTCCGGTTTCTCCTGCTCCATTTTTTTTTGTTTGGGTGTTTTGTTTCCGCCCAATTCTGATTTCAGTTTCGTGTCAAAGCATCCGACTGGCTACAGTAGAGTGTAGACTGGACCGATGGCCGAGAAATCGCACACAATGATCAATGGGGTGTCGAGGAAGAAACCAAACCGTGGTTTCTTAGGGTCTGTTTAGTATCGTTTTCTGTTTTCTGTTTTCTGTTTTTTTTTAAAACCAAAGTCCCGTTTTTGAAAACCAGAAAAAGTGGTTTCCTTTTTTCAGTTGTCAGTTTTCATTTTTAGTATGACTATTATAGAAACATACAATTACAATTTATATCTGCAACTTATTTGACTAAACTTTTTACACAAAAAAACCAAAAACTGAAAATGGCAGTGATACCGAACGGGCCCTTAGTAAAAATGGGTGACGACATTCCGAAATTCCTTATGACGTATAATAATGGGTTAGGTTGCTTAAGGCCGGCCGATAGGCAAAAGCAAATCAACTAGGTTAGTTCTGAACCGGTCCATACAGGACTTCAGGGGATGCGCATCTTGGAGAAAATCGTGGATGAAAAAGCGTGACGAGTGACTTTTGGTCGAAATGCCAAAGGTCGAAATGCTAGCCACCAGAGTTCCAGTGCTATTGCTCTGCCCAATCAAAACGAGTCAGCTTTTCCTCCACGGTCATCCTAGCATGGGACCGATCACTAAGTGATACATCATGAGCGAACCTTTTAGGAACTGGTCGTATAAGAGGGTGTCAATTTTTTACCTTGGAATATAATCGAAATATTGCACTGTGTTGTATTTTCATGTCAAATCATTCTAGCGAAGAGTATTTCATATAGACTACTAGACTAGAAGTTACAACCTAGACCTATTTGATCGGTACGACTCAATTCAAACTTATTCTGCCACGTAAAATGCTGAGACTGAGTTTCCAAAACACAAGTCTAGGTTAAAGACGTCTTAGTGTCATTATCAAGCAACAAAAGTCATGGCCCACCAAAGTCCGTGTAGGACATAGCCACACACACTAGATCATAGACGTGTCCGTACTACCTAACACGTGCCTGGCCTTTTTCTATTTTTATTGACTCCTTGTTTATTGATCGAAATTCGATATAACTTTTGTATGTTCTCAAATATTTTAAGGCGGAGAAATACACTTCAAGATGTCCTAATATGCTATAGTCGTCTCAATGTATAAGTTGAACGAGTAGCGAAGATCAAAAGAACTCCAGTGCGCCATTCCCGGGAGTGAATCTGAGTGGTTGGCTTTGAGGTGAAAGCACAACACCAATTCGACCGCCATGTGCAAACCAAAAGAGGAGTAAGCCCTCCATCTATCAACCCGAAATTGGACATATCTAAACAGATCACAAAGTGAAGAGATTGAATCTAATAGTAACTAGATCAGCCGACCCACAAAACACACCAAACCAAACTGAAACCAAAACAAAACTTATTGTACAACCTTACTTGGTGTATACACCCTCCGTCCCCCTTTAAACACCCCATACCCAAAACACCCCCGTGTTGAGGAGGATGTACACGCTATACGATTAATCAAAGTTCCAAAAAAATTGCATAGTGAGTTAGATAAGAATCTTAGCAAAAATTCTATGCAATTTTTTTGGAACTTTTATTAACCGATTAACGTGTACAAGCTCTTCAATAAGGACGCGTTTAGGGTATGGGGTGTGTAAAGGGGGACGAAGGGAGTAGTCACTTTGGAGTCGGTGCGGTGTATAGTGCATTGGATCCCACCGAAACCGAACCAAACTTAACTGATAGTAAAAAGCAAGACCTAACCCTTAACATCCTCAGCAAATTACGAGCTTCATTCTCCTCTCAGACCCAAACATTCACTCAAACCTTCTTCCCCGCCGTCGTTCGCTGCCATCATCAAACAGGTACGTTTTTTCACAGCTCTTTTCCCCCCCTTAATTATATGTAATTAGTTTATTTAATCATAGATAATTAGTATCCAAAATAAACCCTAACTTGATAAGAATATACAGTACGCAGGAAGAAATTTGAAAAATGATAGCGGCAATTTCATGGCTGCCGAAGGGGGTGGCGAAGATGGTCCCTGAAGTCGCCGAGCCGCCTTCTAAGGAAGAAATTGAAGAGATGCTCCAAGCTGGCGCCCTTGATGCTCCGTATGTTCTTTTCTTCTGCTTTACGACTTTTTTTTTTTTTAAGCGTTTATGGATGAATTGGACTAAACTAGTTATTATCATGTTATCATCATGTGTGGTTATTTTGAATTAGTAGACGATAACAACATTACCCCAGTGCCTCAAAAGACGCGCCTTTTTTTTAGGCCCTTTATGAATTGGGTGTCATTGTATTTGAGAAAAAGACGAGACCCTTGGTTGTGTCGGAAATGTGAGAGTTGGCTTAATGTGTGTTGTTCTGTGTGGTTTACGTGATGCGCCTTTGTAGGGGGGGATTTGGTGGGTGTGGAGGAGGGGAAGGGTGTGTGGTCGTATGTACGTAGCCTTACCTGTACCCGTTTTTGTTTCTAATACACCCTTTATGAATTGGGTGTCATCGTATTTGAAAAAAAAAAGGAAATCTTGGTTGCGTAGGAAAATGTGAGAGTTGGCTTAATGTGTGTTCGTCTAAGGTTGTCCTGTGAAATGTTTGTGGCTAGTTAGGTTTATAGTGAGATTATCTTGTATCAGTGCATTTAATACTTGTGTTCACTGGAAGAGATGAGGAGCATGAGGGAGAAGACGAAGGAGAAGAAGAAGAAGAAGAAACCATGGAAGTCGATGCTGGCAAGGGCTTTGATGAGGTTGCACTTGCCTCAGCTGCTGCAGCAGCACTCGGCAAGAATCCAGATGACATTGCAGATGCACTCAAGGACCTTGACATGGACAATTACGATGAAGATGATGATGAAGGTATACCATGAATCATACAAGGGTTCGGGCATTGTGGTGCTGTTTTGAAACTGTTTCTGGATGCCTTCAAAATTTCTAGTCTTGTAATTCATCTTTAAATTTTGACTTCTTTTTACCTTGTGATCGCTTTGTTTCATGAAAATAGGTGTTGAAATATTTAGTAAAGGCCTCGGTGACGCTTTCTATCCAAGTAATGAACTGGATCCTTACCTAAAGAATAATGATGTAAGTAATACAGACCTTATCTGTCTTCTTTTGTGTTCATTTATCTGCCCTTCGATGCTCAAAGATCTGAGTCATCTTTACTTACCAGGATGATGACTCCGAGGAGGAAGAGGACATGATCATTAAAGCGGAGGACTCTGTTATTGTTTGTGCACGTAATGATGAAGATATCAGTCAACTGGAGGTATCTAGTAAATTTTTGTCTGCATGTAGACTATGACCTCTTAGCTCTATTTTAATTTGAACTAATTTGTGGTATCTCCGCAATTAGGTTTATATCTTAGAAGAAACAGAAGATGGTCCAAATTTGTACGTTCACCATGATATCATAATCTCAGCATTCCCTTTATGCACAGCATGGCTTGACTGTCCACTAAAGGGTGGAGAAAGAGGTATGTATGGCCCTGATAGATGTCTTAGATTGATTATTGTGTTACTTTGACACGTATCTTACTACTACTTTACTTGCTATTTAGTGGAAGATATAGCGTTGGATGTAACTGTCTGTATGATTGAATCAATGAGGGGATGATGCCATTTTTCGGCTGATTGGTCTGAGATATTATCTCCACATTGATATGGATATCCTGTCGTTCCATCACTTGGTTATTTCAAAAAGACCAAACATCTATGTGCCCCCTTGACGAGAAGATCCTGTATGATCCCATCCCATACCTACCCAAGTCAACTACCCAACAGAGAAGCTTAAAGGAATTAAAGATCTTTATTAAAATTGAAATCAACACTGTTAGGAAAACATCTGTGAAACCACAATTCCAATTGTCCCATAGGAATGATATGGCAATTCATAAGTAACTAGAAAACTTGTAAATCAATGTGAGTTATGGTTGTGGTTCTAATAGGTTTCCTAGTTAGGTAGCAAGTGCCTTCTGAAAAGAAGAAAAAAAGGTGACATACAATCTTATAGCCTAAAATATGTCACACTGTTTTTCTTTGATTTGTCCGGCTTCACTTGATTAGATAAGTACATCTCAGTTTCTGAAGGTTTGGGCGGAGGCGCCAACAAAATTACCTCATGATGTCCCTGAGCCGCACTCCTAG
The DNA here is from genome assembly GCA_963457585.1 of Spergularia bocconei. Taxonomy (NCBI): domain Eukaryota; kingdom Viridiplantae; phylum Streptophyta; class Magnoliopsida; order Caryophyllales; family Caryophyllaceae; genus Spergularia; species Spergularia bocconei. The sequence goes on from OY734959.1 coordinate 11,816,687, forward strand.
ACAACTTGGATTTTTCTTGTATTCTGTTCCATGTCCCCTACTCCCCTCAATAGCTTGGTTTTCTTTTTTGCTTCTTAGTTTGTTTTCTTTTCTTATAAGAACAGTACTAGGGCACAACTGAGTGGTAATAATCTTCGTACCATTGATATAGGATTATAAATATACTTCCTTACAAAGGCAAATATATGGAGGGTATAGAAGTCAACTTGACTCCTCCATTAGTGTTGTGCTGCAATATCCTGCAACTCTCTGGCAATTCTATTCGTTCTTGGGAGACTTGTGACTCCTGTGCACCTCTTTCTTGTCTAGTTACCACTTGCCAGAGGTCTTAAATCATATTGCACACTTGAAATATGCCGAACTGAAATTAAACCATAATTGTTGTAACACTGAGGTTTACTTCAGCGTATGATAATTACAGAAACATGCATACTTAGAGCAACTCGAACGCAAGTGTTTAGACCTGCTTGAACTTGGGCAAGCAAGATTAACAACCTGCCTACAAATTGGAGTAGAATTTTAGGTCCAGCATACTTGAGTTACTTTACTTGTGTGGCAATTTCAAGCAAGGTCAAACCCCTCCTAGTGTTGGAGTTGCTCTTAGCAAGCAATTCCCGACGGTAGGATGGCATTGTATGTTGTAACCCAAGATTGTGAAAATCAGATCTAGAAAATATTCACATTAAAACTTGATAGTTATTTATTGTATAACTAGGGACAAAAAGGTAGCCGCGGCCATGAAGTGATTGCCATTGGAAATATGCTGGTTATGTTTGTGGGGCTCATGCAGTCTTATTTGTACGGGTGGGGAAGAGGAAGACCAAAATGTATTCAAGACTACCCTTTATTAGAATGACAGTAACTCAAACTTATATAGCTGAAAAAATTAAAGTAGAACTAAAATACTAAATGACAAAATGTTAACTGAAAGAAAAAAATGTTATCTTTGCTGTTACTGATTTCGGGCACTGCCTGGTGGCATAATATCGTCGTACCTCGTATATTACTACACAAAGTGTTAACTGAAAGAACAAAATGTTAATACACAAATCAGTCATTGATGACAGGTTGCCAGAAGAGTTCTGGTAGTGCTATACACCTTCGTTCTTCTGAATATAATAAATCCCTGGACAATGCATCTACCTTTTTTATGCTGTTCGGATCGGAGGTTAATTCCGGAACCACATTTCACAAATAAGAGTATACTTTTGTTGCATATACTCGGTTTTTAGATCTCTCTGTGTTATGAACATGGGAGTAAAGCTTGTGTACATTCAACCACCCCTTTCTCGCTATAGGCGCGAACCTTTGAGGTACCTCGGCAATGTTCTTGTCGTTGTTGTTATACTCAGTTCCTAGATGAATTTCATTCTATTTAATCCTCCTAATGATGTCATTGTTTAAGTTTTCTGCTATTAAATTTATGGTTCTGCCTGCAGGAAATTTTGTTGCTGTAGGCTCAATGGAACCTTCGATTGAAATATGGGACCTTGACATGGTAAGTTATATAACTTATATTCAAATGTTGTTGGATCTTGTATTAGATGCTATTTACGGTGCTGATTTGGGGTTAATTTTGTTTTTGCGATAGATTGATGAGGTTGAACCTTCATTAGTATTAGGCGGTGTTATTGAGAAGAAGAAAAAGAAGAAGAAGAAAGGGAAGAAGGTAAAAATTTGTCACATCATGAATTCTGTTGTATTCAATATGTTTTTCCAGTTTCTTAATGTTCTCTATTCACTTCGGATGAATTGACTTCATTCTAGAATCAGCCACAGAAGGGTGTTGTTTAATATGATCAAGAAAATGGGTTTCCTTCCTCTTTTCTTTACTTTTGCTTGTAACGAACTAAAGAAGCAATGACAAGTTCCTTTTTAACATCATTTGCAAAGTAGAACAATTCTGTTAAGTAATTGTATTGGGCAGACCCCTCAATAGCTCCTCTGTGGTTCCTAAATATCTGGTGTGCATGTGAAAAATATTCAGTGCTATGTACTAGTGAACAGTGTCACGTATATCTCGGTTTTTTGGCAAGAGTGGGGTGCGTTTCTGTGTGTGTGTGGGGGGGGGGGAGGGGAGTGAAGGAGGTGGACGATCTGACATGTCTTCTCCATAGATAGATCATTGTAAATGTCCGGTTTTCGTTTGTACATTCCAACATATATGGACCCTTTTTAACTTGCATACATAAGTTTCCACAAGTAACATTCGGTGCTGCCAGATGTTTTGTCCCCCTCCCTCTTTCATTCCTTACTTCTGACGTTTTGTTCAATTGTTCTCCCCTTGCTTCAGACATCTGTCAAGTATAAAGAAGACAGCCACACGGACTCGGTTCTTGGTCTTGCATGGAACAAGGAGTTCAGGTCTGCAGCTTTTCTCTTTGTTTAGTTTCTCTTCCTTCAACATTTCCTCCATGAGTCTTGGAAGACGCTGTGCTTACTTATTTCTTTATGCCCTATAGGAACATACTTGCTAGTGCCAGTGCCGACAAACTAGTGAAGATATGGGATTTGTCTACCGGAAAGTGTAGTATAACCATGGATCACCACACAGACAAGGCAAGACTCATTACTATATATAGTAACTGTGGTATTTTTGGGAGTTGGATATTCCAGCTACTCGACTGTTGGCCAGTTTCGTAAATCACATTTTTCTGCATGTGGCTCTACGTGCTGTTAAACAGAGTAGCTGAGTGGTATAGCCACAATTGGGATAGCTTAAGGGTATATTAAATTGCTGTTCTCCTTGAAATTACAATAAGTGTTCACAGCTTAAGTGCAATGGAGATCATGCATGGAATGCTCGTGTTTGTTTGTGTGTGTGTGTGTTTTTGAGGGCATTAATTAACTGGTTGATGCGTAGACTGCATAGCATTAAGTATAACGAGGTCACAATATCTGATGCAGGTTTTATGAGCAAATGTTAGTTGATGCTGGTTTTTTTTTTCCGCTTTATTTTTAGTATCTTATTATCCTGATAGGCTTATTTCTGATTTCTGATGGCCTCTTTCGGATGCCTCTTTTGCAGGTCCAAACAGTTGCCTTTAACCATCTCGTGCCGGAGATTCTTCTGAGTGGATCATTTGATCATTCAATCGTCTTGGTAATATACATATAGCTCTTGGCTAACCTTTACTCAGAGATTTGCATGTACATTTTGTTATGCTATCTTAACAAATTAACTTTTGGAGTTTAACTTGAGTTTTCCCTCCTTTGTGGGTGCTGTGAGCTCAGTGTGTGTACTACCCGAAGAGTTTCTAGTTGTGCCTATCGCATACGTGCATAAATATAAAGTCCGTCTTGGTTTAGAATGCAAGAATTGTGGGGATCGAGAAATATCCAATCCACCCTTGCATGATCTCCCCCACCCAAAAAAAAGAAATCAGTGGGTTTGTCAAAAATCCTAAAACTGACTCAAACTCCAAATCGATAGTCGTTTTCTGTTAAATCCATGTGTCTCATACCTGCCGATAATTTAATCTCCTAAATAATCCTCAACGTAAATATGTTGTATTTTGGTTGTTACTGAGTTTATGGTTTGGACTTTCAGTGTGTGAATTTGCTCCCAACTTAATAGTCTTCTTTTTTCTTTAGTTTAAACTTTAAGTACGTTGACATAGATAGGGTTTTTTCTTCCTTCATGGAATGTTCCCCAGAGCTGCGGAAATAACCATCTTGACTTTTTAATTCTTGAAATTTGCAGAAGGATGCAAGGAAACCTTCCAACTCCGGATATAAATGGTCTGTTGAAGCTGATGTCGAGAGCTTGGCATGGGATCCTCATACAGAATACAATTTTATAGTGAGATTGCTTATTTTTTACTTGATCTTTGAAATGCTTGTATCTTGATCTAGGAAACATCTCTTGGTGAGTGAGATTTACTTTAAAGGTATTTGTTTGCAGGTCAGCCTTGAGAATGGTTTGATTCAGGGTTTTGATATTCGAGCTGCTAGTTCTAATTCGAATTCAGATCTGAAGCCAAGTTTTACCATTCATGCACATGAAAAGGCTGCTAGCTCTATCTCATACAATTTCGCGGCTTCTAATGTAAGAACTCACTTTTGTTGTACGTGATTTGCTTACTAGCTTTGAGTTTTGCCTTACTTTGTGGCTATTGCTTTCCCCAGCTTCTTGCCAGTGGCTCTATTGATAAAACAGTCAAGTTGTGGGATCTGTCAAATAACCAGCCTTCGTGCATCGCTTCTAAGAATCCAAAAGCTGTAAGTATTTCTGTTGTTGGCTATGGACTATGATCGCAAATAGCTCACTTGAGTCCAGACAGAAATGGTTTAGTCGTTGTTACAATGGAGCTGGGATTTCATTTTGGGCCAATTAATATTGTAGAGTTTTTTTCTTTTTCTTTTTTTGTGTGTGTGTGTGTGTGTGTGTGTGTGTGTGTGAAGTGTGGAATTTATATTTTCAACTATTTCTCAAAACATTTTTCACCAGATATGATATTTGGTAGGTGGCAACTGACAGGATTAGCATAGCATGGCCCAGTTTGGTGATCTTACTGTGTTAAGGCTCTCCTTATTGATCAAACGTGTTTTCCTGCCTTATGTTCCAGGGAGCGGTATTCTCAGTTTCATTTTCAGTAGAAAACCCATTCTTGCTTGCTATCGGAGGATCGAAGGGAAAATTAGAAGTGAGTTTGGAAAAAAAAAACTATCATTCTACCGGAAACAATATATCTTTCTGGTTTTCTTTCTTTGTGATATTGTTCCTGATGACCACGATCAATAATTCTATTGCAGGTGTGGGATACATTGTCGGAAGCAGGGGTTGCAAAGAAACGTGGTGCTATGAACGCTAAGAGTAAATGAGATTTCGTGTGAGGACCTTGAAAGATCACTAGTGTATTATGCGAAGAAGAGTTGTTAGGCGAAGTAGAGTTGTAGCAGAAGAAATCAAAAGTTTAATTGGTTTCGTTTCATCTTTGGTGTCCTCTTAGGTTGCTTAACGTTTCAACTTTTTGGTTTGTGACATACATCATACTTATATATCCATTTTATTGAAATACAAAACATTTCAGTTTCTGCAATTGACTCCCTTTTCACCCCTAAATCGTAAAAGACACATTTCTATTGGATGGAATTAAATAAATATTATTAAAACACTAGGATATGAAAATACTATATAAAATATTAAATAATATGGTAGTTATCAACTAATATATGGAAAACATGATAATTATGGTAATGATAAGTTAGCTAATTTACAGTAATAAATTGAAATATTATGTGATATAAAGGGGGATGAGATAGTGAAAACAATGAAATAGCATAACAGGTGACATACAAGTAGAAAGAAAATAAAATTACGATGAATTAGTAGAAATAAATAGTAATATAATATGACGAGTGACCGAAATTGAAAGCAATGACGGTATCTGGGGAATAAGCATCGGCTAACTCTGTGCCAGCAGCCGCGGTAAGACAGAGGATGCAAGCGTTATCCGGAATGATGGGGCGTAAAGCCAGACTGAATTCCTCTCTCTTAATCCACTATGTTCAATGTCTGTCTGTGTTTCCTGATCATTTATGGTCAGTATAGTTCTACGCAATTTTTTCTTTTGAGGTAGAATTCTACGCAAATTTGGTGTGCTTTGCATGATGTTCAGCTAATCTTTATGAGGATGAATTGTTTTTGGTGAATGATACGTGTATGGGTATAAAATACCCCCACCACGTGTCACTTGTTGGGTTGATTTCCAGCCTAAATTACGGCAATTGGAAAAGGCAACTTTTCGGTTTGCCGTAGGACTTTCCTTTTGGAAAGTTGTAATGCATGTGGTTAATAACATGCTCTTGGTTTTGTTAATATATAAAGGACTTAAAGTCCTTTGGCAGAAATAATGTACGTACGACGAAAGCTAGACGAAAATATGAAGGGTTTGGTTTTGGTATGTACGCAGTAGTATCGACAGAAGTAAAATAGGTACGTATTTTACATAGTTTCTCCTTCTCTCACGGAGGTACACGGGCTAGTATTAGCGGGTGTTCAAGACGGTTCAAGTCTTGGTGTGAGAGTGTTGCTGCTGGCGCAAGTCGAGTCTTGCGGTTGAGATTAATATCTCGGTTCAGTACAAGGTTCGTCTACTGTACAGGAATGGTTAGTACATATATTCAGGTGCGGTTTATCTCTAGGAGAATTAATAATTGGTGATTATTAATTATACTCGAAAGATAGGGGTAATTTATCTTTGTTCCTAATTTGTAGCGTGTTTCGAATTCAGTGTTGTAATTCGAGACGGTGGTTGTACTGGTGCTATTTTATATAGTGGAATTCAGCGGTGTTGCTGGTGGGTTTTACCTCCGGAGTTGGAGGGTTTTGCCCTGGGTTTAGTCCCTAAAATCCGTGTCTCATCTTATTAGCTTGCATATTTTCTACTTTTGTTTGTTATTGTCGATTGGTTTACTTCCGTTGCGCGTGGGAGATTGGTTATATTTCCTAACAAGTGGTATCAGAGCCATTTGTTGGCTCAACCTGGTGGCGTGGTTTTTTTTTTAATCGGCGTGGATGTCAAACATGGGGTCTCAGTTTGCTGTGACAAAGTTTGACGGTAAAAGTAGTTTCACCCTTTGGCAAAAAAGGATGAAGGATCTCCTGGTACATCTTGGCTTATCGAAATCCTTGAAAGGAGCTACGGGCAAGCCGACAGCGATGAGTGATGTTGACTGGCAAGATGTGTGTGACAAATGTGCTAGCACCATTAGGTTGTGCATCTCGGATTCAGTCATCAATTGTGTAGTTAATGAGGACTCTCTATCGGGATACGAGATAAGTTGGAGAAACTCTACGGATCGAAAAGTTTGACCAACAATTTGCTGCTGAAGCGACAGTTATATCGGTTACGGATGGATAAGGATGAAAATCTGGTTGGACACATGAACGTGTTCAATGGACTGTTAGATGAGTTGAAAAAGATCGAGGTTAATCTTGAGGAGGAAGATAAGGCGTTGTTACTTTTCAACTCTCTCCCGGATGCATATGATAATTATGTGGATACTATTATGTGCGGAAAGGATACTATTACGATGGATTAGCCGCATACATCTTTATTATCTTTTGATGCGAGGAATTGAAGAAGGACAAAGCTGGGATACGTAGTAACATCTCGGATACGGTAGCAGTTGCTCGTGGTGGGAGAGATCGATCGTCTAACAGAGATGCTAGGTCGAATCATGGCAGATCTCGGTCTAGAACACCTCTGGCAATGAGGTGTTGTGTCACAAGTGTGGTGACCTTGGGCATATTAGGCGGTATTGTCCGAATAAGGGTAACGGTAAGGACGACAACAACTTGGTTAGGATTGAAGAGACAGGTGACTCCTCTTTCACGCCTAGTGACTTACTTGCACGGATGAGTGCGATGCTTCTTCTAAGGAAGATTGGATGTTAGATTCTAATAGTGTCAGTCACGTTTGCTCCCGGAAAGATTGTTTTGATGAGTTCCAAGAAGGTATGACTAGGAACTTGAGTTTGGCGAATAACTCAACGGTTGATGTCATGGGTGTTAGGGTGGTGAAAATCAAAACTGGTAGTGGAGTCACCTCCTCTTTCACGCCTAGTGACTTACTTGAGGTCACGGATGAGTGCAATGCTTCTTCTAAAGAAGATTGGGTGTTAGATTCTGATAGTGTCAGTCACGTTTGCTCCTGGAAAGATTGTTTTGATGAGTTACAAGAAGGTATGACTAGGAACTTGAGTTTGGCGAATAACTCGACGATTGATGTCATGGGTGTTGAAAATAAAAACTGGTAGTGGAGTGGTGCATACTTTGGACAAGGTATCATATGTTCCAAAGTTGCGGAAGAATCTAATCTCAGTTAGCCAGTTAGACTCCCAAGGTTATGGGTACAAAGCTCATTGGGGAGTATTAGAGGTGACTAAGGGTTCAAAGGTCCTCTTGAAGGGGGAGTTGCATCGTGGTTTGTACCGTCTGGATGGTTCTACCATCAAGACCTCACAGGACTGGGAACGGAAAAGACGTCGACGTGTTTCGTTCGCGGTAAAGGCGACGAACGATAATTGTTTCCAGGTTGCGTAATCAGCAAAGTCAACGGTCAATGACGTACACATGGCGTGCCACATGCCATTACCTAATTCGTCCACGTGGCACCTAGTCAGCAGGTGGAGTCCAGACTGGTAAGTCAAGTGTGAGTCCATTAGTTTGGGGTTAGATGCAAGACTCAAACCATAAGTGATCATTGGTGGCCCAAGCCTACCAGACCACCTAGGGTTTATCAAGACATCAATCCCCAAAACCCCAACCTATAAATACCCCCTATCATCTTTTGATGGGACTTTACATTCATTTTACAATCATTACACACACTCTCCCAAAACTCAGACACTATCACTAAAAAGGAAGGTAGTACACATACAATGGTTGTATATGGAATCTGATATAATGCCCAATGAGAAGCTGCCACCTAGGATAAATGAAAAAAAAGGAGGGAGGGAAAAGCTGATGAATTTGGCGCAAATTTTTTTTGGGGATGGCGCAATTCCTTCCACCTGTTGGAGGAAGATTTAAGCGGGATTTTAAGCGCCTAATGAAAATCATGGGCAACGAAAATTTCCCCCCAATTTTATCATTTACTCTTCATCTTCTCTCTTATTTCTATCATCAAAATATTGCCCATTTTTTTTTTCTGGAACACCATGAACTTCGTCTTCAAAACACAAACGCCATTGTTGAGTTCTTAAAAACCTCAATTTCACTCATCAATAAATACTGCAAATCTTTCATTTATCATCGCGCCACCATAGATGCTCATGCAATCAAACTTTTAATTGAGGGAGCGTTCATCGAAAATCTAGGGTTTCATTTTTTCTTTCAATTGACAAGAGCGTAATTGACCTTTTATTAAGACCATCGTTGCCTGATTCAAGACTTAGAGGTAATTTATTTCAATTGTATCTTCATTATTGGTTATTATATATGTTAATTTTGGAGATGATTAATTGTCCATTCAAATTCCCCTTTTTCTTCAATACGTGCCTGAACTGCAGTTTGATCCATTTTTACTAACGAAAATGATTTTCATAGTGTTTGTGTATACAACGTAACCTCGATGTTTGATTAGTATCCACTTAAATTATTTTGTTTTTTATTCACGAGATAGATTATACTTTATGTATCCAGTGTTTAATTAAATGTTTAGGACCACACCGGGTATTAATGTATCATGTGTTTAATAATTGTTTTGTAATTGTGTGCAGGTTAAGACATGGATGACCTACTAGATCTGAATGAAAGTGTCCCCCCCACATGAAGCTGAGGTATTGAAGACGATGGTGCTCCAACGGAAGACATGTATTTTCCAACAAGAGGAGAATTTGCGGACCTTTGTTTTGCCTACACCGCCAAACAAGGGTTTACAATCTTTCGTAGGGCCGCCAATATACAAAAAACTTATAGAGATGCTGGAGTAAAAAGGAGTGAAGTCGGTGATAAGGAGCCACGATTTCACATGATGAGCTCGATTAGATTCAATTGTCAAAAGGGAGGCAAAAAGTAGAGTGAAAAATCTATGGTAACTGATTGTGAATTTTTCATTTGTAATCATTGTAGCCAACACGATACATAGAGGGAGTTATATTCTTTATGAAATAACAATTTCAATATTTAACCGACTCCAATTCGATTTCTGATATTACAACGGAAACTGTTATTACATGGTTGACACAAATGATGTGTCTGCAATACATTCTAAACTAAATAGACACATGATCAAGGCGATTTCTTAGCTGTCTCACCACTAATGTAATCTTATCGCGTAACTTGGTTGACCTTTTGGATAGGATAATATTCTTAATACGGATACATTATAAAGAGCTTAGATACAAGTAATGCGTAGTTACTACATAACAACCTATTTTGACTGAAATATTATTTGGGAAATTCTTGTGACTTTTCGTCTACCAAACAATAAATTAATGCAAAACTATTTTCAAAGCTATTAAATAAATTTTTATCGTTTCTTGAAACCATAAGTCTTTTACCTTTCCAAGACAATTAATGATTAACGCGTCATTTATAATTATTATTATTATTATTTTACTCTTTCACATACTTATCCTACTCATATTTTTTAACGAATAGATATTGCGCTTGAAGATACCGTGGTTCACTCTCTTGGATACGTACAGTGTCATATGGATCCAAAAACGACGGAAGCGACTCATTATTGAAGTTCTTGCGTTCACTATACCCTTCACCAACCAAAATGAGTAAAATAATTTTGCAAAATAGAGTGGCTGAAATAGGGATTTGCACAACGTTCAAATTCTTATGCTACGATGACATTTTTAGACGAAATTGATATGTTTCATAAAATTAATAAGATATTCCCGTTATTGGAATAACATCTATGGTACAAGGTTATAATTCTCGATCCAACTTATTAAGTAATGTCATGATAGCATCCCACTTAGGATTACACCAACAGTAAGTGAACCAATGGTTCCAAGGAACACAAACATCTTTTATAGCATCATTATTCAATTCTCCCAACCAAAGTCCCATTTCATAACCCTTGGAAATATATGTTCATCCATCAACTGACGGCAAGACGCAACCTTGAATGCTGAGGAATTATCGTTTGTTGCAAGCATAGGAGGGCCGCTTTCACTAAAATGATTTTGATCAGGATCATGAATCCAGCACTTCGACATCTACAAAAACAAATAGATAATTTAGTAGTATATCGGTTAAAAATATAGTATTGTAATTAAACATTAAAATAAAGGTTGTGCATTGTACTCACCTTAAAATGATTAAATTAGAATAAAGGTGGTATCTTGTGTACTATTGAAGTTGTAGAGAACGCATTACACCACACACTTCGTTAAAACAACACTCATATTACACTATTCCATTGATATAATTCGATACAAACCAATAATTTTCGTTAATAAGATAGCAAAGTTATAAATTCTAGGGTTATTAGGGTTATTAATTGTTATAGGGTTATTAGGGTTGTTATAAATTCTAGGGTTATTAGGGTTATTAATCGTTCTAGGGTTATTAGGGTTGACAGAAATTCTAGGGTTATTAGGGTTACTAAAGAAAAACACTATATCTCGTGCTATATTACAGTTGCGTCACAATTTTAGTGGTAACGTCCATATGGTACATATATTACATTTTCTACCATATATTTGACCTCCTCATCAAAGTCTTCCTCTTCCATTCCCTTCTTATATGCAATGTTCATCATCATATTCTAATATAATGGATTAGGCGGCAATCAAAATACAATTATATTGCAAATTTTGCGTCTACTAATGTTAATAGCAATAGTAACACGTTCACGAATCTTGGGAACCTTACAATCCTTATCTTACAAAATGTACTCGCTCAATGAACAAATTTATTTTTACAAATGTATTTTTTATGCAAGCTACTAAAATTATGTGTGAAATACGAATGGTGGTTTCTAAAGCCAATTGGGTTACTACGTTTATTAGAGTAATTACGGTTAGTAGGTAGTGTTATTAGGGTTTCTAAGCATGACATGGGTTCTAGGGTGACTTAATGGCTTGACTGATTATGACAACCTCATTTCACATGCATGTTGCATAAACTTATTCTCCATTGTACAAGAAGAGGAAAAAAGCAGAGTTCATGATCGACAATCGGTATCTGTATTGCATATTATTGTTCAGTATCTAAATTACAATCACTGAAACACATACTCCGTATTAAACCCTTTGGTATCGACTAGTGTACGCTTTTATTGGAAATATCATTTTAATTTGGAATCATGGTAATACAATGATTAGATTTTACAATAACTTTGTTTTTTGACTTAAAGAATCATTCGCACTCGTGATGAAATACACCGTGTATCATTTCAGGTGTTCACATATCCGTTGGATCTTATAGAGACCATGTTAGTGATATTCTGAGTTTCAGCCAAAGAGAAGTCATTGTGTTATACTTAATCATAATTTTTGTGACAAGAAGCGTTTTCCATCAACATGGCTTGGATATCAGAGGCACAAACGAGTTCTCTCCTACCTTCAAAGTCAAATCATGCCTATAAATAATGGACGAGTTATTTTTTGGGATTACTGATTTACTGGTGAAAGAGCCATTTGCGTAATATCTATTGTTTGCAAAACTTGTGCAAAATGGTGGGAATACTCATGTTGTAACCCCAAGTGAGATCTAGTAATGGAACATGTTTGGGATAGCATGAAACATTCTTATTGTTCGGAGGATGATTGCATAAAATATCCGTATGAGTTATAAAGTATCAAAAAGGTTATGCTCGTAATCTAAACAATTTATTTTTGTATTTTTCACCATTCGGATAAATTACATCTTAGATACGAAGTATTTCATTATTCTCGATATCTAAACAGTTTCCTTGATCTAGCTCAAAAAAAATTACTTGATAGTATATCCCTCCGTTCGAGTTTAAATTACATCTTAAATACGCAGTATTTCGTTATTCTTAATATTATTCCATAATGTACAAGTTAAAAGTTTAGAAAGAAAAATACTGAACCTACAACCATGATATATGAAAATGTACATCAGTACGTTATCTAAAATCACGCCACTAGGACCCTAAGAATTTTATATTAAAGTTATGATTTTATAATAAGGGTTTATTTTAATAGTTAAAAGTTAGTGTTATTAATAAAAAAATCCATTTTATTTCTATGTAAGTAGCCAAAAGCTTATACGCTGAGTAATAAAAAAACGTGACACTACCGTAATAAACCTAAAACTTAACAAGTAGTAAGATATAGGCTATCAAATATGAGCACACCCCATGTACGAATATAATGTACTTGTAGTTAACATTTTGTAATATAAAAAAAAATGTTTTGATTTTCGGGGCGAATAAGTTACCAAAAAAATATGGTCATTAAATGAAATGGTCAAAACAATAAAATAGACTAGATTATTATGAGGTTGTTTCCTAAAGGAAGTATAAACATTTGTACGATAAAAATATTCCTCATCTAAAATTGGAATGGTAACGTATCGAAATTGTAAGTTTAATATCTAGATTTCGTTTTTCAATTTCCATGTGAATTAATTTTAATATTATATATCTTTCAATTGATTGAAAAATTATTGATTGCATCTAATAATATCTATAATATAATATATTTTTGTAGCCCCTACGTTTTAATGTTAACGCACATCTTGGATTTCAAGTATTTGACATGATGTTTGTTTGATCTATTGCCAATTCTTTCATGATATGTTCTTTCATACTCCTTATACTTTGATTATATTAAAATTTTACTATAATTATCGATCAATAAACATTTGTATTCAAGGCAGTGACAATAGTATTGATATTCCTCTTTTTTTGTCTTATTCATATTGTTCATCTTCATCTTCATCTTCCTATTTATTTTCGAATCAATTATTTGGGCGACCGTGAATAGACAATAGTGTATCAAAAAGAATTATTTTGTGTCACAAATGTCAATAAAATATTTTCACGTTCATTAGATATGGAAACATTACAGCGTAACCCTATTCTGACAAAAGATAGTTGCTCAAATGTGTTTTATAATGTTAAGAAATATTAATACTCATTTTGTTATTCTTTGCAAGGTACAAATTATGAAGGTTTCTACGGTGATTTGGGTTATTATGGTTCTTAGGGTTATTGGGGTTACTAGCAAGTGTTATTTGGGTTTCAATGGTTGATATAGGTTCCATGGTGACTTAATTATTAGTTGGAACTGTTATTATAAGAAACTAGTTAACATTATGTAATGGCAACCACATTACAATAATAATGTGTGGTTCAGTTCTAATTAGTATCAGTGATGTATTTATTATTTCTTTCATATTGAACATGTTCATGAAAAAATGTTCATGAAAAAATGAAGCGAAAGGAAGATACAATTGAGTGATAAAGAAGGTATTTTTGTCTGCATTAATGAGGAAAACCTACAGATTTGGACCAGAAACGAATATTAACTAATTGTATCGTATAATACAATATTGTGTCAAACCGAGGACAACTATTTATCTTCTTTTTCGTGTTCATTTTCAAGTTGTTCATCTTCATATGCAATTTACTATTCAACATTTTTCTAATTTCCAGATGTCTTAATCTGGATTCATATGCATACAATCAAAATTAAAATTAAACTAACTACTTACATGTAAATTAAACTTAAACTAACAAGTCTCCATGTAAATTCAAGCCAAAATAAGTATTTTCTTTATCTTATTAACCTTCATCTTCTTCAACTCATATTCATCCTAACCTTCATCTTCAATCTTTGTATAAAACCTAATTTAACCCAGATTCAATGCAATACCAAATACAATTGTAGTAAAATTAATTCCTTGGCTATCAATGACTAATTTTAACTCATAACTAAAGATGATAACAATTATTCAACATGTAGAAGTTTCATTTGGGTGTTGGATTGAAATTTTAATTCCGTACTCGATCGATCTACGGCGGACGCGGTTTCTCCGGTGATGATACGTCGTCGGTAGAGTGGTCGCCGGCGGTCATCTTACCGGTGCCGACGTCTATACTCATCTTGGATAGAGGTGAAGAGAATAAGTAGAGAGAATATTAGAGAAGAGAGAGGTTGGATCCAAAAAAAAAGAACTAGTGAGAGAAAGTGAAAAAAAAATTGGGGTTTTGTTACAATCTACAATAAAAGAAAAAGTAAAAGAAAATAGATTTTGAATTAAAATTCCTGAAAATTTTGAATGAAAAGTTTAAATTTGGGAATATGCTTTTTTTGAAATGGGCCAATGAGAGGCTGCCACATCCCGTTGTATCAGATTCCACATACAACCATTGTATGTGTACCCTTTTCCCACTAAAAGGCAAGACTCACTACTCTATTTACTTAAACACCTCTTACTCTACCTAGTACCTAACTTGAGCGTCGGAGGGGCAGTCACCCTTGTTTTGTAGGTCAGAGCAGATGAGGAGCAAGAGGAAGCGTTGACCGTTGTAGCATCGAGTACAAAAGGCTCCCACTCTCTCCAGCTCAGCAGTGAGCATCCCACTCAACACTCACACTTCCGTGACTGTAACATTTTGGCGTCGTCTGTGGGGATTCTCTAACTCTTCTACTCGATGGCGACTGTCGACGATGAGCCTTATGATGAGTCTTCCACCCGTGGTAGGCAAGTCTCTCCAAACAGAGGACCAGCCTTGCAAGGGGTTGATGAACCAATCACCGAAATAAGAATAGAGAACGCACTTCGATCAATGGAAGCTCGCCTCCGAGCGGAGCTTGCTCAGAATCCTCCTACTCCTCAAGAGCAGCTCATCACCGAAGCTAGGCAAGCGGAGATAGCTGCCTCAAAACGTCTGATGTGGGAGTGGCTTTTAAGAGCTGATCAAGAGCGTTACAGGCCACGTCGAGTTCTGAACGTTCCTCAACGTTCTGATGCTCGGGAGACCTTGAATGCTATAAAAAATCGGAAGGCGCGGTCAGTGGATGCTAGGACTATTGTGAATGAGAAGTGGGCTAATAAAGCAGCGGGAGGTTCACACTGTCAATGTCACTCTAACTCGGGGTCTAGCCCTTACATGAGTGAGCAAGAAGCAGTATCCTGAAGTCACGGTTCGTAACCATTGGTGCATGAGAAATCCAAGTCTAAGTCCAGCTCCATCCAAGCTTTCACTACTCCTAATGTGCACAATGTCGCTTCTAAGTTTCAAGAGTTGACCAGTAGGACTTTCATGCCATTCACAACTAGTATAATGAAGACTCCTCCAGCGAAGGTGAAGTTCACTGATCTTAAGCGTTACGATAGTACCACAGACCCGGAGGAACATGTGATGGAGTATCTTGGCCAACTATACTATCAAGGTGTGAGCGATGCCGGCTGTTGTAAAAGCTTCCCTTCCACCTTGAAAGGTATAACTCTGAAGTGGTTCACTAGTCTGACGTCTCACTCCATAGGGTCGTTTGAGGAGTTGCAAAAGAAGTTTGTTCATCATTTCTTGGCTAACAAGAAGCAGGTCAAGACAAGCATCAGTCTCCAAGGCATAAGTCAAAGAAGGAACGAGTCTTTGAGTCTTTGAGAGACTTTGTTCAGAGGTTCATTAATGAAGCTCAACAAATCTCAGACCTTCCAGATGTAGTTGCGTTCAATTCTTTCTTTTATGGATTTTGGAGAGGAAGCTTTAAATTCAGTCTTACTGAAAATAGAGTAACCAATTATCATGCCGCTTTGACTAAACCAGGACACTTTATCAATGCTACTGGCGCTTGTAGCGAGCCTGAAAGAGCAAGAGCTCCTCTAAACGATTCTCACAAGCATCGAAGAGGGGAAGAAGGTTCAAGAGCTGTTAAGAAGAAGGAGACTTTCGTGGTTTCAAAACCAAGAAAGAGGTCTCAAGAAGAAGCTGAAATTGAAGGTTCTCGTTTCAAAACAGACCCTAAATCCATACCATGGAAGTCAAAGACAAGAAGTGGTTGAAGAAACCAGCAGAGATCAAAACCCCTTACAGAGCTAGAGACAAGAGTAAATTTTGTGAGTACCACAAGGACTGTGGGCATACTGCTGGTGATTGTAGGGAGTTGAAGAGTGCTCTGGAACATCTAGCTACTCAAGGCAAACTTGATCATCATCTTAAGAAGCCTGAAAGAGCTAAGTATCATAAGAAGGAGAACGGAAAGAAAGATCAAGGAAGTGAAAACACCGACAATGAAGTCGTCTACACACTATCGCTGGAGGGTTCTCAGTTGGGGGTTCCTCAAACAATAGTAGGAAAGATTATGTACGAAGCGTAAGTCAGTCAATGAGTGGCCCGGTAGCTCCCATGGTTCATATTCCAGAGATCCTCATAAGTGAAGCTAATAGGGGGGAGATACATGAACATCATGTAGATCCTATAGTTATTGACGTGAAGGTTGCAAACCTTAGAGTTAAGCGCTGCTTCGTGGTCCTGATTTGATTTTGCTAGAGTGTCTAAAGAACTTGAAGTATAACATAGCGGATTTGACACCTCACAAGAATCCACTCTATGTTTGGGAGGGATGACCGTCTACTAGGGTTTGAGCAAAAGATCAAGTTACTCGGAACCGGTATTGGAACCGCATAGGAACCGCCGGTTCCGGTTCCGTACCCAGTGTTGCCGGTTCCGGTTCCGGGTAGCAAAAGTTGGGAACCGGTCCTAGCGGTTCCGGTTCCGGGTAATCGAAATTTAGAACCGGAACCGGTAGGGTACCCGATAAGATCGGTACCAATTACGGGTACCCGGAACCGCATGTACCCGAAACTGTTGTTTGGTAAAATAATAGAGGTTGCCACTTTATTTTCACAAAAAAGTGAAAAAGTGAAAAAGTGAGAAGCTTATTCCCGTAGAAGGAAGGAAGAAAAAAAAGGAAAAAAAAAGTTAATGAAAAATTTAAAATAACCTAATTATAAAAAAAAACCCTAGACATTTCTAATTTCTCACTATTTCTCTCTCATCCGTCTGCCTCTCTTTCTCACTTTAGTCTTCAAAAATCAACCTTCATTATTCTGACTCCAATCTTCATTTTTCTCAAATTAATTTTAAAACTTATCCTCAACCTAACATTCACTCAAGTTATAGTACACGATTGCCTCATTTTTCGTCGCACGTGTCTTCTTCAAGGTATGGTTAGCAAATTTGAATTCTTAGATCCGTTTTTTTTTTTTGTGCAAATTTGTGTATTATGTTGTTTCTTTTGTATTGTTTTATTTTTGATGAATTAGGTAATTAGTTCTGGTAATTTCGTAGGATAATATGCATTAAATCTAATAATTGGATTATAATTTGTTATATTTTTTGGTTGAACCTTCATATGGCGGAGCCTATAATCGTGGATGTCGAAAGTGGAGCAGAGGATGTAGTGGAGTCAGTCCCGAAGACGGGTGATAAACGCATATCCGACATGTGGTTTCACTTTGGTAGTGTAAAAGATCCTACAAACCCTAAAATCATAATTAAATCTGTATGCAATTATTGTCAAACAAGGCTAGTTTACAAATCTAATAATGGAACTTCAGCAATGATAAAACATCTTGGATCATGTAAAAAGTATCCTTTGAATGTTGACGAAAAGCAGAAACTTATTTATGTTTTTAGGCCTGCTAATAGTCCTTCTGCAACTGTTTCCAATTGGGAATTTGATCAGAATGCGTGCATCTTGCTGTGGCTAGAATGGTCATTGTCGATGAGCAACCATCTTCTTGTGTTGAACGTGAAGGGTTTCGTTACTTTTGTAGTGTTGTTGTTCCGCAATTTTTGGTTCCTTCTCGTTGTACATTGGCAAGAGACTGTAAGAAGTTGTATGTTTGTGAGAAAGATCAACTGAAACAAACTTTTAAAAGGTTAAAATCGAGAATTGCTCTTACTACGGATTGTTGGACTTCAAATCAGAATTTCAATTACTTGTGTTTGACTGCTCATTTCATAGATGAGAATTGGAAGTTGCATAAGAGAATATTGAATTTTCAATTGATGGATAGTCACAAAGGTAGAGAGATTGGGAAAGTTGTTGAGGCTTGTGTATTTGGGTGGTCTATCGATGATAAGTTTTCTTGTATTACAGTTGATAATGCTAGTTCAAATGATACGGCTGTTGGTTATTTGAAAGATAAACCAAGTGAAAAACTTGTTTTGTGTGGTGAAGCTGCACATGTATTGAATTGGATAGTGCGAGACGATTTGTCTACTATGAAAGATGCTCTTTCTAATATTCGTGGTGCTGTAAGACATGTGAGGAGCTCGCCTGCTAGAGCTAAAACATTTGATGATTGTTCCAACTCTGAAAGACTTTCTTTTAAGGGTTCAGTTTGTCTTGATGTATCCACACGTTGGAACTCCACTTATTTGATGTTGGAAAGTGCTATAAAATTTGAAAAGGCTTTATTTCAATAGATATTTTGATGATGATAACGAGTTTAAGAGTGGTATTGCTATGAAAGATGATTGTGAGAAAGCCAAAGTTTTAACCAATTGTTTGAAACAATTTTATGATGCTACTAAGAGGATGTCGGGTAGTTTATATGTTACTACCAATATGCATTTTCATGAAGTGATGGGTATACTTGCTTCTTTGTTAGAATGGGAAGATGATATTGATGTTCAACTTGCTTTAATGGGTACCCATATGAGACAAAAGTTTGACAAATATTATGGTGATCTAGAAAAGACAAATGTCATGGTATTGATTGCTATTGTTCTTGATCCTCGTTGTAAGCTGAAATTTGTGAAATTTGCTCTTAAAAAGTTTCATCCTTTGAATTTTGATAGAGTGGAAGAGATGTACAGTCATATTTTTGAGGTGCTGAATCGTTTATTTAAGTTTTACGCTTCTTCTTTGAGTGTTAATGATCTTAAGTCAGCTAGTACATCAACAATGAATGAGGGTGACAAAGTTAATGGGCATGAGCAAAATGTACCAATGACAAAGCTTTATGCTCAATTTGTGGATGAAGAAGTAAATAATTTTTCTGGAAAATAAATGTGAGTTGGAGGTTTATCTTGAGGCTCTTCGTGAAAAAATGGAGGATCCATTTGATATTTTATCTTGGTGGAAAGTTAATGCTGGTACTTATAAGGTTTTGGCAGTAATGGCGAAAGATGTTCTTGCTATTCCCGTTTCAACTATTTCTAGTGAATCTGCTTTTAGTACACCCGGCCGTGTTCTTGACCAATTTAGGAGTAGTTTGGGCGCTAAGACGGTTGAGGTGTTGATTTGTGCTCAAGACTGGTTGAAAGGCTCTAACATTTGTATTGATATTGAACAATATCTTGCGGACGTTGAGAGATATGAAGAAGGTATTGTACCCTTTCATTTATATGTATTGTTTACAATCTTATGCTTATAAATGTTTTATTGATACATCATTTTGTTTGGTTGCTGGTAGATTTTAATGATGATTATTGGCGAGAACAGGTAGCAATACATGGTTTGTTCTCTTGAATCTCAAGGTACAATAAGATATCTAAATTCATCTTTTCATTGTTTGTAGTTATATTCTCATACTTTCCCTCCACTTCTTTATGCTCCTGGGTTCATCGTTTTGGCACAACTTTGGCATCTTACAGATTGGCGATGAATTCAAGAGTTTTTGCAAGTTTCTAATTCAAGTGGTAGCAACCTGGCGAATTCATCATCTCCTAGACTCCTACCTCTATGGACTTCTACTTTACAGTTTCTTTACATATTGTTGTCTTGTAATATATTTATGTACGATGGTTAGAGACTTAGAGTTATCTCACTTGTAGTAGACTTCTAATTATGTAATTGCACCAAGTCTGTAGGTTATGGGAAGTCCAATGACAAAAACAATGTATTTTGTGGCCTCTGCCAAATGCCCTGAATATGTAATCTATTGTTTTTTTTCTAAAGAATAAACATGACTTCATATTAGAACGGGTACCCGGAACCGGATGGGTATTGGCGATTCCGGTTCCGTACTTTTGGGAACCGCATGTAACGGTTCCGGTTCCAAAATTAAGGAACCGGTCGTTACCGGTTCCGGTTCCGCATAAAATGTGCGGGTACCCGACATTGCTCACCCCTACCGTCTACCACTTGGGAAGTGTACTCCTGCCAGTTCGTATGGATCCTAAGGGTGCAGGAAGATCGGTTAACTTGAGATTCTTTGTATGTGATACTCTATGTTCATACAACATCATAGTGGGAAGAGAGTTCCTTTGCAAGACTTAGTCAATCATGGTTCCATTTCTACATCTCATGAAAACATCACGGATGATGGAGCAGTGGCAACCATTAAAGGGGATCGGATGTCAGCTCGAGAATGCTATTATGCAACAATGAAACCCTCGGGGTGGGCAATACCAGGAGAAGGAGGTCCCAAGACTGAAGCTGCTCAAGCGAAGCTCGACCGTCAAGTCATGATGGTGAGTCTTGGTTCAATACGAGATGATGAGCACTTGTTTGGTTTGAAGAGAAATGATTCGCCGACCAACACCTCCATTACTCAGGGGCCGACAAATAAGCTCCAGCTGACTGAAGTTCCAACTTTAACTGACTCTAGTCTTCTAACCCCTGCATAAGAGGAGGAAGATATATATCTGCCTAGAGGAGGGACATAAGGATAGAACTGTTCGCATTGGGAAGCAAGAGATCTCAGGGTTGGAACAATTCGATCTTGTTCAAATCCCTCGCTCTGAAAACAACCAAGCAGATGCACTTTCCAAACTTGCCAGCTCGGCACTTTCAGATACCCCACGGTCAATTCATTGGGAAGTGAAGGAAAAACCAAGTATCCAACCGGAAGATGTGCTCATTCTCAATAGAGGAGATTAATGGTTTGATGATATTCTTCAGTATAAGCTACACTCTATTCTTCCAGACGATCCAAGGAAAGCTGAATATGTGAAGAAGCAGGCCGAATATTCCAAACTCTTTGGTACCAACTTGTATAAAGTGGCATTCTCTAGACGGCTTCTCAAATGTGTAGCTCTAGGAGATGGAAGAGAGGTTGTTAAAGAGATTCATGAGGGATCTGCAGCACAAACATTGGAGGGAAAGCACTTTCAGAGAAAGCTATTCGGACTGGTTACTATTGGCCAACTCTCAGAAAAGATGCTATCGACTTGGTAAAAAATGCGACAAATGTCAAAGGTATGCTGATTTGAACCACCTACGATCCACTGAGCTCACTGGTATAGTGGTATCCTGTCTCCTATCCGACTCTCAAAATGGGGGCTTGATATCATTGGACCCTTTCCCCAAGCTCCAGGCCAGAAGAAGTTTGTGTTTGTTGCGGTAGACTACTTCTCTAAATGGGTGGAAGCTAAAGTTGTGGTAAAGATCACTCAAGAAGATGCTAAGAGGTTCATATGGAAGAACATCATTACACGCTTTGGTTTGCCACGAGCAATCGTTTTTTACAATGGTAGGCAGCTTGAAACGACAATAATGAGAAACTGGTTGGTTGATCATGGGATTCAAGGAAGGTTCACTGATGTAGCACGACCACAAACAAATGGGCAAGTAGAGTCTACTGACAAGATCATTGTGAAGGCACTCAAGAAGAAGCTTAATGATGCTAAAGGTCTCAGGATAGATGAGCTTCCTAATGTCCTCTGGTCCATGAGAACGACTCTCAAGTCTGCCACATGTCCTCTGGTCCATGAGAACGACTCTCAAGTCTGCCACAGGTCAAACTCCTTTTATGCTAACTTATGGGGCAGAAGCTGTGCTACTTATTGAGGTTGATAATCTGACATTGAGGGTGATGATATATGATGAAGATGGCAATTGGTATGCTCTTAAATTATCTCTAGATCTTCTTCCAGAAGCAAGGGGCAACTCAATGCTGAGAAATGAAATGTACAAGCTGAAGATTGCCCGAGCCTACAATGCCAGGGTTAAGAGAACTCCGATACGAGAGGGAAACTTGGTGCTAAGAAAGATGGAGGCATTAGGAAGAGAGTATGAGAAAGGCAAACTTACTCCATCTTGGGAAGGACCATACAAGGTTTCTAAAATGATCAGAGAAGGCACCTACAAGTTAGAGAATCTGGATGGGACGGAGATAAATAGATAGGGTCTGGAATGGCTTCAAACCTTCGCAAGTTCTATGTTTGAGCTATCTAACCATCTTTGGTTAGCAAAATGAGCATCCGCTGCTCCTAGAGTAGTTATCTACCTCAATCTTCGTAGATTGGCAAAAACAGCATCTACTGCTCCTAGTGTAGTGTAGTCACTCCAATCTTCATAGATTAGAAGAAAGAGCATCTTTTGCTCCACAACTAATTTATGCATCTCCTATTCTATTGCAAAAATTTGTAACCGACCACAGGGTCGGCAAAATATACAATATCAATGGAAAGGTTACCTTGCAGCTAGCATTCCTTTGTTATTAAATTGGGGGCAAGCAATACTATCCACTACTCCCTCCGTCCCAGTTCAAACGCCCCATATTCCATTTTGGGACGTCCCACTTCAAATACCCCATCTATTTTGGGACATATTTCTCTCTCCTACTTTTATTAAATTATCACATAATCTCTCACACTATCTCTTCTACTTTTATTAATCTCCACATTCTCTCTACTCATTTTTCCTAATATTACCCCACTCAACTTATTATATCAATTTTTCTTATTCCACTACAGAAAACGCCCGGGGCGTTTGAACTGGGACGGAGGGAGTAGTCCCGATCTAAATGTAGTAACAAAGTTATCGATTATCCTAAGAAGTAAAGCTGGACGACCGGGCCGGCGGCCCGCTCCACGGTCCGGCCCGGTATTGGCATGATCACAGCCCGCTCGTCCACCGTGCCGGTCCGGTCCGAAGCACGACGACTAATGATCGTGCCACATCTTCGATTAGAGGTGGATGTGCGTGCCTAAGCACGGCACAGTCCGCGACACGGCAAACATGGCCTGTTAGTGGCCCGCTTGGAGTCGGCCCAAAAATCCTTAATTCGGTTTTTTATTTTTAATTTAAAACCACTTCTGTAAAAAAAAAAAAAAATATTGAAAGCGGGTCAGCACGGTCCAGCTCGCCAGCACGGAACGCTGGCCCAACACGACAAAATCCTAGAAGCAATCCCACATTTCCACTCCAAATAGTCAATAATTCAATGATGTAGGTTAGTTCTGCAGTAATGCAGCATCACTCATTCACTCACCTAGCCGTTACAACTAGTTTGTAACTTGGATGAGGGACTTCTATTTTCTTTCCATTACAAATCTTCTCTTCCCTCCTTAATTCCTATAAATACTCCAATATGAAAACTTGATTCTTCACAATTCAATCCTACTCTTCTACTCATTCTCTCTTGTGCAATTTATTTACTCTCTCCAAACTACAATATTAATACTAAAACATAATAAAATATAATTACTTCTAAATTATCATATAATCAAATAAAATTACTTAATATAATGTTAGTAGTTTATAATCAATTTCAATTACTCAATAGTAATCAAGGGTGAAGGGCTATTTCCGATCATCAAATACCAAGCTTCACAAAAGCTAGACGCACTTATTTCTGTATCCAATTTTGGGGGAGAAATTTCTTAACTTCTAATTGATTGTTAATTTGTTTATATTTGTTGCATTCTTTTGCTCAAGTAATTTATATTTAGTTTTATTCTCTGTTAGTTAAAACGGTTCGGGTATTAAACGGAGTATAATACGGCAAGTTTTAAACGACAATTGTTCTTAAAAAAACGGTCAAAGAATCGTCAAATAAAACGTTGACTTTTAAAAAACGGAATAGTACGTATACGAGTTTAATACGTTTTCATTTTCAAAAATGCGGATAAAAAATTCGGCCTTTGCTATCAGTTTCTTATACATGTACACCTGTAATTACATGAAAATAATAATGTTTTGAAACACGCTTATGCATTGAAAAAAGGTCATATGTCATATCATATGCAACATTTGAACTCACCACATCGACAAAAGTTACAAACATCGAAATCGGTGTTCTTACAAAGGATAGCATCATATTTCACACAAATCCAAATCCAACAACTTAACTAAACTAATAAAAGTCCATTAACAAATACAATTAGGAGTTTAACACAAAGTTTCTACTTTTACCATCATTACATAAATTCCAAGCCTAAATCATCATCATCAATGAATGTATCAATATCATCATCTTCAAATGTAACACAAACACTCTCAAGATTATCAACTCGGCTTTCTTCGGTGGTTTGAGAGTCACTAGGAATAGGGTCAACCTCTTCTCAATAATCCGGCCAATCTTTGAGAGAAGACAAATCTATCGGTTTCATGTCCTGTGCTTCTTTAATTTCATCTTAAACTTTTGTATCATCATTGTGTTCATCCTCACATAAACAAGTGTTCCTAGCATTTGAGGAGTTAACTTGTTTCTTTTCTTCGTTTGGGCCGCTTTAAACGCACTTCATTTGCGCTCGCATGACGATGAACTAGTCGGTTGACTCAAACTGCGTATAGCATGTTTGTAGCACCGGAAGCATGTCGCCACAAAAATCCCACCATATCCCTTCAAATGTTATTAAAAAAATATCATTAAACTAGATAATACAAAATACGATCAAAGTAAAAAGTATAAAGAGAGATACTTACGAGGATGATAAGTTTCCATCATGGCCTTGGCTGATGAGGAGAAAAAAAGAGTATAGCGCATGCGATAAAGTTGCACTTCCTCCAAAAATGTACTTTTATCCTCCCCGGCAACCAAATTATCAAAAATAAAGCTAATACCTTTTTTCATCTCCCGAGTCTCCACAAAAGAGGGACTAATCATATATGCAGGGTTAAGAAAAGCGGCGGCCGCATGAATAACATGTATGATATTATCAGTACGCCTCTTTTTCAGGAGTACTCTGATGCGACCATATTTCTCCTCATATAGAGAACACTTAAACTCAATAGATTCTCTAGTCATCTCCATCGCTTGATATAAATATCCAGCAGTAGATCCATCACCATCAACCAACCGTAGAATCCTAACAAAAGGTTCTAACACCTCTATCACTTCTTTTGCCCATGCCCAAAAATCATGATCATGAATGATTTCTGTGACTCTTTTCCCCTGTGTTGTTCTACTATATTCTAAACCCCTCCATTGTGGGGATGCAGCAAACAATCTCAATTGA
The DNA here is from genome assembly GCA_963457585.1 of Spergularia bocconei. Classification (NCBI taxonomy): domain Eukaryota; kingdom Viridiplantae; phylum Streptophyta; class Magnoliopsida; order Caryophyllales; family Caryophyllaceae; genus Spergularia; species Spergularia bocconei. Next base: position 11,842,273 of record OY734959.1, read on the forward strand.
TCCTCAATAGACCTGGCAAATAGGTCGGGTTGGGTCAACCCAACCCAGGTCGACATATAAACGGGTTGGATATCCTATGACGTGAACCCAACCCGTTTATTAAACGGGTCAAGATGTTGCAACCTGAACCCGACCTGCCTTATAAACAGGTAACCCAACCCAACCTGCCAACCCATTTAAATAGGTTTTAAACGGGTCAAATGGGTCAACCCAACCTGCCAACCCGTTAAACAACCCGAATTGACCCATTTTTGACCCGTTTAGGTGAATTTTCTTTGTCATTTTCATTTTTTTCTCGTATAAATGGGTCAACCCGGGTTAGACCTGACCAATTTTTGACCTGTTTATGTAAGCGGGTCAGATCGGGTTATTTTCAGGTTGAAAGTCAGAACCTGAACCCAACCCATTTATCTAAACAGGTTGGGTAGGTCAACCCATTTAGTTAAACGTCACTACGCCAGAAATTGGAAATAACACCGGATTATATAACACCGGAATCTTTAAAACCGGTGTTAAAAAAGTATACAACACCGGTTGCGTGTCAACCGGTGTGGTACGTATTAAAAAATATTATTTAAATAACTGCTGCAACATTTAACACCGGTTATTGAAGAAACCGGTGTCTTATGTATTACAAAAAATAAATAAAAGATAAATAATAATTAAATCTAACATATATCACACCGGGTTACACCAAAACCGGTGTCTTATGTTTGATTGAAAAAAAAAAGCTCTAACATTGTTTTATCCGCCCCCTCCAACCTTCTCTCTCGTGCGTATTTCCTTCAATTCCCTATCTCCCTCATTTATTCATCAAGTCCACATTCATATCTTCCTATCTCTCTGCTTATTATCTCCCTCCTTGATTTATTTTCATTTGTCCTCTTTCATTTGTCTCCCTCTCACTCATTATTTCATATCAATCTTCATCATCCCTTCCTCCTTTTTTCTCTCAATACCGTCTGAACGGCAACAACATTTCAACCGGCGACGAACTCCTAGGCAACATCATGTTCGACTCTTCATCGTTTTGGGCGAAATCATTTTGGATTCTCAATTAATAACTCGTGATATTTTCTGCATCATCCCCCTTAATTCGATTTTATACATTTGGGCAAAATCTGGGCAAAACCTTCACGGATCTGGAAGAAGTGTATGTAATATTTTGATTTTTTGTTTGTTTTAGGTTTAATTTCCCTTGTTCATCTTATTGTAAGATTTCGATTTACAAATTTTTATTGTAAAAATTGTCATTGTGATTAAGTTTTAGATCTGATTGTTTTACAAATTTTGATTGTAATGATTTTGAATTTTGAATGTTGTGTTTGTATATTATTGTAGGTGGAATTGTTTTTTTCTGCAGTTTCAATGTTTTGAAATAAGTTCAAATTTATGAATCATCCTCCGATCGTTCATCTTCAACATCAGCGCATCTCCTTACTCGGTGGTTTCATTTCGTCTGTGCAGTTCTCAAGTTTTAATGTTTTGAATTTTCTTTCGTTCCATCTCTTTCTCTATCCGATTAAAACTCAGTGGTTTTTTTGTTCTTCTGTGCAATTCTATTTAATTTTTTTTTGGAAATTTGTTGAAGATAAGACACCGGTTTTAGGTGAAACCGGTGTCGTATGTGTCATGAAATTTTGTATCTTTAGTAGGACATAAGACACCGGTTTTGTTTCCAACCGGTGTCTTATGTTATTTCTTTTACACCGGGCATTGTTTGAGCAACCAGTGTCTTAGCATAAGACACCGGCAGTCCAGACACCGGGTATAAACTAGCAACCCTAAAAAAGCCAAATGTAGATATTGTGGTAACATATTCTCCTACATATCCAAAAACGGTACCGGCCACTTACAACGACACATCACAAAAGGTTGTAAGAAACTACCCACTTACAACGACACATCACAAAAGGTTGTAAGAAACTACCCACTTCAAATCAACCTTCAATGGACAAATTTTTCTCAAAACCCAAAGGCCAAAAACCGTATATTTATGATTATGAAAAATGTAGTGCTCAATTGTCTAGAATGGTTATTAGAATGGATCATTCATTTTTATCCGTTGAGCATAATGCATTTAATGATTATATTTCTGTGAACCAACCCGAGCATAAAAAAACGGGAAGGAAGCATGTAAATTCAAAGTAATGGTTCAATATTTACATTCATAGCATGGTTTAATTTCCGAATTTGCAAAATTGACATGTAAATTTAGTTTAATCGCCGATGCATGGGATTCGAGTTTAATTATTCGTATAAATGCATTACCGCTCATTGGGTGGATTCTAATTGGAATATACAAAAGCGTATTATTACATTTGCAAAGTTAGAACACCCTCATAGCGCTATTAACATGTATAATATTATTATTAGTGGTATTGATGACTACGAACTTAGATCTAGAATTTTATGTGTCACATTTGATAATGCAACAAGTATGACTCTTGTAGCTAATATGTTGAAAACTAGTCTACAAAATGTGTTTTTGGATGGTGACTTATTACATGTGCGATGTGCTTGTCACGTTTTGAACTTATGTGTTAGAGATGATCTTTATGGTATTAAACAATATCATAAAATGTTCAAGGATATTGTTCACCATTTTAACTCTACTAAGTTAAGACGTCAAGAGTGGAGAAATTATTGCAAGAGTGTTAGAGTTCCATATAGAAAATTTCCTATGGAAAATAATACTAGATGGAATTCTATGTATATCATGTTGTCATCTATAATTCCTTACAAATTACATTTGACAAATTTTTGGAACAAACATTTTCTCGATAACCCTTTACTTAATACTCATTGGAACAACATGGAAATTTATGTCGATTTTTTATGTGCTTTTGATGATGCAACAAAAGCGTTCTCACATGTTTACTTCCCAACTTCTTCTCATTTTATTCTTCGTCTTTTTAAAATTGCTCATTATTTGAAAAGTACCGTGGCGTTGATTCTCATCGTCAATTTGTACCCAAAATGGAGGAAAAGTTCCTCAAGTATTGGTCTGAAATTCCATATGTTAATGTCTTTACTATGATTTTAGACCCTAGATGGAAATTTGATACAACTATGAGGTTAATAACATGTTATATGGCTATGATGCAATTAGAGTTTAATGTCGAAACATATAAACATAAGATTAAGACGATTAATGTTTTTTTATCATTATGAAGCTCGTTTTGGTAAAACGAGTCGCCCTCCTTCTTTTTCAAGTGCAAGTACTAGTAGTGATATGAATATTCCTCTTAGTAATGCTATGGATGAAATTAATAGCCAATTAGCTGACCCTGATGCAGGAGAAGGACAAGGTCCTACATCCGACTTAGCCGAGTATTCTATGTTTTTGTCTTACGATCATATGGGCGCTTATACACAACAAGAATCGAATGACTTGGATCTTTTGGCTTGGTGGCGAGACCAATGTAAGCAATATTTGGTGATGTCCGCAATGGCGCAAGACTTCTTGAGCATTCAAGTATCTTCGGTTGCATCGGAACGTGCTTTTAGTGCTTCCAAAAGGGTATTGGACGACAAGAGAACTAGTTTGAGATCCGATACCCTTGAAATGTATGTGTGCTACAAGGATTGGATGCCGAAGAAAGAGTTCAAGGCCTCGAACCCATCGAAGATGAATGCGATGATGATGAGTCTAGCACCGCAAGCGTTTCCTCTCAACGATCTCCAACCCGTGACGATATTTAGAAATTTTGTAATAAATGTAGCATTTTTCAATCTATGTTCCCTAGTTTTACATAAATTTATCGATATATTATAAGCTTGTAACTTACAACGTCCTTTTCACGATCAATAAAAATCAGAGGTAATTCAGTGGTTTTGAGCTTGCACTTGTATGATTTTTTAATTAATTTAATTCGACTAATAATAAGTTTTTTTTTTAAAAAAACTAGCTCTAAGGCCTTTAGCTTTGGTAATTCAGTTTGGTGTTTGGGCCTAAAACTAAATGATCCAGTTTGAGCCTACAACTAAATGACCCAATATGGCATGCTGTAGAACATAACAAGCCCAGGGTCAAAACTTAAGTTAATATGTTAGTGGTGCTCTCACACATTATATAATGGAAGATTCTCCCATTTTTACTTCTCCACCTGATGTGGGACAATAAGGCTCCCCTTAGAAAGAGTTAGAACACACAACTTGTTCTCAATGTGTAGAGTGATTCACATAATCAAACCTTTTGATGTTTATTTTTGCAAGTATCACTTCATTTTATGTTGGTAACTTGACAAGACTATACTCTTCAATAACTCGCTATGTATGAAACCAATAACGATATACGGCATATACCCCAACAATAATTGAAGTTGAAAATTAGTTGTGTTGAGAAAGGAGCAAGTATAAGAATAACTTACATAACTTATAAGTTATAACTTAATGAAATGATTATTATACATATATTTTGTTAATAAAATAAATGAAATTGCATTACATACAATGTTAATCACAATACTAATTATTGTTGCAAAGTAAACTAACTAGTTTATACTTTGTACAACTACAACAAGAAAAGCAAAAATAAGCCAAGAATTTGTCCTACATCGGTCCCTGGGGGAAAGTTGGGGTGAATTACAACTTATAAATAAAGTTTGGCTGTCAAATTTGTATGGTGTAATATCCATGCTTTGCTTGGGCCTTGGGCTTTTTGTGCATGGCTTAGACCCTGAACTAACTGAGATTAGTATGAGCTTTGGTTTGCTCACTTAGTGGGCAATTGAGGCTTGGACAGTTGGATCCAAATGCTGGGTACGACGTCTGGCCCGGACACGGCACGATCACGGCGGACCACCGTGCTGCCCGGCGTGCTTCTTCGCCATTTCAAGTTTCCGGCACGATCCGGACACGACACGCTTCCACGAGGTACGTGCCCGTGCCCGTGCCATTTGAACTCTTTGGCCCGCCGTGCCGGCACGAGGCACGGCCTGGTCCGGCCTGTGTCCAGCTTTACTAAAAAGTGGACTATAGGTTGCAAGTAAGGTAGGTGATAGTCCTTGAAACCTAAGGCTGAAAATCAACCTATCTTCCTAAGAAGTGGAAAAATCTAACTCTAAATCTTCCTAGAAGTGGAAGTAAATAGTTTTACACTTGCAATTTTCAAACCAAAATTGTTCAAGTCCAAATCATAGTCGAGTTTCAACATGCTAAGCTTAAACCATTACTTACAATATGAAATTTGAAATGCTTCATAGAGGTTCAAGTACAAGGTTGTTATTACAAAATAGTTACACTAGCAACGAAAAAACTCCACCTACATTCACACATTCAAGAGTCGGTTGAATAAGCTTATCACTACAAAGCCAAAAGACTCCAAAAAAATAGCCTTAGGATTACAAGATGTGCAAATAATATCACAAAATTCTCCTAAGTAGGCTAAAAAAGAAGCTTCTTCTATTACTCTAATCTACTCATCAATGTCACTAGAGCTGAAAGAGTCAACACCAACTTCAACCGAACTATCAGAATCACAATATGAAAGAATAGTACCCTCTAAATTATCTATAGGCGAAAAATGTTGGGGAACATCTGGCTCTAGAGAACGAGAGTCGCGACCATCACGCACCTCGCAAGCCTGGAGAGAGTCGGTACCAAAAGTAGAACGAGAAAAAAGCCCAGATGCAGAGTCTTGGAACTGACCAACAAATTCATCTCAATCATAACCAGGATAAACTTGACTATAAATGTTCCATCATGTGTCTACAAACTCCTTGATACCCCTACCGAAAGATTGACCTTCAACGCTCACCTTCTCAGACTCCAAGTCTCTAACTCGCTTCTCTAGGCACTCATTATTTTCGTGGAGCTGCTGAACCTCATGGTCGTGCTTCTGTGTAAGCCGTGAAAACTGCTCTCTGAGATTGTCAGTCTCCAATCGAGAAGCCTCTAGCTATTGCAAGGCCGACTTAGCTTTCTCGACCTCCCCGTCAGCCTGTTCAAGTAAAGCCTTGAGCCTGTGAATTTCTTCCTCGGTACCGATAAGCTGTTCACATGATTTTTAAGGATGAAATGTATTCCGATCGGTCGAGTTACCAAAATAGCGTCCGTTACCAAAAATAATATTGTATGCACCGTGTACTTCCTCCAATTTAAAGAGATTTTCCTATTTCTATTTGCAGTTTTGAGGTGCCATGTTAGGAGCTACTTTTATTCAAATCAATTATTCACTTATTTCAAAAATTAGTACATATTTTATTCTGCAATTTAATTACCAATTCCATTTGATTCTAAGACAAATGGATATCCCATTTGATTCTACGACAAATGGATATTCCATTTGGTCTACAAATAGTTCTAACATGACAACTTAAAACTGTAAAAAAAAAAGAGGAAAATCTCTGTGAATCGGAGGGAGTATGTATTATATTCGTAATTAATAATTTTATTATTATATTAAAATTGAGAATTGAAATTGAAAATAAGAATTTATCAATAGAGAGCGGAGAGTACCGACCTTATACAACGAACTCATAAAACTGTAAAAAGCAGCACTCATCCCCGCATAAAGAAGTTGGTCGGGTTATATATGTTCTACAATGGGGGCTTTGTAAACAAGTCTTGGCCAGCTCCAACAACAGTGTATTGATCGATGATTTGAGTTTAAAATTTTTGTTGTATGTCTGACTTTCGTGGATGACCCAAACTCTTTTCTTAACCACGTCAAGGGCGAAACCGAAAAGTTACAATTATCGGCATCTTGGTGGGTGCACCATTTTGACGACAAAGTTTGGCGTGCCATCTTTAAGATTCGTCATGGTGTGTGCGATGATGAGTTATTTATACTCCCGTCTATCCGCGACCACGAGTGTGTGGAGTCCGAGGGAAGGGCAATTTCGTCTTTGTTTGGGGTTGACTCTTATCCGTTCACCAAAGAAACTATTATAGCTAATAGAGAGTCTATCCTCAAGTCACATACTCTAGAGTCGTTGTTGGAGGATTATGAATATGTTGTTTACAAGAACAAGGGCAGTCCAGAAACTCGTGTGCCCGTATCCGATCTTCGAGGCTAGTTTGTGATCCTTTATCTTGAGGTGGTTGACTTTTTTGATGATGATGAATTTCTTTACGAACGGCTGCTAAAGTATTACCCTGAAATCAAGACACGTCATCCCGCAACTGAAGTTAATTTTGTACCTTTGGATCCCAGATTCCCGGTACTCGAAGGCGGATTGATAAACGATTGCGTCAAATGCCATGGCCAAAATTGTCTTCCAAAATCTCCCCTGCTTTTCTGATCGACAAAGTGATGTTGATGGGTATATATTCGGACGCATCCGATTATTCCACCCTCATAACATTTGGGAAAGATGGCCACATTCTTTCAAGATATGGTCATCATAGGTTGTATGACGGTGGCATTGATTCTCTGTTCAAGGATTATCTTCGTTCAGAGTTGATTAAAGATTTAAAAGAGACTATTGATCATTTTGTGGCCTAGCTTTCGACTTTCGGCCACTGTTGTTAGTTTATTTCATTAATTAGATCGTTTAGAATAGTAGGTGATGGGGCTCTACCAGTGGGCTGGACTATTGGTAAGGTTATCGGGCCTAGTGCTTGAAGCCCATTAGCGATCAGGAGTGGGATGACAGAGAAAGGCTTATTTCCTTGGCCTATAAGCAACCAGCCCAGAAACAAAACCCGTGCATGATTTGGATCACTAAGGAATGCCTATAAATAGAGGGTGACCTCCCTCCATTAAAGGTAAGAGGAGAGAGAGTAAAAAAGACACATAAAACAGGAAATTAATCATTGCATCGAAGATCGCCAGGAATCTAACTTAACCTTCGGAGGGGTTTCTCCGGAAAACCTTCGGAGGGGTTTCTCCGGAAAACCCCCGGAGCCAGTCACCCGTGTTCCTTGCGCAGGTCAAAGGCGAGGAAAGGAGCTGGAGTAGGGATGGCAATATAACCCGAACCCGCCTACCACCCGATCACTTTAAACGGACGAGAACCCGATTTATAAGAATGTTACACGGATTCGGGTGAATCGGGTTCGGTTGACGGATCGGGTTCGGGTGATAAATTTTCATCCGTTATCTACCCGTCACCCACCCGTTTAACTTAATTATTTATTTTTTAATTTTTTTAATCCAATTATTTGTATATGTAGCTTAATAATGTAACTTAAATTGTTATTTTTTTCATATTCAAACTCATCCGTTTACCACCCGATCCATCCGATTATTTCACGGGTGATGGATGGATCGGGTTCGGGTGAGAGATTAGTCGGGTGATGGATGGATCGGGTGGATGGATAATAAACGGGTGATGGATCGGGTGAAGGTCCACCCGATCCATTTACATCCCTAAGCTGGAGCTCTTCCCTTCATATTAAAATATCTATTGTTGTTACATTTGACCCAAATAGTAGGTATGATGGTTACCTAAGGGACTTGTGTGAGGATTGAGCGAATTTGGGGAAGCCAGGAGGTGGTATAGTTAGTGGGTGTGAGCTTAGTAACGTTGGTGAATTGAACAATGGTGATCGGGTGGGTGGGATCTTCGGGGTTGGGAAGGGCGTAGGGGATGAGTTGGTGGTTGTTGTTGACGGCAATGTTGTTGTTGTTGGGTATGGGGTCGGCATGGTGAAATTTGTGGAGAAAAAAAAAAGATCTGAAGCTCTATACCATGTAAAGGCTAGAGATGTTTGGGATGAATGTTGCGTTGTATTCAATTTCAGAATTACATGGAGTTTAAATACATAAGTATACTGGGTGTTAAACCCTAATACAAGAATCTAGAGACTTGGAGAACAAGGTAAATACAAGATAGAAATTAACTAAAACTTAAGATAATATAATCTAAGCTAGATACTATACCATAAAATAGAAGATAGTTTTCGTAGAGTTAGGATACTATAGTTTCCTTATCATGGCATACACCCCCAACAAGAGGGCCCTGAACGCAAGCAATGCATGGGCAACAATTTGGTCTGAAAAGGGTGTTACAATAGCTACCCTCCCCGGCGCACTGCATCGCCACTGCTCGGAGTAGAGCGTTCTTGAGGGCCTCATTTCCATTGTTCGCCGCCATCACTGCTGCGATTTCCGCCACCACTTCGGCCACTTCACTCATTGAGTATTTCTTTTCTGTCATGTCCTTCAAAATTCCGGCCCTCCTCGTTCCTTGCACCTGGTCACCTGATGATGAGGAATAACCGTAGTCTGTCATTTCCTTCAACATTTCGTTCCTTGATCCTAGCACCTCACCTGCATTTTTATTTTATTAGTGAATGCATAAGAAGATTAATTAGTTGGAACTTCTTATATACAAGGCATCATGCACCTTATACTGATATCAGGGGCTAATAAATAAGTTACATTTTAATTAGTCAGGTGATTATATTCTAATTAGAGCACGAAAAGAGCAGGGGCAATGAGCTTGAGTTAGCTTCCCTCCATATTTTCTTTCTTTGTATCGAAGGTTTTTAATTTTTAACTTGAATTCTTATATTTTGCAAGTGATCGATATGTATTCAGCACATCACAACTACTCTTCTTTATATAGTATCGACGTTGGCCCTACTACACAGAGGAACACATGGAGAGGGATACAAACAAGCTTTAATTAATTAGGCGCATGGCATGACTGAATTTTATTTGATCAGGTGTCTGGTCGGTGTCTAGTTCGTGTCCAATAAAAAAAATCGTGTCCGTTTCTAAAATTAAATAAAAATCAGACACGGTTTTCGGACGTGTCGTCTCGTGTCCGACACGGTGTCGGACACAGACACGACACTGGACATGCGTGTCCGTGCTACCTAGATCATGGGCCGGGCCGGGCCAGGTTCCGGTTGAGCTTAGGGTAAAAAAGTAGGACCGGTGGGTTGGTCTGGCTGGACGGGCTTTTCTTTCGGGCCTAATCGGTCAGCACATTCGGGCTTGTTCGACCTTTTTAAAAAAAATCGCGTATTACCTAATTTATATGTTTTTTTATCACTTTACTCATTAATATTATCTACTACTTGCATATTTAGTTTAATAATAAATTATTATACATTTTTAAAGAGGTTTTTGATGTTATTTTCATAATTTACAATATTTTATTTTATTAATAACTAGATGTAAGCCCGTGCGTTGCACGGGTCTCTTAAAATGATATTCAATAAGTTGAAGCTATAAATATTTTACCCTTATATAAGAACTATTGCAGTATTACTTGTATTTTACTTAACTGGTAGACAATTATTTTCATTATATGACCATCATTTTACAAACTTGAAAACTTATATTCTCATTTTAATTTTGTCCAACATTTCGTTTCTAAACAGTAAACTTTAATTTCACATTCTTTCACTACTTAAATGTTTCACTGTTGTAATGAACTAATGATGGATACTACTTCACACAACACTTTATGCTAACATTTCTTCTAATAATTTAGCAAATGAGTGTTATTTTCTTATAAAAATCATCATACTTCATGGGTACTATGTACACAAACATCCGATTGAAGATGCCGTATAAAATGGGGGAAATAGATAGTGAATTTCATTTTCAACTCAAAAATATTTTTTCGGAAAATGCACACGGTGCCCCTGAACTTTGTAAAATTGCACGTGGTGACCCGGAATGTAACTTTGCGCACACGGTGACCCTGAACTATGCTTTTTGTGCACGTGGTGACCCTATTTTCTGATTTTTTGGATTGGTCGTTATAACGGCGTTAGTATTATGCTAAATGTAACTATTATTCCTAATTAATTCATATCATTAACATCTAAGTACTAATAACTTTCAACCCCCAAAACTAATCCCCACTCCTTCTCTCTCCTCCCATCTCCCCACCCCACCCCAAACCAACACGACAACCTTCCTCTACTACGACACCGATTACTTTGCCGGTGATGGCCAACTCCGATTACTTGGCTGGCGATGACACTAATGTCGACAACGACCCACTTCTTCTTCCTTGTCTTCATCTTCCTCTTCCTTTTCTCCATTAATAACATAAAACAATCATCATCCTCATCCCCTTTTTCCAGATTCCCTACCACCACTTTCCACCACTATCCTGGCCTCGCCTCCACTGTTCGCCTTGATTTGAGAGAAGAAATCGGACAGAGGAGAGAGAAAGCTTAAAACTTATTGAAGAAGCAACAACAATGGCGAGGGGCGCCCTTGACGCCTGTAACCCCGCCAACGACAATGGCGGGGACACAAGGGGCGATGACTGGGGTGGTGCATGCGTATAGGCTGCAGCAACGATGGTGGGTTGTTGCAGGGGTTGCTGTTTGGAGAGGAGAGAGAGACACGAAGGGTTGGGGGGATTTGGTTTGGGTATTAGTCGATTAGATTAGATAGTTTTAAGTTAGATTTTTGGGTGCATATATAATATAATTAGTTAAATTGGGAGATTAAAGGTTAATATAGCAAAAGCTAACACTTTTATAATGGGTTTCAAATATATGGTCACCATGTGCACAAAGAGCATAGTTCAGGGTCACCGTGTGCACAAAGTTAAAATTTGGGTCACCACATGCAATTTTGCAAAGTTCAGGGTCACCGCGTGAATTTTCCGATATTTTTTTATAAACTATATTATCTGTATACTCTGTAGTTGTAACCAAATTAAAAAAAAAAAAAAAAATATATATATATATATATATGTACGGAGTATATGTTTTTTTTTCCAACAAAGCACTACATTTAACCCTGCTTTTTTTAACACTAACACTGACATAAATTGTTATCTTCAGTTATTCCAGTATAAACTACCTTAACTTTTCCATCTATATATGCCTCTATCCCCCTCTCTCCACATTTTTCTAAAACACTACATTACAACTGATAGATGAATGTTGTATTAGATTGACATATACTAAAACAGATACCGAATGAGTATTTAGTTATGAAAACAACTTAATTTATAAAAAGAGCTCAGACACGGTCTCAATACGTTCATTTTCTTTGTGATTATTAATTGCACATGATGCCAAAAACAAATGTTTTTCTTTGAAAATCAGATGTCAATCTTAATTTTAATGGATTCCTTACAATATTTCTAATAAGTAATTCATTACTAACTTTAACTTAATTACGCACTATGTGCCCAAACAAATGAGTGAAATCTTCGATCGGTAGATCAGCAAGTTTAACCTCATAATACGAACCAAAGGAAAATAGAAATAAAAAAAAAGCTAGAATTGTTATATACGCCCAGGTTTTTGTACACTCGTATTCATATTCATAGTTTTATCGGTCGATCATGTTTGTAAACAATAACATCATTACACCAAAAGTCAGATTGTTACTGAAAATATTTACAAAGATATACGAAATATCCAAAAGTATAGAAAATTCTCCATGTAATATATATAAAGAAAAGTCTGTGCGGTGTACATACACTCGGGGTGTATGGTACACATTATAAAGAGTTTGTAAGAAGAATAATATCAGATTCAAGCTAAAGTATTATCTGTGAAATCGATTTGTGACCATGTAAAATACTAAAATTAGAATTGTTTTTTCACGATTGTGTTCTTTTTTTAGTATATGTTACTTTGATATCATATATGCAGACAATATCTAAAATCACGACACAATGTGCTATATACAGACATATACTCCGTACTCCCTCCGGTCCTATTTAAACTTCCTTCTCCCTTTTGCGCACTCCAAAAGTTGAAATAATAAATAATACTTTATGATTTATTTAACAAATAAATTTAAAAGCTAATCTTAACCAATATCTTTATGTTGCCTACCTAATTTTTCTCTCGACAAAAACGGTAATATTTTGGGAATGGGAAGAACAAAGTCGAAACCCTGAAAAAGGGAGAAAGAAGTTTAAATAGGACCAGAGAAGTATATATATTTATTGTGGATACAACTTTTTCAATTATGCGTGCATACAACTTTTTCAATTGATGTTCCATGGTATTGAATTTTACTAACCATACCATGTACCATTCTTCCATTTTTTAATTATCATAACATGTATATAATTCTTATTTAATTATTTATCTATTTACCATTTCATGTAAAATTCATATTTAATTATTTATTTGCTTTACAATTTTAGTTCTTGTAGGTTTTAAATACAAATTTTAAATATTTAACATAATGAATAGATAGTAGCAGTATATTATAACTCGTATTGTATCACTGTATACTTCTAAAGTGGTGTAGATTAGGATAAGGGTGTCATTAATTATAAGTTTGTTGTATCATGGTATACTCCTAAAGTGCGTTGATTATGATAACAACTAATAACAACTGAAACTCTAATCCTATAAAGCTACGGATTCCTTAAAGTATAAAAGATAACTTAAAACTCTAATCCTATAATGTAAAAGACAATTTAAAACTCTAATCCTATAAAGTAGTGAATTATCTTAAAGACACCTAATTACAACTCTAATCCTATAAAAATATGGATTTTCTTACTTACTATAGAATTCGTATATAATTATATATCATGTAAAATTTATATTTAATTTTTTATTCACTTACCATATCATATACTAATCTAGTCGATGTAAAATTAAATTAATTGTTCACTTACCATATTATGACTTAAATATTCAAATGTGCATATAAAATTGGACTCTCTAAAATCGCTACAAACTTCTCTATATTGACGTAGGATCCAAATTGAAAACCGTAAGAAAAGTAAGAAAAATAATATCTACACTTGCATTCTTTTTAGTCGCCAATACAATATGCATGCATATACTTCACGTCCAAAAAAAAAAAATCAATCCAATCCAAAATTCTAATAAAACAAACAATAATAATGTTTAAACTTGCCAATTAATACTTTAGCACCTTATTATAGCCAGCCGAGTATATATGATCAGGCATTATGATTGTGAATGTTGATTTGGGACTTCAACTATTTATAGTTGGCTGATTGTGTTTAACTTCGATTAGGATTAGAAATATGATGGAACATAACTAAAATAATATAATACTCCCTCCGTCCCAATTCAAACGCCCCATCCCCAAAATATCCCCCGTGTTGAGAAGGTTGTACACACGAATCGGTTTATCAAAGTTTCAAAAAAATTATATATCGAGTTAGATTAGAGTTTTCTCTAACTTGCTATGCAATTTTTTTGGAACTTTAATTAACCGAGTAGTGTGTACACAATTTCCCAATAAGAGGTCGATTTTTACGTGGGGCGTTCGAACTGGGACGGAGGGAGTATTCAACAGTCCATAAAAAACCGGACTCTCTAATATCACTCGGTCGTTGTGAGAGTTCAAAAAAAGCTTCAAATAATAATTATTACTAGAAATAAGCTCGTGCCTTGCACGAGTCTCTTAATGATGATATACAATTATGATAATAAAGTTGAACCGATCAAAATTTGTCCATTATCATCTATGTAGGTAATTATTTTCATTTTATGATCCTCATTTTACCAAAAAAAAAACAAAAAAAACTTACACTCTCAAACCAGCACACTTTACATTCACTACAATTATACTTTTATCCAAACACACTACATTAAATATTGTTGTATTATTTAACCTCTTTTAATAAAACATATCATTACTTATTTATTGGAAATATTCACATGATATCCTTGTGTTTCTATCTTTCTCTAGAGTTCCACATTTTCAGTTTTCCTTTTACCTATAATATTAGGTTAATGCATCTCCTTTCACCTATTTATCCACTTCTCTAATAAATATCCTAACGTACGATTTTTTAGTAGAAGAATTATATATTCCACTTCGTCATGTTTCAATAATATGGGATTATTTTTTAGTACTCTTTTTGTTTCTTGCCATTAAAGATTGTCCCACATCGTCCAAGAAGTAAGGTTAACGTATTTTGGCACAATATAGTTAGGTGCTTTTAATTTTGTCACACATCATCAGTACGACGCATGTAAAAGTGTTTTCAGTATGATTATTATAATGGCATTACATGCCTGATTTACCGATTAGCCAATCACCATTCAGAATAGTAGCGTATTATCCTGAATTAAAGCATCCAGTAGAATAGAGAGGTGAATGAAATGTTGAATTTTGGAAGTTGTAGATTAAGAGGGGGCGAGCAATAGTGACATTTTCATTGTAGTGAACTTAATAAGAGACAACTTATATGTCTCGTTAAGTCTAGGTTAGCTAGTATTTATTTAGGTTTATAAAATTTAAAAAGTTTGCGTTTATTATAAAAGCGGGCCGGGCCGGGACAATTTTCGGGCCACGAGCTCGGGCCATATAATTACGGGCTTTTTTGGGCCGGGCCGAGTCGTACTTTCGGGCCTAGTTGGTCGGGCCGGGTCGGGCTTTCGGGCCTGGGCCATTTGATCAGCTCTAATATATTGCATGCTCCCTTTCAAATTTTGTATTATTGGCCTCATTATTGAATAACTGTTCAAGTTTCGTCATTGTCAAATTCCATTTTATCGTAAGACACGTGATTTAGCTAGGTTAGATAACAAAAAGAAAAAGAAAAAAAATGAAATTGGGGACCGTTAATTTTATTTGTTGATTTATGTTCGGAGATACTACTGATAATTAGACCTGGCAAAATTGACCTAGACCCGAACATCCGAACTTGACCCGAATTGAACCCGAAATTCGAATTGATCCGACCCGAACACGAATATGACCCGAATTCTATTTGACCCGAACATGACCCGACCCAAACTGAAATGACCCAGATCGGAATAACCAAACGTTTTAGTGATTCGGTTGAGCAAAAATGACTTAGATTAGATATATTACATATTCAATAACTCAAATTACCGGTAAAATTTCAAATAAAGATAATATTAGACAAAATTTTAAGAAATATATCATTAATATGATTAGATTTAAACAATTTGAAATGTCCCGATCCGGATTTGACCCAACCCCAATCTGAGCCGTAACTGACACACTCCAACTAAACCCGATCCGATCCGAAATAAACCGAAATACATGACCCGACCCAAATAGACCCGACCGGAATAACCCGTTTGACAGGTCTAGTGGTCAGAAGACACGGTGGTGGTGGGGATGGAAAGAAGATGGTGAGTGGTAATAGAGAACTGAGAGAAGGTAAATCCAAAGTAGTGTTATGTTGTAAGAAATATCTGGGATTTGTATAATGTGATAGTTTTTTTTTGGGTATAATATTCATACTTGAGGTATTTGTATAAAAATCGTGTATATGTAATTTCTTTGTACAACATAATGTTTTTTTTTTATAAATTTTGTGAATATTAGGAAAATGATTATATTACACAAATTAGTAGAAAAGTTAAGATGGTAAATCGCTCAATTCGAAGTTAGGGTATTCAACTGCACAAATATTGAAAGTTTAGGGGATAAATCGCCATTTTCGCTGATAGTAAAATGACATAGTAAGGGTATTTTGGTATTTGTGCGGTTTTCAATTTTGATTGTTGTATTTAGACCCTGTTGTAGACTTTGTGTAAAATTATCGATCTCCCTCTTTCTTCCACCATCATCTTTTCTCACTCTTGGGCGTCCCACTTCGCTTGACACTGCGTCTCATTCAGGTATGCTCATCGTTAACCTTACCCTTGGATTTTGTTCATCACAAACCTGCAAAATCTCATACCAATTAAATCATAGTATTCAAGTTACTGTTATGATCTGAATTATTCTTTGCTTATGTTGTTTTTGTTCTATGTGAATTGTAATTTTTGGGAAAACATCTTCTTATCATTTATGTGTACCTGGTTTCATAGTCGTAATTAGATGCTACAAACATAACCCTAAGCTTCATTAGTCATAGATAGATAGTTTGAAATTATTAATTGGAAATGAAGGGGGATCAATATACTTCTTCCTTAGCATAGCTGATGCCTTTCCAATTGGAAATGGGTTGATGGTCAAAGGCTTTCTTAATCAATTTACTCAAAATCTTTAATAAATTTATTTTGACTGCTTTACTGGTTTTTGTTACTTTAGCTAATTGCTTGCCGGAATGCTTAGGGCTCATTTGGTATCACTGTCGTTTTCAGTTTTTGGTTTTTTAGATTAAAATTTTTAATTAAATAAGTTACAAAATTAACTTTAAATTGTTTGGTTCTATAATAGTCACATAGAAAATGAAAACTGACAACTGAAAACTGAAAACCACTTTTTCTGGTTTTCAAAAACAGGACTTTTGTTTTAAAAAAAAAACAGAAAACAGAAAACAGAAAACGATACCAAACAGGTCCTTAGTTTGTAAAATTGTTTCGCACTATGCTCACTTTGGTAAAAGGACCCAGTATCCCGCGTTTTCCTAATTTAGTGGCTCTGCAAAGTTTTGATGGTCATTTTCAGTGAATTTCTTAGTTGTTTTGGCCTTCTTAAATTTTCTATTCACTTGGTCAGTCTGGCCCTTTTTACTTTATAATTTTGTCATTTTTCTATGACAGTAAGCTTCCTCGTCAGCCTTAGGATATAAGTGTTCAAGCAAGCATGGAGCCTGGCAGGTAAATTTGGTAGCTGAGCTTATCATGCGTTCTTTTGAATCTTATAGTAAATGATTTTAAACTCTTTAATCGTATAATGTGCATACTTTTCATGCAAGGAGTTAATATTTTATTTTGTTTGCATATGACCACCTAGAACTCGAGGGAAATAGAACATCACTTGATGAATTAATCATCACCACCAATTTGGTCAGACATGATTTCTTGAATAAGAAACATAATCCTTGAGCCCACTTTTCCCGCCTCTTCAATTTGCTATGGCTACAGCTTGCTGCATAGCTCAATTAAAAGTTCGAAAGAATCTATTAGGACAAATGATGGACTTTTGCATCCAACTTAGTATTCGAAAAACTTTTTTGGAGGGTTCTTAGCCTTGTTTCGCATATCTTCTCCTCGCCTCAGGGTCAGATTACAGTTTAAGACTGTGGTTCTTGGAGAGTTCCTGGTCTATTAAAATGCTGCTGAACCCCAAAATAGGATGAGGAGCCTAATGCACAATTTGCGTCAAGGTATATGGAACTCTGCCTTGTAGCCTAATCTAATGCATGATGTGCATACCTTTTGGTGCATGGGTATTCAAGATGAATAGTTTGTGCACACGAGGTCTTTGAACGAATTCTTTCAGCTGACATTTTTAAGTTCTGGTAAGAGCATAGAGGAGAAGATGCTCTGGAACATGCTTGCTAATTTTTGGTATATTTAGATGAAACTTAATTCACAAATATTTTAGGGAGGCTTCATCCTTGGGATAATGCATGTGAGTGTGTATTATACCTGGTTTCTCTTTCGGCGAGGGGTGCCAGGACCTTAAAGAGGATTTCATTTACTTTTCTTCAAAGGAATCGTTCTCACTTGTAATGCTGTACTCTATGCAAGTTTATATGTTACAATATAATAATTGAGAAACATTACGGAAAGGAAAAATAAGTTTTTAGAGTAGAGAAGACTTCTTACGTGCAACAGGTTCAAGGATTATCAGATACTCATGCTTAGAATCTAGTTCAGTATCAGGCTGGAAACCAGCTGTATATTGCGTACGAGGAACTTAGAAAGCTATATATAGGAAGATTTTGTAAACCGCGACTTAAAAAGTTAAGATGTAGGTATCAGTTATGATTGGTGAGGGCTGTAACCTTGAAGAAAGCTCGGCGTTTTAAGCTCTGTTTATCACGTACTTGTGGTCTTCTGCTCTGCTACTTTCGTTTTTATCTTCTTTGAAGTCTGAACCCTCAGAACCTGACCATCCTTGAACCAAACACACCAATCTTGAAGAGTTCTTTGGCTTAAATATGTGAGAAGCTAAATCCGATTGGTAAAGCTACCTTATATGAGTTTTTACTACTGAAGTTACTTTCTTACTTTGACTAATACCACAGGTTAAATTTACCTGACACATCAATCATGAAAATAGACTTACTGGGTCATCAACTACAGTTTTCTCAGGTACTGCCATTTCCTGTTAGTTCTGACCCCATCCCCCCCCCCCAAAAAAAATGTTAAGACTTTGCAGAGTAGCTTGTTTTATGTTAGACTTCGGGGCAGAGTAGCTTCCGTATAATTATGCTCGTTGAGAGTACACGGAAGAACATTTTTGCTGGTTGATCTTTGACTTTGCAGAACTTATAGAAACCTAAAACCGTGAATAAGTGTGTTTTAAATTTTAATTTTTGTTTCCTAAAACATTGGATCTGGGAGGAGCTTATAGTGGAATGTTTGAGTGCCTTAGCAATGTTGACCTTGAGCTTAGGTATGTATAATAGAACAGCCACCAATTCTAGATTCCAATTCTAGAAGGACATGGGAAGAGCAAGTCTGTCATTTAGCCTTGAGTTGCTTGGGGATTACTCTAGCTAGTATAGTATAAATAAGAAGTCATTGGAAGAATTACTCATTCAATCAATTATTAAATCAATCATCGTCTTGTGTAGTATACTAGTATTAGAGTATGGGAGTCATGGGCCACTCTCCCATGTATTTGTAGAGCCCCTTAGCCCTTAAATTGGTGTACATGTTTCAGTTCCTTTTACTTTACAGCTTTAGTATCACTAAAATAACGGAAACTATATTTGTAACCCCCCCCCCCCCCCCCCCACCCTGACGTGAAGTACCATCTGTGTTCATAGTTCATACAGTATAAAATGACAGTAACGGATCCATGAACCTGAGATCCCCCAAATATCAGTATAAAACATTGTCAAAAATATAAAGCTGATTAATGAAGCCAAGACGACATATAAGCTGATCAATATCTTTAACCTTTCAATAACCACCGTCCGAAGAAGTATCTCCAGACTAAATTAACCCCCTTTTTAATTTGAACTCAGTAGTGGCCCATTCTTGGCTCTAGGTCTCCTCACCTTCCCACCTATCCGTTGCACTGGCCCAGTCTTCCACTGTCCCAATGCAACTTAGTATATCGGGTTCAGCAGATGGATAATATTCTATTTTGCATATTTCACTTTCCTTCATAATCTTTCGTGACAGTTACAAAATTGTAATTCTCCGTTACTACAGGACCCCAATTCCAAGCACTTGGGAACTACAGTGTGGGACGCATCCATGGTCTTTGCCAAGTACCTGGTTTGTTCTTATCCCTTTATGCTACCTTTCACAAGGTTTCTGGATACCTTTGTGGGTACTTAAGCTTGTCATGCGTATCAACGTTGAAAAGTTCAATTTTTTCTTTCAATCCACTTCACCTTATGCAATTAGTATGTAGAGTTACAGACTTACAGTAAATATACCTGATTGTTCATTGGAACATCTGTATAAAATGGTGCAGTTCTATTTTGGATTTCCGCTTGTTTTTCCACTTCCAATGGAGCCAAGATTCTCTATTATTTGGTTATATGAATTAAAGGACTGGCTCACAAAACTTTTGGCGCTTTTTGTATTGTGAAGTAGAAGTTGGTTGATGTGATTCTAAACGTAAATTTCATTATAGGACATCCTTGAGCAACCTTACTATGTTTGCAACATAGTGGTATGGCTTGTGTACATCCATCTCTTCTTTTCCTCGCCATAGGCGGGAGCCTTTAAGGCACCTGGGTATGTTATTGTTGTTTGGATTTTCTGACCAATCATTAAGACCTGTTTACTTTGGAACACTTAGGCTGGAGGTTTTATGTATGAGTCTTACGCTCTTGATGATGTTTCACATAGCAGATGAGACTTGAATAAAATAGACCTTTTATAGCTCTGCAGTAGGTCACCCAAAGAACAAATTACTGAAGAAAGGCTCATTTAACCTTTATTAACACAAACAAAACTTCTGTTGTTAGAGCTCTGACTTCAAGAGTAGAGAGGAGTGGGAGAAGTTTTTGGGATCTACTATTTAATACAGAGTAATAATCTGCAGCCTCTAATCTTGTAAAATTGCTAGAGCATGAGGATTTGTTATCAGCAGTGATTGGGATGGATTGCCACTTGTGGAACTTCTTCTACCTATATTTGAGTTCTCTAATCTTTATTTAGTGTGTGAGGAAAAAAGATTGTCATATCTCAATGATGTGTAAAATTCACCGTTAGGCCAAACCCTCGGGTCTAGACCCTCATAGAAATGCCTAAGCATTGCAAGGCGTTTATGTTTATCACAGTACTTTGCAATACATCTTGTGACCGACGACTCAAGTTCTGTGTTGAAATCACTTAGTGTTAATTGGGTTTCGAAAAGAAATCTCTGTCAGTTTAGTGTCTCGAAGTAGCCTGGTGCCGTGTTAACTCCCCATGAGTTTATTACAATTGTTAATGCAACAATTGCTTCTTGAAAGAATTGCATGCAACTCCTACCATAACAGAATATCAAGACAACAAAAAAACTACAAGCTTCTCAAATCAAGGAGACAGTAGGGCATGCACTGAAAACAACAAAAGAGAAACTATCGCGAGTATTACAGAAATCTTTTATCTAAGGTGTGACTCATTTAACATGATTGTGCTTGGAAGGATGAATACGGTTTCTCCCTACTCATAGATTATAATACATGAGTATTTTCTGTTACTGCCCTCAACTAACATATGGAACCATCAGACTATTATATGGAACCGTCAGTACGACTGCTTTCATTCAGTTAAAAGAAACTTCACTGCTCTTTCTGCCTGCTATCTGATTAACCTATACCAACGTGAAACGATTTGTATATTAGTCGTGGCTTCTATATTAGGACCAAGTGTTTAACCACATTGCTTCAGCATAAGAAGGTGTGATGGTAGAAGTGTTCCATAATGAAGTTAGAGTGCATTTATATTCTCCCTTGTCATTAACTTAGTAAAACTCAATCTCCAGATCTCAACACAGTGTGCTTTTTGATTTAATTTTTATCTCAAGTTTGCAGATTTTATTTATTTGGCTCCGGTGCTTCTCTGGTTAAGCCAATATGCAGCTTTTGAGTAGAATCCCATATTGTAGCCATGTGGACATCTGACATGGTGACATGAATTCCACTTTCTCAGGAAAAGAATTGTAGAAAAGGAAGATTTTGCACTTCAAAACTTAGAGGGAAGCGTGTCATTGAACTTGGAGCTGGTTGTGGAGTAGCTGGCTTTGGTATGGTTCACCTGTTTGTGATATTTAAACAGCTCATTTATATTCTGAAAATCTTTTTTTTTTTTTTTTTCAAATTTCAAGCTCCAAATGGTTTTCTTGTATAATTGTCTTTGATATTTTGCGGTTAAATTGTTTGAGTAAATGATTTTTTTCCTTCATTAATCTCCAATCAGGAATGGCGATGCTAGGATGTGATGTGATCACTACAGACCAAAAAGAAGTTGTACCACTGCTTCAGCGCAATGTTGACCGTAATACATCAACAATTATGCAGGGAATTGTTAATCTAGGTAAGCAGTGGCATCAGACATTGCCAGATCATAATTTCTGCCTTTTGTTCGTTTTCTTCCTTTAGTTTTCTAGTCTTGTCCTTTATAATTCCTCCTTCAGGTAGGCCATTTCTACTTTTTTTTTAGATCATTGGATGTTAATTACTATGTTTAATGTCTGTAGATTCGTTTGGCTCCATCAAAGTTGCAGAACTGGATTGGGGTAATAAGGATCATGTTCAAGCTGTTGATCCACCTTTTGACTATGTGATTGGCACTGATGTGGTATGCGACACATTGCAATTAATATGATGATTGAAGCTTACATATTAATCTGTCAGTGATATGTGAATATGTGATACTAGAATTGTTAATTACTTAATTGTATAATCTCGTGGAGCACTGGTCTATCCACATCATATGACTCTGGAAGCAAGATGATGGCTTTTTTGACACTTGTTTTGGCAATATGAATGTAGGTATTGTCTTACATTCTTAGTTTGACAACTTGGAGTAGTTGATTTATAACGTCTACTTAAATTGTTGCCTTTGCTGATCGTTTATGGCCTGCTTACTTGTACTGCTTGGTTGTCACTGCAAAATTGTCCTTGCTTTGCATGCGGTTCTTCTAATCTTATGAGGATGAATTGTGTTTGGTGAATGATACGGAAGAAGGGACACTATCTGATTCTTAGGATTTTAGGTTTATGCAGAACATCTCCTTGACCCATTGTTGGAAACGATTTGTGCTCTAGCAGGACCACGAACAATCATTGTGGTAAAATGCTGACCGAAATTCTATATTGAGGTACTCTTGAACATTTTCGTGGATGTCCTAATTACCATGTATCTGTGTAACAGCTGGGTTATGAGATACGCTCAACAAGTGTTCATGAAAAGATGCTTCAAATGTGGAAGAGCAACTTCGACGTCAAAACTGTTCCGAGAAGTAAGGTAAATGGCATCTTTTTTCCTCCCAGAAGAGGTTCTCTGAGCTACTTTCAAGCTTTGCGTTTTTTCGTGGACTGGCCAACTGGCCTTAGAAACTTTGAGCTATCTTGTGTTCTTAGAGGATGGCGTTGGACGATTTTGAAAATGTAGCTGTCATTTTGTAGAACCGTTAAGGTAGTAAAAACATCACTTTTTATCTGTTATGGTACAAAAAAAGTTTTTTTTAATACAATACAGGGTTTTGTTCAGGGATATTTATGAATGGAAAATGTCAAAATTTCTGACCAGGCTAAAACGATGAGATACGTTGGCTGAAATTCTTAACTAATCTGGGACTCAAAAAATGCAAAATCACATGGAAATCTTATGTCAAACCTCTTGTGTTTCTGCAGATGGACTACAAGTACCAGCATGAAAGTATTCAGCTTTTCATAATGGGACCAAAGTCTTCTGGAGGTACAGCAGTGGCAGGCCAAGCAAATGACCCTGCATCTGAGCCTATGGAGAAAGAAAGCGAACTAAAGGTAGCGGAATGTAATGAGATCGATGAAACTGGCTTCCAGAAAGACTGTTTACCAACTGTGGCTCAGCGAGGTCGAGAACTTAGCGATTGGGAAGTGCGAAGATGTGGCGCCATGGCTGCTCGGCTGCTGCGTGATGTCACAATTAACTAGGGAGTACGTTGGATTTGGTGTCTCTTCTTCTTCTAATCAACTGTTTCAGGTTTATGATTGTACATGATATCGTTGTTTCGATTTTCTGTGTACCGTCACACGAATGCCTTTGCCATGTTAACTTGTTATTGACCTCAAATTCAAATACAGTAGATTGTGTGCCCAACCCGCGCCCGGGCTATCTACTCATGTTATCTACGTTTTATAAAAATGTAGGTTTATTTTTATTATAATATTATTTGAAACGATGTTTTGCATTATTTTTTTCTTTCAACTTTGGTCACCCGTCATATTATATTACTATTTATTTCTACTAATTCATCGTAATTTTATTTCCTTTCTACTTGTATGTCACGCGTTATTATTCTATATCTCGTAACCCGTTATACTATTGCATTTTCATTCCAGTATTACGTCACCCATTATGCTATTTCAGTTTTTTCCTAGTATCCCATCACCCTTTATATCACATAATATTTCAATTTATTACTGTAAATTAGTCATTACCGTAAATTATCATGTTCTCTATATATTAGTTGATATCTACTATATTATTTAATATTTTATATAGTATTTCAATATCCTAATGTTTTAAAACTATTTATTCAATTTCATCTAATAGGATTATGCCAAGTTTCCATCAATGAAGGGTTGTACTCGCCTTTTATAATATACTAGATGTAAGCCCGTGCGTTGCACGGGTCTTTTAAAATGATATCCAATAAGTTGAAGCTATAAATATTTTACCCTTATATAAGAACTATAACAGTATTACTTGTATTTTACTTAACTGGTAGACAATTATTTTCATTATATGACAATCATTTTACAAACTTGAAAACTTATATTCTCATTTTAACTTTGTCCAACATTTCGTTTCTAAACAGTCAACTTTAATTCACATTGTTTCGCTACTTAAATGTTTTAGTGTTGTAATGAACTAATGATGAATATTACTTCAGACAACACTTAATGCTAACTTTTCTTCTAATAATTTAGCAAATGAGTGTTATTTTCTTATAAAAATCATACTTCATGGATATTATGTACACAAACATCCGATTGCAGATGCCGTATAAAAGGGGGGGAAATAGATAGTTCATTTTCAACTCAAAAATATTTTTTTATAAAGTATATTATCTGTATACTTTGTAGTTGTAAACAAATTTTAAAAAAAACTATATATATATGTACGGAGTATATGTTTTTTCCAATAAATCACTACATTTAACCCTGTTTTTTTAACACTAACACTGACATAATTTGTTAGCTTCAGTTATTCAAGTATAAACTACCTTAACTTTTTCATCTATATATGCCTCTATCCCCTCTCTCCACATTTTCCTAAAACACTACATTACAACTGATAAATGAATGTTGTATTAGACTGACATATACTAAAACGCATACCGAATGAGTATTTAGTTATGAAAACAATCTAATTTATAAGAAGAGGTCAGACACAGTCTCAATACGTTCATTTTCTTTGTGATTATTAATTGCAACATAATGCCAAAACAAATGTTTTTCTTTGAAAATTAGATGTCAATCTTAATTTTAATAGATTCCTTACAATATTTCTAATAAGTAATTCATTAATACCTTTAGCTTAATTACGCACTATGTGCCCAAACAAATGAGTGAAATCTTCGATCGGTCGATCAACAAGTTTAACCTCACAATACGAACCAAAGGAAAATAGAAAATAAAAAAAAAAGCTAGAATTGTTATATACGCCCAGGTTTTTGTACACTCGTATTCATATTCATAGTTTTATCAGTCGATCATGTTTGTAAACAATAACATCATTACACCAAAAGTCAGAAAGTTAGAGAAAATATTCACAAAGATATACGAAATATCCAAAAAGTATAGAAAATTCTCACTGTAATATATAAAGAAAAGTTTGTGCGGTGTGCATACACTCGGGGTGTATGGTACGTACACATTATAAAAGAGTTTGTAAGAAGGATAATAATATCAAATTCAAGCTAAAATATTATCTGTGAAATCGATTCGTGACCATGTAAAATACTAAAATTAGAATTTTTTACGATTGTGTTCTTTTTTTAGTATATGTTACTTTGATATCATATATGCAGACAATATCTAAAATCGCGACACAATGTGCTATATACAGACATATACTCCGTATATAGTTATTGTGCATATAACTTTTTCAATTATGCGTGCATACAACTTTTTCAATTGATGTTCCATGGTAGAGAATTTTACTGACCATACCATGTACCATTCTTCCCTATTTTAATTATCATAACATGTATATAATTCATATTTAATTATTTATCTACTTACCATATCATGTACAATTCATATTTAATTATTTATTTGCTTTACAATTTTAGTTCTTGTAGGTTTTAAATACAATTTTTAAATATTTAACATAATGAATAGATAGTAGTACTATATCATAACTCGTAACTGTATACTTCTAAAGTGGTGTAGATTAGGATAAGGGTGTCATTATAAGTTTGTTGTATCATGGTATACTCCTAAAGTGCGTTGATTATGATAACAACTAATAACAACTGAAACTCTAATCCTATAAAGTTACGGAGTCCTTAAAGTATAAAAGATAACTTAAAACTCTAATCCTATAATGTAAAAGACAATTTAAACTCTAATCCTATAAAATAGTGAATTCTCTTAAAGACAACTAATTACAACTTTAATCCTATAAAAATGTGGATTTTCTTACTTACTATAGAATTCATATATAATTATATATCATGTAAATATTTAATTTTTTTATTCACTTACCATATCATATACTAATCTAGTCGATATAAAATTAAATGAATTGTTAACTTACCATATTATGACTTAAATATTCAAAGGTCCATATAAAATTGGACTCTCTAAAATCACTACAAACTTCCCTATATTGACGTAGGATCCAAATTGAAAACCGTAAGAAAAAGAAAAGAAAGAACAATGTCTACACTTGCATTCTTTTTAGTCGCCAATACAATATGTAGAGCTGGCCATTTGGCACTAGAAGCCCGGGCCCGTCCTGACCCGGCCCTGGTCAAAGCCCGGCCCGGCCCAAGCATTGGAAAGCCCGTGTAAACCCGGGCTAGTGCTTATGCTCGACTTTTCAGGCACTAGCCCGGTCAAAACACTGGTCAAAGCACTGGTCAAAGCACTGGTCTAGCACTGGTCAAAGCACTGGTCAAAGCACTGGTCAAAGCACTGGTCAAGCCTTGGTCAAGGCACTAGCCTGCCCTAGCCCGCCCTAGCCCGCCCCAGCCGGGGTCCTAAACGGCTAGTTTTCCCAATTCAAAAAACTAGCCGTTTGGCCCTTCAACGGCTGTTTTTTGGTTTTTTATTTGCTATTTTGTTTTTTTTTATTTACTCCTCCCCTAAATTATCTATAAATACCCACTTCATCCATCTCAATTTTTCACACAATTATTCTCTCTATTCTACATTTCTTCTACAGTTACTACAACTCTACAATTCTCAAGTAATAATTAAGTTTTCAAGTTTAGTTAAAAAAAATTATTACAAGTATTATATTAAGTATACAATATTTAATACTTTTGTTATTTTTATTGTTATTGTTATTTTGAAAATTATTATTAGTATTGATAATTATTGTATATTGTATTCAATATATTAATACCTTTTTCAAAAAATAATATTAACTCGAAATGGAGGATAATTTAACTCCCGATCAAATAAGAACGATGAGGGAGTATGAGCAATCACTTTTAGGCGATATCGATGTTAATCAAGGTAACTTTATGTTTTTAATTTATTTTTATAGTTATTAGTGTTATTTTGTCAATTTTTCTTTTATTAATATAATTTTATTTGTAGGTGTAGGTAATATATCACAACAAGAATCATCGACGACGCCACCACCTCGTTCTCCTCCAAATATAAATGCACAAGATGGTAAAATTCAATTTATATAGTTCCATATTTATTCCATTTTTCAATTTTTTAATTTATTCAATTGATTTAAATTTACAACATAATTAATAATTTAATATCACTATTCTTTAATATAGGTGGTGAAAGTGGAGAAGATGGTGGTATTGTTAATCGACATGGTGTCGAACCAAGTTTTGTTTGGCCTTATTTTGAGAAAATCTTCGTCGAGAAAGACAAAAATAATGCAAAATGTTATAAACTTATTTGTAAAATTTGCAAAAACAACAAAATTAATGCGGAATTGAAGTGGAAAGCGGGTAGCGGAACCGCCACTCAAACTCGACACCTACAAAACACACATGGCATATTCAACCCCGAAAACTAACAACAAGGTGAATCAAGTCGTCGCGGTGGTCAATTGCAAATCGGAGGTTATATGACCCCGACTCCCGGTGGAGGTACCCCTTTTTATTATAATAGAGATCGAATGGTTGATAATATGGCTCGTTTTGTTTGTCTTGATGAATTGCCTTTTAGTTTTGGTGAAAGTCCTAATTATGAAGAGTTTAATAGATTATCATTACAACCCGCTTTTAGAAAAGTGGCTAAGAACACTCTTAAGCGTCATACTATGGCACAATATAACAAAACTAGATGCGAGCTAATTGAATATTTTCGTACATTTAGTGGACGTGTTTGCCTAACTAGTGATACATGGACTTCAAGACAAGGTGAGCCTTATATATGTGTTACCGTTCATTGGATTGATAATGATTTTAAATTGCAAAAACGTATTATTGCTTTTGATGTTATGGAAGAGTCGCATACCGGTTTTAACATATATTTGCGTATTAATACTACTTGTACTGACTTTAATTTGCTTGATAAGTTGTTTACTATCTCATTTGATAATGATACGGCTAATACTAATTGTATTCGTCATATTAAGAGTAATATTTCAAGTTTATTATTAGATGGTATGTTTTTACATGTTAGGTGTTGTGCACATATTATTAATTTGTCCGCACAAGAAGGTATTGCTTATATTGCTCCTATTCTAACGCCTATTAGAAAAGTTATTAAGTGGCTTAGAACTACGGGCACAACAAAGCGAAGATACAAACAATTGTGTACGGAACATCAATTGAAACTGAAGAGGTTTTGTCTCGATACATCAACAGGGTGGAATTCTACCTATTTCATGTTAGGTGTTGCAATCAGGTATAAACAAGTTATTACTTCTTTGTATAATGAACATTTTCGTAATGATTCAAATGTACAACTTCTTGATGATTCCATTTGGGAACTTACCGAACCTCTTCATGATCTTTTAAAATCTTATTATGATGCTACAAAGGTTTTTTCGCAAGTATATGAACCAAATGTTCATTTGGTGATCATGCAATGTGTTCAAAATGTTATGGCTATGTCTAGTGTACAAGATTCTAATTTCGATAGTTTAAAGCATGTTGTTTCTTTGATGCGTGTGAAATGGTTGAATTATTTTTCTGATTTTCCTATTATATATGGCATTGCATGTCTTCTTGATCCCTTGTGTTAAAGTCGATCTATTGACAAACATGTTAGATTATTATTATCCGCAATTAGAACAAGAGTATGATGTAAAAAGTTATGTGAACAAATGTCAATCTATTCTTAGTAAATTGCATGATTTGTATAGTGGTAATAATGCACAAGCTAGTTTTTCTTCTTCTTCTATGCCTTTAAAATCTAAAAAAAGTAGATTTGGTGGTTTGAGCAACATTATTTTAAAAAAACAAAAAACGATTTCAAACGATACTTCATCTTTTATCGATGATTATTTATCAGTAACCCATGATATTAACGATGATAGCGATTTTAGCATTCTTAATTGGTGGCGTGAACATAGCCACCAATATCCGATTTTAACCCAAATTGCAAAGGATGTTCTTGTAGTTCCAGCTTCGACAATTGTTTCGGAGTCCGCTTTTAGTGCAGGTAGAAGAGTATTAGATGAAAAACGATCAAGTTTGGCTCCCGAACCCGTGAAAGTATGTGTATGTAAAAAAGATTGGGATCAAGCAATAACAAGAAGACAAGGAATGAAAGATGACGATGATGACGACGAAGATGATCCATTCATGACAATGGATACTATATCGGAATCGGGAGCATCAACCGCCGACGAGAATTGAGAACGTCCAAGAATAAACCGATCAATAATCAAACAAAGGTAAGTAAAGAACTACGTGGGCTTTGATTCTTTCGAGATACGTAGGCATCCTAATTATTATAAGTTTATCAAATAATGATAAAATTGTGGTAATTATGAGCAAGCCTTTTTTTTTTAGCCGAGGCAATGCCCAAGCACTGGGCCCGCCCGGCCCTAGCCCGGGTCAAGCCCGGTCAAAGCACCGCGGGCTAGTGCTAGTGCTCCAAAAGTCGAGCACTGGCACTAGCCCGGGTACCTAGTGCTAGTGCCAGTGCTCGACTTTTGGAGCACTAGCGGCCCGGGTAAGCCCGGCACTACCCCTGGCCCGCCCGGCCTGTGTCCAACTCTAACAATATGCATGCATATACCTCACGTCAAAAAAAAAAAATCAATCTAATCCAAAATTCTAATAAAACAAACAATAATAATGTTTAAACTTGCCAATCAATATTTTAGCAGCTTATTATAGCCAGCCGAGTATATATGATCAGGCATTATGATTGTGAATGTTGATTTGGGACTTCAACTATTTATAGTTGGCTGATTGTGTTTAACTTCGATTAGGATTAGAAATATGATGGAACATAAGTAAAATAATATAATATTCAACAGTCCATAAAAACCGGACTCTCTAATATCACTCGGTCGTTGTGAGAGTTCAAAAAAAGCCTCAAATTATATATATATATATATATATATATATATATATAGATATTAGATTGCGAGCATTTAGCTAAACGAGCAGCGCAGACCACTGTTTGCTTAATAAAGCAACCAAACCAATAATAAAGTTGGGAGTCCCTTGAGATTTAAGGCAGAAAAACTATATCATTAGTTATGCGCAAGGGTCAAGAGACTCAAGAGTCATGCGGAAGGATCCTCTCCAGTTCCTTTTAGATTTGGACGATCGTAAGATCATGACACGTGTTATGAGGAGAAATGGAGGGCTCAGATTTGTAGACAAATATAAATTAGGCCCGAGTACACTCATTCTCCTTTCTCTACTCAAATTCCTCGACAACCAAAACCAATCACTGGCATACTCACCCACCTCCATGCCGGCATCGACATAGCTTTGCGCAGCCACGAAGTTACGAATACCATCGCCCCCTTCAGCCAGATTCTGGGATCACTCACCAAATTCTCTGCACATTCTCTGTTGTGGTCCTAAGTTGACAGCTCACCACTGTACTACTGGCTTACAGCCATTAGATTTGTTGTATAAAAAAGAGGAGCGTAGGAAGGAAGCTTCACTCATGATTCTGCATACACTCTACTACTTCTTGTCTAGATTCAATCTGTCAGTATCTCTTGTAATATTTCTTCTGAATTGTCTCATCTCTTTCTGGGTTAATCAATGAAAGCTACCACCTTTTTGCTCTAATTCTTGTTATTTCAATTACCAAGTTAAATAATTCGTATTATTGGTATCAGACCAGTAGCTCAGTATGGCACCACGGAATCAACCTCCAAACACTGACAATACCGAGGAGATCCAAGCTCGCCAGCAAATAGAGGAGAGGATGTTGCGCACGATAGAGTCGAGAGTGGCGGCAATAGGAGAGTCCATACAGCGTAGAACAGAGGAAACCATGGCGAGGTTTACAGGGATGATGGGTGGAATGTCAGCATAAATGCAGAGGCTTGACAACAGGGTCCAAAACCGTGGCGAGTCTAGCAACCACCACAATAATCAGGCTATGAACAATTTTCCTATCAAAATTGCTAGGGTATAATTTCCTAAGTTTAATGGAGAGAATGTTGATAGTTGGATATTTAAATGTGATCAAATTTTTTCCCTAGGTGATAATATGACTTATGAGTATAAGGTTCTTGTGGCTGCTATGCATTTGGAGGGGGTAGCTATTGAATGACATCAATCCTTTCAAAAAACCAGGAATAAGAATGGATTAGAATCTGTTAAGTGGGATGAATATAAAAAGATCATAGAAATTAGGTTTGGAAGGGTTTTTGATAATCCAATGTCTGCTTTGTTCAACTTGAAGTAAGCTGGTACACCTGTAATCTATCATGGCGATTGGTATTAATCATAGAGTTACCCACCTTTAGTAGATGGGTGCAAGCTAGTACACCTGTCAGTGAATATGATGCAGCTTTTGACAGATTATTGCATAAGGTTGACTTGTCAGAATAGTATGCTGTTAGTTGTTTGCTGGGTGGGTTGGATGACCATTTGGAATACCCTTTGAGAATGTTCAGGCCCAAAAACTTGCAAGAAGCTTATGGCTTGGCTAAGATTCAAGAAGCAGCTCATAGCCTACCTAAAAAAAAACAGAAAGCACTAATCTTTTCGAGCAAACCACCTTTACTGCCCACACCCCCAAAGCTAACCCACACTCCATCATACACTCCCAAGAGTGTTACAACTTCCTATGGTAATCAACAAAGGAGGATTTCCACTACCCCAACTGGTCAGGGTATAGTGACAAGGCATAAGCTTACTACTGAGGAGATGGATGAGAAAAGGAGAAAAGGAGAATGCTTTTGGTGCCCTGAGAAGTTTACCCCGGGACACAAGTGTCAATTTAGGAGGACTGGTCAGGTATATACCTTGGAGGTACATGAAGTGGATTGTTGTGAAGGAGAGGGTAGTGTGGATAAGGGAACAGGCAGTGAAAATACTAAAATGGAGGATCAGATCCTAGCTATGATTTCAGCATGTGCATTGGATGGGAGTTGTCAAACCATGAGAGGAACACTGTCTAAAGAAAAGAAATTGTTGCAAGCCTTAATTGACAGTGGTAGCTCCCATAATTTCTTGGACATTGAGGCAGCAAGGAAATTGGGATGCTCACTAGAGAAGGTCAGTCCAATAGAGATAGCTGTGGCAGATGGAAATACACTCTCCTGTGATCAGATTTGTAAAGGGTTAACTTGGCAGTTGCAAAAAACAGAATTTCAAGCTGATTTCTTCCTCATCCCCTTAGGTAGCTGTGATGTGGTGCTGGGGGTGCAATGGCTAGCAACTTTGGGTCCTATTGTATGGGATTTCCAAGAGCTGACAATGGGATTCACATACCTACGAAAGACATTGGAATGCAAGGGAGAGAAGCCTGGAAAACTCAAGTTAACCCAACCCAAGGGAATGGTTAAAATCACGAACCATTCTCATTAGTTAGCTATGATTCAAGTCAGGCCAGGGTGGTAAAAGAGGCATCTGAGTATGCAGAGATACATGCTGTTTAGGTTCACAGCTCCTCACCTTTTGAGAATCTACCTACTCATATACAAAGGGTATTAGAGGGATATGCAGATGTCTTTGATGAACCCCAAACATTACCTCCATTACCTCTAACCAGAGGGAGCCATGATCATAAGATACCCCTCAAGCATAGGGCAAATCCGGTCAACCTGAGGCCTTATAGATTCCTTGCAGCCCAAAAGGATATTATTGAGAAGATTACCCAAGAATTTATAGATAATCATGGTGATGGCGCATGAATGGTGCGGATGGGATCCAAAGACCTTCCAGAGTGTTAAAGATTATATCTTTAGGACTAGAGGCCATACTAGGTTCACTTTTATTTCTCGCAATTTATTTTGATTTATTGCGTTTATGTATGATTTAGTAGTTTTACCTAACTCGTAAATAGTTCACTAGAGTTTTAGGTCAAATAATAAATCAAAGTCCCTAATAATATTGAGTTTATTTGTCATCCCACACCAGTAGCACCTATTAAGCCCTAGATCATTAGTGATGGGTTCTGCCAAAGCGAAGTATCACTTCTAATCTTGGGATAAATACGGGTAAACTTATGAAGGGGTTTACAAGTTAAGTGTGGTTGACTCAACAATACCAGTAAGGAGTCCTTACATGTTGAGGCAAAAGGAATAGGTTGATATTGGATATAACCTAAACCAGGAATTATATTAGATATAATTAGTGATGGGATTACTTATCTGAATGGTTTAGTCTGAGTGACACGCCAAAACTGGCTTAGACTAACTTATTTGGGATCTTGGAATCATTTTATTCTCTTAGGGCATTGGATTGAATAAAATGCTAAATAACTTTAGTAGTAATAATTCAAAAACTCAAGTTATTTGTATGATAAATGTTAATTACTTTGCAATATAATTAACAACAACCGATTTTATTTTGTGTTCAAATCCTTGGGAAGGAGCGTTGAGCGACTATAACTTTCTCGACTGGGTCGAGACTTGGAAATAGTTTTCAAGAATTAAGTTAAGCTGGATTATATCTTAGAGATAGGAATCCGTGTTTTCCTTAAAAACAAAAGGTTCTATCTTAGAGATAGTAATCTGTTTTCTTTTCGGAAATGGTTATTTCACCTAAAAGATCATCAAAGGACAAGAATTGTAATGAGTGTCTTATTTCTAATATGTCAATTACTATTAGATAGTAAAAACTAATGACATTATTCCGCTACTCAATAACAAGGTTCATTGAGTACGCGAGGATATGGAGGTTTAAAAGACATTAGAAATTTCGATTATTGAATCGAATGTGAGAAACCGGTTGGGTTTCACGTGCTCAACATAACGGTTATTTTGAAAACAATGAGCAATTGTGCCAATAGCAATTGTTGGACAAAGACATCATTCTGTAGCAGGAAGATGAGACGAATGGAAATATTGCTTCTATTTAAGTTTTATGTCATAGATTCAAAATGATAAATTCTACACCAAGGTATGTATTATATACCGTCGGATATTAAGAGTCTTATATTTTTGAAATGTGAAGACATTAAGGAGTAGAAGTTTTATCAATTGAGAGGTTGAACCGACGTATTGGAATTTGAGCAATAGTTGCTATTTTATCGTGGTTTATTTTGAACTCTATATTAGATATGAGAGTTTCTCCCCTCGTAAAGAAGAATAGTTGTTCTTACCAGTACATAGGAACATTGAGTTCCATTTGCTTTGTTTTGGAAACAAGTTCATGACATAAATTTACGCCTAAATCAAATGATTGAAAAACCAACTTGTACATAGCATTGTCGTTTGAGTCATGCAAACATGCATTGAATTATTCCTAGGAAATACATTCTTGAGTCTTTTGACTTTGAGTCATAAGACATTTTCAAATGTTTCATGATAGAAGACATAAATTACCTTTTTGGAATTGGTGAATTAATTGTTGACTTGTATGCTTTTGTGCAAATCAATGAGTATGACTATTCGAGTGGTTTTAATTAGATATTCCATTTATAAATGTTTTGATAAATACGGTTATATTTATGCAACATAAATCTTTAACTTTAAGAAAGTTAAGAGATTTTTCACAATAAAATATAAATTCAACTTGACAAGTACTATTGACGGTTCGATTAGATCGAGATGGTAAATGTTCGAGTCAAGTATTTGATTTGATGACTATGATGGATATTTGTAGTACAGTATTACAAATTACCTCGATTCTAAACATCATGAATTGTGTGTTCAGATTGAAGGGTTAAATCATAGTGGGATGATTCGATCAATGATGAGTCAAGCTGATCTTCCGTCAACTTTGTTATTTTTTTTTTAGTTTAATTTTGACTTCAACACTAAACATAACTTTGTCAAATTTTGTCAATAGTAGGTGCAAAGACTCCATATCACTATGGATAGGAATAATTCCTAATTTGTCAATTTTTCCTTAAGTTCAAATACAAATTAGATTTGTGTTTCTTTGGAAGAAACAAAGGGTATATCCCACTACAGCCTTTTGAGAACATAGTGTTTGTTGCTCAAAGAGGTGTCCTTTTGGAAAGACATCATCTTTCGAAAATGACAAGTGGGAGAAATGTTTATCTCGATTAGATTCGAGTAGGGCAACAAATAGTTCTATCATACATAATCCTAATATATCACCCCTATTTAAATTTTGGTGAGAATTATTGAGGAAAGATGGATCTAACTACTGTTTAAGAAACATGTAGTAATGCTCATGACCATGCTCAATGTAGGTTTAAAAGGAAAATAAATTTGACAAACACATGCTTAGAAATTTGTTTGATCTGAATTCTAATAACTTACTTCGTTAAGTAACACGTCTTTGAACTACTAGTATCATGACAAATCAAAACTCCAAATGGTTAGAGACCATAAAATTTGAGATGGATTTCGTGTCTGAAAATCAAGTCTAGGATTTGGTTAGATTTGGTTATTTTGCTAATAAATGGGTAGCGCTATTTTGTGCATATTATTTTTCTAAATAAAAACAGACATGAGAAAGAACATGGTATTTCTTCAAAGCTAGAAGAGTTGATGAAAGTTTTATCATCAATTCTATGCTAACATCCGTTCGAATATTCCTAACATCTCATCATGATTATGAGATTCATCACATGAATATCGATACTGCTTCCTAATGGTTATTGGAAGAAGATGTGCATGGGCGCATCTTAAAGTTTGCAAACGCATGCACAGCAAGTGAAAAATTCAAGTTAGCATTTTAGTAGTCTTCTATTTAGAAGTCAACTTTGGAAGTTGGTCTATTAAAATATGAAAATAACTCTTGTGTAGACAAGAGGTTTAGTGGGAGCATAGATATATTCCTAATTTTATATATTGGTATATATTGATCGGTAATGGCAAATAATAATCCAATGTCGAAGTCATGTGAGACTTGAATTGGTAAATGAAACTTGGTGTAAGATATAAGAGTACAATCGTACAAGGTGTACATCTTAAACATATACTAGAGAATAATTTTTTTTAGTGGGAGCATGTACTTTGATGTAATGCTTATTGAAATCAATGTAAGAAAATTCTTAGAGAGATTTTCCTTTATGTCTCTTGACAGTATTTCTGTATGCTTAGAGCATGGTGTACATATCTTATGATGCCTAACTGGATCAAAGATGCAATTTCAGTTGAATGGAGGGTTGCGGTTGTTGAGTAAATTTTGGATCGCTGTGTTCATAAGTTGAGCATGATGTGTTAAAGTTTGAGAAACCGATAACATATCAATGATCAAAATAATTTTGCAAGTTATATCACCGTATTGATTAGATCAATGATGGGTGATTAGCAAAGTAAGTACAATTTTACAGTAATGTAAATTTATTGGCTAGACCTTCGTCATAGGGTAAGCAAGAGAGGCATACCATGACAAATAAGAATCAAACACTTTGGAGAGTGATTGTGATTCATATGATTGTTTTGATAGGATTTGGATAACATGATTGCAAAACAGTACTTGTGACATTTATCATTTATCGAAATTTATTACTTCGATTGTTCATTTAATTATGGTTTAGAATTAAATGATTGTCCAAATAATATTATATCCTAATAGGTTGCAAGATGAGGTCTTGATTATGAAACTCTATTAGGTGAACAAGGATAATTATTATGTAGTCCCTGGTCTAGGTTGTTGAACTTTGATAGCGTTTCACGCTAATGATGGACACTTTAACGACTTAACATGACTGGTTTGCAAGTTGATTCATTAACTCTGTTTCATGAGTTTCGGGACTAGGGAAGTCATGAATCGCTTGCATTGATATGAGTTTGGAATTCGTATTGGACAGACCCGTTTTGTGAATTGTTTACAGATTTTTACAAGTCATTAAAAGAATTTCACATTGACTATTGTGACACGGTTCCTAAACTCGAGTGCGTCATTTTCTCTTGCTAAAAGATTGGTAGGTTGTGATGTTACCTAACACTCGCTGTTAAAAGGGGTAATAAAGGTTACATTCGCATTATCATGAACCTAGTAGAGAGATTTGGATGTGCAAGATTGGTGTTGTTCTCCCATTTGAACTAATGATATCACAACGATAGCCTTACAAAGTAAACATGCATAGTAAAACCGTGCAAGTGCAGCTCATTTCGTTTAATTATGATGTTAATGCGTTAATGTCCATATGACGTATCATTAGATCCATGTCTTGCTAATGCTAGAATCACAAGTTCACGACTACTGGAACGATATCTTGGTTACTTGGCTAGACGGGTTATCTGATCTGGTACGTTTTTTGCGTACACGTTCTTACTTTTGTAAAAAAAAAAAAAATTATAGCTGCTGGAATTCAGAAAAGTTAACAGCATGCATGTATATCTATCAGTAAACAGGTTTAATGATTTGGTAACACCTTCAAATTAAACTTATTAATGAAAATATTATCGTTCGACCAGCCTCAAACAGTCAAACTTAGTTACTCTTGGTTTTTGTTGGAGGTTAAAATGAAGAGGGCTACAGGTTGAGTCTGTACTATACACAAAGCTAAAATAGTTGATCTACGTATACATACGTCTGATTGCTTATATGTTCTTTAGTTTCTTTTAGAATTCTAATTTTGTAAGAACCACAAAATTTTAAGAACCAAGAAAATTCAAGCAAAGTCTACTTACAATATTATTTCTCATGATTCTGATCATGCTCTGTAAGGATGGCAGCATAAGGTATATTGTCTTTCATGATACTCGAGCAAAGCAATACAAATGCTTGTTAAAGATCATTATCTCATAATTTTTTTTTGGCAAACGAACATCAAAATGAAACAAACATTCAGATAGGAATTTATTCAAATTAAAAATACACTATTCGATCGCCTCCTATGTGAATGGAGCAATCTCATACACTTTGATCCAGGACGAAGTTGATTCTCTCAATTGTTACGCAAGAACTAAAAAACTCCACCTAAGATAAACTCACCTCGATGACTCTCCTCTAATTTATGTGTCGCATTTTCTGTACATATAACTTATACATAGTACAGGACTACAGGGTATTCTCCAACATGATATGTGGGGAGCAACTTTCTACTAACCCTTTGCTAAACAGAGAACACTTCAGATTCTGTGAGCGTTCTTTGATGCGAGAAGTTCACGTCGATACACTCTATATATGCTTTGCTTGAAAATACACAGCAAAAGGTGACTTATTTTTCCCGTTCTAAGACCACAACTCTTTTTCACAATATAACGGACGACATTTCTAGACGGGTTATCACGTAGCATCAAGCTAGACTTTCTGTGACATTGTATAACAATACAAACTTACAATTTTTAGAAAACATGGAAGTATGAAACCACTGTCATAACTCAGAATTGTAAACTCAGGGAAACTTGAATTTTCCAGAATCCGCAGGAGTCCAAATAGCACCCTCCTTTTATATGAACAACTATTTCAATTTATTCTTTGTTTGCCGCTACCTTCTGCACAGACATGACTTTCCGAGCGACCTTGCAATGACGCAGACAATTTCAAAAGTTTGTATTAGATATTACCGCCGTACTATCAGGATGCTGGCATTGAACAGCTAGAAGAAGTTTCCCTACAAAAACAAAATAAAAGGAAGCCAATATAGACATGAAATTCCACCTAAAAGGACGCATTAGGAAGCACCAGCAGTAACATTTCCAATTGTCTTAAGATCAAAGATCTCAATCCAATAGCCATCAGGATCTTTTATGAATGCAATCCTCTTCATTTTACCTGTAAGCAGATCACATATACCACCTTGTAAACAATCTTACCACGAACCATTCCATGGGTCATAAAGGTACTAAGGTAGAATGAGATGCACAACTTTGTGGTATGAAGAAATATGATCAAATTAGAAAACCAAAGACTTACCGTCATCAGGTTTCTTTACAAACTCTACGCCTAAGCTCTCAAATCTTTCACATGCCTTGTAAGTATCATCAACAGTAACTCCTATGTGTCCTGTGAAGGGAACGGGCAAAACAGTAACTTAGAATACCAATCAACTCAACAGCATTTATCAATACAAACTATAGGGTGATGGTGCAATTTGACATTTAACAATATATTAATAGAACACCCTGCTTGTTCACTGATATTTCTTCTCTTTATCGAGCAGTGTTGAGTAAATGCTCACTAAAGGACAGGAAAACGGTAGGGACATCACCCTTGGCCCCATTTGAACAAGATGACATCTTTAATACCATGTGCGATCAAAGGAGTCATTCACGACATGAACAATTTATCAATCACTTTTTTTTTTTTGAGCGTAGTAGCCTGCAAACCACGCCACGCTAGGTCAGCCATACTTGCGTGCGACAGGCTCAACCTGATGGCCCAGGGGGGACGCCATTACGGCAACACATATCTCCAGGCACAGGAAGAACCATGGCAGCCCACATCCCCACATAGGCCCATTAGGGCCCAAAGCTACCCCCCTCCCCCCCCCCCTCCCCTTGCTCTAAAAATCATAAATGGAAAATATGTAAAAGGTTTGATGTCGTTTTATGTTCACATCAAAAACCAAGGTGACAGTTGATATTTATCTTGCAACAGTAGGAAATGACAAATATCAAGTCCTCGCAACGATCAAAGAAATTACATTCTTGGTAGGTAAGTCCGGCTGACCTAGTTAGGGTCTCCTACTGTCCAAAATTGATTAAGCTAGGTTTACGGGACTAACCACGTGACTATGTGAACGAGGGGTGGTAAGGGGTCCTCCTCCCATGAATGCTAGGTGGGAGTTGGACTTGGGTTCTCAACATCACCAAGTTGTCATCCCAACATGATTGGCTAGACTGGCCCTAGCAGCTAACCCCCTTCCCCCACTCTTTCTTTATCTTTTTTATTTTTTATAAAAAAAAAAAATGCTACTCGGTTTTTCCTGTGTACCTGAAAATTTTTAGGAAGTTTGATATTGCTCAAATTTCACATGAAAAGCCAGGGTGACAATTGACACTCTTCTTGCAATAGTAGGAAATGAAAAAGCATCAAGTACTCAAAAAGACTGCCCTTAACGCCCATAACAACCCCCCGCCCCACCCACAGAAAAAAAAAGAAGAAAATACCATGGCTATCCTCATTTACCAAATTGAGGAAACCTCAGAAATCTGCAACAATGGGAATATGACATCAAAAAAAAATGACGGCATTCAGTCTCAGATGTCTGGACAACCAATATAGTCCAATTAACAATGTCAACCAACTCTGTATTTTCCTTATAAGAACCACATTGCATACTCAACACTTCGACATTCATTAAAAAAACAAAAGAATGAGTAACTTCTATATAATAGCAGGAACTCAACATCTGGCACATATCCATGTAGCTGAGTTCAATCAAACTAGCCTATAAAATCCATCCGAGCTATATGCCAATAAAACACTTCCAAGAAGCAGCCCCAACAACCATCCCCACTCCTACGCCCATGCAGCCATGTCCACAACACTAAAGCAATAAACTATAAAAACTATCAATGAAGGAGACAAGATAAGATGTGTTTGAATGTCCATACACTTCGGCCAAAAGCTAAGAGGGAAAAAAGGCATACCGAATCCACGAGGCTCTGAGTTTCCATTGTGATAACCCTTGAACTCAGGATCGTTCTCTGTACCCCAGTTGCTGTAAAAAATACACATCTGTCAGATAAAAATAGGGAGGTAGCACCAATAGGTAAAACAATAGATCTTGCAGAATCACATAAAAGCACTCACTGAGTAAGTTCGATAGTAGCTTTCTTACTAAAAGTCCAAACAGTACGGTCCACTGGATCAGTTGGAGCCGAATCAAGATCCTGCACAAAGCAAAAGCCAACTTAAATAACAGAGACCTCCAAACCAAGAAGCAATACCATTTTAAATAAGACGATTCTCAAATGAAAACCTACTTAATAAACATACACAGATGCTGTTTAGAGATTAAACACTTCTGGAGAGTTATAATGCAGGAACGGAAGTTCACAGAAAGGGCAGTAACAACTACATATCCTCCATGTGTCTGAAAACGTCGTGCAAAGAAACAAATGAAAATTGAATCTTGAATTCTATTAGTACCCAAAATTTCATGCACACAAAGATATGGCAATAAGGCATTCCCAACCTCCTTTTGATAGTTTCAATATATATCCTCTGTGCCCAAAAAGTCATGCACAAAAAGTTATGTCAATATGGCATTCCCAAGCCAACCTCTTTGTGTCATTTTGCACCAACAGCCACACCTTACAACCTTCTGGTTTGAATATGGTTGAAGTACCCTTAAATAATTTGCTTCAAAATCTTAGAGAAAGGTTCAAAAATCTCCAGAACACTGCCGTGCTTTTCATTTCCCTTCACTGGCCCTCACTTCCACATGCTTAGACAGACATACAGACAGACAGAGAGCGAGCAACAGAAATGAGAAAGCTTAAGAAGTCTCCACAACACTGTACGCTTTCCATTTATGTTCTATTGGGCATTGGTCTCACTACTTTAGCTACAAAGAAACTCAAATGCAGACCTCCAATGGTAACAAATGAACACCTAATAACTAGCTTCAGAACAGAAATCAAAACTGAACATGTATGACAACTTGTCCTCACTAACTGCTTTTGAGTAACTTCTAACAAGATGATCAACCTTTCCCCTTCTCTTTCACTGACCTTAAGTCTTCCACCTTAACAACAAAAACACTGCCATAAATACCTCAAACAAAGAAAACGAAAACTTTAACAACTAGTCTCAAAACTAAATCTTTAATTGCTCATATACAAGTCTGTAAATCCATGTGATGTCTACTGATTAGATGTTCTTAACTATTTTACAAATTAAACACCATCGACAATTCTCTGTCAATATTATAAATAAATCAAAACATGTACAACATCTCTCGTTCTACTTCCTTCGCCCACCCCCTCCATCGCCAATTTATCCCCAACCCTTACCAATGTAGATAATATACTGGTCACTAACTCACTAGCAAAAGAATCTTGTGAGCTAATTGTTTCACAACTTCTTAGTCGAATTGGTGTCCAGCTACCAATGGTATCAAAGGCTTCAGTTCTTCAGGAACCAAGCCAATGTATCAAAGCACCATACCGGCTCACCTTATCACAGAACTGACTAAAGCACTGATTCTCAAGTTCACATAAAAAATGAAAGGAAAAATTTCTAAATCCTACCTTTTATGTACAAAAACTTCCAAACTCCTACCTTAATTTTAAAAACTTTCCAAATCCTACCTTACAAAACTATTTTTTATCAAACTCCCACCAAAACTTTGTCTCCGGCGGGTTTGACTGTTTTCCGGCGGACATTGACCTTATCACAGGTCTTGCACGTGATCATTTGATCACCTCTCTCATCTTCCTCACCCGCGTAACTGCCCACCCTCACCCCCATTTCATTCCACCCATTTCTTTTTTCCTTTCCTTCACAAATTTCTTTGTTTCTTCTCAACAATCCCCACCCGCGTATCTCGAAATTCATCTTCTCCTCACTTTTCCTGACCCATCCTCTCCTTCACGTTAAAGCGACCATCTTCTCCTCATCTCATCTTGAACAATAATGACGGATTGGGATCA
This sequence comes from Spergularia bocconei, assembly GCA_963457585.1. NCBI lineage: Eukaryota > Viridiplantae > Streptophyta > Magnoliopsida > Caryophyllales > Caryophyllaceae > Spergularia > Spergularia bocconei. Next base: position 11,885,452 of record OY734959.1, read on the forward strand.
ATTAGTACTTCCGATCAAAACACAACTACTCTAAAAAGGTATGTTAAGGCTTTATTTACTTTTAATTTCACTTTGATTGCAATTAAACCCAAAAATTTGAATCAATGGTGCTATAACTAAACCCAACATGTGATGTAAATAAACCCTAATTAATCACTTTTTTTTGGAATTATGCGTCAATTAGTGAAATAATTAGTAGGTGAAATTGTAGGGAGAAATTGTAGGGAAAACGAAGGAAATCGCGCCAGAAATTGGAGGGAAAACGAGGGAGAAATGTCAAACCCGCCGGAAAACACTCAAACCCGCCGGAGACAATGTTTTGGTAGGAGTTTGATAAAAAATTGTTTTATAAGGTAGGATTTGGAAAGTTTTTAAAATTAAGGTAGGAGTTTGGAAGTTTTTGTACATAAAAGGTAGGAGTTAGAAAATTTTCCAAAATGAAAATGCATTTTAGCTGATAAAGAGAATTTAGAAATCGCAAAGGCAATGTTGGGATTTCACAATGATCATTACTGTTCATTCTGTAACAAACTAGTTGGTTACAAGCATCAACTACATAATACCATCAACCGAGTGTCGAACTAAACTACACACTATTGAAAAAGTTGAACTAAATGACCACAAGTCCTTTAAACTTGTTAAAATAGTGCTTCAAAACACAAAACAGAAAGTTCAATAGACGAGAAGGAACATTTTTTTTGTCTTCTTAACACATTTTCATTTATCAACTCTACATAGGAGAACCACTCCAGTGATAAGTTGGTGAAGACACAAACGTTTCTCACATTTCATCCTAACTGAAAAGCTAGACAAAACGTAACACGTATAGCAGGAAAAGCATGCAAGTGAAAGCATTTGCAACGGAGACTCAGAGACTGGCACATGCTAAATCTTACTGTATACTTGTAGATCTGTCAACTTAATTTGTATCACCGATCTCAAACCAAACCAAACAAAACAACAACAACAACAAAAAAAAAAAAAAAAAAAAAAAAAAAAACATTGATATCATGATTTTCAAGATACTATCCATACTAAAGTAACTCTACATGGAGAACCACTTCAGTGATAAGTTTGTGAAGACACAAGCATTTCTCACATTTTACCCTAGCTTAAAAGATAGACAAAAAATCTCTTTGTGTGCGCCCTCAAGTCCACAACAGTGACATCTAGTTAATACACTAATTCAAAATATAAAGACCATACAGATTTTAAATAATCCGTACATCACCACAATAAGGCAGTAAAAGATAAGCTATTGCATGTACATACCTCGTAACCCAAAAAGTACAAGCTGAATTTCATCTCTGGAAAATCTAACCTCTTTAGAAGCCTGCAGAAAAACCAAATATTAAATTAATTTCAAATGTAAAACAAAGCACTTTATTTAATTGTAGGGATCCGATATTTTTATTAGAAAAAGAAAAAAAAACTGCAGGAGATGCAAGCAATTAGTCTACTTTAGAGTCTTAGACCCACTCAAAAACCAGATTTTACTTCGTTTCAAAAAAAAAGAAAAAAAAAACAGAATTTACCTAGCAGCATAAGCCTAAATCCTGCTGCTCATAGTCGATAAATTTCCCAAATTCAGATAGCTAGCAAACTCCCGTCACAACTACAGTAAAATCATTAGGCAGTAGGCACTATATTCATCCCCATTACCTCAAATCACTAACGTTCTTTAAGGCTCACTCATGGTTTTGCATCTTAACGTAAACGACATACTTTCAAAGATGAAGGAAAATTAAGCACGAGTGGCAACACACTGCCTCCATCCAAGATTACTGCTTACCTTTCACTCCTTCGTCTCATATCTGCCTTAGATTGGTTATTACGCGTATGATGTATTGGTATAACTAACACCCTTTAAATACTCCTACAATCTTTTTCAACAAAGGTTTACCCTCTTTTGTTGGTTATCAAAGCTTTCTAAATCGGGTAAATTTGAACTCTATAAGCAAACATAAGAATATAAGATACAAAAATGACAATGAACACTATCAACAAAATTTACGATTCTTGTTTCGTGAACAACGAAGAGAACAACACAATTTAACTAAAAATTACCACTACCAAGTACCAAGGAACCAAATAATGATGTAAACTGTGTTTAACAACGATTAACAGTAACTTACGACATGCCGAGAACGCGAGAGTAAAAATCCAGACTGATTTTCGGGTCCTTAATCCTAAACATCTGTACCAAACAAAATCGAAAAAACCGAAACGATCAATCTCCAATCACAACTCACAACGCCCAATCAAATCAATTGATTATGATTAACAATTTAGTAAAGATTACACTCTCATGCATCAAAATTAAGCTCACTAAATCAATGAATTGGGTAAACAGCACTGGTAAAAAAAAACATAATAAAAAGAAAAATTACAGTTTGCTGCATGATGTAACCCTTAGTAGCGTCATCAGGGATTGCCTGGAGCCCAGGATTGTTGGAAACAGATTCTTTCGTCTCCGACGACTTTGACGAAGAATTTACTGTGAAACGACGAAACTGATTGTTACACTGCACAGTAAAAAAAAAAAAAAAAGTTAAGATTGAGAGAAATGCAGGTAATTTTTGTGAAGAATTATTGGAAGTGATTGAAGAAAAGGAGTAATTTCGAGCCTGATTGTTGTTGAGTGAGGTGTGAATAGTAGAGTAGAGGAGACGGATGGAAGAAGAAGGGGTTTTTGGGGTGAGTTTGAAGGTGGAGACAGCAAGACGATGGAGTAAAGAAGAAGATACTCCTATGATTGAATAAGCCATTTTTAGAAGGGTGTTTATGTGTGTTTGGGCTTAATTTCTAGATTGCAGGGAAGATTGGCATTGGACAAAAAATTTCAAAAAAATTGCTAATGCCCCTCCTCGAATATCTTATCTTACTAGTTTTTTAGCCCGTGCAAAATTACACCGTTCGTTATATTAAATATTAGGATGAAATCCCGTGCGTTGCACGGGTTTCTTAATAATGATTTCTATTTAACTTATTAAAACTGAAATTTGTAATTTATGTTTGGATATACATATTGTGTGGTAAAATCTCTATTTAATAAAAACAAATTCATAGTAATCTGTAAAGTTTTTTATACATTGTATAACGTATTTGTTTTTCGAGTTAGCGGTTTGATGGTCACGAAAAAATATTTCAAAACAATTATGAAACTTCTCGTTAGATTCTTGGTGAAAATTAATTTCATAAGTGTATAATATTATAATCCAGTCATTGTATTTTGAGAGATATTAACGTTAAAGGAGTGTCACGAAAGTTAAGCTCTTTTTTTTTTACAATGAATGGTACTCCCTCTATTCATTTCCAAGCTTCCTATTTTTCTTTTAGGGGAATTCACTACCAAGCTTCATGTTTCCAGTTTTTATAACTTCTGAGCCACTGAGAGGCCTCCTCCATTCCTAAAACTTTGTGCAAAAGGCAACATGAAGCTTGGAAATGAATGGAGGGAGTAGTTTGAGTTTAGACAGACACTATAGGTTATATTAGACAATTAGATTAAAATTATACAACCAATAGGTTGTTAGTGGCTAGCTATACTTTTGGAAGTCTCTTGGAAATGTTCTTTCGGATGATAAATATATCAGCTAATTCTTTTGAAAAAACAAACAAAGAAGGAGAAGAAACAAAGCTTATACAATTATATTTATACAACCTATAGGCTAGATATTGGACACGCTTATTAAAAACTCATGCACAAAGTGCGTAGGTTTATAACGTATTTCGTTGAGCTAGGATAAGTACATATTGTACGTCTTGCGTTTGGTACTGTAATTGTGATTGGAAACACCTTCTACACTAACGCATATCGTACGCTAATCCTAACAAATGAAGAAGGCTAACTACAATCTAATACTGCATATTAACTGACAATAATAGAAGTTATATAAGGGTTCTAAATAATTCTTGAGATGAAAATCATATTGGAACCATTTATTATCAAGAGACATGAAAATTGACGAATTCAAGATCATCACAAAGTTTCCAGATGAAAACCCACCAATCTTTTGCAATAAAATTAACATTTCAGCCAAAAAAAAAAAAAAAACCAATCACATTTAGCAACCTTCACTTGATTTTTAGATGAATATAGTTAACATTAACTCCTAATTAGAATGTGTATTATCGTACTATAGCAATTATATGACATAGGACTTTGGAAACTACGTATTAGTAGGATTGTCTATAAATATTATTATTATTAGAAGATTGTCTAATTAAAAGAGTTTCACATAAACTTATAATATTAAAAAATTGTCAAAACTCTCTAATAACCTCCGGTCATTGTGAGAGCTCTAAAAAAGCCTCCTTTATTAGTATAGAAGGATTTTAGACTCGACAATTTTAAATTTAAGATGATGATTACTAATAATACACTAATAGAATTAATCTCCATCTGTAACTGATTAACTATACAAAATCAACATTACAACGAATTGTTGGCCGTATACTTTGAATTTGCCAAAATATGTCAAACATAAGTACTCCTTACTAGAAATATAATGCTAAGCTACAACCATGCCCATACTTTAGCTGCTCATGAGACATTAGCATAGTCAGTCAGATTAAGAACATTTGTGTCTGTGTCTCATGTTTAAATTGATAACGGTGAAAAAGAAGGGTTAGTCCGAAATACAGCTTCATCTTTTATGTGCTCATTAAGTAAACCAACATTTCTACAATTTTGTGATTTGCCCTTGACACTTGACAGGAGGTGAATGTTTGAATTCTTTTTACAATTTGAACAGGAAACACAAACTTACGAGTACATGTAAACTGACAGAAGGGTTACAAACAGTATGTAGGAGTGTATCATCCTACAACTTTGATCGTGATTTCTCTATGAGCTCTCGCCTGAGAAGCTTTCCAGAAGCTGATTTCGGGATGCTACTTAAAAATGTAACCTTCCTCAACCTCTTGAAAGGTGCCACCTGCGAGAAAGAGAGATCCATGATTATTTCCAAATGGTTTGGAAGTCATCTCAAAGTGGTTTCTAGAAAATTCGGACTTGAATTGAGTAAAGAGAGTAGGGTCCTGTACCTGATCTGAAACAAACTTGATCACATCTTCCTCCTTCAGGGAGCTCTTAGGTGATCGAACAGCATATGCAATCGGAACTTCACCAGCTTCGTCATCAGGGAAACTGACAATGGGGGGAGCATAAGTAGACTGTCATTTACTTAATAACAGGTATCTGTCTGAAGATGGGCAGAAAAGGTGTGTTCACAAGAACTTACGGAACTACAGCAGCGTCCAATATTTCAGGATGAGATATCAAAACAGCTTCAAGTTCTGCTGGTGCTACCTGATAAAAGCAGGAACCAAATAGTGGGGTTTATCAGCATTGAGTAGGACTGTAGGATATTAAAGTTTAAGCAGAGGTTTCAACCTTCAAAGGCTCATTGGATTAAAGAGTCCCTATAGTAACGTATTCATGCACAGCTGTGTGACTGTGCATGCAAAATGTATAAAAAACTCTTAATCTTGATGATCATATTATCATACTGCATCAAAGTATAATCCTTACAAAAACGATAAGATCAACACTGCATCATTCAGTACCCATTGTGGATGTGTATAGGATAGAACTGTTAAGATATAACCAATTATTGGGTCTCAACCATCAGTCTAGACTTTTGGTTGAGTTGGCTCTTTAACATGGTATCAGAGCCTCAGTGACCCTGAGGTCTCAAGTTCAAATCTTGGGAGCCCCCTCCTTTTCAAGTGGAATTTCAGCACAATGTTGTGCATGACTTTTGGTTGAGTTGGCTCTTTAACAAGAACATCATATGAACCAAGCTAAGTATGCTTGTTTTCACAGCGGAAGCCATGCAATCCACTATTAGTCGTTTAGGTGGAAAAAATATTAGACTAGAAATATGTCATCTTTAATACCATCTGAGAGAAAACAGGAAGAGATACAGAATCAGCAGCAAGGAATAAAGGAAAACAGATATACCAACACATAAACAAAAATTAAATAGGATGCAACAGAGCAATAAAAACTAAATAGCATATGGCAATTCCTGTCACTTCTTACCTGATAGCCCTTGTATTTGATAAGTTCTTTAAGTCTATCAACCACAAAGAGTTGCCCTTCTTCATCAAAGTACCCAAGATCTCCTGTATGTAACCAGCCTTGACGATCAATAGTCGACTTCGTGGCTTGAACATTGTTGAAATAACCTGTTAATAGACCGTGTATCATCTTAAACTTAGCTGTATACATTCCGTACGAAATTTAAGACAAATTACACATTCAAACATCAAACTTAGGAAAGATTCGCTAGTGTGTTGTACAATGAAGATGTGCCTATATATGGAGATTGAAGAGAGGAAAAGAAACCAAAGGTCTACAACCACAGATTTAATCTCAAACAAAAATAAATCTGAATCTCATCTGTTATATAAGAATCCACCCTTTTTGATAGTGCTACACATCTTGAACTTGTATTGATAGTGCTACACATCTTGAACTTGTATTGATAGTGCTACACAGCTTAAACACCAATGTGGCAGTTCAAGGACAACAGAGGTTCAGGATAGTTGCATTTGGAACTGAAGATTTCCAGCAACAAACAATGCACAATTCTAATGTCGAAGCTCTAGCTCGTGCAATATGATTGATGATAACATATGATGATCAACATGGACATTGAAATGTACCTTTTTACATTTGAATATATTTCATTAAAAAGTTAAAGGGCATAACTTAAATTTCACAGTTCACATGTACCTTCCATAATATTAGGCCCGCGTACCCATATTTCACCTAGTTGATTCGGAGGAAGAGGCTTCAGTGTATCTACGCCAACTATCTGAGCTTCAACACCCGGGACCAATAACCCAGCTGAGCCAGAATTTCGAGCCCCAATCCTTTCGTGCTCCAAACAAACCACTCCAGTTGTTTCCGTCATACCATAACCCTGAGATAATGACAATGCATATGACATTTATTATCACCTAAGACTCTTTACCGATCAGAGCTTAACACTCCAGCTCCAACAACACAGAGACATTAATTAAAACTTTCTGAATTAAACTCCTCCTATGATCTTATAAAGCAAACATGTAGCAAAAAGAAGAATGTGTTAAGTGCATAATTTTACCTGCATAATCAAAGCATGAGGCAACTTCTTAGTACACTCAGACATCATCTCCTTACCAAGAGGAGCAGCTCCACTACCAATTTGCTTCAGAGACGACAAATCGTATTTGTCGACAGCACTATGCTTAACCAATGCAAGTACTATAGGAGGAACAATCCACATGTGTGTAACCCTATATCTCTCAATAGCTTTCAACATCATCTCGAAATCAAATTTCGCCATTGTAACAACTGCATTACCTTGTTGCAGCTGGGCGTACAGAATCACAGACAGTCCAAAAACATGAAACATAGGAATCACACAAAGGAACACATAGTCCACTTCACCAAACGTTACCTGGTCACTCGTTATCATAACTGATGCAGCAATAAATTTCCCATGACTCAACACGACACCCTTACTAACACCAGTTGTGCCAGATGAATACAACAGTGCTGCAGTGTCACTTTGTCTAATCAAAACATTAGGCAAATTCACAGCAGACCTATTAACCAAATCACTGAAGTAAACCAATTTCGAACTCGAAACGACATCGTTACCCTTACCCCCCTTGGAACCTAACATCAATACAGGCAACTCAAAACCCTTCACTTTGTCCAACAACTCTGGGACAGTAACAACCAACTTAGGATTACAATCAGTAACTTGTTTCCTAAGCTCAGACACAGTGTAAACAGGATTAACAGTAGTAGCAATTGCACCAGCAGCAATAATACCCAGAAAAGTTATAGGATATTGGATTGAATTAGGAGCAAAAATAAGAACAACATCCCCTTTTTTAATACCCAATTCAATGAGTGAATGTGCTAGCTTAGCAACCATAGATTTCAACTGGGTAAAATCAAATATTTGCCCAGAATCAGAATCAATTAATGCAGGCTTATGGGGAAAAGATGAGATATTTCTGAAGAGAAATGAGACCATACTCAAGTTTTGTTCTTTGGGGAACTCCAATGGTGGCCTCAACGATCTGTATATGCAATCTCTGCCATACCCAGAAAGCTCCATGCTTTGTATCTTGCTTCTGAAGCTTTGATTTCTTGTTGTTTGGTTACTCAATGTAATACTGAGAGAGATAGGGAGAGAGGTGGGAGCGCGCCAGCTATATAGTGGACAGGAAAATGACGTACTGTACGAACCTAAAAATTGGACCAAAATGGATAGGTTTTTACTTTTCAAACGTAATGCTAGTCTCGTGCGAAGAACTCGTGAATATTGACGAAAGCGCAAAAAAATGTTACACGACGACGTATCCTGGCCATGTGTTAGGACGTAATCCTCTGATGATCGTAGACTTGTATTCGTAATATATGATATCCGAACATATTTTAGCTGATAATACAATATGCATTCAGAGCGAGAAGAGAACGGACTCTCAAGCTTGATAAAAAAACGAGTGAACAAATGTCGAGGCAAATAAGCTATGTATTAACCCCAAAACACCAACCAGTTCAATGATACTGGAAAATAAGTTATAGTAAGATAAATTTAACCATAGTTGATACGACTTAATCACTTGAATATTAACCATCGTAATTCAGGAATATGAGATTTCATTTTGATAGTACTCACTACTCAGTATTAATGATAAATTTTGGGGACGTTATGGGGGGACCATAATATATTTCCTTTACATTAGGGACGACCCAAGATAAATTAAGTTGGCCGTGTATCTCTACAACTTCGGACATTCACACTTTGACAATTTCAACAAAAAGTTCACACTTTGATATCAGCTCACAGAGCAGCTACAAAAGAAACCGTATGTATGACCTTATAGCTTTGACCGTGATAACTCTACGAGCTCTCGCCTGAGAAGCTTTCCAGCAGCTGACTTTGGGATAGTGCTTAAGAATGTAACCTTCCTCAACCTCTTGAAAGGTGCGACCTACAAGTTAGAGAAAGAAGCTTGTTTATTTCCAAAAATGGTTTGGAACGAAGCATGTTTACTTGTGTAAAGAGAGTGGCGTCCTGTACCTGATCAGAAACAAACTTGATCACATCTTGCTCCTTAAGGGAACTTTTTGGTGATCGAACAACATATGCAATCGGAACTTCACCAGCTTCGTCATCAGGGAAACTGATAATGGGGACGAAAACAAGTAGACTGTCATCAATTTTAGTTAAACAGGTATCTGTCTCTACAAGAGACGGCCACTATCATTAAGAAAGATGTGTACAGTCACAAGAACTTACGGAACTACAGCAGCGTCCAATATTTCAGGATGAGAAATCAGAATAGCTTCAAGTTCTGCTGGTGCAACCTGAGGAGAATAATGAGGAATGAATGTTGTTTATCAGCCGCGGTTAGGACTTTAGAAAATTAAAATAGAGTTCTATCTTCACAGGGTCATTGAATTAAAGATTTACTAGACAAAAAATATCCAAACAGGCAAACACCGTTGTATTGGCAATTTATTCTACTTAATTGTCCGACGACAATGAAGAATTTTGCTGTCTCTTAGCCTACAGTTTGTCCCAAATTCTACTTAACTGTTCTGCCATGCATGCGACAATTTCTGTGACAGTGTGACTTAAAATGTATTATTACCTGATAGGCCTTGTATTTGATTAGTTCTTTAAGTCTGTCAACCACAAAAAGTTGCCCTTCCTTGTCAAAGTACCCAAGATCCCCTGTATGCAACCAACCTTGACTATCAATAGTCGACTTTGTGGCTTCCTCATTGTTGAAATAACCTGTTAATTTAACAGTGCATCAGTTTTTACTTAGCAGTAAACATTCTATACACAATATTAGACCAATCAGACATTCATTCAGCAGAGTGGCTGGCATCTTCATCATTTCCAATTGAACAAAAATCTCATTGACCAGAGGGTAAAGCATGAACACATACCTTGCATAATATTAGGCCCGCGTACCCATATCTCACCCAGTTGATTAGGAGGAAGAGGCTTCAGCGTATCTACGCCAACTATCTGAGCTTCCAGACCCGGGACCAATAACCCTGCTGAGCCTGAATTTCGAGCACAAAGCCGTGGGTGTTCCAGACAGACTATTCCTGTTGTTTCCGTCATGCCATAACCCTGAAATCGTTACGTACATATGCAGTGTTACTCTATTATTCAGAAAACAATGTAGCTAAATGAAGAATGTGAACATTAGGTAATTTACCTGCATAAACTTAACATGAGGCATTCTTCTCGTACACTCCGACATTATCTCCTTACCAAGAGGAGCAGCCCCACTAGCAATATGCTTCAGAGATGACAAATCATACTTGTTGACAGCACTGTGCTTGGCAAATGCTAGTACTATAGGTGGAACAATCCATAACTGTGTCACCCTATATTTCTCAATAGCTTTCAACATCAGCTCGAAATCGAACTTCTCCATTGTAACAACTGCATTACCTTGCTGCAGCTGCGCGAACAGAATCACAGACACTCCAAAAACATGAAACATCGGAAGCACACACAGGAACACATAGTCCACTTCACCCATAGAAATCTGATCACTTGTTATCATAAGTGCTACACTAATAAAATTCCCATGACTCAATACCACACCCTTACTAAGACCAGTTGTACCAGATGAATACAACAGTGCTGCAGTGTCACTTTGTTTAACCAAAACCTTTGGCAAATCCACATCAGGCCTATTAACCAAATCACCAAAATAAACAAGTTTCGAGCTCGAAACAAGACTGCCATCCCCCTTGGACCCTAGCAGTAATAAAGGCAACTTAAAATCCTTCACTTTGTGCAACAACTGTGGCACTGTTACGACCAACTTAGGCTTACAGTCAATAACTTGTTTCTTAAGCTCAGAGACAGTATAAATAGGATTAACAGTAGTTGCAATTGCACCAGCAGCAATAATACTCAGAAAAGTTACAGGATATAAGATTGAATTAGGAGCAAAAATGAGAACAACATCTCCTTTTTTAATGCCCAGATCAATGAGGGAATGTGCTAGTTTAGCAACCACGGATTTCAACTGGGAAAAATTGAGTATTTGCGCAGAATCAGAATCAATTAAAGCAGGTTTGTGGGAAAAAGATGAGATGTTTCTGAAAAGAAATGAGACCATACTCAAGTTTTCTTCTTTAGGAAACTCCAATGGTGGCCTAACTGATCTATATATGCAATCTCTGCCATACCCAGAAAGCTCCATGCTTTAGTATCTTGTTTCTGAAGGTTAAATTTGGCAGAGTTCAAGTAAGTAGTAAAATTGTTTGTAAGCAGCAGCTGCTGAAAAGATGCAGAGTTGAATGCTGATAGAGTGACAGTCTACTGTGGAAAAGTAAGAATGGGTTGAAATGAAGTCCGGGAAAGTGTACAATTTATACTCATTTTGGTAACGAATTTTCAAACTTATGAGAATGGAAACTTCAAATGTCAAAATTAGCCTACTAGGACAACTAGGTAGCCACTCAAACAAGGTGTGCGTATGTAGAGCTCGTAATATTGTGACTCATTGAGAGGAGAACTCATGTATTTACCGAAAAAGAGTATAGACTACATGTTCTTGACATATTTTCGATATGGGACAAAGTTACTTTCGTATTTCCGAAAGCAAGAACCTTTGCATTACTATTAATCGTACCCTGCGTATCTTTGAGTCTTACCAGTGACCAACTCCAGTCAATTTCTGCGGTCAGCTTTGAACAATTCTTGCCCCACTAGAATAATGAATATCTTTACTCTTTCCTCGCAAATCGTCGTTGAAACAATAAAAATGACCTGAAAACTCAGCCTCATGACGCATTTTTTCATCACTTAGAAACTCAAGCAGGAAGATACTCACACAACCATTTATCATGACTTAAGCTTAGTCAACACTTAAAACAATCATACTTAACAACTACGAATAATCCCTACACTTCTTTACATTGTTAATGTTTGGTTTAAACTTCTCTCACATATTCAAAAAAAAAAAAAGAAGGGTGAGCCGTGTCTCTGCACTTTTGGACATTCACACTTCAGATTTTCAACAAAACTTCAAACTTACATTAAAGTTACAAACGAACAAGCAGTAGTATGACCTTATAGCTTTGACCATGATTTCTCTATAAGCTCTCGCCTGAGAAGTTTTCCAGAAGCTGACCTTGGGATAGTGCCTAAAAATGTAACCTTCCTTACTATATGAGATAAGATCGCGATATATTATTAGTAGGAATAATATATGTGAGATATCATCTAGGGTAAAATAGTATGATATGTTCACGTTATCATGTAACTATATAAGGGAACTTCCCCTGAGTTATTAATCAAGGATCATTCTATAATGCAATCCCCACTCTCTATATTCTGACGCTTACCAATTGAAAGGCACCACCTGCGAGAAAGAGATACAGTTATTATTTCCAAATAGTTAGTAAGTCATTTGCAAGGTTTTTTTCAATAAAAAAATTCGGACTTGACTTGTGTAAAGAGAGTGGGGTCTTGTACCTGATCTGAAACAAACTCGATCACATCTTCCTCCTTCAGGGAACTCTTTGGTGATCAAACAACATATGCAATCGGAACCTCACCTGCTTCATCATCAGGAAAACTGACAATGGGGGAAGCATCTGACAGTCAGTTTTACTTGAAACAGGTATCTCAGTATCCGTCTGTAAATGGGCCCACTATATGGCAGGAAAAATGTGTCAGGTCACAAGAACTTATGCCTTACGGCACTACAATAGCGTCCACTATATCAGGATGAGATATAGGAATATGCTGGTGCAACCTGATAAAAACAGCAAGGAAATAATGGTGTTTATCAAGATAGAGTAGGACTGTAGAAGATTAAACAGAAGCTCCTGTTGATGGGTGACACTGCTAATTTTTGGTTCGACTCTTGGGCCCCTGATGGGCCTCTCCGTCAACACTTCATTGGTCCCCTCTCTGTTCCTGACTCTAACCTTTCCGTTGCCGACGGCCTCTCTTACCTTGGAAATTTTAGACCCTTTTTGCCGGCAACCATTTTCCATAGACTGACCCACATGACTTTGCCTAACGTCGCGGAAGACACTTTTTGCTGTAGCGCTTCCCTCCATGATTTTTTTAACACTTCCCTTGTTTATAATAACTTCTGGACGTTTTGCCATCCCTATAGTAGTAAAGAGGACATTTGGCCTTGCATTTGGTCCCTCCACACTCTTCCTAGAATTAGATTCTTCATGTGGCTTGTTGTGTGGGAGCGTCTCCCCACTAGAGCCACCCTCTCAAGTAGGGGCATGGGATGTGGACTATCGTGCCCCAGTTGTCCTACTACTACTGAAGATGCACTTCACGTGCTTAGGGATTGTCCTCGAGCTCATGAGATCTGGAATGTGCTTAATGTCTCCCCTTCCTTTTTCACCATGAATTTGAAAGATTGGTTTCATTGTAACATTAGGAAAAACTGTGCTTGGAGTACCACCTTCTCCTTTGTCATTTGGGCTATCTGGAAGTGGCGGAACATTTGGATCTTTGAAACAAAAAACGTCACTGCCACCACCCTTATCCATACGACCCAACAACAAATCTCAAATTTTACCTCCTCCACCCTTGGTCCTAACCAAGAAACCAACACCAACCGTTGCCTCAACATTATCCCGGAACTCCTCCTTTTCCCCCGCCCCCACTACACACTTATGGTTGATGCCTCTTTTGCTTCTAGTGACAAATTTGCAGGTGTTGGGGGGATTCTCCTCAACCCGAATGGCACTTGGGCTGCTGGCTTCACTACAGCCATCTTTGCGATGGATGCCGCGCACGCGGAGATCCTTGGTATTCTTGTGGCTGCAAATTGGTGCAAAGAAAATGGATGGCAGGGGGTTCACCTGCTAAATGACTGCAAATTCGTAACTCTTGGCATTCAGAGTGGAGGTAGGATCAAAGATCGCTTCATCAATCTTTATACCATGTGCAGGGCGTTCATAGAGGATGGATTCCTGAAGACGGCACACTACATTCCGAGGAAGTGGGCTCAAACTGCTGACTTACTAGCTCGGGAGGCGAGGTTTCACTTGGAATGTAATGAGTTTCATCACTTTGTAACCCATCCCCTCGCCATTCATATGTATTTTGATGCTACTGGTGCTTTTGTTCCCCGCTTTAATCTGGAGGAGGATATTGACCCAGGTGGGGAGTAGGACTTGACTTTGGTTATGTACTTTAAGACACTTGTATCTTTTTCTTACTTATGTTATCTATGCTACCACTTTCAAAAAAAAAAAAGAAGCTCCTGTTGACGTGATGCATAAAGTTTTAGTAGAGGTTTTGAACTTCACAGAGTCACTGATTCAGAGATTTATTAGAGAAACAAACCCACGCACAGCCATGCAGCTAAATCTGCTCTTTACCCGACTACTATGAAAAAATATACAGCCTCTAGCTGAAACGGCTGAGGGTTACTATGTTAAAACCCAAATTCCACAGAACATGGAAACCTCGGGTCTAATCTGTCCCATAAAAAGGATAGGGCTTGCAATACAGACGTCAGAGGAAATTCGTTTGCAAGTTAACAGGCACTTAGCCTATCATTGACTCCTATCAAGAAGTTTATAAATGTAATAGGATATGGTATGAGTCAGTGTCTGAGAACACAGCGTTTTCTGTTATATGGCTTTGAATCCGATTATCTCTTCTTCTTCTTCTTATGACTTAACTGATCTGCATGACATTGATCTAAAGTATTAACTGTAGGGTTTAAGTGACCTGCACATTAACTGTCTGGTCATAAGAAAGGAAACAGGCAGATTTTGAAATGGAATTACGACAAAGAGCTTCTGTTTAAAACATTAGATCTGGCTAGAGAGATTCAAGGCTGCAGCAGATAGTTCTTAGTCCCGAAGAATTGTGACTATGAAAAATATCAGTCTCTTCTCGTGCTACGAACTTGTGAATATTGACGAAAGCGCAAGAAAATGTTACACGCGAATATATCGGAATGTAATGTCTTGATGAGGGTCCTCTCATAATCTCATTAGACTATGTTCGTTGGGGATACCATGAGCTCTCATGACACCCGCTTTATTAGCTCATACGTGTGAAATAGCAATAGAAAATCAATCCCCAAAGCAATTCTCATGGCACAAGGCCTCTGCGGGGCACCAATGCCACAAGTGGAAAAAAATGAGCGAGAGGAGAACGGACGCTCAGGATAGATCGGAAACGAGTGGAAAAAATATCGAGGCAAGCCCTTAGTGAAAATGTCCAGCTCCATTTTGTTCGCACATGCTAGGCGGCGTTACCGAGAGATAAACAGCGGAAATATCATCGCTCTGCCAATTATTTTGATAAATCACATGTTTGAAATTATTAAAATCCTTGTTTAAAATCTCACCCTCTCCCAAACATTGTATTTATATTTGAATTTCACATTCTCAAATAAGAGAATTCTGAAATTCAAATGATTACAAAATTTCAAATTTTGGTTTCGAAACGCTATCTAAATGTATGATGACATTCAACGACGAATTTATATACACTATTATAGTGGTAAATAGACCTGGCAAATGGGTCAATCGGGTCGGGTCTATTCGGGTCGGGTGACTATTCGGCTCATATATTTCGGGTCTACTTCGGTTCGGGTCAGGTTCGGTTTGGGTCGGGTCTAGTTCGGATGTATCAACTACGGGTCAAACTCGGGTCGGGTCGTATTTTGGTCGGGTCGGATCCGGGTCAAATCATTCTAAAATGTTCAAATTTAAACATATTAATATCAAAATTTGTCTCATAATATCTTAACTTGAAATTTTATTGCTAATTGGAGTGTTTGAAGATATGATATAGCTATCTAAATCCCTTTTGTTCAACCAATTAATTTAAATGTTTGATTATTCGGGTTTGAGTCATTTCAGTTCGGGTCTGTTTCGGGTCGCGTCAATATCGGGTCAAACACTATCCGGGTCATTTTCGGGTTCGGGTCGGGTCATTTCGGGTTTCGAGTTGAATTCGGATTACAAATTCGGGTCAAATTCGGATGATCGGGTCAAGTATTTCGGGTCGGATGTTCGGGTCTGGGTCAGTTTTGACAGGTCTAGCGGTAAACATCCAATCTAATATATATTATAAAAGCCGAGTACAACCTTTCATTGATGGACACTTGGCACAATCTTATTGGATGTGAATAAATAAATATTATTGGTTATTAGAATATGGAAAACTACTTATTAAGTATTAAAATATTGATAAGGAATTGAAATTAATAAACAATATAAATATCATAATTAGTTGAAAATTTAGATATTTTAATTAATAAGAAATAGGAAGGTTTTAAAATTATTAAGATTTGAAATATTGAATGGTTGAAACAGCCGAATAAAATGATCCCTAATCTATGTTAAGTATATGATTCTCTTCAATTTTAATTATGATATTATAATTGTGACACATTTCATTTTCCAATATATCTTAGGGCCTGTTCGGTATCACTGCCGTTTTCAATTTTTGATTTTTTTTGTGTAAAAAAATTAGTTAAATAAGTTGCAAAAATAAAATTTTAATTGTATGGTTCTATAATAGTCATACTGAAAATAAAAACTGACAACTGAAAACTGAGAACCACTTTTTATGGTTTTCAAAAACGGGACTTTGGTTTTCAAAAAAACTGAAAACTGAAAACAGAAGACGATACCAAACAGATCCTGCGAAAAAAAAGTCCAAAATAAATGTGCAAATCATAGAGAATTAGAGAAAGTATAAGCCTTAAGGACGTTAAGGTGAATGATTTTTATACTCTTTTCATTTTCTTTCAAAAGTTTCATTCCCTTTTAAGAATCAGAATCAAGTTCAGGTTGGACGTTATTCTGTTACGTAGCATTGATTCATGAATAGAGGTTCATGAATAAGATTAAGCTGACTCAAGTTATACCACGCAAAGTTTTTGTAATGCCACATTTGATACAAACAATTAAACTAACGGGATCGGAG
The DNA here is from genome assembly GCA_963457585.1 of Spergularia bocconei. NCBI lineage: Eukaryota > Viridiplantae > Streptophyta > Magnoliopsida > Caryophyllales > Caryophyllaceae > Spergularia > Spergularia bocconei. The sequence goes on from OY734959.1 coordinate 11,902,437, forward strand.
CTAAAAAAAGGGCATATTGTGCAGTTCCTAAAAGTACGGGGGTACCGTGTGCACTAAGTTGAAATACAGGGGTACCGTGTGCAAACCCCCAAAGTACAGGGGTACCGCGTGAATTTTCCGTTAAACTAAATATACTTTGAAATGATGACAATATGATAGGTTCTGAAAAATATTTATTTACATTTATAATGTAACAACTATAATGTATTTTTTTTTAAACATATAATGAGGGTCAATACGTGCATTTACAATGCAACATCATAATAAAAATTGAAGGGAGTATAAGTCGTTAAGTTAGATATTATTCTTACTATATATTAGAAAGTTCTCCCTATACTATTTACTATTCCGTTTGGTAATTTATTGTTGAAAAAGTTATATTTCAAAAGTTTCAACTAGATTAAAAGTCGGAGAATCAGGAACATAACACTTATTAACGCAATTAAATATATAGTTTATGACTTTATTAATTTTTTGTAAGACAATGAATAATTTATATAAAGATAATGATGTAAATTACTAAGCGAAATATGTTTTCTTTTGGTAAGATGATTACGTATGTGTAGAATTATAGGTTTCTTTGCAATCTCAACAAAAACAACAATCCATGAGTAATGCAAATAGAGTTGAAAATTACGAGGGTTAGATCTATTTCCCGTATGGTAAGAGCGGGTTGGGTTATATTGGGTTCGTCTCATGTCGGGTTCGCATGAAATTGTACATCGAGTCGATTTTTGTTCGAATAGCTTTCAATCAAGTCGCG